>CM076584.1:1103247318-1103958321 GCA_034641835.2 Pinus albicaulis
ATACTCACTGATCTAGATTTATGCAAGAATGCAACAGAATAAACATATAACCATAAATACAAAGATGCAGTGGAAATAACACTTCATTTCATTAATATCAAAGAACTAAAATTTGCTTACAGACAAAATGGAAATAAACTAGCTAGGGCGCTGGTAGCTATCTCTGAGAAGAGATGTGGCAGCTACAGGCCTTTGAACTGAGTTACAATGAGGCTCGAGGGCCTATTTATTATTTAGAAACAATGGAAAACCCTAAACATCCAAAACCCTAACCCTAGGAGGTGAAGTGCCAAAACTATGGGCCCCGTTTGGGTAAATTGGTGTTTCAACTTCCCGGGGACGTAACTTTGGCATACGATCTCCATTTGACGCGAACCATACCTCGTTAGAAATATCTACTCCATTTTTCCCAAAAAACATTGTTTAGGGCCTCAAAACAACTCCGGAAGTTCAGGACCTGAAAAACTGCTAAAAATAGTAAGTTGTGTCGAAACTGAAAAAATGAAAGAGACAATGGTGGGGCCCCAGGTGGAATAGGTGGGTGACCACCAATATCCAATTGGATCATTCCTCCCCCCTTAGGAAGCAATGGTCCCCATTGCGTTAAGTTCCTCCACAAGATGAGGAAATTTCTACTGAGCTTGGTCCCTGGTGAACCACTTTCCTTGGTGTAGGAGTTGGCCAGTTTTGACAACCTGATACAGTTGGATCTTCTGTTGGCCAGTGTTCTTGATTTGCATGTCCATGATACAATCTATGGTGGCCTATTCCATGTAGTTTGGGTTTAACTTTGTTGGTGTGATTTGTTCTGCAATGTCAGAGGTGTCCAATAGAGGTGGGAAGTAAGGACGAAGGCGGTCCACATTGAATACTGGGTGCAGACCAAGGAATGGTGGAATATTGAGCTCAAAGGCATTATTCCATACAACCTTGGTGATGGTGTATGGCCCGTATCAGAGTGGGAGAAGCTTGCAATGGGGTCCAATGAGGCACTCCTTCTGTAAATGTAGCCATACTTTGTCGCCCATCTGGAAGTTGTGTGGCACCCGATGTTGACCATGGCGTTGCTTGTACTTAGCATTTGCTCTGTCCAATATGTCATGAACCTGTTGGCAGATATGTTGAATGCACTCGATGAAGCTATTTTCTTTGTCAACTTCAGACCGGACATGAGCTGAATTGGCCTGAGTAGCCGCAAATGGCATGGCTATGTCAATGGGACATAGTGGCTGGAATCCCAAGCCCACCTGGAAGGGGCTATGGCCGATTGAACTATGGAGAGCCCAGTTATAACTATGTTGTGCATAGGGGAGGCTCTCGTCCCATGTGCATGGATGCTTTGAATTGTACATGCGCAGAATGTGTACAATCATTCTGTTGACAACCTCTGTCTGGGCATCTGTTTGGGGATGGAAAGATGTGGACTTGGTGAGCTTGGTGTCCAACATTGACCAAAGGCTGGACCAAAATATGGGATCCCAAAGTGCACCCACACTCGTTCAAAGAAGAGTTTAGCAGTGGCTTCTACTGTGATATTCTTCTTGCAGGCCGCTATAATGGCCATCTTCGAGAATCTGTCGACAACCACGAAAACACAGTCATTTCCATGCTTAGTAGAAGGCAGGCCCAACATGTAATCCATGGAGATGGATTCCCAAGGTCGACTAGGGGTAGGTAGCGGAGTATATAGGCCTTGATTCTTGATGGTCGGTTTGGAAATGGCACAAGCAGTGCATGATCTGATGTGCTTCCCGACATCCTTTCGAAGGTTCGACCAATAGAAATACTTCTATAGTACTGCTACTATTTTCTCGACCCTGAAATGTCCAGCGACTCGAGTGTAGTGTGCTTCCCATATCATATTGGCACGCTCGCTTGAAGGAACACAAAGGTGTCCCAGGTGACATAAAAGTTCATCTTGGAGGTGAAAATTTGGAACTTGTGTACCTCCCAAGAGTGCCTTGTAAGTGTGGCCGAATTTTGGGCTGCTCTCGTAGAGAAGCAACAAATAATAAGTCTCATGCCCAAAAGAGTTGAGAATGGTGGTGAGCACCACGATTAGTGGTCGGCTGAGGCAGTATGCAACATTATTGGTGCTACCCTTCTTGTACTTGATGTTCAAATGAAAATGTTGCAGATATGTGGACCGCTTCTGATGGAAATCATTCTGCAACTTCCCTTGTGTCTGTATGAACTGCAGGGGTCGGTGGTCTGTGTGGGTGATTGCTTCCTTCCCCAAAATGTGATGCTTCCATTATCGACAAGCTTTCACAATGGAATACATTTCTTTATCATAAGTGGGTTACTTGAAAACTGTGTCAGACATTGTCTCATTGTGATATGCCATTGGATGTCCCTGTTGAGTAAGAACTGCCCCAATAGCATAGTTAGAGGCATCTGTCTCGATCTCAAATGGTTGTTGCAAGTCTGATAATGTGAGCACTGGGGCATAACAGAGGCAATTTTTCAATTATGTGAACGCCTTCTGTTGAGGTTCCAACCAAAATAATTTTTCTCTCACTCCTCCCTTGGTGAATTGACTCAAGGGCAAAGTGATATGAGAGAATCCCAACATGAACCTACATTAGAAATTAGCAATACCTAGAAAGCTGCGAAGCTCTGTTATAGTGGTTGGGGCTGGCCAATCCCGAATGACTTGGATCTTGGTTGGATCCACATGCACCCCCCTTTCACCAATAATGTATCCCATATATTGAACCTGGGTCATTCCAAAAGTGCAATTCTCCAAATTGGCATACAGCTTGTGCTGCCGTAGTGTTTAGAGGACTTGTCGGATGTGGTGGAGGTGCTCCTCCCAAGTATGGCTGAAGATCAAAATGTCATCCAAGTACACCACTAAAAATGAGTTGGTGAATGGCCACAAGATGTCTTCCATCAACCTAATTAAGGTTGCAGGAGCATTTGTCAACCCGAAAGGCATGACCAGCCATTCGAAAAGGACTTCCTTGGCTTTGAAGGCAGTCTTCCACACATCGAAGGGTTCAATTGGTACCTGGTGATACCCAGACTTCAAGTCGATCTTGCTGAAATATTTTGCACCTTTGAGTTGGTCCAGAAGGTCATTAATTCATGGGATCAGGTACCTATTATAGACAGTGATCTTGTTTAGTTCCTGATAGTCAATACAGATTCTCCACGTCCCATCCTTCTTCTGTACCAACACGATCGGGCTCCCACAAGGCGATGAACTTGGTCGGATGTGACCTTTCTGCAGCAGCTCCTGAATCTGCCTCTTGATTTAATCATTCTCTAGAAAATAGCATTGATAAATCGGTCCATTGGGTAGCGGGGCACCTGGGGTCAAATCAATCAGGTGCTTGACCTAACAGTGTAGAGGAACCCCTGTGGGTGAGGTGAAGATGTCCCCGTACTCCTCCACAACCTTATCCATTTGTTATTTTCGTGCAGAGGAGCCCTGTCTGGAGGTCGTGGCCACAGTCTTCTTCTTTCTCTAGGGGGTAGATCATCAGGAAAACAAATTTCCTGGTTTGGGAAATGAGCTTACTACATTATTTTGCAGTAACCAAAGAGATAGCGGTAGGAGGTGGTACCTCTAGTATCTTTTACAACTTATTTCCCAAAGTAACAATAACAGTGCGAGGCGAGACTCATACATAGCATGATGCTTCCACAAGTATGGTTGTCCTAATAATACATCAGAAACATCAATAGGAGCAACGTCACATAATACCTCATCCGTGAAGGGCTTGATGCTATAGGGAAGGTGGCACTGCTGGCTGACGCGGAGATCTCGTCCTTGGTGAAGCCACTTGATGGTGTATGGATGTGGGTGAGCTATGGTCGGCAAGGCCAACCTCTTCATGACATCTGCTAAAATGAGGTTCTTTTAGCTCCCATTGTCGACAATGAACTGTACTGGGGAGCCCTTTACCCACATCTGAGAGTGGAAGAGATGTTCCTCCTCCTCTGGATCTTCTAGTTCCTCCTTCTGGATCTTCATAGTGGCAACAATGGCATTGGGATCCTCATCAATAATCTGTTTCCATTTGTCATTCCCCTTTTTAGGTTTTGATTCAGAGTCAAAGCATGCATCTGACTCAAAATCCCTCATCTCGGCCACTAGCAACTGCTTGGCCCAACACTCACTTGTGTTGTGAGTGGAGCTCTTATGGAACTCACACCACTTTCCCGTGTCCTTCTTGGGCTTTCTGATGTTTTTCTTTTCTTGTGGCTTCGACAAGTTTCCTTGAGTTGCCATGCCTTGGCTCTGTCCTTTGTCCTGCAGTTTGGGAGCACCTTTCCCTTGATTTTTATTCACAGATCCAAAGTCTCGCTTCTTCTGTTTGAATTTCTGTTCAATCTTCGCAGCATACTGGTATGTCATACCAAGTAAAGATATGTCGAGGAACTCCATTTCCTCCTGAATGTATTTGTGCAGAAAACTGTGATACTTTAGCACCATATGTTTCTCTGAATCTTTGATACCCAACTTTGTGCGCAGGGTATGGAACAGATTCATCAGCTCATGCACATCTTGATTCCTTTGTTGTCGCAGCATGGTCCATTGTATGTACTTGTCCTCATAGCTCCCCACGAGATAGTATTGTTCCTTGATGGCATCTCAGAAAGAATTCCAAGTGGGTATGAATGAGAACAGAGAGGGTTTTGTCTCGTCCTTTTTCTCACAGTGGGTTTCCCACCAGTCCTTGACATGGGGGGCAGCTTTGAGGAGTGAAAAAATAATATTCTCCCGGTCGAAAAATTCATGAACCGAGAAATATCCTTCTAATAGATTCAACCATATATCTACAGTATCTGCATCTATTTGACCCTCAAATATGGGAATGTCAAAATTTACTTGTACCTTAAAAGGAGTCGCACCTCCAGAGTGGCTGCTGGATGCCGATGTGCCGCCGGTGGGCAATCGTTGAAGGATCTGGGCAAAGTTATCCATCATCACATTCCTTTGTTTTTCGAGGGCCTCCTTGAGCAATATTTTGATAGGATCTCCTTCTCCCTCATCTTTATTTTCATCCCCCATGGGCATCCATCGGGGTTTTCAAGGTTGATCTTGCAAAGGTTCCACCAGATCGAGCCCTAACTCCTTATACCCCGACCTCGTTGGGGACATGCAAAGAAGGATCGAGAAAAAGCAGACCGCTCTGAAACCACTAATCCAAATTTATGCAGGAACGCAACAGAATAAAAATATAACCATAAATACAAAGATGCAGCAGAAATAACACTTCATTTCATTAACATCAAAGAACTAAAATTTGCTTACAAACAGAATGGAAATAAACTAGCTAGGGCGTTGGTAGCTATCTCTGAGAAGAGATGTGGCAGCTACAGGCCTCTGAAATGAGTTACAATGAGGCTTGAGGGCCTACTTATTATTTAGAAATAATGGAAAACCCTAAACATCCAAAACCCTAACCCTAGGAGATGAAGCACCAAAACTATGGGCCCCATTTGGGTAAATTGGTGTTTCAACTTCCTGATGACGTAACTTTGGCATACGATCTCTGTTTGACGCGAACCATACCTCGTTAGAAAGATCTGTCTGAGGAATACAAATTTTCAGTGAGCAACATCGGTCCATGGATCCACGTTGCTTCTGGTTTTCCCAAAAAACGTCATTTAGGGCCTCAAAACGGCTCCGGAAGTTCAGGACCTGAAAAACTGCTAAAAATAGTAAGTTGTGCCGAAACTGAAAAACTAAAAGGGACAATGGTGCGGCCCCAAGTGGAATAGGTGAGTGACCACCAATATCCACCTGGATCACTTACATCTAGCAGCCCAACCAAAATCATTATGAAACCCCTGAACTCACACCTAGCCTAAAATCTTAATCCATTCAGCCTCCTAGGCTGTGTTTTGTGGAGAGAGCCCTCTCCAACTTGGTAGGGCTATCTACCAAGTTAAACCTCTGTTGGGATTCCTTCTTTAGCCTTAGGAATTTGGTGGAGTGATAACACTGTCTACTGGGGAAATTGCATTGTTGTTGATTCTACACTGTGCCTCTTGTACTTCTATAAATACTGCTTTGTGCTCTTCAACATTTTATTGCAACTAGTTTGCAACTATCGCTCAAGTTATGACTTCATCAACTGACATAAATCCTTATGCTACTTAATACTGTGTGCCCTTGTAGCACTAGTATTGATCCATTATAAGAGTATACTTCAACTAATATTGCTCTCCTATGGACCCTACCCAAATCTTTGCAACTCTGGGACTAACTCTCTACATCTCCCTACCTCACTCCTGGAGGTATTACTAGTATTTCATCACTCCTCTACCTCACTCTAGTGTACATACACTAAATCATGTTTTCCATGGAGGTAGAGGAGTGATGAAATACCAGAAATACCTTCTAGACTATCAGGAATCTACTCGCGAGGAAATTGTTGGGTAATTTAATTGTTGATTAAATTACTTCATTAAATTGTCGACCAAGGCTTGTGAACTTGTGAAGTGTATATGCACTATATATGCTAGCAAATCTATTTCAATCAAAGAGAATAAATCTAGATACAAAATGTAAATATAATCTATTCCATATTAATTCTTATTAAGTATATGCATATGTTATGTATATAAGCCCTTTCAACTAGGGGAAAAAAAAACTATGCTAGTATTAAAGGAATTCAAAACTATTATATTGAATAGAAATAGAAAGTTATTTTATTGAATAGAATTTAAATTTGATTCTATTGAAAAGGTAAATCTAAGCTATTTGACAATTGAAAGAAATATAATATATGATTATATTCTAACTCTATTGTAAAAAACTTTGAAATCAATCTATTCTGAAATCATGAAAGGAAATATAGATATCGATTTGAAAGTAAAAACTGAAATGAAACTAGTTTAAAGAGTAGTAATAAAAGAGCATGAACTGAATGGAATTTTAAATTTAAAAGCCTTCATAGATTACTTGTGTGTGAATCCATAATTAGGACTAATCTTAACATCCAATATAAATCTGAGACTAAGCTTAAAAGAAATATTTTTGGGATTTTTTTTTACTATTGAGTGCTCAAATTATCACGAACCAAAGAAAAATGAGCAAACTATGTTTAAAAACATAGAATTGTGTAATATTCCAAATTCGGAACAGCTAGCAAGGCATGACTAGAAAACACATTTTCCAGTAATGGATGCTACAGGAATTGAAACCAGGACCTGGATCCCTTAGATAAATGTATCTAAGTCCTAAATCCAAGAGATGGATCCAAATAAATCCTTGTAAGGTGGTTAAACAGATCTCCCACACTTAGATGTCCTCGGAAAGTGCCCAATGAGGGACTGCAACAATTCTTGAGCAAGAATGGAAAGACAACTCTATTTTATAGTTGTGAACACATGAAGATACATTTAGCCAAAAAATATATGTTATAGCAGAAAATTTGTACAATAGTGGGAGGAATCAATCACTCCGGATAGGCAATGGAAGCCTCAATGGAACATGTACAAAGAAATGAATCAATACTGCTACATGAGAAAAGCCCTAGCTAAAAGAACGCAGTTTATATGAGAAACTGCAATAAAATACATGATAGGACAATGATAGCTCAAATAAATGAGGGGGAGCAAGTTCTCAACCCCAGAAAACACTAATACAACAATCCTCAAGAGGATTGGATATAATATAGATACAAAAGGAAAATCTGCAGAAATGCTGGAGTTGCTAGGTAGCAGCTGCAACTCAGAAAATAGAAATGGATGAAGATAGCTAATGATGTTGCATTTGATACATAGATATCATCCAATGGATCTCTTTGGTAAAATGCTGATCCAATCCCTGAAGATCTTGCCCTCCAAAGTAGTGGTACAACCCCTACTACAAATGATGCTCAGAAATAACGCAGTCAAGGAACTAGACTGAGCTATAGGAGATAGATAATGTTTGTCCTGGTGCCAAATATGTGCAATCAGCTCATAAACCTCCTTCACTGACTTCTCAAAGAAATAGGAACTCCCTCCTCTGAAATATAAGCCAAGGAAAGGTGTTGTGGAAACCTCCACTGCAACACCCTAATCCTACATGGGTAGGTGTGGAATGCGAAAAGTCACAATGGAGTCCAAGTGACCTTGGAATATGAAACCAAGAGTCACACCATTGTACTATAAATGTACATCATATGTATAATGGAAAATAAGAAAGCCTCACGCTTTATCTTTCATTGTGTGTTTAGTCTTCAGTGTGCATTTTCTACCATACACCATGTGTGTGCTTCAACATGGTGTTTAACATGGTCAGAAAGGTGATCACGTCTCCGCTCCACTATGAATGGTCAGGCTGTGTCTATGGCCTATGCATATTCGCAAAAATTTTGACATTTTTAAGATTTAGAGAGTTTTTGCAGCTGTGATTTTGCAGACATTTTGCAGCATTTAGAGGTGTTTTGAAGGGACTTTCTGCAGCATTCAGAAATCTGCTTTGGAAAAGAAGCAGCATTCAGAAATTGACAGCATTCAGCGTTTGTTTTGAAGAAGAGCAGCAAGCAGCAGTGCACATCTGAAGGTTTATTTCTCTGCAATTTCTACTTATTAAAATCTGCATTTTGAAGAGCTGCTGGAATAGTGTTTTAAATTGGGTTTCTGAACAAGTTTCTGAGTTTTCACTGGAAATATTTCTGAGTTTTCATTGGAAGATTTCTGAGTTTCTGCAATTCTACATTTTCCTGTTGCTGGGCTATTGAAAAAAAAAATTCTGGGTTTTACTGCTAAAATTCTCTGAAGAATTTTCCTGCTGCTGGATTATAGAAATATTTCTAGATTTGCACTGAAAGAAATCTGAGTTTTTCTGCTATCTACATTTTCTGCTGCTGAAATTAACTCTGCTCTATATTTGAAAGAAAAAAAAAATTTCTGCTGCTTTCTGCAATTTTGGAATCATTCTGCTGCTTTCTGCGATTCTGGAATCTCTCTGCTCTCTGCTGTAAAAAAAAAAAAAAAAATTAAAAAAAAATTCTCTGCCATTCCAGGCCTTTCGGCCCTCCTCCCTCTGCAATTTTTTAACATCTGCATTCACTTCTCATCGCACTACCCAAACTCCTACCTCCTCCCTTTTCCACTTACACGCCCTCAACTCTCACACACCACCTTACGGCTGCCCCCTCCCTCACTCATTCCCCACGGCAGAGCCGTCCTTTCCCTGCGGCCTTAGAGCACTCCACTCAAACCCTTAACCCACTACCCACTCCACTCTGCAACTAACGGCTACCTACTACCCCGTCCCCTCACCTCCTACCCACATCCCATACCTTACTCCTTCTGCGCACAGTCCCCCTTCCCTACGCTGGCTGTACACCTAACTCCCTTTCGTAACGCTCCCCTTCAACCTCTCATTACGCTTGCGCCTCACCACTAAACTAATTCCCCTCCCACTATACGATTCCTCTCCTCCCATTTTAATAATCCCCATTTAAATTAAATCACTACCCCTTATTACACAACCTCCACCCTTTTAAATTAACTCCCTCTCTCATTTTAGAATTCGACTTGCACCTTCATATAATACTCCCTCCACTCATATTAAATTCGATTTTTTTATTTCTCTTATCACTCCATTCCATTAATAATCCCCCTCCCTTTTAATTTAACTTCCCTCCCCTTCCACTCCTTCATTCCCATTTTTTAATTAATTCCCTTTTAAAAAAAAAAAAAAAAAAAAAAATCCCTTTTCCATTTTAATATTTTATTTAATATAATACCCCCACTCCCATTTCAAATAAATTTCCCATATTTTTTAAATTCCCCCTCCTTTTAATTAATCCCCTTCCCTTTAATTTTTTATTATTCTCATTTTTTTTTAATTAAAAAAAAAAAAAAACTAGCAGAGAGAGAGGAAAGAGAGAAAATTTGAACAGCAGAAATGAAGAGAAAATGACATGTGAAGCAAATGGACAGATAGAAGAGAAAAGAGAAGTCTTGCATTTAATGATTTGTGGCATTGATTTGAAGGGTGATTTTTTGAAGATTTTTACATGAGAAGACAAGTTTGCCATCATTTAAACAGTTATTTGAAGAAGAAATTTCAGCTGTCTCAAAGGCCTCTTGCATAGTGTTTTCAGCTGCACATATTTTGCAGAGATATTGTATTGAACTGACATTGTATTGTGAGTGAATATTGCTTCTTCATTCATAATCAGTGAATTTGAGTTGTTGATGTAAGTCATTGTTGATTGCCCTCCATCATTTGAGGAGCAGATTTTGTACTTTGAGATTTCCATAGTTGGAAATTCTTTGGAGTCATTTGTATTTATTGTTGAATCATATTGTAAACGGGTGCATTTTCGGTTGAAACCGACACCCTTTCATTCATTTTTGAGCCTAAATTGTTGAAAATGGCCAAAATCAATGAGGTATTACTGTTGTTGAATAACCTCATTCATTCCAATGTTGATGACATGATAAAAATGAGCAAGGATGCTCTTTGTAACATTCAGAGTTGTTTGCTAGATGCACAAGAGAAGATTGAGTTTTTGCAGTTGGAATCTCAGCTTCAACAAGACGAACTTCAGCAAAAGAGTCACCATTCTGAACCTGTTTCTGTTCAGAACATTGAGAAAGACTCCCATCAGCAGCAAGTCAGTAAAGTTGCAGTTGATTCCCATTCAGTTCATTGCACTAGAGCAGATTTACATGCAGATGCAGCAGCCCAACCTGCACTTCTCAAGCCCATCATCAGACCTTGGGAAGAGCTTGTCCACAACAAGCACCGAACTGGTCTTGGATATGACAAGGATGTGTCCTTTCATATTCCAGTACACGGCCCTATCATATTTCGTGAGGTCGCATTCATGTGGCCATTGGAAGCCACCTACTGTTCTATCCTGTTCCACTTCCACAGCAGATTGTAACATGCCAACACTGTGATCGAGTTGGCCATATGAAAGATCACTGTTTTGATCTTCATCCATGCAAGCACTGTGGTTGACACACCCATTCTTCAGACAGATGCTTCAGAAACAAGCCTCCTGCAAGAACCAAGATTCATCTTGGATGGATCGCTTCTTGGCAATGGGCATCAGCAACCAAGAAGATGTTTACGACACATGTTAGAACTTGTTCACGGATATTGAACAAACTTGCAGTTGAGTTTTCGCCATCATCTCACCTTGTCCCTGACAGGGGGGAAAATGGTGGTCATGTACAAGCTTCGACGATAGATCAAGCGAGCCTGAGCCACAATCTCTCATTCCATGTTCAGAGTTGTAGCCAGTAGTTCAAGCGAGCCTGAGCCACAATTCGTCATTCCGGATTCAGAGATGTAGCCAGAGACACGGATGCCCATGAGCATGCCTTCGGTTGGTGGATAACCTAAAACTATCATTTTCGGTTGGTGGATAACCTAAAACCATCATCTTTGGTTGGTGGATAACCTAAACCATCATTTTCGGTTGGTGGATAACCTAAAACCATCATCTTTGGTTGGTGGACAACCTAAAACCACCACAGGTAGTAGACCTCCCTTCTTTTAGGTCGAAGGTCTCCCTTTTTTATGAGGGACAATTCCTCTAGTAGAAGCCTTCAGCTTCTTGCCAGTTTTGGAAGAGTTCCGGGAACTGCAACAAGTTTTGCGTTCCAGTGTTTGTGGTCATCCTAAAACCACCTCTTTTTCCAACATTTCAGAGAGTTGATTCAGCCAAGTGCTGCCATGTATACTTTGCAGATTTGTATTACAACTCTTTTCTTGGACTCACACATACCCCTTCGGATTAAGGGGGATGTTGGAACACCTAATCCTACATGGGTAGGTGTGGAATGCGAAAAGTCACAATGGAGTCCAAGTGACCTTGGAATATGAAACCAAGAGTCACACCATTGTACTATAAATGTACATCATATGTATAATGGAAAATAAGAAAGCCTCACGCTTATCTTTCATTGTGTGTTTAGTCTCTTGTGTGTGCATTCTTCTTCCTCATACACCATGTGTGTGCTTCAACATGGTGTTTAACACCCAGCAACACTACGTTATACTTCAGCAGAAATAATGCAGTGACTGATGGAAGTGGCTTTGGCCCTGAGCCAAGATGTGGAGAAAATGAAGTGCAATCCTTCAAGAGGCCTCTCAAGAAGGAGAGGAAATCCTAAATAGGAATCCCTCGTGCTAAGCAACACTACAACTCAGCTGAATAGCCAAAGTATGCAAAATAGTCTTCAAACTAAAATCATATGCTCAAAGATATCAACCGATGGCTTCCTCTTCCTCCTTTTATGCAAGTGAATGCCTCTTTTCCTTGGACCACACACATTATGGTTCCATCCACAAGGAATATTTCTCCCTCCAAAACTGATTTGTCTTCCCATGCAAGCTACACCTCTTAGGCAGCGCTATTGACTTGGTCAAACCTGACCTTGTCCTCATGCAATTTCCCCTTTTCACACTGGAAGGTGCAAAATTAAGCTGCTCCATTGATCCTTTTCACACTATGAAGGATCTTATTCCTACTCATGGGCCTTTTACCCATTTTATTCACCTCCTAAGTGAAATCAACAAAAATTAATATTCCAATTTGATGCATGCAAATTTTGGAATATTACAAATTGAAACATCTATATATTTTGAAAACTGAACTCAATTCTAGTCTAATTGTAAAGCAGTAAAGAATAAAATCTAAAGAACAATTACACTATCTCAGAACTCCACAAGGGGCCCTCTCGGTGAGCGCGAGGAAATAAGAATTTAGATCACTAGATTAAGTCACCAACACATTCAGAATTGTGTCATGAAATACAGTAATTGCATTAACTATAAAACAGAGTCTTCTCTCCAAAGAGTAACAATAATTCCAAACTTAATACTTGTCCTATTCGCTTCCAAATTGAATCATTTTATAATTTTTTTTCAATCTAGCAAATTCAATAAATTAACATTGAGAAGTAGTTCCTTAACTTCTAAGTTTTAAAATCTAAACAAGAAATTTTCTCTCATGATTCACTACTGAGAGTGAATCATGAGAGATATTTTTATTGACACATCATCAATTAAAATTCTAAACTCCAGATCTTGCTCACTTTGCTTCTTCAAAATCGTGTGATGATAAGGCTGAATCCTTGATAGTTTACGTAAGAACAACATTCCATAGTCCTATTTGACTCTTAGTTTGACTGACAATATTCACACATCTTGTAAAATTCCAGCTACTCCCAATATTTGGATGTCCATGTGACTGACATCTAGCAATGATCCTAATCAGGATATCAAGTCATATGATAAAAAATTAAAGTTCTCAAAATAGGTCCAAACTTGAGCGATCGAAAAGGTCTCGTCGTTGTGATTTCGGTGTTGTGAACAGTTCGAAAAACCAATGTTGTATGAGGAAGATATCACGTTCTCTTCATTTTCCCAAACAACAAAATTTTGGTGAATGGATGCCCAGTCAGCTTGCAAGTACAATCAGTAGAATATTTTGGGAATATTCCATTTTTCATCTGAGCCAATGTGGTGGTGCCACAGGGCACTTTTTGGACCATTTGATGATGAGGGTACGGAAGTGATTTGGCCATCGGATACATTTTTGGTTGGGAAAATGACTAAGTGACACGTGGAAAGCCTGCAGGTCGCCACGTGTCCTCACAAGGTTAGTGAAAGATTTTGTGGAGCCGACAAGGGTCGAACCCGCGACCTCCTCTCCGTGTGAAAGACTTCTTATCATTCCGCCTATGGGGCGTTACATAACCCTATAGGTTGTCGGTTATATTTTAAGTTTAATAAAAAATTTGATGAGGGCTTAGGAGGCTAGCCCCCCTACCACATGTCCATCCACCTGGAACCATGACCACACATTAACCACGATGTTTAATTAAACCTTCAGCGGGATTGCTGCGACTATTCACATGGCGGGGATTGACATTAAATGCGACAGTTTCAAAGTTTGGAACGTTGACACTCCAAGTTCTGACCTCCAGCGGGTTTGTAGCAAATAGGTTAATCACATGCGTGAATGGTTAGTGCAACGGTTATGTGGCGGGTTATGGAACCCGTAACTCCTTGTTTTGATCTCAAACAACGGGAGTTTAAAACCGTTAATGGAGTATTCAGCGGGGGTGGCATGTGACCACCCCACCACTCACCATTTAATTTTAAGGTTATCTGCCCAATTGATTTGGAGTGTGCCCCCAAATTTGGGGTAAACTATTAAATTATCTACAGTTAAACTGCCAGTCTCCACATTTAGTGGAGCTTTTCTAGTTGTTATTGGGAAAAATGCATTGGGGGGTCAATTTTCGACCAATTTTTGGTGAAACAAGAGTCTACCTAGACTAATTTGAGCATTCTGGAGCCATTGGTGCAGACCATTAGAGGCCTGAAAAACATACGTAATTTACAATTTTGAGCATAATTAAAAAGAGGGACATGCCATTGGGAGCTTGACCAGCAGATATATCCCAGGAGGGGTGAATTTATTCATCATTCCTACTATGTAAAACTTATGTGTGAATGTTTTTCTCTGTTATGCACTATTGTTCAGTGTTTTTAAGGCTTATTTACATTCTTAAAGTTCACTAATTCATCTAATTTTCATGGTTAAAACTATCATACCTTAAGAAAACTTATGGAGACAATTTTTACATGTTTATTTAACTGCAAGGACACTCAGCACAACTGAACTAATACACTCCTTTTAGATCAATTTGGTATTGAAGCTATAGTTTTATCTCTTTTTTTTTATGTGCAAGGATTTGTTAACTGATTGCAAGAGTTTTCATTCTTACTAGGCTCAAGCTTAAGAGATGAGAAGGAAAATTGGTTGAAACAAGAGGTTCTCAAAGTGAGCCACAACAAAGGAGGGAAAGATTTCCACATTCTCCACTACTTGGTTCACCTCCAAGGGAAGCATAAGCAACATCAAGCATGCCTCCAGGAGAAGAATGAACCCATGAAGAGGTGGATCCCAAAGAGGAAGAAAGAGTATTCAAGAAAGCATTCCTTAACATGACTGAAATGGTGAGAGTCCTTTATCAAGAAAGGAATGGAAGACTAGAAGGAGAAGGATCCAAACTTCACAAGGAAGGTCATGGATCATCAGGATGTCACAATGATGAAGATAAATCAAAGAAGGTAAATGGAGAAAATGGAGGTAGTGGAAACTCACCATCCTCACCCTCATCATCATCATCCTCTACTTCATCTTCAGTACACTAGTCACAGAAGTCAAAGAACACTGGTAAAATTCCTTTTCTAAAACTTGATGTTAAGTTCGAATTGCCAATGTTTAATGGTGAAGTCAATGTAGAAAACCTTGATAATTGGATTAGGAAATTGGAGGTTTATTTGAGAATTCAGAACCTTCATGATGATGACACCAAAATCCAACTAGCTTCATTGAGGATAGAAGGTGCAACTCTTGTCTGGTGGGAAGCCAAGACAAAGGAGGAGATCAAAAAACATGGTAAGATTATTCTATCATGGACTGATTTCATTACTATAATAAAACAATTGTTTTATCCACTAGCTCACATGCAGAAATCCATAATGAACTGGAAAAAATTTAGACAATTGAAAGGACAAAATGTACAAGACTACACACAAGAATTTAGGAGAAAAACTCTCTTTCTAGGGGTAGATTTGCATATTCAAGATACTTTGATCAAGTACATAGGAGGCTTACATAGCTACCTTAAACATAATTTTCTCATGTTTAAGCCTACAAGCCTAGATGAGGTATATTTTCAAGCTACACATTTAGAAACTAGAATGGAAAAATACTTTTGAAGAGGGTAGAAACAAGCCTTTTAAGGGGAAAAACAAAGAGAAGACCTCAAAAGGAAAAGGAAAAAATAATGCTTCTGTCAAGAAAGAGGGAGAGAAATTGGTTTGTAAACATTGTTCAAGAGAAGGCCATGAAGAGAAAAACTGTTGGAAACTACATCCTGAAAAGAGACCCCAATTTAACAACAACAAAGGGAAGCAGAAAACTGCAGCTACAACTCAACATGACTGAAGAGAAGATTTAGGTGATGAAACTAAAATTACAGCCATGGGATTGAAGAACTTGAATGGGAAAGAAACTGAAACAAACCCAGTACTAGTACTTCAAACTTTGACATAGAAGCTCCAAATGAAGAAGAGAGAATTGAACTGTTTCATGTGAGGATCATATCCAAACATACCAAGATTGATACACTGTTTGATAGTGGTTCACAAGCGAATTTAATTTTTGAAGACTTTGTCAAGAAACTTAAACTTGAGACCATTCCACATCTGAAACCATATCCACTTGGGTGGATTTGTAAGGATTCAAATTTACAAGTTTCAAAGAAGTGCATATTGCACTTTGCAATAACTGCACATTTTATTGACACAGTTGAATTAAATGTGATTCCGCTTGATATTACAGGTGTTGTGTTGGGCAGTCCTTACTTGTATGACATGAAATCTATCTTCCATCACCATGAGAACAAATACCATTTATTCAAAGATGGCAAGGAGTACATTGTTAGAGAACATTGCAATAAGACAAATATTGCAATGGTAAATGTTGGACAGGTAAAAAGGCTGGTGAATTCAAGTAAGAAATTTTTTTTTTCTAATGATTAAGCCTAAATCTTGTTAGTCATTAGTATTTTTCACTTGTCCAGGTTTTCTAGAAACCAATTTCAAACAATCAAATTTGTCCTCTAGAAACCCACTCAAAAAATTTTTTATCTCTTCCCCCCTCTCTTGCACACTGTATTTGAAGAGGTCATCTGGTTTAAATTCTATCCTAGATCAGTAAGCCTTACCCAGTCCATAACTGTGAAATCTTTGAAAAACCTCTTATCTCTGATATCCAAAATCCTCTTATTTTACAAAGCTGTATGTCCGACATAAGTCAAGTTATATTTTTACCTTCTTGCTCTCTGAAGTTACTGTTTGATGACATCAGTATGTCTAAGAAACCCTTTAAAATTCATGAAAAAGTGTCTAGGTTTAGGTGATGGTGCTTAGGATGAGTATCTTAAAAAAGACCTATGCCTTCTTAAGAACTCTATTTTTACTAACAGTTAAGTATCCTTTCCTTCTATCTGGAAAAGAAAATCCATTGGTTATCCCTAGGTCACGCACCATCAGGTTTGTCATGTGTTTTTGTTTCAACAAAGCTCAAAAGGTCAACTCAAGAAAAAACAGAGTAAAAGATGGTCCTATGTCCAAACATAAAGTGATCAAGTGAGTTTCAAGGTCCATCCTCATGGTACAACATAAAAGGTTGCCAAAAATAAATTCATCTTATCAAGACATCTCTGCAGGGATGCTAGGATGAATGGCATGAACCAAAATTGGGCTAAGAGAAATTTCAAGAAAAAGCTTCAGTCAAAATAGTTGTCTGTTTGAAACTAAAGGAAATACAGAGTTGAGAGAAAAAGGAACAAACTGGTTTTATCTCTGCAAACCAAAAAAACCTAATAATGTCAAGGAATCATCCATCATGGAAAATAAGTAAAAAAGTTGGGAAACTACTACACCAAGCACTACATGTCACTTCAGGATGTTGTTTTTCTACTCTTTCCAAACATCTAGGTACAACGCTGAAAATCAGCACTATGAGACTAGGTATGGAAGATTTTTGGCAAAGGGACCCTTCCAACGGTATTTATGCATCAAAGTGAAAAGCATGAAAAAGGAACAACTACCCTTTTCATACCCCTAAAACCTAGACTGAAAACCATAAAATACACCATCATCACAAATGAAACTAAGGCTACTACAAAGGAAAGGTCACACCTAAGAGAGAAAAAGTAGATACGTTGGATTTTGAAATACATTACCTGTTCATTATCTTCACAGTGAATTTCTGCAAAGGACATGTCTCAAACAGATTGGATAAAGGATGAAAAAGCTTGAAGTGCCTCCTTCAATGATAAGAAGAGGGCACAAATTTTTTATGAGTTACCCCTTAAAAGAGAAATAGAGGGCACATTTTATAGTTTGCAAAAAGGGAGACTTGCCTTTATACTAAAGAGCGAAAACTAGTTTTGATGTTTGCAAAATATTGTTTAAATGAACCACTATGGAAGATGTTTCAACTTTTCATAAAAATTGGATGAAAGTGCAAAAAGGACATCAAAGAGAAAAGGGGGCACCTCCTTCATGTCCAAGAAGATGGTGCAAAGGTGTAGAAACTAAATTGTCTCCTTAAAAGAAGAATGGAGGTCACAGTTTACAAAGTTTCAAAACATAGAAATTGTTGGGTATGTGTTATATTCTTTCCACGACTAATCACGCATGGAGGGGTAAGAAGGGGGGCGATAGCCCCCCCCCCCCCTCTTTGCTCTGGGCACAACGGGGGGGTCATAGGGGGGGGGCGTTAGCCCCCCCTGTCGGGGTCCCGGGTAGTGCTCTGGCGAAAAAAATTTTGTCCTTAATTTCTGGTAGGCAGTCCTTGCCCATGGTTTTGTGCATGGTTTTGCACATGGTTTTGGGGTATGATGGTTTTCGGCCCCTGGTATTTTTTAGATCCAGCCAAGGGAACTACGGTTATGATCTAATCCAGGGTTAATTGATTAGGGTTTGTGTATGCTTCGGCATGTATATATATGTGTTGTAACACTAAAAGGAATATAATGAAATATCAAGCTGGTCATCTTGATTTGGGATCCAGGGGAAAATCTCTGTGTTTATCTGTTTTATGTTTTATGTTGTTGCTATTGTTTATTTTCTGTTATAAGATTCGTGTGTAGATAATTTCTATTCAGGGTTACAACCTACATTTGGTATCAGAGCTGCTACGGCTTCAAGGGGATGCCTTTGCTGCTGAGGGTTTTTTTTTTTCTTGGGCCTAAGGTAGACCCTGTTCAGTGGGAGATCTGCAGGATCGATTCTTGCGGTGAAATAAGATGGCGAGTGGCGGAAATATAGAGATCGAGAAATTTAATGGTCAGAGTTTTGAGTTGTGGAAGCTCAAGATGGAGGATCTGCTGGTGGATAAAGATCAGTGGATCATGGTAGATCAAGGTACTAAACCAACGACAATGTCAGATGAAGACTGGAAGAAACTATATCGGAAGGCTAAGAGCACAATACGGTTGTGTGTCTTAGATTTAGTATTGTTGAATTTATCTGGGGAATCTACGACGAAGAATTTGTGGGAAAAACTTGGGACTTTGAACCAATCTAAGTCTCTGGTGAATAAGTTGTTCCTGCGGAAAAAGTTGTATAACTTGAGGATGAAGGATGGAGACTCAGTGACAAAGCATCTGAACGCCTTCAATACTGTGGTAAGTCAGTTGTCATCTGTTGATATTAAAATCTTAGATGAAGATAAGTGCATCAGTTTCTTGTGTTCTCTACCAGACTCGTGGGACAGTCTGGTTATTGCAATAGGTAGCAATACAACTACCTTGAATTTTAATGACATTGTCTCAGCCTTGTTGTTGAAGGAAATGAGACGGAGAAATATGGAGGGCCAGAATGGAGATGCATTATCTGTATGAGGTAGGTCCCAAAACAGAAAAAAGAATAAGGTTTCGAGTGGGAGATCCAAATCTAGAGGGTGATCTAAATCTCCTGGAAATTTTGTAAAGGTATGCTAGAAATGCGGAAAGGAAGGTCACTACAAAAGGGAGTGCATATCTAAATCTCCTGAGAAAGGAAAGGGATCTGATGATGCTCCTTCTGCAGAGGCAAAAACCACCTCGAATGAAAGTGGGGATGTGTATTTGGCTTCTTCTTCAAATACACATGTAGATCATGAGTCATGGTTGATTGACTCAGGTGCATCCTTTCACTTCACTCCCCATCGGGAGTGGTTATGCGAGTATGAGAAATATGATGGTGGTGATGTCTTCCTAGGGGATGATAAGAAGGCTAGAATCGTCGGACGTGGAAAGGTCAAGCTGAAGCTGCAAGGTGGAAGGATTAGAACACTTCCTGGTGTTCTACATATTCCCGCATTGGCCATAAATCTTATTTATGTAAGCAAGATGGATGATGCAGGTTTAAAAACAATGTTCGAGAAAGATGCCTGCAAGATGGTTTGGGGAGCACTGGTATTAATGCGGGGAGCTTGGACTGGAACTCTATATAAGCTACAAGGTAGCACTATTATTGATGGGTGTAACAGTTCTATGGTTCCTGAAAGTGGAGCGGAAAGCCTAGTTGTCTCTAGAGAAAATACCATGCTATGGCATCAAAGGCTTGGACATATTGGAGAGAAGGGCCTTCAGATACTGCATAGAAATGGTATGGTAGAAGTTATGTCTAATTTCTCTCTAGATTTCGATTTTTGTGAACATTGTGTATATGGGAAGAAGAATCGGGTGAGTTTTCCTACTGGTGCTAAGAGGACGAACAAGATATTAGAACTTGTGCACAGTGATGTGTTTGGACCTGTGTCAGTTCCATTATTGGGAAAGTTTGTGTACTATGTTTCATTCATAGATGACTTCTCAAGGAATACATGGATATATTTCTTGAGGAAGAAATCTGAAGTCTTTGACAAATTTAAAGAATTTAAGGCTCTGGTGGAAAACTAGGCAGAGAAGAAGATAAAGGCCTTGAGGACAGATAATGGTGGAGAGTTCTGCAAGAATGAATTTGAAGAGTTCTGTAAGAAGTGTGGTATAGCATGGCAGAAGACTACTCCATACACACCTCAGCAAAATGGAGTTGCAAAAATAATGAACAAGACACTGATGGAAAAGGCAAGAAGCATGTTCAGTGGTACCAGGTTAGGACAAGAATTCTGGGCAGAGGTAGTGGAGACTGCATGCTATCTGTTTAATAGATCACATTCATTAGTGTTGGAGGATAAGACTCCACATGAGGTATGGACTGGTAAGAAACCCTCTCTTTCACATCTAAGGGTATTTGGATGTGATGCATATGTACATGTTCCAAAGTAGAAAAGGACCAAGTTGGATAATAAATCTGAAAGGTGCATCTTTATTGGGTATAACGATGGTTTAAAAGGTTACAAGATTTGGAACCCAGAAACAAGGAAGATTGTGTACAACCAAGATGTGGTGTTTAGAGAAGTGAAAGATGTTATTAAACATGAATTCCTACCAAAGGAACCTGAGAAGATATAGTTTGAGCTAAAGGAGGATGAATCAGACTCTACACCAAAATAAGATTCAGAAGAGGAAGAGCCAAAAACTCCAACTATGAGAAGATCAATTCAGGAAAGAAGGCCACCATAAAGGTATAGTCCATCTGCTTTTTGTTCAGGTTTTACCCTAACTATAAATGATGATGATCCCAGAACTGTCAGGGAAGCAGTAGATTCAGAGGATGGAAAACTCTGGAAGGAGGCGATGGTTGATGAAATGGCATCCTTGCACAAAAATGAGGCATGGGATCTGGTGGAGTTGTCGGCTGGAAGGAAGCCCATCGGGAGAAAATGGGTGTTTAAGAAGAAGATGAATGTAGAAGGCAAGGTGGAGAAATTCAAAGCTCAGTTGGTAGAAAAATTTTATTCCTAGGTGCCGAGAATTGATTTTGGTGATATTTTTTCTCCTGTTGCCAAAGTTACTTCTATTAGATTAATTTTATCTGTTGCTGCTGCATTTGATTTTGAGATAGAACAGATGGATGTGAAGACAACATTTCTTCACGGGGATCTAGAAGAGGAGATCTACATGAAGCAACCCGAAGGCTTTATGGTGAAGGGTAAGAAAGAACTAGTATGCAGGTTGAAGAAGTCTCTGTATGGGTTAAAACAGTCACCAAGGATGTGGTATCCGAAATTTGATACCTATATACGGGGACTTGGCTTCACCAGAAGCAAGGAGGATCACTGTGTTTATTTTAAATTAATTGGTGACCGTGTTATTTATTTGGTCTTGTATGTGGATGATATGTTATTGATTGGAAATGACAAAGAAATTATCCAAGATTTGAAGACCCAACTGTTCTCCAAATTTGACATGAAGGATCTTGGTGCTGTAAACTATATTTTGGGCATGGAAATTAAGAGAGATCGGGAAAAGAGGAAGCTCTGGTTAAACCAGAGGAAGTATGTCGAGACTATATTGCAGAGGTTCAATATGCAGGATAGTAAACCGGTGAATGTTCCTATTCTTGTAGGTGTAAAGCTATCTGTTGAACAGTGTCCCAAGACACAAGAAGAAGAGGAGGATATGTCCCGTGTTCCATATGCAAGTGTAGTGGGTAGCCTGATGTATGCAATGGTATGTACTAGACCAAACATTGCACATGCAGTGGGAGTATTGAGCAGGTTTATGTCAAACCCAGGGAAGGAGCATTGGACAGCAGTGAAGCGGGTTTTCAGATATTTACGTGGCACTAGTGATTATGGCTTGTGCTACCAGGGAAGATCAGGATTGGAAAGAATGTTGGAAATTCATGGTTTTGTTGATGCAGACTGGGCTGGAGATCTGGACCAAAGAAGATCTACAAGTGGGTATGTGTTTAGCCTATTTGTAGGTGCAGTCAGTTGGATGAGTAAAAGACAGTCTGTAGTGGATCTTTCAACTACAGAGGTAGAATACATGGCAGCCACTCATGCAAGCAAGAAAGCAGTTTGGTTACAGAGATTGTGTTCAAGTATGGGGTTGGTACAGCAAGCTATAAGGATAGACTGTGATAGCCAAAGTGAAATTTTCTTGGCTAAGAACCCTACTTATCATTCAAAGACAAAGCACATTGATGTTCAATATCACTTTTTTAGATATATGGTTGAGGCTAAAAGGGTGTTACTGGTAAAGGTGGACACTATGAAAAATGTTGCAGATGAATTGAAGAAGTCTGTGAGCACTCAGAAGTTCTCTTGGTGTAGAGAAACAATGGGTGTTGAAGAATTGGGCCAATGACTAAGCTCTCTTGTGGCCCCCTGCGGAAAGAAAACAACAAGTGGGAGAATATTGGGTGTGTGTTATATTCTTTCCACGACTAATCACGCGCGGGGGGGTAAGAGGGGGGGCGATAGCCCCCCCCCCCTTTGTGCTGGGTGCAACAGGGGGGTCATAGGGGGGGGCGGTAGCCCCCCCTGTCAGGGTCCGGGGCAACCCTCCGGTGAAAAAAATTTTGTCCTTAATTTCCGGTGGGCAGTCCGCACCCATGGTTTTGTGCATGGTTTTGCACATGGTTTTGGGGTACGATGGTTTTCGGCCCCTGGTGTTTTGTAGATCCAGCCAAGAGAACTACGGTTATGATCTAATCCAGGGTTAATGGATTAGGGTTTATGTATGCTTCATAATGTATATATATGTGTTGTAACACTAAAAGGAATATAATGAAATATCAAGCTGGTGGTCCCTATTTTGGATCCAAGGGAAACTCTCTGTGTTTATCTATTTTATGTTTTATGCTCTCGCTATTGTTTATTTTCTATTATAATATTCATGTGTAGATAATTTCTGTTCAGGGTTAAAACCTACAGAAATTTCCCTTTCACCAAGAAGAAAGAAATAAAAATTTTACACAGGTAAGCAGTCACCACTTGTTTTTCTAAAAACAGAGAGGCAAAAGTTATGAAGACTACCTTGCAAAAATCAAAGGGAAAGAACATCACATCTTTCATATACAAGAAGAGGGTGCAAAGGTTTTGAAATAGTCTATCCATGGAGAGATTAGTCAAAGTCACATTTTTTGGTTTTTAGGGAATGAAGAATGCCTCCCACTGCAAACAGAAAGAGGATAACATTCGAATTTTAAGAAACTGTTGTGCAAAAGAAACATTCACCTTTTGTTTTGTTTTCAAACAAAGAGGAAAAGTTTTTTTTTTTTAAACATTTTAAAAAGTCATAAAAGCCCTCAACGGGCATACCTTCCTTCATTACATTTACTGGAAGAGAGGGAAGATAACATTTTTTGGTTTCTGAGAAAAAACTGCGTGCAAAAAACACGGGCGCTGCACTCATGTGTATGGGAGCTACACTCCTGTAGCGGCCCGCAGTGTAAATATACACTGAACGCAGGTGTTGCACTTTCAGCGAGCACCCCCACGTGCAAACCTCGCCCGACGCCCAGACTTTCCGCCCAGCGTGCAGAAGGCTCTGCCTGGCATGCACTCAAAGCCGCCCTCGCCACTTTTTTATGCAGAATTGCATATAGTTTTTGGTGCGGCATCCCATGAAAAACTTCGTGAGGAGGGTGCCCATCACCGCTTGTACCCACACTCTCATGCCGCATTCATGCAAAGGGAGACCATCACCGCCAGGCGTGCAGACGCTACGCTCCTGAGCGGAAAATTGCAGCGCCTGCCAATTACATAGAAAAAGGCCAAAAACTGGCAGTTTTTCCCGGAAAGGATTTGTTGAGGTATTTCTCTTCTTTTCTATCACACAAAAGGATTTGTTGAGGTATTTCTCTTGTTTTCTTCCCTCATATTTTCTGTTATTAAAACAGTAAAAGTGTTTTGAAGGATAAATTTAAACCCTGTGAATTTTGAAAGAAAAGCTTTCATTGCATTTGGAAAAGAGTTGTTTGTTTGAAATTTGGAAAAAGAGTTGTTTGTTTGAAATTTGGAAAAGGGATAGAAAAATCGACATGCCTCCGAGAAGAAATGATGAGCCTCAAAGGCCAAAGAGACAGGTCAAAAAGGGAGGCAAACTCAACATATTTGAGCCTACAAATGTCCAAGAGCTCACTGCATGTCCCTCTGTTTTAACCTATTTCCAAGAGCTTGGATGTTTTGAATTCTGTAGTAAAATACAAGAAGTGACTCGCCACCCTCATCTAACTAAGCTTTTTTCCCTAAGGTTGAATGGAAAAGAGGTTCACATAGTAGGTCTGGATTTTAAATTAACTCCTAAAGCTGTTTCTAGAGCCACCGAAATCCCTTACATAGGGGAGAAATGGTTTAAACAGTCATACGTTGACCTAAGCCACTATCAGCCTTTTCTGAAACCAAATCATCAAGATGCATGCAAAACCATTTTCCCTTTTTCACATTTACTGGATGATTGTGCAGTCCTCATGAAAGTGATCATGAAGTATTTTACCTGTGAAGGTAGATTTTCCCGGGTGTATTCATATCACATTAGGCTTCTTATGCATTTCACCCGAGCTAAGTTGTTAAACCTACCTTTTTTCCTATGCAAGAGTATTGAAAAGATGTCCACCCTTGTTAAAAAGAAACCTCTAGCTCAACATAGGGCAAGCTTATTCCATCACTCCCTTGTTAAGGTCATAATCACTCACCAGCTGGAGCGAAAGGGCATTTCTTGGGAAAAATTGATCACTCACCATGATTTCACCTCTTCATCTTCCATGCTATTGCAAATTATGCCATATTCATCTTGAAATCCTCCTCGTACTCCTTCCTCACCCTCCACACACTATTACTCACCTTCCTCTCATGAGTCATCCTCCCAAGCAAAAACATCTTCCATAGATAAAAGTGAACAAGAAGAAAGCAGTAAAAGTAAAGATAAGGTTGATGATAACAAAGAGAAAAATAGTGAAGATAGTGGTAGCCCACAAGAGGAAAATGAAAATAATGACAGTGATGAAGGCCCCTCAAGAAGATAGTAAAAACAACAGATTTGATGAGGAAAAAAGCAACCCACTAGAAAACATTGAAGAAGGGGGCAGCTATCAGGAAAAAAAAGAGAACATTGAAAATGATGAAACAAATAGCCCAAATCTCAGTGAAGACAGTAAATTTGATGATGAAAGAGGCAGCCCAAATAGTCAAAACATTCAAGGCCTAAACAGCAAAAACAATGACACCATTGAAGACCAAGGTCAAGATGAAAATGATGGAATCAGTCACATCAAAGAGGGAAGTAACAAAAACAGTCATGACAGCAGGAATATGGATGAAAGTAGAGATAGCTTTGAAAAAGAAAAAACATCAGACCTAGACATATCTCACCAAATAGAAAAATAACATGATCCCACACCGCTCGGCCTACACAGTCCAACCTCTCACCTAACCAACGCACTACTCCTTACAACCGCTCCCATACTCTGCAACTTACGACTCCCACACTCTGCAAACAACAGCCACTTCTCAACTTTTACAGCCGCCCTCACACCTTATCGCTCCACCCTCACATACGCTTAGCTCTGCCAACATCCGCCTTACGCACCCCATCTACTATGCACCGGCTTAACCCTCCTACTCAACCTGCGGGCCGCCCTCTCTGCCTACACCCATTTATCCAGCGCTTCAATGCTCAAACCCACGCTGCAACCCCACACTTCCTCACTCTGCTCTACGGCACCTATCCATCTTACGTCGTCCTCCCACAGTAACTTCGGTTGGTTTTCACTGCCCTCCGTTTTGTAAAATCCGCCCTCCATTTACATTTTAATACCGCTCCATTTAAAAATCGATTTTAATACCGCCGCCCCTCTTCCCATTAAAAGTCGCCCTCTCCATTATTTTAATTTCCATTGATTTATTTTTTTTAACTCCCATTATATTAAATTCCCTCCCTTTTGATTCCCTCCCATTATATTAAATTCCATTATAATAACCCTTCCCTTAATTAACCCCCCCCCCCAACCATATAGTTTCCCATCCATCTTAATATTTCTCTTTCTCTTTTTAATTAATTCCCAAAAAAAAATAAAAAAATAAAAAAATAAAAAAAAAAACAGCAGAGAGAGAGAAGAAAGAGTGAATTTGAACAGCAGAAAAAGAGGAATTGACATATGAAGAAGATGGACTGAATACAATTGCAGATTTGCATTGTGATTTGTGGCATTGATTTGAAGGGTGTTTTTTTGAAGAAATTTTACATGAGAAGACAAGTTTTCCATCATTGAAAACAACTCTTTTGAAGGAAAATTTCAGCTGCTTTAAAGGCCTCTTGCACGTGTTTTCAGCTACACATTTACAAATATTTTGCAGAGATATGTATTGAGCTGACATTGTATTTTGAGTGGAATTTGCATCTTCTTTATAGTTGAAATCAGTACTTGATTTGTTGAAATATTGTTGATTGCCCTCCATCATTTGAGGAGCACACTTTGTACTTTGAGAATTTCTTGAGTCATTTGTATTTGTTGTTGAATCACATTGTAAACAGGTGCATTTTCGGTTGTAGCCGACACCCTTTCATTTTTTGAGCCTAAGTTGTTGAAATGGCCAAAATCAATGAGGCATTAATGTTGTTGAATGACCTCATTCATTCAAATGTTGATGATGTGATAAAAATAAGCAAGGATGCTCTTTGTAAAATTCACAGTTGTTTGCTAGATGCACATGAAAAGATCAAGTTTTTGCAGTTGGAATCTCAGCTCCAACAAGACGAACTTCAGCAAAAGAGTCACCATTCTGAACCTGTTTTTGTTCAAAATATTGTGAAGGACTCTCATCAGAAGCAAGTCAGGAAAGTTGAAGTTGATTCCCATTCAGTTCATTGCACAAGAGCAGATGTACATGCAGATGCAGCCACTCAGCCTGCACTTCCTAAGCCCATCATTAGACCTTGGGAAGAGCTTGTCCACAACAAGCACAAAACTGGTCTTGGATATGACAAGGATGTGTCCTTTCATATTCCAGACTACACAAAGCCCATCATATTTCATAGTCTGGGATTCTTGTATGACGGTTCTAGCATTGTTCCAGATCTTTGTTAAATCCACAACTGATTGAGAAATGCCAACACTGTGATCGAGTTGGCCACATGAAAGATCATTGTTTTGATCTTCATCCATGCAAGCACTGTGGTCGGCACACTCATTCTTCATACAGATGCTTCAGAAACAAGCCTCCTGCAAGAACAAAGATTCATCTTGGATGGATCGCTTCTTGGCAATGGGCATCAGCAGCCAAGAAGATGTTTAAGTCGCATGTCAGAACATGTTCAAGAATATTGAGTAAACTTGCAGTTGAGTTTTCGCCATCATCTCACCTTGTCCATGACAGGGGGGAAAATGGTGGTCATGTACAAGCTTGACGACAAATCAAGAGAGCTGGCCCACAATCTTGGTTTCTAGATTCGAGTTGTAGCCGAGTTCAGCGAGCTTTGAGCCATGGTCGTGCATTCGGATTCGGAGATGTAGCGGAGAGACACGGATGCCCATGAGCATACCTTCGGTTGGTGGATAACCTAAAACCATCATTTTTTGGTTGGTGGATAACCTAAAACCATCGTCTTTGGTTGGTGGATAACCTAAAACCATCATTTTCGGTTGGTGGATAACCTAAAACCATCATCTTTGGTTGGTGGACAACCTAAAACCACCACAGGTAGTAGACCTCCCTTCTTTTAGGTTGAAGGTCTCCCTTTTATATGAGGGACAATTCCTCTAGCAGAAGCCTTTAGCTTCTTGCCAGTTTTGGAAGAGTTCCGGGAACTGCAACAAGTTTTGCGTTCCGGTGTTTGTGGTCATCCTAAAACCACCTCTTTTTCCAACATTTCAGAGAGTTGATTCAGCCCAAGTGCTGCCATGCATACTTTGCAGATTTGTATTACAACTCTTTTCTTGGACTCACACATACCCCTTCGGATTAAGGGGGGATGTTGGAACACCTAATCCTACATGGGTAGGTGTGGAATGCAAAAAGTCACAATGGAGTCCAAGCGACCTTGGAAGATGAAACCAAGAGTCACACCATTGTACTATAAATGTACATCTTTGTATAATGGAAAATAAGAAAGCCTCACGCTTATCCTTCATTGTGTGTTGAGTCTCTTGTGTGTGTGTTTATCTTCCTCATACACCATGTGTGTGCTTCAACATGGTGTTTAACAGATCGTGATGATGATATCATTACAAATGTCAAATTCGATGATCAAGAAGGTTTCCCACAACAAAGTGACACAGAAATGCAAATAGAGAATTTTTATGAGGAGAAGGACAGCCCTAAGGCTATAGGTGACCCAAATAAACAAGCCCAAATGTTGACACCTCTTGTCATTCCACATCAGCAAGGTCAGGAGCATGTGTTTACTGCCTCTCCAAGGCAAGGGACCATGCATCCTCCATCACAAACAGTGAAAGGAAAAACCACTAAAATAGTAAGAGGCAAGACCACTCAAACAATGCAAAGCAATGTCACTAGGGCATTGAGAAGCAGAGGTAAATTTCCAAAGAAGTATAAAAGTGAGTTGCCAAAGAAAGCCAAAGGGAAGAAAATCATAAAAAACAAAGGCAAGTAGAAAATTGAAGAACAAGAAAGCAGTCATGAAAAGGAAAGCGAGTTTGAGCTAATACACTTGGACAGTGATGATGAAGGAAATGAGGCAAGAATCCTTATATCACTCTTACAAGATCAGGATGCTCAAGTTAAAGATTTGGTGAATTATTTGGAAAGATAAAAACATATCATTCATTTCCTACAAACACAAAATGCACAAATAAGTGGACAGATGGCTATTTATGAAGCCCAGGCACTCAAGTACAAAATGGAAGCTCAGAAGTCAAAAGTGAAGCTAGAAGAGTACATGGGTGAGTATGCAGAAGATGATGAAGAGGAAGGACAAGCAAGAAAGAGACCTAAGACCATGGGTCTTAGAAGAGCATTAGAAAAGCAAAAAGAAGAAGAATCAGCTCGTGCGCAGCAGTACTCTCTTACAGAGCTCCTTGCCTTAGAAATTGAAAATGAAAAAGAGTCTTGGCTAGAGAGGGAAAACCAGAGTTTAGAGACTGAATTGGAGAAAGCAAACAAAGATTTAGGCCTACAAATAAAAATGACTAAACATTACAAGAAGCTCAATTAGTTTGCTAGAAAGAAACTCAAAGCTGCCCAAAGGAGGCACCCAGTGAAAAAACATGGAAAAGACAAATCTAGGCTCGAAATTTTGGCCCAAGCTTCACTACAGTCTTCTAAAAACCCTTAAGGGGGCCACTCACCAAATTCAGGCAAATTTGGACACCTTTTTGTTTTTTGTGAATTTTTGGGCCTAAAGAGCGTAGCACCATGGGCGCTGCACTTTTTCTCAGAACATATTTAGCTGGATAAAATTACATTTTTGGATTCCTTGGCATTAATGGAACATGCTCATAAATTCTCAAATCATTTGGAGTTTTTTTGGTCCCTCAAAAGGTCCAAAAACAACCATTTTTCACCTTTCTGCCACTATTATCAGTAGGTGTTGTGCTCCTGGGTTTTTGCACAGTTTATACTTTTTGACAGGTTTCTAGACATCATATTGAAAGAACTCAAGTATATTTGGAAATTAGACATTCATATTTTTCCAACGAGCCATCACGGATCCTTTTTCAACTTCGAGAAGGCCTCGAAAACCTCACTGCACAAAAGCCTTCTTTTGGTGTTGCGCTCCTAGAAATTGTGCTAAAAAACAGCTTTTTGTATGATGACTGGGCCAAATGTGTGTTAAGCAATTTTATCATGTGTGTTAGAGCTTAAAAGTGATTATTTTTTGCTATTTTGGTCTGAAAAAATATTTTAGAGAGATATTTTGTGCCTTGGACCTTGTTAGGCCTTAAGGACAGTTTTAGATATTTTATTTTGGCCAATGGCCTTCTAGTTGCTCTAGGGAGGTTTCCTCCTCTTTGGCTTATATAAACCAAGAGGATTCATTGTAACAAAGAGGCAGAACTTGACATGTTAAGAGAAATACATAGTTTTATGAGCTTGAAGAAAATACTGGTTTTATGAAGTGGATGAATGTCTTGCTTGGCTTGATTGTGGAGGAGCATTGTGTGCAGGATTCCATAGCTTGGTGAATGGTGATGTTTCCCTAATTTTTTTATGTCTTATTGTTTCCATTAATGTTTCATACTTCTTATTTTTTGTATATCAAAAAAGTATATGTTGAGATATCCTCGTGGAAGCACCTCAAACCTCCTGCATATTACAACTTTGATGTTTTCTTCTTCTTGATCATTTTTAAGGAATTCTTAACTGCTCCTTAGGTCCATCAAGAAATTGTTACTTGTTTCATTAATGGTAGGTAGGTTAGCTATTTAGTATGATTTAAGGTATGCCCTACTTACTTATAGTTTCTCAAAAATCCATTTCTAAAACTTTTCTATGAAATACTGATTGTTTTAGTTAAGTCAAAGAGGTCTCGTTCGATCTTGCCCTTTGTCCATGCTTGAAAACTGGTTTCAGAGTTCCTGATAGCTTGATATAAAAATACTGATTGTTTTAGTTAAGTCAAAGAGGTCTCGTTCGATCTTGCCCTTTGTCCATGCTTGAAAACTGGTTTCAGAGTTCCTGATAGCTTGATATATGTTGTTTAGGAGTTCACTCTCCATATATTAAGTTTTTTTTTTATCTTATATTTTTTCCCAACAACTGAAGGTGAATTTCCAGAGTTAGGAGTTCTTATGCTTCTATGTATCACCGGATTGTTTATCTTTCATGTTTATCAGTTTGAGTATTATTCATAGATATTTATGGTTTTATGGTTTGCCATACCTCATGATTATTTTCTTTCAAACTATATATGTTTAAGAATTCTTCATTTTTCACAAACTTGATGTTCATTTCACCTCATACCTCACCCAAAGGATCCATTGACCTTGCTAAATCGGCCCTGCAGTACACCTTGTCCATCATTTAGACATCCTTGACTTTAGCTAACCCCATAGCCCTGTTGATTTGATAAAATATCTTTCTATTTTGTCCTACTTGATCAGTTTTACCTCAAAAACCAAACAAACCAAAATATACTTAACAACTAGCCTAAAATCAAACATACAAAGCGAACAAGCTCACATCCTTTGCATCATAGAGAGAGCCCTCTCTGAGCCCAAGAAGGCTAGGTCCTAGGACTCCAAATATTGGTCTAATGTTGCCCTGTCATTTGGTTTACCAATCTGCCAAATTACGGGACTCTAACATAATGGCGATCACGGTGGGGCTCTGAGTAAAAAGAAAATTTAGACTTCCTTAAACATTTTAGTATCCCTTGAGAAAAATATCTTATGGATTTATCCCACTGCTCACCAACATAATGGCGATCATGGTGGGACTTCTGAGTACATAGTTGCCTGAATACCTCATACAAGCCTATTTAGACTTAGAAATAGCGATGAATCTGCCACCTCATTGCCACACTGACATAATGGTGATCGTGGTGGAAACACTGAGTACATAAACAACCTAACAAACTTTTGTAGACTCATTATTCCTTCTAATTTAAAAAATCAGACAAGCAACATATAAAGCCATTTAGAGTAGACTCTCTTTTTTTCAACACCTTAGCTAAGTGACGAATCAGGTATAGGACACTCTTAAAAACTAGGCTGCATATAAAACTCTATAAAAACCTCACAAAAAACATCCCTAGATTGGTTTATATCAGTCATTGGTGGTGGACCATAAAACTTTGTCTCTACAAGAAAATAGCATTCACCTGGCGACTCCACTAGCCTCCAGTAGGCCTACTACTCCACTTACAAAACCAAAAACTTCCATAAACATGCTATCCTATTGACTTACCCTTCTGATCACAAAGATCATGATGCAACCTCTAAAATCAGTGACAAACTAAGTACTACTTATAAATTCAGAAAATTTCATCAAAGCATAAAAACTCAATTGAATAGCCTAAGAACAGAACTATATCGTTCTCAACATCCTAGCAAACTGTTGATCTAAGTTTTAGAACACTCTTACAAGTTTTGGTTTGCATAAAAATTTTCTAAAAAAAATTTCCTAAAAAATTTCCTTTGTCAGTATTGGTGGTGGACCATAAACTTCAAAGCATCCACCTGGTGACTCCACTAGCCTTCATTTAATTTTTTTAATTTACTAGCATCTGTAAATTCCTAGAGAGGACAACCTTCCGAAAGCAATCACAATTGTCATCCTCTCTAAATTTTGAATTTAAAATCCGGCTTCACGAAGAATTAATACCAGATCTCATCCAGACCCAAATCCTCCTATCATAGTTGATGACCCAGAAAATATTTTGTGGCAAACATCTGAAACTGGAAACTTAGCTACCGATAGGACTATTCACAAAGCAAGCTCTGTACCTGAACATCTTACATCCTTGCAAGATCCCCATTTTGACTTGTGTTCAACAAAAAGCCTTTTTAGAAACAAGTCACAAAGTAGAATCAACCTTGCCGATCTTGAGCCCTTAGACTTATAGTAGAGTCCTAGCAGAGAAGCCTCACCCACTACACCACCTGATTTTCAACTTCTCCACCACTTTGGCTCTTTTCACCCCAAATCTGCTCAAAATCAGTCCACAAGTCCAAGTACCTCCATCACACCCATTCAGACTGCCACTGTGCAAATCACCTCATCCCATACTACAAATCATCCTACTGTAAATCTACCATCAAATCCCATCATGGTAGCTTGGTATGCACCCCTAGTGTTACTGCAGCCTTTGTTACCTTTGAAAATGATTACCAATCCAGAATCCCACACTTCACTGGGACTGAATCCACTACCGCCCAACAACATGTAGATAGAATCAATGATGCTTTTGACTACATGGAACTAGAAGAAGAAACCATAAATATGAGAATTCTTGCCCAAAGCCTAGGTAGAGAAGCCAATAAATGGTTTAAAAACTTGACACCTAACAGTATACATGATCTCCCGTCACTTTACCAAACTTTTATAAACAAATGGGAAATCAAGAAAAACCCCCTTCAAATCATTTTTGAATATAAAAATATTAAAAGGAATATGGTGGAAAGTGTTCAAGACTATTGCACTAGGTTCAACAGTGTCTATAATTCCCTTCTGCCTGACATGAAACCTCCACCCAACCTAGCACTAGTAAAATTTCCTGAAGGTTTTAATCCAAACATGACATATCAGTTAAGAGAAAGAGACCCCACAACTTTAGAAGAAATGCAAAAGGTAGCTATTAGTGCCAAAGCCAACCTCACTGAGAAGAGAGCTAGGATGAGATCGGAAAAGAAAGTCACTTACCGAGATGAGACCATGCCTTCTACTTCCTCTTCGGATTCCAAAATAGATAACCTGGTTAGGACCATGGAGAGAATGATGGAAAGAATAAATATAAGTGAAATAACACCTCCTATGGACAACCAACCAAACCCCAAAAACAGAAAATGGAATCAGAACTTTAGAAGGGACCCACCCCAAATTAAACCAAGGGAAAATGATCAACAAATTAGACTACCCTTCCAAGAAAACTATGTTGAGGAATGGGAAATGGATATTGAACAACCTGATGAAAATAATCTAAACTTGATAGGTTCTGATAGCGAGGGTGAGGTGTTTCTCACAGAAGAGGAACAAGGTTTCTTCTCCTCAAACCAAGATGAAACAAATTATGAGGACCCCCGAAGATCCCGAAATAGGATTACAAAATGCCATAATGGAAGCTCATAGGCAATATGATCTTAGGAGTAAGAAAACCCAAGAAAACTCTAGGAAAAGCAACTCGGACACTGTTGTTCAGAAAGCTCCCGAAACCATTCTCAAAGTAATAGTAGACAGTAGCAAAATCATGGCTAAGAAAACTGATCAGAACAAAGACAAAACTAGCCAGACAAACCTTGAATCAAGCTATCCTAGTACCTCTACTAAGATCCCCGAAAAAACTTTGTTGAACAAATCCCCTAATCAAATTCAGAAAAATAAACTTATAGAAAAGGTCATGGCTGAGAAAACTGAAGCAAATATATCTAAAATACAAGTACCTTTCAGTTTTGAAGGGGAAATTGCCAAAATTAAGATCACCATGCCTCTCACTAAACTGATTACCCAAAGCTCATACAAATCTCAAGTGCTAAAGGTCCTAAACATAGGAAATGATGCAGATAATTTACACCTAGCTGATGACACCCTTGAGTTGTTCTTTGGACCAAAAATAGAAGGAAAATATCAAGAGGGAACCATTCCTCCTTTTTACATTAGTCTAAATATACATGACCAAATCCTACATAATGCCATGCTAGATTCCGGGGCCTCTCACAATCTCATGCCAAAAGTGGTAAGGGAAATATTAGGCCTAGAAATAACAAAACATTATAAAGAATTATATTCATTCGATTAAAGTAGAGTCAAGTGTTTAGGCCTAATAAAAGATATTTGTGTCAATTTGGCGCAAGTACCTGCTAAACACCTAGTCATGGACATAGTGGTAGCAGACATTCCTCCCAAGTATGGAATGCTTTTATCCAGATCTTGGGGGGCCAAGCTCCAAGGAAATATTCAACTAGATATTTCTTATGCCACCATTCCTATTTTTAACCAGACAAGAAGATTGTACCAAGAATCACACAGGAAGTATATGGTTAGCAATCAAGAAAGACCAGACAACATATCTCATTATTCTATACATTTAGACCTTAATTCTTTCATTTTACATATTGATGAGGACATTGATAAACATATAAGTAAAGTTGAAACAAATCTAGGCACACCAGTTTCTCTATGATGAGCTAGATACTCAAAACTATCACGACCCGGAATAGTTGTGTCCTAATTAAAAAGAATTTGATGTTCTAGAAATAGAAAATAAAACCTCAAAAACAGAAAACATTCTGCACTCTCAAGCAAGTTTCTCAAACCAAGGATAAGCCTCGAAAATGCAATCAAAACCTTTTTCCAATACAGAAACACTAAAAAACTTGAATAGAACAAAAATCTTTGGAAATCAGGGCCAAGAAAGCCTTATGTTCTTGCCATATCTAAATACCTCACCATCCCAGGACTTTACCCTTCCGAATAAAACTTTAACTATTGCAAGTACTTTTGTAGATCTGGGAAAAATTTATGATGAAGTTAATATGGAGGAATGTGATAAAAGCAGTCTTGAAAAACCTGAGCTAATTGAACTAGCTAAAAATTTTTCATTACACCAAAAATTGAGAAGTGCTAGGATATGCAAAATTCTTCAGGATACTAATACATGTCGAGAGAATAGCTCAAAACACCATGACACAACCATAATTTCAAGAAGTCACCCTTACAAAAGGGAATACAAAAATCTTGATCAAGCATTAACACTTAAAGAGAAAACAGCTGGTCACAGGATATGTGTAGATTTTAGAAACACATACAATCACTCCCTGAACAACACTCATATCCTTCCAAAAATATATCATACCATACAGAAGCTAGGAGTTTCTAACCATGTGTCCTTGCATGATAATATTTCAGGATATCATCAGCTAATTCCTCTTCAAAACAAACAACTCAAAGATTTTCTCAAATACACTTGAAGTAGTTTCAAATTCAAACCAAGTTTTTCAAAACTGAAAGACACCGGAGACATTTTTCAGAGGACTATGTTTCCAGTGTTGAACTTCTTTATTATGATGTCATCATATGTTTTAAGAATGACAAAGAATATTTGTATTACCTAAAGAAGATGTACAACAGAAGCAAGAGTGGAAATCAAAGGTATAAAGAAAAACAGCAAGCAGATACAGAGTTTTTTGGAAACTCTTGCAAGAACCCTTATGTTATGCTTACAAGAGAAAATTTTCTTGATTTTTCTTTTCAAGAACTAAGTGGACCAAGAGCATCAAGGAATCCTTTTGAAGATAAGATGCTCAAATACCACCGTTATCAAGAGTTCTAGTTGTGAAGTTTTTCATTCATTGTACATATCACAGTTTGAAGAAATAAATCAAAAAATACAAAATACAAAAACAACAAAAAATTAGAAAAAGAGGGCAATCTTAAAGCAGCGGTAAAACCTCATACCCAAAAATAGTCATACTAAAAGTGCACAAGTCTAAACGTCATTACTAGTGCTCAAAATATGTCTTGTTCAGTTATCTAGCCCAATCATAACTGAGCATGTTTTAAATTGATTGTCGATAAGTTAGTCATAGGAATGAGAGTCAAAATTGTGAAAGCTTGAATTATCAAAGAAAATAGATTAGGAAACAAAGATGCTGGTTCCACACACTCAAAACAGAACCAAAGAGGAAAATAGGGATGAAAAACAAACTTTGTATCTTGGCCCTGTTTTTCTGAATCTCATTTTGGACAAAAATAACATTTTTGTGCAGTTTGTTGTTATGCCACAAACACGTGACAAATCAGACTGTATAATCCTGATTTGATCATCTTTCAATTTCATGTTTTATTCTAGTGAATGAAATCCTATCAAACAGTTTAATCTTGCTAGTTGATCTAGTGTTGGTAGAGAATCAAAGGAGTTCATTAGTTTAATCTGGACTCCTGGGGGATACAAACGTAGAAGTAGATAGTTTTTCTCTTTCAAAATATCATGTCAAGGGTTTGCCATTCCAAGTGCACCCAAAGAAGAAAAAATGTTAGGAAAAGTAGTTGGGTAAGTAGAAGTGAGGATAATTCTAATTATGCCTTCAGTTTTCCAAAAGCACCATTTTCAGGAAAAGCATCAAGAAAAAGAGAAATATCCACCAATGGATGAGGCACTAGTCTTTGTAAGCTAGAGATCTGCAATTCTAGACATCTCCCGAAAAGGAGCTACCCTCCCCAAATGGAGCCACTGTTAGTCATCAATATTTTTCACTTGTTTTGATGACTATATGCCTTGTCTAGGTTTTCTAGAAACAAATTTCAAACAATCAAATTTTTCCTCTAGAAACCCACTCAATTTTTTTTTTATTTTTTCCCTCCTCTCTTGCATATTGTATTTGAAGAGGTCATCTGGTTTAAATCCTATTCTAGATCAGTAAGCCTTACCATATCCATAATTTTCAAATCTTTGAAAAACCTCTTATCTCTGATATCCAAAATCCTCCTATTTTACAAAGTTGTCTGTCCAGCATAAGTCAAGTTATCTTTTTACCCTCTTGCTATCTAAAGTTACTATTTGATGACCTGAGTATGTCTAAGAAATCCTTTAAAATTCATGACAAAGTTTCTAGGTTTAGGTGATGGTGCTTAGGATGAGTATCTTAAAAAATACCTGTGCCTTGTTAAGAACTCTATTTTTACTAACAGTCAAGTATCATTTCCTTATATCTGGCAAAGAAAATCCATTGGTTATCCCTAGGTCATGCACCATCAGGTTTGTCATGTTTTTTTGTTTCAACAAAGCTTAAAAGGTCAACTCAAGAGAAAACAGAGTAAAAGATGGTCCTATGTCCAAACAGAAAGTGATCAAGTGAGTTTCAAGGTCCATCCTCATGGTACAACAGAAAAGGTTGCCAAAAATCAAGCCACCTTATCAAGACATCTCTGCAGGGATGCCAGGATGAATTACATTAACCAAAATTGGGCTAAGAGACATTTCAAGAAAAAGCTTAAGTCAAAACAGTCGACTGTTTGAAACTAAAGGAAATACAGAGTTGAGAGAAAAAGGAACAAACTGGTTTTATCTCTGCAAATCAAAAATACCTAAGAATGTCAAGGAATAATCCATCATGGCAAATAAGTACAAAATTTGGGAAACTACTACACCAAGCACTCCATTTCACTTCAGGATGGTGTTTTTCTACTCTTTCCAAACATCTGGGTACAACTTTGAAAATCGGCACTATGAGACTAGGTATGGCAGATTTCTGGAAAAGGGACCCTTCCAACGGTCTTTATGCATCAAAGTGAAAAGCATGAAAAAGGAAAAGCTACCCTTTTCGTACCCCTGCAACATAGACTGAAAACCATCAAAGACACCATCATCACAAATGAAACTAAGGATACTACAAAGGAAAGGTAACACCTAAGAGAGAAAAAGCAGATATGTTGGATTTTGAAATACATTACCTGTTTATCTTCACAGTGAATTTCTACAAAGGACATGTCTCAAATAGATTGGATAAAGGATGAACAAGCTTGAAGTGCCTCCTTCAATGATAAGTAGAGGGCACAAATTTTTTATGAGTTACCCCTTAAAAGAGAAATAGAGGGCACATTTTATAGTTTTCAAAAAGGGAGATTTGCCTTTATACTAAAGAGTGAAAACTAGTTTTGTTGTTTACAAAATACTGTTTAAATGAACCACTGTGGAAGATGTTTCAAGATTTTCATCAAAATTGGATGAATGTGCAAAAAGGACATCAAAGAGAAAAGGGGGCACCTCCTTCATGTCCAAGCAGATGGTGCAAAGGTGTTGAAACTAAATTTTCTCCTTAAAAGAAGAATGGAGGTCACAGTTTAAAAAGTTTCAAAACATAGAAAGTGCCCTTTCACCAAGAAGAAAGAAATAAAAAATTTATACAGGTAAGCAATCACCACTTGTTTTTCTAAAAACAGGGAGGCAAAAAGTTATGAAGACTACCTTGCAAAAATCAAAGGGAAAGAACAACACCTCCTTCATATACAAGCAGAGGGTGCAAAGGTTGTGAAATAGGCTATCCATAGAGAGATTAGTCAAAGTCACATTTTTTGGTTTTTAGGGAATGAAGAATGCCTCCCACTACAAATAGAAAGAGGATAACATTCGAATTTTAAGAAACTGTTGTGCAAAAGAAACAGTCACCTTTTGTTTTGTTTTCAAACAAGGAGGAAAAGTGTTTTTTTTTTTTAAAGGCATAAAAGCCCTCAACGGGCATATCTTCCTTCATTACATTTACTGGTAGAGAGGGAAGAATTTTTTTTTTGGTTTCTGAGCAAAAACTACATGAAAAAAACACTGGCACTGCACTCCTGTGTATGGGCACTACACTCTTGTAGCGGCCCGCAGTGTAAATATACACTAGGCGCTATGCTCCTGAGCGTAGGTGCTGCGCTTTCAGCAAGCAGCCTGGCGTGCAGACCTCGCCCGGCGCCCACAGCCCACGTGCAGACAGACCCCACCTGGCACCCAGACTTTCCGCCCGGCGTGCACTCAAAGCCGCCCTTGCCACTTTTTTATGCAGATTTGCGTATAGTTTTTGGTGCGGCATCCCGTGAAAAAAATTGTGCGGAGGGCACCCATCACCGCTCGTGCCCACACTCTCATGCTACCTTCGTGCAAAGGGCGCCCATCACCGCCGGGGCATGTAGATGCTGCGCTCCTGAGCATAAAAGCGCAATGCCTGCCAATTACACAGAAAAAGGCCAAAAAGTGCCAGTTTTTCCCATAAATAATTTTTATCACACAGAAGGATTTGTTGAGGTATTTCTCTTGTTTTATTCCCTCATCTTTCCTGTTATTAAAATAGTAAAAGTGTTTTGAAGGATAAATTTAAAGCCTGCGCATTTTGAAAGAAAAGCTTCCATTACATTTGGAAAAGAGTTGTTTGTTTGAAATTTGGAAAAAGGATAGCACAATCGACATGCCTCCGAGAAGAAATGATGAGCCTCGAAGGCCAAAGAGACAGGTTGAAAAGGGAGGCAAACTCAACAGATTTGAACCTACAAAGGTCCAAGAGCTCACTTCCTCTCCCTTTGTTTTATCCTATTTTCAAGAGCTTGGAAGTTTTGAATTATGCAGTAAAATACAAGAAGTGACTAGCCACCTTCATCTAACTAAGTTGTTTGCCCTAAGGTTGAATGGAAAAGAGGTTCACATAACAGGTCTTGATTTTAAATTAACTTCTAAAGATGTTTCTAGAGCCACCAAAATCCCTTACATAGGGGAGAAATGATTTAAACAGTCATACCTTGACCGAAGCCACTATCAGCCTTTTATGAAAGCAGATCATCATGATGCATGCAAAACCATTTTCCCTTGTTCACATTTACTGGATGAATGTGCAGTCCTCATGAGAGTGATCATGAAGTATTTTACCTGTGAAGGTAGATTTTCCCGGGTGTACTCATATCACATTAGGCTTCTTATGCATTTCACCCAAGCTAAGTTGTTAAACCTACCTTTTTTCCTATGCAAGAGTATTGAAAATATGTCCACCCTTGTTAAAAAGAAACCTCCAACTCAGCAAAGGGCAAGCTTATTCCATCACTCCCTTGTTAAGGTCATCATCACTCACCAGCTGGAGTGAAAGGGCATTTCTTGGGAAAACTTTATCACTCACCATGATTTCACCTCTTCATCTTCCATGCTATTGCAAATTATGCCATCTTCATCTCGAAATCCTCCTCATACTCCTTCCTCACCCTCCACACACTATGTCTCACCTTCCTCTCATGAGTCATCCTCCCAAGCAAAAACATCTTCCATAGATAAAAGTGAACAAGAAGAAAGCAATAAAAGTAAAGATAAGGTTGATGATAACAAAGAGAAAAACAGTGAAGATAGTGGCAACCCATAAGAGGAAAATGAAAAAAGTGATAGTGATGAAGGCAACCCTCAAGAAGATAGTAAAAACAGAAGATTTCATGAGGAAAAAAGCAGCCCACAAGAAAACAGTGAAGAAGGGGGCAACTATTAGGAAAACAGAGAGAACAGTGAAAATGATGAAATGAACAGTCCAAAGCTCAGTGAAGACAATAAATTTGATGAGGAAAGAGGCAACCCAAACAGTCAAAACAGTCAAGGCCTAAACAACAAAAACAGTGACACCATTGAAGACCAAGGTCAAGATGAAAATGATGGAAGTATTCATAGCAAAGAGGGAAGTAATAAAAACAATCATCATAGTAGGAAGATGGATGAAGGCAGAGATAGCATTGAAAAGGAAAAAATAGCAGACCTAGACATCTCTCACCAAGCATAAAAATAACATGATCATTTTGAGATTTCTCTTGATGATGAGATCATTGCAAATGTCAAGTTTAATGATCAAGAAGGTTTCCCACAGAAAAGTAACACAGAAATGTAAACAGAGAATGTTTACGAGGAGAAGGACAGCCCTAAGGCTGTAGGTGACCCAAATAAACAAGCCCAAATGTTGACACCTCTTGTCATTCCACATCCGCAAGGTCAGGAGCATATGTTTACTGCCTCTCCAAGGCAAGGGGCCATGCATCCTCCATCACAAACAGTGAACGGAAATACCACTAAAATAGTAAGAGGCAAGACCACTCAAAAAGTGCAAAGAAATGTCACCAGGGAATTGATAAGCAGAGGTAAATTGCCAAAGAAGTATAAAAGTGAGTTGCCAAAGAAAGCCAAAGGGAATAAAATCATAAAAAACAAAGGCAAGTAGAAAATTGAAGAACAAGAAAGCAGTCATGAAAAGGAAAGGGAGTTTGAGATAATACACTTGGATAGTGATGATGAAGAAAATGAGGCAAAAATCCTTAGATCCCTCTTACAAGATCGGGATGCTCAAGTTAAAGATTTGGTGAATGATTTGGAAAGATCAAAACATATCATTCATTTCCTACAAACACAAAATGCACAAATGAGTGGACATATGGCTATTTATGAAGCCCAGGCACTCAAGTACAAAAGGGAAGCTTAGAAATCACAAGTAAAGCTAGAAGAGTACATGGGTGAGTATGCAGAAGATGATGAAGAGTAAGGACAAGCAAGAAAGAGACCTAAAACCATGGGTCTTAGAAGAGCATTAGAAAAGCAGAAAGCTGAAGAATCAGCTTGTGCGCAGCAGTACTCTCTTACGGAGCTCCTTGTCTTAGAAATTGAAAATGAAAAAGAGTCTTGGCTAGAGAGGGAAAACCAGCATTTAGAGACTAAATTAGATAAAGCAAACAAAGATTTAGGCCTACAAAGGAAAATTACTGAACATTACAAGAAGCTCAATCAGTTTGCTAGAAAGAAACTCAAAGCTGCCCAAAGAAGGCACCCAACGAAAAAACATGGAAAATCCCAATCTAGGCTCAAAATTTTGGCCCAAGCTTCACTACAAGCTTCTAAAAACCCTTAAGGGGGCCACTCACCAAATTCGGGCAAATTTGGACACCTTTTTGTTTTTTGTGAATTTTTGGGCCTAAAGAGTGTAGCACCATTGGCACTGCAATTTTTCTCAGAACATCTTCAGCTGGAGAAAATTATACTTTTGGATTCCTTGGCACTAAGGGAACATGCTCATAAATTTTTAGACCATTTGGAGCTGTTTTGGTCCCTCAAAAGGTCCAAAAACAGCCATTTTCCACCTTTCTGCCACTATTATCATCAGGGGTTGCACTCCTGGGTTTTTTCACAGTTTCTAATTTTTGACAGGTTTTTAGACATCATATTGAAATAACTCAAGTATATTTGGAAACTAGACATTCATATCTTTCCAACGAGCCATCACAGAGCCTTTTTCGACTTCAGGAAGGCCTTGAAAACCTTGCTGCAAACAAGCCTTCTTTTTGGTGTTGTGCTCCTGGAAATTCTGCTAAAAAACAACTTTATGTATGATGACTGGGCCAAATGTGCGTTAAGAAATTTATCATGTGTTTCAGAGCTTAAAATTGATTCTTTTTTGCTATTTTGGTCCGAAAAGATATTTTAGAGAGATATTTTGGGCCTTGGACCTTGTTAGGCCTCAAGGATAGTTTTAGATATTTTATTTTGTCAAATGGCCTTCTAGTTGCTCTAGGGAGGTTTCCTCCTCTTTGGCTTATATAAACCAAGAGGATTCATTGTAACAAAGAGGTAGAGCTTGACATGTTAAGAGAAATACATAGTTTTATGAGCTTGAAGAAAATACTGGTTTTATGAAGTGGATGAATGTCTCGCTTGGCTTGATGGTGGAGGAGCATTGTGTGTAGGATTCCATAGCTTGGTGAATGGTGATGTTTCCCTGATTTTTTTATGTTTTCTTGTTTCCATTAATGTTTCATACTTCTTATTTTCCGTAGATCAGAAAAGTATATGTTGAGATATGCTCGTGGAAGCACCTCAAACCTCCCGCATATTACAGCTTTGATGTTTTCTTCTTCTTGATCATTTTTAAGGAATTCTTAACTGCTCCTTAGGTCCATCAAGAAATTGTTACTTGTTTCATTAATGGTCAGTAGGTTAGCTATTTAGTATGGTTTAAGGTATGCCCTGCTTACTTATAGTTTCTCGAAACTCCATTCTGAAACTTTTCTATGAAATACTGATTGTTTTAGTTAAGTCAAAGAGGTCTCATTCGATCTTTCCCTTTGTCCATGCTTGCAAACTGGTTTTAGAGTTCCTGATAGCTTGATATATGTTGTTTAGGAGCTCCCTCTCCATATATTAAGTTGATTTTTTATATTATATGTTTTCCCAATAGCTGAAGGTGAATTTCTAGAGTTAGGAGTTCTTATGCTTCTATATATCACCGGATTGTTTATCTTTCATGTTTATCAGTTTGAGTATTATTCAGGGAGATTTATGATTTTCCCTACCTCATGAGTATTTGCTTTCAAACTATATATGTTTAAGAATTCTTGTTTTTTGACAAACTTGATGTTCATGTCACCTCATACCTCACCCAATTGATCCATTTACCTTGCTAATTCGTTTCTGCAGTACACCTTGTCCATAATTTAGACATCCTTGACTTTAGCTGACCCCATAGCCCTATTGATTTGATAAAATCTCTTTCTATTTTGTCCTACTTAATCAATTTTACCTCAAAAACCAAACAAACCAAAATATACTTAACAAATAGCCTAAAATCAAACATACAAAGCGAACAAGCTCACATCCTTCACATCATAGAGAGAGCCCTCTCTGAGTTCGGGAAGGCTAGGTCCTAGGACTCCAAAGATTGGTCTGATGTTGCCCTGTCATTTGGTTTACCAATCTGCCAAATTACGAGACTCCAACAAATCTGATGTTAATCATGAGTCATTTGAAGATTGTGATCCTAATTTGAAATCATATTTATATGATGTAGTTTATGCACATCATGAGATGTTTCAAGAGCCAACAGGTTTGCCTCCTAAAAGGGAGATTCAACATGAGATTCAGTTTCAACAAGATTGTCCTCTTCCAAACATCGGCATGTATCGCATGTCGATAATGGAGAATGCTAAAATAAAGAGGAAAATCAAGGACTTGTTGGAAAAGGGACTCATAAGGCCAAGCACTTCACCATGCAGTTCACTTATAGTTCTCATTCCGAGGAAAGATGGGACTTGGTGCATGTGTGTCGATTTCAGAGCTTTGAACAAGATAAAGGTAAAAAAATGATACCCACTGCGAAGGATAGATGATTTGTTAGATCAGCTGAAAGAAGCAAATTATTTCACTAAGTTAGATTTACAAAGTGGATATCATCAAGTAAGAACTGTAGAAAGTGACATATGGAAGACTGCATTCAAAACCAAACAAAGACTCTTTGAGTGGTTGGTTATGCCATTTAGTTTGTGTAATGCACCAACGACTTTCATGCATGTGATGGATAATATTTTGCGTCCATTTCTTGATGAATTTATGATTGTGTATTTAGATGATATACTCATTTTCAGCAAAACAATAGAAGAGCATGTCTTGCATGTAAAGAGGGTACTTGATGTTTTGAAGAAAGAGAAATTATTTCTTAAGATTTCTAGGTGCGAATTTGGAAAACTTATTTGGTTTATTTGGGACACATTGTAGGAGGAGGTGCATTGAGAATTTATCCTTATAAAGTGGAAGCCATTTCCAATTAGCCCACTCCCAAATCAGTAACAGAGGTAAGAAGTTTTTTAGGCGCAGCTCAGTATTGGAGAAAGTTTATTGCTAACTTTTCTGCCATAGCAACCCCTATCCTTGCAGTGACAAGTGTGAGGAAAGGCTTCCAATGGGGAGGAAAATAGTAGAAATCTTTTGAATCTTTGAAAGACAAGATCAGTTCAGCTTCGGTTCTTGCATTACCAGATTTGAGACAGCCATTCAAGATACAGACTGATGCTAGTGATTATGCCATGGGCGCAGTACTTTTGCAGCATGGTAAGCCTATCACTTTTCATTCTGAAACATTCAATGGTGTTGTAATAAATTATCCAAAATATGACAAAGAGCTATATGCATTGGTGCAAAGTGTCAAGAAGTGGAAACACTACTTGATGGGTAAAGAGATAATTATTCATATTGGTCACCAACCGCTACAGTACTTGTAGTTGCAAACAAAATTGCAGCAATCACAACATTTCAGGTGGATGGGGTTTCTTCAACAATTTCATTTGGCTATAAGGTACAAGAAAGGTGTTTTCAATAAATTTGTTGATATACTTTCAAGGCCTATTATAAGTGCTTCTACTTTTATTAAAAATGATTCTATTGTACATGAGAGTTACATAGAACAATATGCATCTGATGTTGATTTTAAAGATGTGTGTGCTAGTTTGAGTGAAGGGAATAAAGTTGAGGAAAATGATTATCACTTGCATAACAATTTGTTGTTTCATTTGGGAAAGTTGTGTATACTACAAGGAGAGAGACTTAGTGTCATGAGAGAGGCTCATTCGTCTCTTATTGTTGGTCACTTTGGGGTAAGAAAAACAGTGGCACATCTACAAAGGTATTGTTATTGGCCTCGCATGATAGATAGTGTGTCACATTTTATAATAGGATGTTCTATTTGTGCAACAAGAAAGCCTAGCAATAGGAAGCTTGGGTTGTACATTCCACTACCGGTACCATCAAGGCCATGGGAGAGTGTCTCCATGGACTCTGTTGGAGGTCTACCTATGTCAAGAAAACAACATGATTATCTTTATGTAGTTGTGGATAGATTCAGTAAATGTGTATACTTATGCCATGTAAGAAAACCATTACTGCTGAACTTTATTTGAACAATGTATGGGCTCATTTTGGTTTTCCAACTTCTATAGTTAGTGGCAGGGATTCCAGGTTCGTTGGGAATTTTTGGTCCAATATTTGGAATATGATGGACACAAAGTTGAAAAATAGTATTGCTTTTCATCTGCAAACTGATGGCCAAACTGAGGTGGTGAACAAAACCATTCTGCATCTATTGAGAGGATATTGTAGCAAGAATCCCAAGTTGTGGGATGAACAATTGCATTAAATTTAGCATGCTTAGAACCAAGCCAAGCACTCTTCTACAAATACTTCACCTTTTGAAGCCTGCTTTAGGTATTTTCCAAAATCGCCATTAGACTTCATCTATGAGAAGGATTTTGCAATTGATGGGCATAGTGATATTGACAAGGCTCGAAAGTTCATTGAGAAAATTTAGATTATTCATCAACAAGTTCAAGAACAACTTGAGAAGAGTCCAAGCAAGTACAAGGAGAGGCATGAAAAACATAGAGTTGATCACAAGTTTCAAGAAGTAGACAAATTATGGTTGCACATAAGAAAAGAAAGGATGCAAGGAGAAGGTAAAAGGCTCAAGCCTATTCGTTATGGTCCATTCAATATTATTAAGCAAGTTGGTAATAATGCATTTCAACTTGACTTGCCTTCATATATGCAAATGTATTCCATTGTCAATGTGGATAATTTATGTTTGTATGAGCCTCCATTGATTAATGATCAAGGGAGTGACATTTAGCTACCATAAATAGAATATTTCTCACCAAAATTTCTGGACGAGTTCAAGGAGGATGTCATCCTTGACAAGAGGACACGCACTTCTAAAATATGAAGTGTCTATTATCTTCGAATTGGGTTCAAGGGTAGCAAACCAAGTAAGGCAAGATGGATGGAAGTGGAAAAGGTGAGGGAGTTGTTCCCTCATCTTTTGAACAGGTGATTAAAGTCGTTTGGGGTCCAAAAGCTTCCCAATGGGGAGGTATGATAAGGAGATCAAGTCATATGCTCAAAAATGAAAGTGCTCGAAACAGGTTCAAACTTGAGTGACCAGGAAGGTCTCCTTGTTGCGATTCTGGTGCCTCAAATGATTCAAAAAACCAATTTCATATGAGGAAGATATCGCATTCTGTTCGTTTTCCCAAACAACAAATTTTGGTGACTGGATGGCTAGTCAGCTTGCAGGTACAGTCAGCAAAATATTTTGGGAATATTCCATTTTTCGTCTGAGCCAATGTGGTGGTGGCACGTGGCACTTTGTGGACTGTTGGATGATGAGGGTACAGAAGTGATCTGGCCATCAGATGTGTTTTTGGTTGGGCAAATGACTGAGTGACATGTGGCAAGCCTATAGGCGGCACGTGTCCTCACAAAGCTAGTGAAAAATTTTGTGGAGCCGACGGGGGTCGAACTCACAACCTCCTCCATTCTTCCTGTGGGGTGTTACTTAACCCTATTGGCTGTTGATTATATTTGAAGTTTAATAAAAAATGCGATGAGGGCTTAGGAGGCCAAACCCTAAGGGCCAACCCCCCTACCATATGTTCATCCACTAGAACCACATCCACACGTTAACCACGACATTTAATTAAACCTCCAGCAGGATTGCTGTGACTGTTCACATGGTAGGGATTGACATTACATGCGATGGTTCCAAAGTTTTGAACATTTCCACTCCAGGTTCTAACCTCTGGCGGGTTTGTAGCAAACAGGTTGATCACATGCGGGAACAGTTAGTGCAACAGTTATGTGGCCGGTTATGGAACCCATAACTCCCGGTTCCAATCTCAAATGGTAGGAGTTTAAAACCGTTAACGGAGTATTCGGTGGGTGTGGCATGTGACCACCCTGCCACTCACCATTTAATGTCAAGGTTATTTACCTACCTGATTTGAAGTGCACCCCCAAATTTGGAGTAAACTATTAAATTATCTGCAGTTAAACTACCAGTCTCCACATTTAGTGGAGCTTTTCTAGCTGTTATTGGGAAAAATGCATTGGGAGGTCAATTTTTGACCAATTTTTGGTGAAACAAGAGTCTACCTAGACTAATTTGAGCATTATGGAGACATTGGTGCAGAGAAAATAGATATTAGAGGCCTAAAACATATGTAATTTACAATTTTGACATAATGACAAAGAGGGACATGCCATTGGGAGCTGGACCAGCAGATGTAGCCTAGGAGGGGTGAACTGCTTCATCATGCCTACTGTTTAAAACTTATGTGTGAATATTTTTCTCTATTATGCATTATTTTTCAGTGTTTTTAAGGTTTATTTACATGCTTAAAGTTCACTAATTCTTCTAATTTTCATGGTTAAAACTCTCATACCTTAAGCAAACTTATGGAGACAATTTGTACATGTTTATTTAACTGAAAGGACACTTAGCATAGTAGAACTAATACACTCCTTTCAGATCAGATCCATATGTTATGTTTATCTTTATGTTATGTTTGTCTTCAGACTTGTGTGAACCTGTTTAACTTTTGATTTGGCTGTAGAAATGCTAGTTAGTTTCAGAATATGCATCTTTCGGTACCTACAACAAATTTTTAATCAATTTCAAAAAGCAATCATAGAATATGAGTCGAGAGTGGATGGTACCTTTTTATTGTAGTTTTGCATGAACTAGATAACTATAATTCATGGATGAAGAAAAAATGTATATAGAATGGATGAAATAAAAGGTAAAGGGTTTTTCAAAATGACGACAATTCAGGTTCAACGACAACTTAGGGGGAAAGAAGAAACCAAAGAAATATTTGAGAGCAGGATGGAAAATTAAACTCCTTTCTGACCCATATGTGTACAACACTCAAGAACCTGGCTAGGGAATTGAGGATCCCCTTTCCTCCTCTTCCAAAAACTTCCAATTCTCATGATAGGTAAGAAGTGGCTGGCTCCTCCCATAAATCACTAAGACCCTCTCATTTGGGGAAATTAGAGTCACAAGAAAAGAAGAAAAAGGTGGCAACCAACCACAACTCACCAAAACTTGTGGAACAACCATTGAACCTGTCCAATCATACTAGCACACATGCACATCTAAGGGAGAACCCTCCAAGAGATAGGAGGACCCTTACATTGGGTATGAATTTGTTGAACGACAGTGTCCTCCCTCACTACCAAAGGGATACAATAACCCATTCATGTATCTAGTGTAGTAAGATCAGGATAGAAGGAATAAATATCAACAAAACAAGGTATCGATTGAGCCAACACATCCATCCTAGCCAAAATTTGACTGGGACAAGGTTCAGTCCCACCATGCATGATAAATATCCAGAATTATTACTCTCATTGGTTTTCATTTTCATGTTATTTTGTTGCTTAAAATTGTCTAGTTTCAACAATTTCATTTTAGTTTTTCTATCATATAGTCAATGTCATGCACTTGAAATCATGAGGAGACCATTTTGTTTCCCAAGTAGATGGTCATTGTACTTCTCTCCTCATGAATTTTATGCTTTTTTTTTCTACTGTTGACATTAGGGATCAATTTTTTTGGGGAGACCACCTACCTTTTCCTTTCATGGGTAGATGATTTCCATATGGCTTCATTATCTGAAATTTTCTCTTAAACATAGACATTCTAGTTCTTCAAGGTTGTATTTTATGTACATTATTTATAATATAAAAATTTTGACCTTCCTAAAACAAATTACTTTTATTTTTACATTTACTTTTTATTTTATTTTGATCGAGTTAAAATGTTTATATGAAATTACATTACAACATCTTTACCATACTAGGCTAAAGAGTGTCTCTCGACACAATTAGTAATAATATTTATATTACATTTTTTTCTTTTCTCCCTCACAATATAATCAATGTATAATATGATTTATAACCTTATATAAGAAATATAATGGTATAATATAAAATGAGTTCAAATTTATCATAACAAAAACTTATAGTATAAGTTTTATATAAAATCATGTTTTACTTATAAATTTTGATCTAAGAAAAAAAGATAATTACATTTTAATTTGATTTTAATATTATATTATATTAGATAATTACTTACCGTTATTTTTACTTGTGCTAATTAAAATTATAATTTTTTTAGTGCAACAAAAGCCAATTTTTAGCTCAGATCTAATGTGTTATTATACCAAGGTATTATACCAAGCCATTTACAAGTTGGACATCACCAAAACTAATTGTGCTCGGAGCTATTATGCAACCTAGTATAGAAGAGATGTTGTAATGTCCTATCACGTTATGTTATGTAAACATTTTAACCCATTCAAATTACATAAGATAGAAATAAAAATAGAATCAATAAAAATTAAATTAAACTAATAAAATTATTAATTAAAACATTTTAACTAACTCAAATTTGATAAAAATAAAATAAAACTAAAAATAATAATAATAACTACAATTATAATTAATAATTAAAGGAGCCTAGACCCATCTTAACTCTAGATTTAGCAAGGGTCGAGATGGATCAAATCTCTTGAGATGTAAACCTATTTTAGAGTGAAAAGAGAATTGATCCCTCTTGGCACTTGGTAGATCCAAAGTTAAAATAAATCTAGGTTGATTTATAAATTTCATTTGTCTAAAAAAATAGGTGTACCATCAATGTTAGAAGGCAAGAAAAAAAATATATGGTTATAACCATCAAGGAGGACATTAATTCTAGAAATTTCATAATGGACATTATCCCTTGCAAAATTACAGTCTAGTTCTACCCAAAGCTTGTGCCAATGCAAATAACAACACAATAACACAACCCCATAGAATAAGTGTTGAAATCATGACTTTCCATTAATTATTTTGACACACTTTCATTCCATTAAAAAATTTAAAAATACAAGTGTTTATGACGATGTAAGGAAATTACCCACAAAGATACCTTTGGATGATGTTTCCCCATGTGGCTAAGGAGTAATTCCTCACAATCATATAAAAATGAAAATTTGGAGTAAACCTCTAAGAATAGTGATGAATCCAATGACTTACATATATTTTGAAGAAAATGCTAGGTCTAGGGTAGAAAGAATGAATGAAATACCAAACTAGGAAATATTCTCCACTTGCACCATTTCAATGTTAAAACTCAAGCCATTAGGCTCAATTATTGACCTTGGAAGTAAATATCTAATAATAATTAATTTCCTAAAACAAGAAACTACAATGCCACAAACTGTGATGGAGACAACAACTACTACTAAACCAAAAAATAATCACACACCAACTATAGATTGGATATCTTGCTTTCAAATTATACATTATGAAAACATTGTTCTTTCTTTCAATTAAATGGGGGAAATGATTTTCTTTGTTCTCATTTTCCAAGAAAACATGCAAGTGGAATAACCATATTCCATTTGATTCTTCAAACTCATTTTCTTAGGCATGTCACAAGGAACCCTAGCCATAGTCTGCAATACAACCCATTGATCAACCAGACTAGTATTATGTTTCTATTGTTTGATCCTTTTATATGCTATTTTTTAGAAAATCCCCTCTCACAAATGTTATTGAACATATCTACAACTTCTTCCACATTAATCAAGTTTGATGGGATGGCTTGTGCTTGAAAAATACCCTACAATGAGTGAATTAATTTCACCATCTATTTGGAAACTACTTGTCTTCTTGAAAAAGAAATCTCATTAGAATCAAATATATTATTTATACATTTTTTATGGTTTCAAAATAAACTAACATACAAATTGTTGCGATTGCTTGCTTCCTCCTCTTCATGGTTTATAATACATGTAATTATATCATGTGCTTAGAGAGACTAATATAGGAACCACTATCCTTAATAGCAACTAAGTGGCCAATATCAATTAGCATAGGAGTATGGTGAGTAAAAGAGGTTGCATTATATTCTATGAAAGCCCAAACATGATAGATTTAGGCGTGGAATGACAATGAGTGGATAACTACTTAGACAATTCAATGGGAAATATAAGAGGCATGGAGATTGAATGTGGTGTTGGATGATCATATGTGATTTTAGAAACAATGAAAAGGTGAAGGAGAGTTTATGAAGAGCTGCCTATCGGACAACAATACTAAAAAATAAAGGGGAGAGTTGAGGCTTTACCAAGGAGTGAAAGTGACAAGTGCATCCATACTTAGTGAGTATGTAAGGATTAGTATGACATTCATTAGGCAAAGCATTGAAACTAATAAGGTATACATAGAAGCAACTTAGCTCAATCCAATGGAGACACATCATACAAAACCATCTCTCATAAATGGAGACTAATAAAAAATGTGACAACACATTACCATGACACAAATAATGACAAAGCATATTCATTTACATAGTTGAGACGATATGGGTAAGGATGAGGAGTGACTAGAAGAGCCAATTATCTGATAAGGGGAACCAAAACAAATGATTCTTTTGACTATTATTATCCATTTTTCATTGAACAATGTGATCCTTAACTTGGTAGTTGTGAGTAAATATTGATGCATAAGCTAGAGTATGAATACAAGTAATTGGAGGCACTATTTGAGGGCACGTTTAGTGGGATTATCAACATCAATTGCTTTCTCAGGATATGTACAATATGTGGTGGGGATTTGTGGTTTATATAACAAAGTTGTAGAGAAGTGTTGGAATTGAAGTGAATGATAATTGACTATACTATGAGAGTTCATCTTATGAAATTCACAATATGAGATAGGTTGTGTTGGGTATTCAGATTGGATAATTATATAAACTGTCACATATTTCAATTCTTTTAAATTAAGTGGAGAACTTAGAGGAATTAGCTAAAAGAATAATTTTTCTTGTCTAGCACAATTTGGAGAATTGGAATCTGAAACCTTTTGGGGTCATTTTTAGGCATAAATGATTTTTTGGGGTAAAACATTAGCTCTTGAGATAGAATTTTTCTACACTCAAATATCTTTCCAAAAGTGCAAGAATCATGTCAATCAAAGTTTGTATGCAAAATTTATGTCTCCAAGAAGTTGACCTATCGTGTTTGATCGTAGTGGCATGAGTAGATGCCACAACAACCCCAATTAGTCATGGAAAAGTGGTTGTGACTATGGAGAAGACTCTAAAAGGGTCAAAATTGTACCCCTAGTTGAGAGATGAAGGAGTCAAACCTAATCCCTAGTTGTCTATTGGACTATGTTATAACTAGGTCACAGTGAGGAAAATGATTTCATTCTTTTTTATTATATCTTGTTCCATAGTAGAGTAGAGAAACTAGGAGTGGAAGTGAGAGATCATAACAAAGGGATTTAGTGTTCTGTAGTAACCTATAAAACCACAAGTATTCAGTGAATCCATAAAGAGTTTCTTATCCTTTGTACTTGCATTATTTCCATTTTAGACAAAAAAGAATAGAGAAGTCTCACCTTCTAGCTATTTTTCTCCCATATCATAATAAAAAGCTTATATGAAGGCCTTCAATCATAAGTTTAACATAGAATTTCCTTTCTCTTATAAGATCATTGGCTACAAAACCAAATATGAGCAATTTTGACCTTATCTCCATCTTTATTTTAGTATTATATTATATTATTACTTACCACTAACCAAAATTTCACTAATTAATATCATCCTATTCTTAATGCCTCATTTTCCTAATCATGATATTTAATTCTTAAACTTTGAAATAATTACTTAATATTTACTAATAATTAATAAGTTTTCATAAAATTGTATTATAAAATTTAATTTCAAGCATAAGTTTGACCTCAATATATGAATGACAAAATCATAAGATATGTATCGTCATATAAATATAATACTAGCACCATTATATAAATTGAATGGTTGGTAAGCATGGATAGGTATCAAAACACTTACCTCATGATACATCTCATGTTGCCAAGATAATAAATATTCAAAAAGATTAACTAAATTATAACTTTATTGTAAATTATTCAATTATATATATATATATATATATATATATATGCATTTAAAAACATGTAACAAGATTTTTAACTATGGAGACACATTCTCACTTTCTTACCTTATAAATAGAATTTGTTATGATACCATTGGAAAATATGATGGCTTGCTAACGCCACATGTCCAAAAAACCATAACTCATGTTCATATGACATTTTTTTTAATTAATCGATTTAATTACAAAAAGAGAAAAGGGCACACTATCTCAACTTTTCATATGTGAAGTCTACTATGCATATTTTAAAATATTCTTTAGAGGTTAAACTTTGTTGTCCACCTAATAATAATTATTAATAATTAAATTAAAAGTGTGGATGTCATATTCCAAAAAAACAGACGTAATAAATATAATGCTAGCTCAGCCATATAAATTAAATAGATAATAAAAGTAGATAGTCATGAAAACACTTACCTCATGATACATCTTACATTGCCAAGTAACTAAATTATAACTTAATTGTAAATTATTATTATTAGTTTAAAAATTAATTAAATTAAGGGATATATATATATATATATATATATATATATATATAAAATAAAAAATTTAGTCATGGAGATTCATTCCAACTTTACCATGAATATTCTTAAATTGTAAATAGGCTTTATTACAATATCATGAGCCACTATGATGGTGTAGTAATACCACATGCCCAAAAAACCATAACTAATGTTCATATAACTTGTTTTTTATTTAATTTATTTATTAAAGGGGGAAAAAGGGGCATAACTACTCTAAAATAAATCTCAACATTTAATCTTCAAATACTATTATAAATATTCTAGAATATTTTATGGAGGTTAAATCCCTACCATCCACCTAATAAATTTTAATAAATATTAAATTAAAATGTTGGAAACTTTATTCCAAAATAGACATGCTTATCAGCTTAATAAATATAATACTAGCTTAGCCATATAAATTAAATAGTTGGTAAATTCTCATAGGTATCAAAACACTTACCTAATACATCTTACATTTTCAAGAATAAAAAAACTTATAAAAATTAACTAAATTATTACTTTATTATTATTATTATTATTATTAATTAAAAATATTAATATATGAATTAAACATATATACATTTAAAAAGACATGAAACAAGATTTTTAAACATGAAGATTCATCTCCATTTTATCATGGAAATTCTTAATTTATAAATATGATTTGTTATTATACCATGAGCCAATATTATGACTTACTTATACCACAGGCCCACAAAATCATAGCTCATATTTATACGACATATTATTCATATGACATTTTTTTAATTCATCAATTTTCTTAAAAAGAGAAATAATTACTTTTTAAAATAAAATTGATTAAAAAACATTACTATAAATATTTTTAGATATTTCTTGAAAATGAAATCTTTACCATTCATCTAATAATTAAATTAAAATTCTATAAAATTATTCAACATATACCATTTATCTATATAATATTTATTTCAATCTTTTTATTTAAAGTTATAAGTATCCCTATATTAAAATTAAATCACATAAATTTATAAGTGATTGAAAATATTAAAGCACAAAAATTTGAGTGATTGAAAATATTAAACCATATATTTTTTAGAAAAGGTACTAGGTACTAGATATATTCTTTGAAATGATATACGGGATTGATTTTAAAAAGCAACCTCATCAATGGTATTGTTAAAAAGACAACATTTCATAATTGAAATTGAAAATTCAAAACTTTTTAAAAAACACATTAATATATTTAAACTTTTTAATATTATCAAATAAAAATTTAAAGCAACCTCATTAATGGTATTCTTAGGTGAAAAGACAACACTTGATAGTTGAAATAAAACATTCAAAACTCTTTAAATATATTTAAACTTTTTAATATTAATTAAAAAGGAAAATCAACATTGATAATTATGAAGTGTGATATAAATATCTATATAAAGAAAAAGAAATATAAACACTATATTTAAAATAAAAACAGGTACTATATATTTATATTTATAGTCACTATATTTATCATTATACAATTAAATTTTATATAATTTATTTAACAACTATTAAAATGAGATTGAGGAAATAATATACATATCATATGCATATATATGACCTTTCAAACGAGATATATAAATAGTACCTGATATATGGTATGATTTTTTCTTTATTTATATTTATACCATGTAGAAGGCTTTTGAACTTTCGGTTGTTTGTAGATTCTTCCACACTTTCCTTTTTAATTTATGGCGTCTTAAAAAAGTGAATATCTTTGTTATTTTAGTAGATTTTGTGATCATATTTATGGATATGATTTTTTTTATAGTAGATTTTGTGATAAGTTTTATGGATATGATTTTTTTATATGGAAAGTGTTTTTCGTGAGATTATTCATTACAGCTAATAAGATTCATTTATTTTGATCTTGATGAATTAAATTATTTTTAATCATGTGGCATTTTAAACAATGCAATATATTAATTTTATTATCGACAATTCTTGGCACTTTGAAGTAGTTAACTTTACTACTAACAACTCTAATTTGGTTAATGCAGGTCTTTCTAATACTGTTTAAAGAAGGCCGTCAAGGCGCAATATCATACATTAGATCTGAAGAGTTGTTTTATCATTTAAATCCACACTTACTCTTATAATCTTCCTGGGAATGATTCTATTATACTCTTGTGAAGTATCTAAAAAAGTGACATGAGGCCCTCCAAATTCCACTGTAACCCCAAACCTCTTAGCAGATCCACTAGCCCTATTTTCTTTGAACTTCCCCAGAGACTTTGATATCGTCAGTGCCAATAGATGTGGCCATGAAAACCTTAGCACCATTGGCATGTGTATTCCTGATAAAATCAAAGTACTTCGAGACCTCCCCTTTGGTTCCAGGATATTGGATCAGAACCTCGAAGTAGTGTCAACTATACTAGTGGAAACTCACCAGAGGACCATTGTGCGACCTACGGAACGATTCGTTGGGCTCTAGGACTTCGACAGAGATCAATCTTGTGCCCTAGTGGAAATCCAAGACTAGCGGCACTGTGTAGGAGCGAAAAGACAATGGTCAGGTGGGCAAGGTTTTTCAACACTTTGTGCTCATGCATACGTTGTGAGTAGTGAACTTGCCTCATGGCACTTGCGTTCAAGAGTTTGGTAGACCTTTTGTGCATGCATGTATTCAGTAGTGGGCTCTATTTGTGACAAGATTATCTTCACAAATTTTTTATTCCTTCAGTGTCTCTGTGCACCTTTAATAGCAATTGTTAATTTTAACTTTATTTATACCATGTAACAAATTTTTTACTTTTGTAGATTTTTTTATAATTTTTTACATTTTTTACAATTATTTTTTATTTGTAATGTATTAAAAATAAAATAAATAAATATAGTGATAATGTGTATGAAATAATATTAAAATTGTTAAATCGGAATAATTTTATTTTTTTTTCTTTCTTATTTATAAGAATTTTATAAGATTTTTTTTACATTTTATATGAAAATATGTGTTTAAATCATAAAGGGATTTACTTTATAAGATGATTCAAAACCATTACAACAAAGTCTATAATATTATATGGGATTGGGAAAGATCACAATCATTTTTTGGATAAGAGTTATTCTCCACTCATAAAATAAAATAATTACCATATATATTTATAAACATAATTGACATATATATTTATAGTTTTATGTTTGCAAATATTCTAACTTTAATTTTAATTAAATTTTTAATCATTTCAAAAACAATATTAAAATAATTATTTAAAAAATAATAATTTAAATTTCTAAATATATAAAGATAAATTTAAATTACAAACTAATTACACCTTTATAAATATTTATTTTATTTTTGATGTTGACTGATTTTATTTTATACATAATTATAATTATGTTATCATTAAAAAAATCCAATAATTTTATTATAAGGAAAAATAATATTTGTAGATGTCATTTAGAATTGGTTAATTTCACCACTAAGAAGTGTCCAAAAATAAGGTCATACAAGTTTTTGAACACATATAATTGGATCATGGATGTATTAACAAAGAAGGCAAAAAAAAAAAAAAAAAAAAATCATGAAAACTTAAGGGTATGATTTAAAAAAATGGCTATGCATCTACATGAATCAAATAGTATATATATATATATATATATATATATATATATATATATATATATATATATATAAGCTTTAAACTAACTAGAGGTAGGAGTCATAAATATACTATAAATAAGAGGCTTGCAAAATTTCCTTTATCTTTTAGAAACCTCTTTCCAATGTCATACCAATTTTGGATAGTGCATATATTTCTTCATTCTAATCTCTAATAAATGTGATAAAAGAGAATATGAGAAAATGTAGATAAATGTTTTATTTTTCAAAAAGTGGTTTGAGAGAATATTTGTTGGGTTGGTAAAAACCTTTCATCCAAAAATAGCCACTTGAGAATCCCCAATAATTTGTATGTATTGTAGGTATTTCTTTTTTGCTAACATGGGGAGGAGATAAATACTAGAAATTTCGGCCAAATTTACATGTTAAGGGACCTAAACCAACCATGCAAAAAATTTAGTGAGACTCAATGAGGTGTATAATCCCCCCAACACCCCACATGGGTGGGCTACCTTGTGTTGCACCTTTAAAGAAGGCCCAAGGCATATTAGGGACCATCAAAGGAGTAGAATTTGGGTGAGAAGAAGACATTTGTGACAAATAGGAACCCACATCCAAAATCACAAAAATTTGAACCACTGAGTGAGAAGGAGAAGGAGGCTTATCCTTGAAAAGGGTGTAATTCCAAGCCAACCAAATACCCCAAAAAACCAAAACGTGAAGAGCTAGAAATTTTTTATATTGAGGGATAGAGAGAGAATCTTAAAGAGCCAATTCAATAATATCTCTTTGTCAAAGAAAAAAATGTCAAGTGACTCTTTGAATTTCCTTCCAAACCTAATAATTAGTAATAATTAAATTAAAATTATGGAATCCCTATCCCAAAATAGAGATGCCTATTGACGTAATAAATATAATACTAAAGAAACCATATAAATTGAATCAGTAGTAAACATAAATGAGCATCAAAATACTTACCTCTTACCTCTTGATGCATCTCACATTTTCAATATTAAAAAAATCATAAATATTAACTAAATTATAATTGCATTATAAATTAATATAATTATAAAAATTAATATGAGTTAAACATACATACATTTAAAAAAACATGTAACAAGATTTTTAAGCATGGAAATTCATCCCCATTTTACCATAAAGATTCTTAATTTTTAAAGAGGCTTTGTTATGAGAGTATGGGCCAACACCATCGCTTACTAATATCACATGCCCAAAAAACCATAACTCGCGTTCATATCACATTTTTAATTAAGAGGAGAGAGAACATAGTTAGTTTTAAGATAATCTCAACCTTTGATCTTGAACGCTACTATGAATATTCTATAACATTTCCCATAAGCTAAATCCATACATCCACCTGTAATTATTATTAATTAATTAAAATTATGGAAATCCTATTCCAAAATAGACACATATATCGACATAATTATGTAATGTGGTATTTAAATTATTAATATTTACTTAAATATTTAATTTATGAGCATCCATATGTTGAAGGCGTGTCACATAGATTCTTCAATAATTGAAAATATTAAACATTTTCTTTTATATGTATAATTTTTCAAAATTAAGTTATTTTACTTTAATCCAAATGGTACATTACATCAAATGAGGATCACATAGACCAAAAAAAAATTGTTATTGGTATGTTCGAAGGGAAACCAAACCAGTAACATAATTTCGAAGTCTTGAGGTTGTTAAGAACTCATCTAACTAGAGCATCTTGCAAATAGAAACTTATAAAAATAGGTTGTATGTGCCAGACTGTTGGGTGTGTGTTAATATTCTGGACCGTATATTAGGTGGGCATACCTTCCTATGGTTTTGCACACGGTTTTGGGCATGATGGTTTTCTGCTCCTGGTATTTTGTAGACTGCTCAAGGGAACTATGGTTATGTTCTAATCCAGGGTTAATGGATTGGGGTTTATGTATGCTTCGACATGTATATATATGTGTGTGTGTGTGTGTTGTAACACTAAAAGGAATGTAATAAAAATAAAGCTAGTAGTCCTGGTTTGGGATCCAGGGGAAAATATCTGTGTATATTTGTTTTATTTTTTATGCTCTCGCTATTTTTTATTTTCGGTTTTTAAAAATTCGTTTACAGATAATTTATGTACAGGGTTAAAACCTACATTTGGTATCATAGTGGTTCGGATTCAAGGGGATGTCTTTGCTGCTGAGGGGTTTTTTGCTAGGGCCTGTGGTAGACCATGTTCAGTGGGAGATCTATGGGATCGATTCTTGCAATGAAAGAAGATGGCGTGTAGTGGAAAGATAGAGATCGAGAAATTTCATGGTCAGAGTTTTGAGTTGTGGAAGCTCAAGATGGAGGTCCTGCTGGTGGATAAAGATCAGTGGATCGTAGTAGATCTGGGTACTAAACCAACGATAATGTTAGATGAAGACTAGGCAAAGTTGGATCAGAAGGAAAAGAACACAATATGATCATGTACCTTAGATTCAGTATTTTGAATGTATCTAGGGAAGCTACGGTGAAGACTTTGTGGTTCAAGTTAGGGATTTTGAACCAATCTAAGTCTCTGGTAAATAAATTTGTCCTGCGGAAAAATTTGTATAACTTCAGAATGAAATATGGAGACTCGTTGACAGAGCATCTGAACACCTTCAATATTGTGGTAAGTCATTTTTCATATGTTGATATTAAAATCTCATATGAAGATAAGTGCATCAATTTTATGTGTTCTCTACCATATTCATGGGATAGTCTGGTTATTGAAATAGATAGCAACCTTGAATTTTGATGAAATTGTCTCAGCCTTGCTATCGGAGGAAATGAGACGGAATTATGGAGAGTCAGAATGGATATGCCTTGTCTATACGAGGAAGGTCACAGAACAGAAACAAAAATAATTTTTCAAGTGGGAGATCTAAATATAGAGGGAGATTTAAATCTCCATGAATTCCTGTAAAGGTGTGCAGGAAATGTGGAAAGGAAGGGAACTTCAAAAAGGACTATAGATTTAAAGCTCCTAAGAAAGGAAATGGATCTTATGATTCTCCTTCTACAGAGGCGAAAACCACCTCAGATGAAGGTGGGGATGTGTATTTGGATTATTCTTCAAATACACATGTCGATAAGGAGGCATGGATGATTGACGCAGGTGCATCCTTTCACTTCACTCCCCATAGGGAGTGGTTTTGTGAGTGTGAGAAGTATGATGGTGGTGATGTCTTCTTAGGGGATGATAGGAAGGCCAGAATTGTCAGATGTGAAAAATTCAAGATGAAGCTGCAAGGTGGAAGGATTAGAACACTTCCTAGTGTTCTTCATATTCCTGCATTGGCCATAAATCTGATTTATGTAAGAAAGATGGATGATGCAGGTGTAAAAATAATGTTCGAGAAAAATACCTACAAGATGGTTCGGGGAGCACTCGTATTAATGTGGGGAGTTCGGATTGGAACTATGTACAAGCTTATGGGTAGCACTATTATTGAAGGGTGAAACTATCCTATGGTTCCTGAACGTGGAGTAGAAAGCCTACCGGTCTCTGGAGAAAACACCATGCTATGGCATCAAAGGATTGGACATATTGGAGAGAAGTATCTTTGGATACTTCATGGTAATGGTATGGTAGAAAGTATGTCTAATTTCTCTCTGGATTTTTATTTTTTTGAACATTGTGAATATGGTTAGTAGAATCAAGTGACTTTTCCTTCTGGTGCTAAGAGGGTGAACAAGATATTAGAGCTTACGCACAGTGATGTGTTTGGACCTGTGTCGGTTCCATCACTAGGTAAGTCTGTGTAATATGTTTCATTTATAGATGAATTATCAAGAAATACATGGATATATTTCTTGAGGAATAAATCTAAATTCCTTAGCAGATTTAAAGAATTTAAGGCTTTGGTGGAAAACCAGACAAAGAAGAAAAAAAAGGTGTTGAGCACAGATAATGGTGCAGAGTTTTGCAAGAAGGAATTTGAAGATTTTTGTAAGAAGTGTGGTATAGCATGGCAGAAGACTACTCCATGCAACACACACCTCGGCAAAATGGAGTTGCGAAATAATGAAAGGCGTTGATGGAAAAGGTAAACATGCTTAGTGGTACCGGGTTGTTTCGGGGAATTAACACCCTAGAGATTGGTTGGGATTCAACCTCCACAGAGCAGGGGCGTACTACTTAACAGAGACCCACACGATCATGCACATTCATAAAAACTACATAGAGCAGAATGAGAGGTTTACTCGTTGGTCCTACGTTTGAAGTAGATCCACGTGGAGTTCAAACTCCCTGCAACCGTCCTTCCTCCTTAACCTGAAATACAAGAAGAAACCAGCACAAAGGAAAAGTTGTACAACATATTTCTACTCTATATGTTAGTGAAGATTCATATAAAACATTAAATAAATCATAATGAATGCTTGTATAACAAATATTCTTCATACATTACAAAGCATACACTAACACGTTTATTTCGAGGCTTGACATGATACTTACGTAATATAAATAGTACGTACAAAAGTAATCTTGAAGAGAATCACACAGTCCTTCAAGGCCTTGAAGGGCAGGTAAATCGGATCCAGATACGACCCTTGCCTATTTATGATTTCTTCCAAGCTGATTACTTACTAAATTTCTTATAAAGGGATGTGTATCTCAAGGAAACAAGGGTTTCCTACAATGAACTGGGAAAGTGCAGGAGGCACGGGGAATCAGACTTGGATAGGGAACCAACAGAGTAGAATATCAATACTTTCTCTCTCTCCCTTAGGCCATACACATGAGGGCTTTTTATAGTCCCTCCAAGTAGTTCCAGCAGTTGGAAACAGTTGGCCACGGGCTGGGGTGGTTGAACTACCTGAGTAACCATCAACCCAGCACGAAATTAGGGATTTTTTATATATTTTTTAATCATTTTAATGGCATACGCGGAAAATTCTAGCTGTACTCGCATATACACGCGAAAAACACGGGCATAGTCGCGTATGGAGGATTTTACACTATTTTAAAGTGAATTTGTCCAAGTCTGTAGGAATGGGTGCCCAAAAAGCCATAAAGAAATCATGAATCATGTCAAAGTGAGAAATGATGATATAACGAGGTTAGGACGAGGGAATGTTGGGTAGAGCGATGGAGATTGCATGTTACTGGTTAACGGATCACCTTAATGAGCGTTGGAGGATAAAGAATCCACATGATGTATATATGTAGATACAGTAAGAAACCTTCTCTTTCACATCTAAGGGTATTTGGATGTGATTCATATACATATTCAAAGGAGAAAAGGACTAGGTTGGATAATAAATACGAAAGGTGCATCTTTTATGGAGTATAAGGATGGTTTAAAAGGTTACAAGCTTTGGAACCCAGAAACAAGGAAGGTTGTGTACAACCGAGATGTGGTGTTTAGAGAGGTGAAAGATGTTGTTAAATATGAAGTCCTACCAAAGGAACCTGAGAAGATAGAGTTTGAGCTAAAGGAGGAATAATCATAATCTACAACAGAAAAATATTCAGAATAGAAAGAGCCACAAACTTCAGCTATGAGAAGATTAGTTCGAGAAAGAAGGAAACTAGAAAGATATAGTCCATCTACTTTCTGTTCGATTTTTTCTTTAACTATCACTGATGATGATCCCAGAACTGTCAAGGAGGCAGTGGATTTAGAGGGTGGAAAAATCTAGAAGGAGGCCATGGTTGACGAAATGGAATCCTTACACAAAAATGAGGCATGGGATCTCGTGGAGTTGCTGCCTGGAAGGAAGCCCATTGGGAGAAAATGGGTGTTTAAGAAGAAAAAGAATGCAGAAGGCAAGGTGGAGAAATAAAAATCTTGGTTGGTAGAAAAAGGTTATTCCTAGGTGTTTGGAAATGATTTTGGTGATATTTTTTCTTCGTTTTCCAAGGTTACTTCTATTAGATTACTTTTATCTGTTTCTATTGCATTTGATTTTGAGGTAGAACAGATGGATGTGAAGACAACATTTCTTCATGGGGATCTAGAAGAGGATATATACATGAATAAACCTGAAGGATTTGTGGTGAAGGGTAAGAAAGAACTGGTATGCAGGTTAAAAAAAGTCTGTGTATGGGTTAAAGTAGTCGCCAAGGATGTGGTATCATAAATTTGATACCTTTATAGGAGGACTTGGCTTTACCAGAAGAAAAGAGGATCTTCGTGTGTATTTTAAACTAATTGGTGATTGTATTATTTATTTGGTCTTGTATGTGGATGATATGTTGCTGGTTGGAAATGACAAAGAAATTATCCAATATTTGAAGACCAAATTGTTCTCCAAATTCAACATGAAGGATCTTGGTGCTGCAAACTATATTTTGGGCATGCACATTAAGAGAGATCAAGCAAAGAGGAAGCTCTGGTTAAACCAGAGGAAGTATGCTAAGAAAATATTGCAGAGATTCAATATGCAAGATAATAAACCGGTGAAGGTTCCTATTCATGTATGTGTAAAGCTATCTGTTGAACAATGTCCCAAGACACATGAAGAAGAGGAGGATATGTCTCGTGTTCCATATGCAACTGTAGTGGGTAACCTGATGTATGCAATGGTTTGTGCTAGGCCATACATTGCGCATGCAGTGGGAGTATTGAGAAGGTTTATGTCAAAAACGGGGAAGGAGCATTGGAAAGTAGTGAAGCAGGTTTTCAGATAGTGATTATGGTCTGTGCTACCAAGGAAGACCAGTATTTTACAGATTTTTGGACATCTGTGGATTTTTTGATGCAGACTGGGCTAGAGATCTGGATCAAATAAGATCTACAAGTGGGTATGTGTTTAGCCTATTTGTAGGTGCAATCATTTGGATGAGTAAAAGACAGTCTGTAGTGGATCTTTCAACTATGGAGGTAGAATACATGACAGACACTCATGCAAGAAAAGAAGCAATTTGGTTGCAGAGATTGTGTTCAAGTATGGGGTTGGTGCAGCGAGCTATAAGGATAGACAATGATAGCCAAAGTGAAATTTTATTGGGTAAGAACCCTTATTTTCATTCAAAGACAAAGCACATTGATGTTCAGTATCATTTTGTGAGAGATATGGTTGAGGATAAAAAGGTGTTGTTGGTAAAGGTGGACACTTTGAAGAATGTTGCAGATGCATTGAATAAGTCTATGAGCATCGAGAAGTTCTCTTGGTGTAGAGAAGAAATGGGTGTTGTGGGGCTAGACCAATGAATAAGAACTCATCTGGCCCCCTGTGTAAATAAAAAAACAAGTGGGATAATGTTGGGTGTGTGTTATGTTATTTCCATGATTAGAAGCAGGCGCAAAGTGTGGGGTGTGAGGGGGGTGGAAACCCCCCTTCTCTTGTGTTGGGTGTAGCAGGCGGGTCACAGGAGGGCTACAACCCTCCTTGTCGGGGATTTTGCAAGGGGGTGGTAGCCCGCATACACTGGGAATGGGGCAATGCCCTGAGAAATTTTTTTTTGGATTCTATATGAGGTGGGCGGACCTGCCTATGGCTTTGCACATGGTTTTGGGCATGACGGTTTTCTACTCCTGGTATTTTTTAGATCTGGTCAAGGGAACTATGATTATGTTATGATATAGGGTTAATGGATTGGGGTTTATGAATTCTTTGTTATGTATATATATGTGTTGTAACACTAAAAGGAATATAATGAGAAATCAAGCTGGTAGTCCCGGTTTGGGATCCAATGGAAAATCTCAGTGTATATATATTTTATGTTTTATTCTCTCGCTATTGTTTGTTTTCTATTTTTAAGAATTCGTTTGAAGATCATTTTTCTACAGGGTTAAAACCTACACAGATCTCGACATACATTGACATGAGAAGAAAAAAGATACTACTAGTGTTGAAAGAAAAAACCAATGAGTCATAACAACTATTGGGTAGAATCTCTAGGCATCCACATTGGTTGGTCACTACCCTCATGTGAGGAGAAGGAGATTATGGATGATATTCTAGATATAATGGTCAGCTTGCGGTCTATACTATCATTTTTCTTCTCTAGTTATGCCAATTTGATAGAATTCACCTGCTAAGTCCTCATGTCCCTCACTATGCCACCTTCAATATTCAAATGACATTTAACCCTATTACAACTTTGATCCATGATCAATGAAGTGATGGGATTGCATGAAATGCACAAAGTATAGTGGAAGAGAAAACCCCATTTCATGTGATCTGGCATCATATCAAGGTGGGGGGCATGGGGGGAATACCTGCTTTTGGGCACCCTCCTTGGGGGATAAGTTCCTTCATAGAAAGATCTTGTGATACAAATATAAAGTGGCATCCACCCACCGTATTGAATGATGTAAGTTAAGAATACACTGATAAAACTATAAATAATATATCTCACATTTCAAGAGGATAGATTGGTCCACCATGATGTATTTGTAAAATGGATTTCTCCATTTAATAGAGTGATTGTTACACAATATTTTATTACATCTAGTAAAACTATGTCAAATCTAGATATTCATTATCTAAAGAACTATTTTCACCAATACCCAAAAAATATGGAACAAATAAATTACTACGGAATATAAGAATTTTATGAAATTACCTTAAAATTTGTGTTTTTGGAGACTATTACAGTTGCCACCATTATTACCTTGTGATGGTCACACCTTGCTAAACTAACGTCTTGTGACATCATTGGAACTTGACTTCACAAAAAGTGTGACAATATTTTAACGTGGGTAAAAAATAAAAAGGAACGAGAAACTTCTATTCTAGAAGCCTCATGAAGTATCTACTCCAAATAGCATGGATTTGGCTAACATCCCTCCTATATTGGATCTCATTCCTACCTTAGTGAATCCCATCCCTACCTTAGTTGATCTGTAATCTCCATCGCTTATCTCCTCTTACCCTTATCTATTCTATAAATTCAAAAGACTCTTATGAGGAAGGGGTTTGCTTTTATACTTTTGAACTATACTTTCATACTGCCAAAGCATCCATTGGATATTTTTTCATTACAAGGGTGTAATTGAGGATCATTAATAGGAAGTTTTCAACGTCAAGGCTTAGTTGTAACTCTCTCATTTTCTTCATTTTAATAAAAATGCGTATTTCTTTCCCACATGTATTGTTATGGTGATTGTTATGAGATCCCTTGATCACTTGTATAAATTATGTTAGATCATTTATGTATCACATGCTTTGATAATTTGTATGTTTGTTTCTTTGTAGATCTTTTCTTGGAGCATTGAGAACGATATAGGAAGCTACATCAAACAATAGTGAGGAAAAGAATTTTTAAAAAGGTATGAACCATTCATCCAATATTACATCTATGATTTGATGGTAATCTAGGGAATGTTTCTATGTGTTTTTTTTTTTTCTAGACTTTGTTTCCAAGTCTAGGGAGATTTGTCTTGTAGCAAGATATGGTTTTTTTATCAATATAAATTGGAAACTCCACTAGAGAATGAGTTTTTCCTCAGTAGTATTACTTATTTTTCATAAAATTTGAACATTTTTTGAGTCTTTGGTCAACCCTATTTGATTGTAAAGACTCAGATCTATTAGACCTTTTGAAGGTTTTTTTATTTTTCTTGATATTTTCACTTGTCGCACCTTGTTGTGGGAGACGGTGCATCAACATCATATTATTTATGTTTACAAACTGCAACTATCTATGTTCATTGCATTGATATAAACTAAGCACCTGCATCGATATTGGAAAAATTGGAATTTTCCCAGGGTTTCACCTCTACGATATTTGATTTTTTTATTATTGTGTTTTTTGAGTCTATTCTAAAAAATTTATAGGTCGAAAACTGCCTTTGTGTTTTGTTTGGCTTTCTTGTTGTGGAAATTATTTTTGTTTTTGGAAATTTTTCAATTTTCATTCCTTTGATATAATTAGTTTTTATTTGTGATTCAAGTATTTACAGTGTTCTTCTACATTGGAATTACTTTGTCAAATATTTTTTTTTGGAGTGTTCTATGAAAAGAGTTCATATTCCTTTACATAGAATATTTCTTTTTCAAAAAGAAAAAACTTGCATTGTAGTTCATTGGTGAAGTATTTTTTATCTAAAGTAAGTTTCATTTAAAAAAAAAATCCCTCGTGGTCAAGGGAGGTGGGGGGTTGGGCAAGAATCATGTATCCTATAGTTTCTTTGATTTGCATTCATAGAGTAGTTCATGTTTCTTACTTTGAATGTTACACTTATTTCTTTTTTTGAAACCTCTCTCTCCTTACTACAATTACTAATCATCATGTTGAAAAAGATTACATTTTCATAATTGTTGCATTATATTTGGATTCAATTCATTATATCATTGATTTCATCTTTACGTACCCTCTTAAGTAAACAACAACTTAAAAAATGATGCTTAATAAAATTAATCAAAATTTTTTATATTTCTATTGTAGTCACGCCTACATTATATTAGTTATAGGGATTTGGAATAGGTGTTGAATGCTCCAAATTTGTAAGCCAACAATAGTATCTTGTGATAGGGAGAGAAATCCATTCACCCAATATTGTCTCTAGGAAAATCTTCTTACATAGGAGTCAATAATGAGGCCACATCAAACCTAGAGAAGTAATCTATCCTACTTTGTTGGTTACAGTGGCATTGATTTTCATGTCTTACAATCAGTATCGAAAGATACTTGGGGATCACTTGGGAGGAAACTCTCAAGGAGATTATGGTCCTTACCGTTTCCTACCCTTGCATGTACGTCTGACTGTCGAATGTCCCCCTATTCCATGTTGTTGTAAGTGACGGTGAGGGGAAAGTCATTTTGTGCTTGGGACGGATGTTGAGTAGACTCACTCAAGCCTTCTTAGATGGTGCTTCACTATATGTGGAGATACTTGCAATAGGTTGTGACCATTAGGAAGGTTTTCAATGTAACTAGTTTCACCCACTTTATATCTAGCCACTTTTCACATTGATCTCTATTATGTTGGATTCCATCACCAATTAGTGATTTCACTCTAAAAATATTATTGTATTGGTTTTAATGTTTTATACCTTAGCTTTTTAGCATGTGTTGTTTGTTTTTCCGTTTAATAGACATTAGGTTGAATCTAATGGCAACATTTTTGGAGTTTTTCTATCAAGGAAGCCCTTTTAATGGGGATCCTAGTCCTTTTCCTTGCTTTGGAAATATTTTTCCTCCTTACATGGTTATGTTGTCCCTCCCCAAATTCACAATATGTTTACCAATATGGTTTTTTTCAACTTCATTGGTCCCAAATACCCAAGTTTCTCCACCTCAACAACTCCAACCTCATGTTGACCCTTTTCCTTCTTCTCCCATCATGCCTTATTCCCTTTCTTCTTCCTTTCCTAGACTTGAAATTATTGATGCTTGTATCGAGGAGGCTAAGAAGAAGAAGAAAAGGAAGAATAAGTATAAGTAATATAAGAAAGGGGGAAATAAAATAATCATTGATGTGAATGTTGATAATATTAAGGAATCCTCCAACATACATTGCAAGCTCAAATTCCCTTTAAATATTTGTAAGGGTGACTAGCTTCTTATCGATTATCTTGGTATTCCTAAAGTCTTAGAAGCATGGTCTAAATATTCCCATCAACTCACTATTGGGTCTTCAAATAGTGATTATAATGTTCCAGGAAAAAAGGGTAAAATTAGGTTCCCTTTTAGGTTATGAAAATAGATTCATCAAACTCACCTTTACCCTCATATAGATGAAGCCTCGAAATTGTTGGAAAATATTTCCACTTCTCAAGAGAAACTTCCAATTGGCTACTGTAAGTTTTATCCTAATATATCATCAGTTGATGAAGTGATCGATTCGATTCCACCATCAGTCAATCCCACTCTTCACTTTGAGAGGGAAACCTATAGCACTCAGGTTGATGAACCATTGGTTGATGAAGTGGTTGATATTATTCGCTTATTGGTCGATTCCACTCTCTCTTAGAGAGTGAATTTTACCACTCAAGATCTTCTTATTGATTATGATATTTCTCGACAAGGGGGAATTTCTCCCATTCCCATGGAGACCCCTCCAAGTATATAGGTCATCACCTTTGATTGGAAGATATTGATAGAGCCTTGTATCTCTTCTTGCATCCCTTTCCAAATCATTGTAAAATCTTGTGATAAGAACATGCATTGCACTATCGTAGATGAAGATGCTTATGTTAACATTCTATCCTCAACCACTTCGGAAGATCCGGGTTCCCCTTACCTAGTGTTTGTTACTCATAATCTATTGGCTTTTAATAGAATATCTAGTGAACCTTTAGGGATCCTTCCTCAATTTCCCATTACATTGAAGGAAAAATTGTCTATATTGATGTTTTGGTCATCCAACGCCACTTAGATTTCAATTTACTCCTTAGGCGAGACTATGTATATGCCATGAAATTTGTTTTGTCCACACTCTTTCATGTGATTTATTTCCCTCATAATAGAAACATTGTGATTTTTTACTAGCTTTCATTTGTTGGCCCCGATATGATTTTTGATCATCCAACCTCCCTAAATGTTCTCTATACACAAGTGGTATCCCCCCAACCACATGTTAAATATGCAACAACTTGTCCCAGGTCTCATTAGGGGAAATTTGAGGTCTAAAATGGGCCTCCTAAGGAAATTATAAAATAATAGTAGAAATAATAAAATAATATTTGAATACATCATCAAATTTTAGAGGGAAAAAATAAAAAACTAGTTTTTCAACTCGTATTTTCAACTTATCTCCCAAATGTTTTACTGAAATTTCGAGTGGGAGTACTCGCTGGATGCAAAATTTAATTCTTCATCCAAGGAGTACCCATGTTGCATAATTCCAATGGATCCTGCTACACAAAAAATGAGAAATACATGAAAAACATGATTGCAATCATGTTTTTTAATGTATTTTTAATTTTTCGTATAGCAGTGTCCATCAAAATTATGCAGCATGGGTACTACTTCGATGAGGAATTAAATTTTACATCCAATGAGTACTCCCGCTCGAACTTTCAGTAAAAAATTTGGGAGATAAGTTGAAAATACGATTTGAAAAAGTAGTTTTTATTATTTTATTATTTTTTAATATTTTCACCCTTTTACTTAAAAAATGGTGAATCATTCCCAATGGTTGACATCATCATCTTGAATCCTATTGGTTCTTATAAAGTTTATTTTGGTTGTAAATTTTTCTTAGGAGACCCATTTTAGACCTCAAAATTCCCCTAATGTCACTTACCAGTTGAAAAGAGCCTCTCACTGTATTCTTGACTTCTTTTTACTTAGATTTTGTAGTTGACATGGCAAACCCTCCAATGGGGACATTAGAACCTGATATTCCTACTGTTATTAAATCCCTTGACATGTATTCATTCCAAATTATTGTTCATCTATTTGATGAAGACATTTTTGAACCCATGATCAAGGTGTGTCCCTTAGAATTTATTCCTTCCATAGTCTTTTCCTCTTGGAAGCCATGATTAATATCAAGATGAGCATAGTTCCTTTCCTATCTCAATCTTGTTAAAATATGAAACAATTCATGTTGAGCATAGTTATTTTCCCGTGTCAAGCTCATTAAAAAATGAAACATATTTCCCTCCATAGAGTTTTTGGGCTATGTTCTTCTAATCACCATGTTGGAATTAAGTCGCTAGCCTCTATCATTATGTTGGTGGCACGGTAACCTATCTCAAGCATAGTTTTTCTCTCTTTCAAGCTTGTGTAAAATTGAAACCTATCTAAAGCATATTTTGTTTCTGTTTCGAGCTTGCATGAAAACGAAACCTATATCGAGCTTAGTACTTTTTCCTTCTGGTGCTCATAAATAAATGAGAATAAGTTACTAAGTATACTTTTAGCACTTTATGGGCTCGTAAAAAATAATTATGAAAAATGAAGTTTGGGGATATTCCTTTAAGATCTTTTCAAATTCCTTAAACATGAAAAGTTTTCCGAGTGAACTTGTATCCTTTCATTCTCATTAAAAGGATTATAAAGGGCATATTTTAAATGTAAGTTTACTGTTTTATGGAATGTATAGACTAATTATGAAAAAGATACACTCTAGTCAAGCATAGCTAGAAGAGTTCTTCTTTGTATTTTTTTATCCTTTTTTATGCCCTAAGTGACTAAATTTACAAAAAATAACATCCTTGTAGTATTTATGCTCTTTAATACTCCCTAAATATGAAAAATCATTGATATTTACTTTGTATGAGCTCGTTAAAATTTTACATTGAAGGAACTAAATGAGTTATCTTTTATCCTCTTTTCGGACTTTTTAAACTTAACAAAAAAATATTGTTTTGGAGTTTCCTTTTAATTTATTTTTCAAAATATATAAGCATTAAAAATAATTCAATTTATTCCTTCATTGGACTCAAAACAAAAAAAATGTAGGACTCACCCATCATGATGAGACAGAACCACTCCTTCTTAGGGTTTGTTAAAAATACTTCGAAGAAATCATCCAAAGAATGAGATTATAATTCAAGCATATGTTATCCTGCTCAAGATTTTGTAAAAATAAAGACGTACTTTCCAAAATTGTTGGGGGAAATTGGGAAAGAAGTATTTAAATTATGTATTTTTAAAAGAAAACAAGTCACTCTTAAAGATAACACTATGTCACGCTTCATGTCCAGGTTGGGAAATCCAATTGTCTCTGGATCATGCCTCATTGAATGTCTTCATATTAGTCTCTAGTACCATTTTGAGTCAAGTGTTTCCAAGTCATTATAGTGTCTTCAACATGTTAAAAATAAGTTCAACCTCAGTCAAACCATTTTATATTATTTAAAGCCTTTTGTCGCATTGGCCATCTCTGAGTCAGACTTGAATCACTCTTGTTTTGTACTTTAACTATTGACACATGTTTCGTGTCATAGTCCCTCCTATGATGAATCACTTCTTATCAACCTCATCACATTATCTAGGAATTTAATTTAGAAAAACCAAGTTTCAGTACCTTGGATGTTTCTTTCCTTGATGGCAGGTTTCCTCATTTTCGAGGACAACTTTACATAAGTGACCTTTGATCAAATTATTTTATGGGTGTTTGAATTCATATCACTTATTCACACTCCATATAATGTACTAGAGTAATTTTATGGTTCCTCTCACATAAGTTAACAGTTCTCATCATTGATTGGTAATCAAATGGTTTCTTCCATGTTTGACATCAAGACACTTATTCACATGGTTATATCTATACTACATATAGATAAAGATGAAGACCCTAGATCATGTTTGATATATCTAGGTTGCATGGAGTTTTGAGTATTCATGACTATGGCATATATCCACGATGTATGTTTGGTAGCTATGTTCATACTAATTCTTTCGAGCATGGATCCATTTTGTATGTTTGGTGGCCATGGCTCTGCTTTATTGACATGGATATTTGTACATTTCCATACTTATACTTAGAGTTACTTGTATTCTATGTATGGGAATTCATACCTCAGAGATGATCATATGATGATATTGTACTGTGATCTCTTGATTATTGACTTGTGGGTTTCCAACCATTTGTTCTTTGATTTGAACCTTTACATGATAAAGCACTTCAATCATTATACATTTTCTGACTTTGTACTTTAGGGGGAAATTTGTTACACATTATTTTTTCACATCTAGGAAAATGTTTCCAAACTCGGATCTTTTTCTATCCAAAGAACCATTCTCACCAATCCCTAGAAATGATTGGAGAAATAGATTTATACGAAAGATAAGAATTTTATGAAAATATCATAAAAACATTTTTTTTTGGAGACCATTGGAAGTGCCACCATTATCAACCTGCAACGGTCGCCCCTTGCATAAATAATGACTCACAACATCATCACAACTTGCGTTCACAAAAATTTTGACAATATTTTAACGTGGGTAAAAATAAAAAGGAACGACAAACTTTTATTCTATAAGCCTCATGAAGGTATATACTCCAAATGGTGGGGATTTGGCTCACATACCTCCTATATTGGATCTCATTCCTACCTTAGTGGATCCCATCCCTACCTTAGTGGATTTTTAACCTCCATATATTATCTCATCTTACCCTTATTTGGTCTATAAATTCAAAAGACTCTCATGGGGAAGCGGTTGGATTTTTTACTCTTGAAATATACTTTCATGATTCCAAAGTATCCATTGGATACTTTTTAATTACAAGTTTGGAATTGAGGATCATTTGGAGGAAGTTTTCAACATCAATGTTTGGTTGTAACTCTCTCCTTTTCTTCATTTTAATACAAATGTATGTTTATCTCCACATTCATTTTTATGGTGATTTTTATGAGATTCCTTAACCACTTGTATAGATTATGTTAAACCATTAATGCATCACATGATTTGATAATTTTAATGTTTGTGTCTTTGTAGATATTTTCTTTCATCATTAAGAACAAGATAGAAAGTTACATCAAACAATAGAGAGGACAAGAATTTCGAAAAAGGTATGAACCATTCATCCAATCTTACATCTATGATTTAATGGTAATCTACAGAATGTTTCTATGTGTTTGTTTGTTTTGTTCTAGACTTGGTTTCAGGGTCTAGGGAGATCTACCTTGTCAACAAGATAAAATCTATCCACCAAACATTAATCTTTCCTTTCATATGTTATGAATTGTGTGTATTTTTTCTAATGCTTTTTTTAGAATAGTTTCAAGAAATATTTCATGCCATATTTTCTCTTTGAGCATTCATGTTTCCTAGATCTTAGACCCTAAGGTTGATATCATTGGTATCATAGCAAGCTATGACAACATAGAAATCAGGGTTTTATAATTGTTGCCAGGGCGGTTATGTTGTCCCCATATGCAATATTTTAGATACCATTTTCCAAGAGTACCCTCAATTGATGCTCCAATCCATCGCATAATATGCTTCCACAATTACAAAACTCGAGTTCAACATAAGAAACCATTAAGAGTTGTGATTAATTTGGTAATGCAATGACTAAAAATAGAATTGAACTCAGTAATGTCACCTATAAGACTAAAGCTTGAAATTGTGCAGGTCTCCATGAGTAATTTCAAGCTTCAAAATAAACAACATGAGTTATTTTTGCATGTGGGGATTCTTTTTCTGGTATATATACTCACAGTTATAACAAGATTACCCAGTGTGTTGGATTAAAAAAGCATGGTCCACCAATTTGATCCTTATTTCCACTACAGAACCACTCTATACTTGGCATAAAAAGGATTCTACGAGTTTTCGAATTGGTTCGGATTTGAGAGCTAGTATTCCTTGGGTAGAATCATCAAAGGAACCCTTTGTCTTGGTATTATGGTCATTGGCATGTTCCTACTTGCATTTTTGGTACAAGGATAGATTTTTTCTAGCGATGGGGGATACAATGATTCATGTTCAAATATTTTTCTGATTCTAGCACCCTTAGAAGTATGTTTTATGGATTCCCTAGAGATATCATGGGCAAGAAAAAGATCTTTCAAGCACTTTGAAATTAGAGAATTGTTACATTGAATTCATTGTTTTTGGTTAATGGGACCATGGAGTATTTGTAGAATGGTTATGGTGTTCATCTTTTTGGATCTCATGGCATTTATTTTAGCTGGGTTGAAGTATTCAAGGGAATCATCCATTACTAGGAACACATTGGGGAATAAATATGCAAAAATAGTAGATAATTTTCCCATACCAATTAAGTTTATGGAACTTCTAAAGGCCTTAAATACAACCAAAGTAAATCTCTAAGATAGGAACCCAACTATCCTAAATACATTTTCCAATTCTGACGTTGAACTAGTGGTGGGCACCAATAGTGAATACATTGTGGTTCTCATGGATACATAGGTGACCTTTTATTGGGTCATGCAGAACCTCCAACCTTATCTAACTGGTACCAAGGTCATGGGTCTCTTGGTGGGAAACAAATTCTACACAAGCGACGATGTTGCACTCAAGGTGAACATGGTACATGTAATGAAGAGCATCCATACGACCCTGGTAAACCTTGGTTTGGACCCTGCTATAAAATCTTGACAACCCATTCATTCTTAGTGTTGTACAATAGCTACCCATTACCATTCAATGGATCCTTTGATAATGCTATCATTCAACTCCTTAAGGAGCACGTGGAATTTTTAGTTGTCACTAGAGCTTCATTTTGGATAAACACATATTCCTTTTTCAGTTACAAGGATAGCATCGGAAAAATATCTTTGAAGATTCTCTTTCTAGGCCTAACACCGAGGCGGATGACTCAAACACTCATCTACACTATGATAACAAGTTATACGTGATGGTGGATGTATTTTACATGGAACTTGGTGCCATTGGGTATGGAAATCTCGAGGTCAGAATTTTGGAGACTGAGGGTCCCTCAAAATGGGACCCTTATGAGATAGGGGATTCTATTCAGAAGATTATGACATAAAATAGAAACATTCTCCAATTCCTTTTGAAGAATCAAGGCACTCCTATGAAGCCAAACTATGTTCTCTATGCTTACATAGTCATCCTATTCAATGAAGACCTAGAGAAAGACCCTACATCTATGAGAAATTATGGGCTCTTTAAGCCCAATGAAACCATGGTATATAATGTCTTTGATCGCTATTATGAAGCATACTTTTGGCTCGAAAAATTAAGGTCATGATGGGACTATCAAATCACAACAATGGGAAACATAAATATTATTGTTGACAACAATAAATGGAACAATACACACATTACCATTGTTGGGCAGGAGATGTCATCATATGAGTATAGAGCCTACAAGATCATGCAATCACTCACTATGGATTATGTGTTGGTTGCATTTGGAGGTGTTACTAGCAATTATGTTTTTCATATTAACGTTTTTTTAAGGATGGTTCACATTGTAGGTGAAGTTTTTCCTATTATTAAGGAGTTTGATTATCTTGTTAATGGAGGTATCATGTTGACAAAGGTGGAAACTCCTAAAATGTTGAACTATATTATATAATTATGTTATTGTGTATTTGGGGAGCTTATTATTGAGTATGGTAAGCATGCTTAGTGGGAGTGAGCGAGGGGAATTGAAATAGGAAATAAAAATGTGAAAAATGAGTACTTGGAGGAAGCCTTTACAACATCTAATTGGATAGTGAGAATCTACAAATATAAGCCACCACATTTCCACCATACCTTGGTATACTCGCAAGTGAACTATTTTGAATTCCATTTTCTAGGCCGCATATTGTTAGTATAATAGTTGGACCACAAGCATTATAAGGTAATTCTATCCTTAGTTCTTCGTTCATCATGGGTATAGGTCACCCACAAACCCGCAATTATGGGTCAATCACACAAAACCCTTGCCATTTCTAACTCATTTTTGGGTCATCCACAAACCCACGATTATGAGTCAACCATAAAAAACCCTTTCCATCACCAACTCAGTTTTGGGTCATACACAAACTGACAATTATGGGTCAGCCACAAAAACCACTTGTCTTCATTTTCACTTGGAAAATTTGGTTATGGGCCATCTACAAAGCCATGGTTATAATTTAACCACACAAACCCTTATCTTCAATAACACTTGGACTTGGGTCATCCACAAACCCATGGTTAACCACACAAAACCGTTATGTTCATTGGATCATATTCAACATAAGCTTCTGAGGGAATTTGATGCAATGGGGACCATTACTTCCTATGGGGGGGATTGATCCAAACGGAAAGTGCTATCCACCCATGGTATCCATCCATGGTATTTACCAATGGTATTGAATGATGTAACTCAAGAAGGCATCAAAAATACTATAAATAATAAGTCTCACCTTTCAAAAGGACAGATTGGTCCACCACGATGTGGTTGTAAAAAGGATTTCTCCATTTAATAAACTATGGTATTTCCTTTCATATGTTGTGAACTATGTGTATTTTTTTTCAATATTTTTTTCTTAGAATGGTTTCAAGAAATATTTTGTGCTCTCTTATCACTTTTGGATTTCAAGTCTCCCAGATCTTATCCTCCCATATCTAATCATATTGACATTTAATTCAAATGGATTCTCTAATATCCTCACTCCAATCCACGTCAAGGGGATGAGCTATTATGCTGAGACCAAAATCTACTAGCTTGTCAGCCATTTTGTCTCCTTAATTGTGGACATGGGAGAGGATGGGAGTTGTGATTTTTTCTAGGATTTTTGTAGTATTATCTATTTGAACTTCAAACATCCAACTCTTAAATAATTTGGAAGTATTTCAACCACGTTGGATATTACATAAGATATTGATAATGTTATTGGAATCTCCTTCAATAATATGCTTCTGAAATTGTTTGCAGATAGAAATTGAGAGATCCTACTCTAATGCCTAGATTCAACAACATTATTATTTTTGAAGCCTATTACATATGCATAAGCATGTATAATATTCCCATTAGAGTTATGAAAGAATCCACCATAATCAACATGGCCCGGATTTTATTTCGAGGCTCCGTTGAAATAAATTTTGATGAAGTCCTTCAGAGGGAGGAGGGGGGCGGGCATGCAGAGGCAGGAGGAAGGGCTAGAAGGGAAGAAATTAAGGAATAGGGGGAATACAAATTTTGGTTAGAATAAATTTTTCAGGTTGATTTCATTCCTAATATTTGGAGGACTAAGGAAGAGAAGAATTTATTTCCCTTATTTTATGTAGGATATCTTTCCAAATAAAGTTTGAGGCCCTGATATTCTTAATTTCATTTGTTATGCTCCTTCCAGATCTCTCATAGGATGAATCCTGGAATGAATTATCATGCTTTGATGATAATGGTATTAGTAATATTCCAAAATTGTAGATTGGAGTGGACATAATTAGTTTGTATTCTATCAGTCTGTTGAAAAAGCATAGCAAGGTGGTCCCAAATAGAAGAAAATAAGCTGCAGCTACTAGGAAGATGATTGGAATTTTCTGAATTCAAGAAACATAGAAGACAGTTTGAGGGCCTTTGAAAACCATGAATTTGAATTTTTTTACATGTCAAAGTTTTTTTTCATAATAGAAGCCACATAAATTGATTGGTTTTGGGCCAATGTTTGAGATTCCATATTTTTTTCCATTTTGTTTGATCATCCTCATTGTTATTTCTTTTGAAAAGACTGCAAGCTTCATAGAGGTTAAGATTTATTGAAGGATGATAACCCCAATGAAGAATATCATTTCTGTCTTTAACCATAATTCTTATATTTACTAATTCTTGCTTGACTATTGTGCTTTTAATTTGGGAGGGAGGCTCAATTCATTGCTCACATGACTTCCAATTGTACAATTGGGAAGTATAGGGGGGTGATTCTGAATCTTTTGCAAGTAGTATTTGGCTCTTAGAGGTGAGGGAGTCCCTATTTAGGTAGATTTTTTCATTGTGAGTTAATTTTTGCCATTGATACCATGATTCATCCCAAAACAATGTTTTGTTCCCATTTCTAATTTCCCAAAAACTACTCTCTTAGACAAGATGTTTGTTGCCTCAAGTAGCATTCCATGTTTGAGAACCCATGATGCTGCCTTTCATTTTGATGAGTTGAGATTCCTAGTTTTTGGGGGCATACTTATGTTTCCACATTTTGATCCATAAAGCCTCTGATTTTTTTATCCATCTCCACCATGTTTTAGAAATTAAGGCTCTATTGAGTATATTAAGATCACAGAGACCAAGTCCTCATCGCTTTTTCAAATGATAGATTTTGTCCCATGAAATTATATCCCTTCTTAGGTCTCTTTTAGTGCCCTCTAGAGGAATCTACACTAAAAACTTTTTATCTTGTTTAGGATGCCCTCAGGGTTTGCCATTGTTGAGAGAAGATGGGTAGGGAGGGAATGAAGGACATATTTGTGAAAGATAAAATAATTGGCTAGATTGAGCGATTTGAAAGTCCAACAAGAAAGTTTGGATTCAAATTTAAGAAGTAGATTTTCTCATGCCTTTTATTTGATAGGATTTCTAGTTAGAGGAGCTCCCAGGTATTTGGATGGAAGGAAGCTACTTTGAAATCCAACAAAAAAGATATGTGAATTTAGATAATTAGTGGGGTATTAAAAAGGAATATTTGAGATTTTTCCATGTTAATGGAGGTTTTCAAAACATCATATAGTGGCTTCTTTGACAATGGGGATGCCCAAGAGAAGAGTATTGTCCACAAACTGTTTGTGTGAATAAGATATATGTATTCTATGAATCACACATGATTCGATCACGGGTCGAGTACTACTCTAACCATTGTGTACGGTATGAGGATATTTTAATTGACTATGGATTTTATAGGTTTAAATGAGCATGTTAGTCCATCGATTATAGTGCATAAACACATAAGCATAAGTAAATGAACTTAACATATCAAGAAGCACATGCACGTAAGTAAGAGAGAGACAACCAATTGGTAACAAAGTTCACCCCTCCATCTCTCTAGGGCTACATCTTCGAATTTGCTTCAATTGGAATGCATATCTTCTATATTCCTTCTTCAAAGTAAGCTTTCTTACATTCAAGCTCTATGGCCGAGCATTATCTAAGCACTATGGCTCTCAATATCTAAGCATTCTCTTCTTTCTTATCCACCCTTTCTCATGGCTTACATAACGAATATATATAGTTTTCCCTCACCCACTCTCCAACAAAGAGCATTAATTACAAGACCCACAATTGTAGGGCCTAATTACAAGGAATGAAAAACAAGATCCATGAAAGTATGATCTCCAACTATCTTAGGCTCATAATTGGGAAAAGTCTCAAAACCACCTAAAGACTCTTCAACCATGCCCTTGATTCTCTCAACCTAAAATTGAGAAAAATAGAGAATTGGTGTGAGGTGGTTTCTCACATAAAAACCAATTTCCCTAATTACATTAAATGAATAATATGTGAGACAAATTTTCTCTCACAAATATTAATCATTTATATCAATAATGCATGGGTTTAATAAGGGCTCATAAAATGCATAATTAAATGGATGAGAATAATTTCACCCCCTTAAGCACTTTATCACCAACTTCAAATCAACATGGTGCAAAGCTATTTTCATGTGCGAAGATCCTTTCGGATCACACCTCCTCACAAAGAAACTTTTGGTCTCCAAAAATATCATGTTCAATCCATCATCAACTGTATGAAAATTTCTGTGAAAGGCACATTCCCACATAACTCTTTCACCTGACGTACTTCGGAATCAGAACGCAGTGCCAACACCTGCAACTATTGCAACACTATGTCTGAAGAAGCACATCCCTTGAAGACTTCTTCACCCAACGTACTTCAGAATCATGAGGCAAAGCCAACACCTACAATTGTTGCAACGCAAATGCCTAAAAAGGCACATCCCTTGAAGGCTCATTCACCCAATGTATGTCAGAATCAGGATGTAAAGTCTGCATCTGCGTATAAATGCAGTGAAAATGTCTGAAAAGGAACATCCCTTCAAGATTCTTTCACCTCAGTCCTTCAGAATCAGAATGAAAAATCCCACACTGCCTAAAGCTGCAAACTGTAGCTGATCATATATGTTTACATATTTTGAAACACTTTCCAAGATTTCATTGGTCAAGTTTACATGCCAACATAGCTTAGTAAAATCACCTCATTCAACTTGATTAGAAAGAATCTAACAATGCTTAATGCATAAAAATACGCCTCTCACACTCCATTTTACATAATGTGTACATAAACAAAGAGCACTAATGGTGGAAAAATAAGAATTCCACCCTTTTACATAATATGTGTAGAAATTTGCTGAATAATGAAGATTTATCCATCGAGATTATCCTGATCACATATCAATTCGAATTCATATGCAACACATAATCTCTTCCACTCAGATCATCACACATGCGGAAATAAAACAAGCGATAGCACATCAAATCATCATACACATTAACACAGTATGTATGGGGAAAGCCTATAGCTGAAAACCCCGCAGCTATATGTGTATATTATAATGGAGAAAAAATGTAACAAACTCAGTACAATACTCCTCACAAGTACTCAGTACTGTCTCATGAAGTTACACACAAACTAGCTTGGTTTTGAACAAGTCACTGGTTCAAAACTCATCCACTAATTGCCTGCCTCTATTGCGCAATCACTGTTGGCCTAATGAGAGATCCAAGGTTCGAATCTCCTTGGCTTGACAGCGCAATCATCATTGGAAATTGCCTCCAAGTGTGGTGCAAATCTCATGCACAACTGATGTCACAACTGATAGTTGTACTCACCCTTTCATCTACCTCTTTCACTGGTCTCCACTGAACTGTCCATGCACTGTAGTGAACTGATGTGTTCTTGAGTTGAATAATGAGTTACTAATTAATGAATTAAATAATATTTAATTCACTCCACTCGTTACTAGTTGATTAGCTAGTTAAACTAATCTCAACTAGTTCAACTAAGTTAAACCGAACACAACTCCACTAGCTGTCTCATTAACTCCACCAAACTTCTGCCACTGAAGTCCTAACTGAAGTCAACCATGCATGTGCTCACCAAACCCTTAGGAATAGCGTAATTCCTCTGTCGGATGCATGAGCCACTTCCAAGGCTCGAACTGAAGTGCTCCAAGAGAGTAAACTGAAGTTTAGAGTCCAAATATTATTAAGGGTACATAATATTTGACTTCCCTATTTTAGGATAAGCAGTCTAAAAATAGACTTCGACCTATAGGTCCAAAAATATAGGTCCATCTATTTTTACCAACATGACCAATACTCCAAGAATAACATACTGCAACCCCTGGACCATGCTCCATATGTCTAAAAATAGACATAGTCTAAAAATAGACTTTGCGCCAAAATTTGCCTGCGGGCCCACTTAGTGAAGGCGACTTCATTTCACTAAGCTCCATCATCTTGCTGCATTTTCAACAATATGTGCCAAATAACATATGCACTTGGAAGGTGAAAATAAGTCAAATCCCCCATTACAAAACAAGTGCATCATAAAATTTCCCCCCTTCAATTTCTAGGCATAGGGAAAATAATGGGCATAAAAAAATTCAAGGAGAATGCCTTTTTTTCAAAAGTGCACCTAGTGTTGGTAAAAACAACCAAGTCCCAATACATAAGAAAAAAATTAAACTTTGTTCTCAACTGTGGACACCACAATACCAAACACCCTGCTCTATGCATGAGCTCCATGGACATTGGAAGGAAGGAAGCTTTGTTACCTTATTTCATATCAAAGTATACTCAATCAATGATATTTACTTTAGCCGCAGTCAAGGGCACCACCGTCGTCCTTTAATATCACATCTCCAAATGCACCACCAATGACCCAAGTCAGTTAACGTTGCCTCTGGAGCTAGATTCGCACAATTCAAGGTCATAATTGAGGTCTCAAGGGAAATTAAAATAAATATCCAACACATATTACATAAAGTCTCTGAAAACTGTGGAGCAGAAGAGTTAGTGGAAGTTAAGCCATCATTGAACAATGACATCACTAGCAAGAAGCTGAGCCATCGCGTAGGGTGTCCAACAGAACACTAACTATCCTGACTACTTCGCCATGGTCTGCTAGTGAAATTGAATCGTTCCAACCCTAAAACTCGAGTTCCTTTGATAGGTGTAATCTAGGGCAAGCATAAGCTAGGATAAATGCCAATAGACTAGGATAGCCTCGAGTAGGCCAAGATAATAGACCATGATCCAATAGGAAAGAGTACAATAGGTTATAGCTCGGTTAAAGTAACCTAATATGGGATAGAGTATGGTTCGATACACAAGCTATGTTATGATAACCTAGAATAGGTTAGGATAGGTTACAATAAGGTAGGCTAGTATGGGTAAGGATAGATTAGGCTAGTTTTAGTAGTGCTCTTGGAGGTTGGGCTAGAACATAGTAAGCTAGACTGGTGTATGATTATCTAGGGTAGCATAGTCTATGCTATTATACGATGGGCAATGGAAGTGTATGCTATGGTTGATTGGGATAGCCTACGCTAGGCTATGCTAGGGTTGGCTAGCTTAGATTTAGTTAGGTTATAATAGGGTAGATAAGTCTAGGGTATGTTAGAGAAGGGTATTGTAGGATAGGTTAGAGTAGCCCAAGCTAGGTTAGGGTATTTAGGCTAGACTAGGCTAGGCAAGATTAGGCTAGTGTAGAATAGGCTATGTTGGGATAGAGTAGGATAGGATAAGGTAGAGTAGGCTAAGCTAAAGCATGTTTTGCTTAGTCTAGTTTAGAGTATCCTATGATAGGTTGTAGTATACTTGGCTAGGTTGGTATATGTTGGATTAGGCTAGGCTAAGCTACAACAAACTAATATAGGACAACTATTTTCTTATTTAATAAATTGTATTTATGGATTATGGGAATTATATATATATATATATATATATATATATATATATATATATATATATATATATATATATATATATATATATTTCTCTATGTTATATTATATATGTTTTTCCTTAAATATATTTTTAAAATAGAAAGGAAATAATTTGAATATTTATTTCCAACCCTGGAACTCGAGATCCTTTGAGAGTTATATGCCTTTGAAATTCACCGAATGCAATAATGTTGTAGTTTAGACTCCATCACTCAATTCTCCACCAAAAAATCTTAATATAAATGAGAGGAGCCATCCCTAACTAGACAAGAACGATGTCCAATAAGCCCCATAGGAATGGTTACATAGGATTCCACTATTTCTTGGAAGTGACATGTCATTATAGGCTCCAGAGGAGACCACAGATTCAATACACAAAGTCTCAACACTCCATCGAGTCTCACCACACTCTGTTGGTCTATATTGCTCTGAGACTTCAACGACAACTCCACTCAATCAACGTGGCATGCCACGATTCTTTTCCCACTGTAGGATTTTGGGTTGATCGAAATGGAGTTGTTTCATCTCCTCGGACAAATAAACCTCACACGGAATTTGATTTGCATTTGGATCTTCTAAAATGTTGTCGAAAGTAGCGTTGAGCTCGTCAAACGCTCGAGAAAACGCTGGGAGGCTGTTGTCGACAAATAAATGGAGAGAAGTGTGAAGGTGTCTTTCAGCAAGACCACTGAATAATTTATATTCAATTTTTTGTGCAGATCCGCTCAAAGCTCCTCACGACCTAAACTGATCACGCCCGGATTTGGTGCCACAAAATCGGCATTCTGGTGATAAAATCATGGAATAGTGCCACCAAATCTGCTGCAAAATATTCACCTTGTTTCCATGTGTCTTTGTAGGCATTATTGGATCCTAAACTATTGTAAGTCGTTGCAATAATTGATGCTTCCTTGCCCACATGAACATTTCTTCACAGCTCGTTTCTGGTGCTAAAGTATAATATTATATGCGTTCTACCAGTTTAAGATTGCCCATCGTATCCAATTCCAGGCAAAGATTATGCAACGTATCCTTTGTGTGGTTTGTTACTGTCCATCATGGACGATATCATATTGATGAACTATAACATATGCTTCTGGATATACCGGATCATTAAAGCCCGTAAGTTGTAGAATCTAATTCAATTTATTCATCACGACAAGTACTGAGAATTATCAACTGTGTCCACATCTGTGCCATCAGTAGGCCATCCTCTGTCAGTAACAACGATCGATACATTGGGATATCCCAAGGCTTCAATTGCAGAGAAAATATAATCCAGAATGGCGTCGAATAAGTTGTTTTAGTTTTGATCTTCGTCTTTCACCACCAGAGACTTGGAATTGAAAAGAGTGTAGTCCAGAGAAATGTCTTCTCGGTCGCCGATGTAGGCAATGTATGGATATAGATTGATCAGGAAGGGAGCTCCGTTATCTAAAAATAATTTGAGTATAGACCTCATGCTTTCCGTCAAATCATCTCTGAATACTCCTTGGGAAGGCGGGTTGCTATTCCCCAGAATAGTCAAGGCGTGAAAGGTGGAGACATTGACCCTATTCTGCAGATTGGCATTTTTAACCACAGTTTTAATGTTGCTAATGGAACTGACAAGAAACGGTACATCTGGCGTATCTGGAAAAACCTTGTTGCCCACTACAATGTATTTGATATTGGAATAGGGGTGAACATTGTCGTTAACTCAGTTTTTCTCTACGACTTGGTTGGTGGATATTTCCTACAACTTGACGTTTTCGACACCCACAATTACATCGAGCCCAAAATTCACCAAAGCTTTCAATACATCTGTGTTTGCTGCAAAAATCCTCACCTTCCCGATCTTGTTATTCTTGATCAAAGTTGCCACCTGCGTTGGAGGTGGCAGATTGTCTCCGAGCAAGCCGTAGTTCACTCCTATACAATTGAACAACAGAAGAAGACAATAATCAAAATTAGGATACTCTTCGTCTATTCAATACATACTGCCATATTGCTCTGCACTGTATAGTTTTGATGCATTCCTATAACCATGAGCACACAATAAGGTGCATTGATCCTGCAAGTCACTATAGATTTTCCATCCAAAGGCCGTTTGATGCAATTCAAGCACCAGTAGATTCTTCTTGTCGAGATATTCGCAATGGTGCTGTTATTTTTTTATTCCGAGTCAGAAATTTTTTTAGCATTTTCCATCAAAAGAGGGATACCTACCCACATAAAACTCGAAATTTTTCAAAATAATAGAAATATAACTTACAGAAACATCATGACCTGCTTACCAAACTAGCACCAAGCACTTTCTTCTTGTAAGCGTTCTTTTCTAATGGTGGATGGAGCCTCCTTCTTCACAGGCTCTTTTACAAGCTGTCTGCTTGATTTGTGGTGAATTTCGGGGTGCAACTTCCAGCACTTCTTCTCCCAATGGCCATTGATCTTGCAGAAACTGCAGAAATTATGTCATTTCACATTCAACTGTGTCTTCATGATAGAAGTATTCAGAAGGTTCTCATTCTTCTTGGTCTCTCTTCTTGTTGGCACATCTGTCTTCTTAACCGACACTTTCTTTGTGTGATGCTTAACTACATCACGGTTAGAAGATATATGGAAGAAATAATTTCTCTTATATGCAAAAGAAGAATTTGAATGATTTTTATACCTTCCTGAATTGTCCTTGAATTGATGAGGACTAGGTGGCTTGATTCCCTTCGTGGAATCAGGTGATGAAGAGATGGTTTTTGCTTCAGCTACCTTTGAGCATTCTCCTTTATCTTCATGTCCATAACCAAAACCTGCGAATGGTTGTCTTGGTGCAACCTCCAATGGTTGGGTGACTCCTTGACCATTAATGCCAATTCCACCTCCTTTATACCCCATCTTCGTGAGGATTTTCATGCCAACATTAGTTTCATATTGAGAGAGAATAGAACATGACGTAGCATCATATACCTTGGTTTGAGATGCAGCATCCATCATCTCAACCTTCTGCAACTTAGACAATGACTCCTCTTTGGCTCGTAACATCTCTTGAAGCTCCTGCTTATCCTTTTCAACTACCTACAATAGTCTTTGAAATTCTACATTGTCGGCTTGAATGATATCATTTATCTCTTGCAACTCTTGGATTCTTTCAGCATGCTTCGCTCCTTTGCACATCCTGCAAAGTAGTCACCTAATCTGATACCACTTGATCCGATTACGGGTCGAGTACTAATCTAACCATCGCGTACAATATGAGGATCTTTTAATTGACTATAGATTTTACAGGTTTAAATGAGCATGTTAGTCCTTTGACTATAGTTCATAAACAAAACATATTAATAATAACATGCACGTAAGTAAGAGAGAGACAACCAATTGGTAACAGAGTTCACCCCTCCATCTCTCTAAGGCTACATCTCCAAATATGCTTCAATTGGAATGCAGATCTTATATATTCCTTCTTCAAAGTAAGCTTTCTTACATTCAAGCTCTATGGTTGAGCATTAGCTAAGCACTATGGCTCTCAATAGGTAAGAATTATCTCCTTTCTTCTCCCCCCTTTCTCATGGATTACATAAGGAATATATATGGTTTTCCCTTACCCACTCTCCAACAAAGAGCATTAATTACAAGGCCCACAATTGTAGGTCCTAATTACAAGGAAGGAAAAACAAGATCCATGAAAGTAGGATCTCAAACTATCTCAGGCTCATAATTGGGAAAAGTCTCAAAACCACCTAAAGACTCTTCAACCATGCCCTTGATTCTCTCAACCTAAAATTGAGAAAAATTGAGAATTGGTGTGAGGTGGTTTCTCACATAAAAACCAATTTCCCTAATTACATTAAATGAACAATATGTGAGACAAATTTTCTCTCACAAATATTAATCATTTATATCAATAATGCATGGTTTTAATAAGGGCTCATAAAATGCATGAGCATAATTTCACCCCCTTAAGCACTTTATCACCAACTTCAAATCAACATGGTGCAAAGCTCTTTTCTTGTGAGAAGATCCTTTCAGATCACCACCTTTATTTTCACTTATATTTTTTATCATCTTAAAATCCTTGCTTAAAATCTAGAATTTTTTGCCTACAAGATTTGAGTCTTTTGGGGGGCTTTGAATTAAGAATTTTTTTAGCAAGAATACTAGTTCGATAAACGTTGGTCATGAAACTTGAACTAGATGAACTAATGGAATAAAATTTAGAAAGTTGGGATTCTGGGTAGAGAGAAGGAATCTTGAAGAGTTCCCATGTGATAGCACTACTCCTGATGCTCCTTAGGAATCCTGGGATAAATATCACAGATTCTCTATACATTGTTTAAAGACTTAGAAGTGCATTTTGTTTCTTGAAACATCATTATTTCAAGGTGTTATTGGTGGATTTTGTTTTTTAGGATTATTTGCTTGGATTTCCCATTAAGGTACCTAGTGTTCCACGAGATTTCTTTCATTGAAGATGTAGAGAGAAGGGTTGAAATATGGCATGAATTAGTGAAATTTTACTAGCGTTCATCAAATAATCCCCTATGTCCTATTGTAATTTATTATTACTTCTTTCCCCTTTTTTATTTGATTCTTTTGAAATATGCAATTGATATATGAGGGTGTTTCTTTTGATTCTGTGAGAGGAAAAAGAAGGGTTGTGATTAGGGGAATTACTTGGTTCACCAGCTTGACAAAGAAACATATCTTGATTCTAGATGTATGCTTTGGTGATGATTTGAACTTTCTCCTTGGGAATTTTTTTTGGGTCTTTGTTTCTCCATTCATTTGCAAGATATTGTAGATCAATTTCTTATAGGTCCTTTGCCTCAAATTTGTATACATAAAAAAAAATAGGTGTTATCCTCTATTTTTAGATCCTCTTGGTGAGCTTTGTCAGTCGGTTGTGCATGCACTTTTTTTTTTTGGGTGGTTGTTGACTAGTTTTCCCAATCTCTTTCATTTTTTGCTTTTCTCCTTCAGTAGTTGTCTCATTTTCTTCTAGTTTTTGGAAGACCATGTACTAGTTATAGTTCGTTTCCATTTCATAGGTCATATTATTTGTTCCTTTTTTTTGTCTTCCTTTTATTGGTGACTCTTATAAACCCATATTAATCTCAGGAAAATTTTACTTGTGAATTTTTTTGGACTTGGTTTGTTGGGAATTCCTGGAATAGATGTTTATATTCGTGGCATTTTTAGAATCTAAAGGGGAACTTCTCATAATCTATTGGTTGTTTCCATATTTTATCTTCACTTCTCAGTTGAATGCTCACTGGTAGAGGCTTGGATATGTCTAGATAAGCACACAGGTAGGAACATGAATTTTTACATTGAACTTGATTTGTGGTATCTGAGATCATACAAAATTCCCTATCGAAATACCTGTTTGTCATCCATAATTTTCACTATATGTAGATGACTATATATTAGTCCTATATTTCTAAAAACAAAATTCCATGAAAATTGTGAGTTTTAGAAATCTCACTACCTTCATTATCCTTAGAGAAAATGTTTCACTATTCTACCATTTTTCCATTCCATGGTCACCATGTTGCTCCTAAAAGACTTCTTATGTGCTTTTACCTACCTTTTTTCTTGTATATGACTAGGTTTTTTAAGGGCATTTTTCTTGGTTTCATGACTTTCATGGTTAAATCATCAACAAGGCTTGTAGCCTGATGTTCTTATACCTTCCGCTATCCTTAATATAGCCTCCATTTGTCACTCATAGGGCCAGTTTCACTTCAAATTGTGTTTATTACCAAAAAGAGATGAATTTGCAAAAGTGAGAGATATTTTTGTCCATCATAGGTCCAAGAAGAAAAACCTCCTTTAGAGTTTACACATGTATCATGGTTTGGGAGAAATTTCAAAAATACAAGTGTCACGGGAGAATTGCTGCACTTATGGAGTGACCTTGTAAAAATCACGTTTTCTCATAGCTGGAGTGTCCAAATGTCTTCTTGATGGGTCAAATGACAACGATACTGGAAGATATTTCCAATTAGCTATCATGAGCTCAATTTGGAGTTGGGGAAGGCCTCCAAAAGTTTTTTGCAACAACACTCTACATTTTTGCACCATCATTTAACACTTTTTGACTAGTATTGGGATAATAAATGTTTGATAGGTCAAATAAACTCCAATCAGGGAAAAATAGGTATATTTGGAAAGTAGATAGGATAAGCATTCCAAAAAGCTATCATGGGCCCAAATTGAACATAGGGAAGGCCTCCAAATGCCCTCTGCAAATTGGTGTTTCACGTTCAGGATTTGCCTAACCCGTGGGCAAGCCCCACGCTTTTAGCAGACCCGTGGGTAGGCCCTGCGCTTTCGGCACACCCACGTGCAAGCACTGAGCTTTTGGCAGACCCTTGTGCAGGCACTGTGCTTTCGGCCTGAAGCTCCTCTTGCACCTGCAAACACTCAAAAATACCTTCAAGTTGCCTCCAAAGGTCCTTCAAGCATTATTAAGGGTAAGTCCCACCAAATGCACTCATTTGCAAACTCTTTTGATGATTTTATTCAAGGAATGGTACCCTAATGAGATAACCTAATTTTCACCCCTAAAGGTCACTTGTTCATCTGCCTGTAAAGGAAGTCAATGACAAACATAGGGGTACATCATTGAAAATTGTTGATTCACCTACGACTATGCCTACATTCACTCCATTTCACTCATAAACGCTGCCCTTACATTGTAATATTCCAAAATTTGCAAGAAGCAAATTGGAATATTAATTTTTGCTTATGTCATCTAGGAGGTGAATAAAATCCCTCATAGTGTGAAAGGGATCATTGGAGTAGCTTAATTTTTCACCTTCCAGTGTGAAAAGGGGCAAATGCATGAGGACAAGGTCAAGTTTGACCAAGTCAACAGTGATGCCTAAGAGGTGTGGCTTGCTTGGGAAGACAACGCTGTTTTGGAGGGAGAAATGTTCTTTGTGGAAGAAACCCTAATGTGTGGGGTAAAGGGCAAAGAGACATTCACTTGCATAAAAGGAGGAAGAGGCAGCCATAGTGGGACATCTTTTGAGCATTTGATCATTTGTTTGATTAGACTATTTGCAGTCTCCGGCTGTTCAGCTGAGTTGCAGTGCTGGTTAGCACGAGGGATTCCTGTTTAGGATTTCCTCTCCTTCTTGAGAGGCATCTTGAAGGATTTCACTTCATTTCTCCACATCTTGGCTCAAGGCCAAAGCCACTTCCATCAGTCACTGTGTTATTTCTACTGAAGTATAACGTAGTGTTGTTGGGTGTTGTAGTGGAGGGTTCCACAACACCTTTCCTTGGCTCTTCTTTCAGAGGAGGGAACTCCTATTCCTTCGGGAGGTCAGTGAAGGGGGTTTCTGAGCTGATTGTACATATTTGGAATCAGGCCAAGCATTCTCTATCTTCTACAACACAGTCCAGCTCCTTGACTGCGTTATTTCTGAGCATATTTGCAGTGGGGGTTGCACCACTATTTTGGAGGGTAAGATATTCATGGATTGGATAGCCTTTCTCCTGAGAGATCCATTGGATGAGATCTATGCATCATATGCAACATCTTCAACTATCTTCATCCATTTCTATTTTTTGAGTTGCAGCTGCTACCCAACAACTCCGACATTTCTGCAGAATTTCCATTTGTACATGTATTGCAGCCAATCCTTCTAAGGATTGTGTATTATTGTTGTATTAGTGTTTTCAGGGGTTGAGAGCTTGCTCCCCCATCTTTATTGAGCCTGATATTGTCATATCATTATATTTTCATTTTGTATGTTGCAGTGTCTCCAATGAACTGCGTTATTTTAGCCTTATGACATTCCTGCATAGTGTTGGTAACTTTAATTTTTTATTAATTTAAACAATTCAAGTGCTACATAAACTGTCAACCCAGGGAAGTCTGTTTATTTCAAAGGCAATCACGCATTGTATATGCTCAATCTCAAAAGCAAAGAAATGTTGTAGTAAGAATCACACTAATCACACCTTGCATTAACAAAGTTGAAGTCTACTTGAGTTACAACAAAGACAATCCTTCTATTGCAGATTTTCATTAAAAGAATCCTGGATTACATTAAAAAGACTATGATCTAGGAAATGAAATCAATCTGCAGAAAGGAAGATCAATTATACTATAACAGAGAACAGGACCCTATTCCCCAAGTAGGAATCTTTAGCACCTGTTTCTGATTACCAAGATTTCACACACTCATTCCATAAATGAGATTGCTAATTAAAATATCTCACAACTTCTCAAGAATGAATTGTATGAAATCAATGCAGCAAGTAATGGAAACAGAGCTTTTAGCAATAAACAACAGAATTCCAATACTGCATAAATAGCTTCAGCAAATAGGGTTTAATCAAGGCATGAATAAAATGAACAATTAACAAACTAAAGGAACAAATGGGTGAATCTTGTGAAGAAGGTGGGCCCTTTCCTTCTCACAAGATTCCCCAGAAGAGGGAATTAAATTGAAGTGATCAAAACAAAATTTTATTCATCTATCGAAAGCAACATATTACAAAAGAGTCACGCTCCCTCTCTATTCAGAAATGAACCTCCCGTCGTCTCTAAATATCCTCTAATGCTGATGTCTCCTCTTTTTAAAGAGGAGACATCTATTACAATTGATTTTCATTATAGAAATCCTATTTTTAACCCAATCTGATCTTCTGTTCTGAAATAGGACCTTTCTATTCTTCCATAGAAAAATGTTGTTACGATGGTACTGGCTTCAGAATGGCCCGTGTAACAGCTTCCTTTACTTGTCTTTTCTCGTTGCCGTCATACTTGAAATGCTGCTTCAAAATCGCAAATCACGGGTTGTTTCAGCAACGAGATTTGCGTACCATGTTGACTGTTTCAGTAATGCGGTCTTCAGACAGTCATAATAGATTATCTGCGATCTTCAAACTGTCTCAGTAACTATATATCTTTGATCAATGATTAAATATAAAAGTAATGTAGAATTATATGCAAAACAAAATAAACATATAGCAAAGAGAAGAATATTATATACCTTTGGGAAAAATGGATGAAAGTGATAATGTAAACTTTAGATATAGACCGAAAAAGATTAGAATGATAACAAAATGTATAGTCAAAATGATACATTATGAGGTCCTAACACATAGTAGTGTATCTCTATTTTCATGTACATGTATCATTGACACTTGCATTGCCTAGTTGGAGTGATTGTTCCTCTAAGCATTGTACACATTTGCTACTATATTATACATTGGTTGGCTATCTACTTCTTCATGTGTTCTGGGTTATTAGAATAATGTTGTCATTCCATTACATGTGCTTACATTTGTTGCAGTCCCTCATAGGGCACTTTTAAAGGACATCTAGGAGTGGGAGATCTGTTTAACCACCCGAGAAGGATTCTTTGGAGCCTCCTCTTAGATTCAAGACTTAGACACATTTTTCTAAGGGATCCAGGTCCTGGTTTCAATTCCTGTAGTAGCCATTACTGGAAAATGTGTTTTCCAGTCATGCCTTTCTAGTTGTTCCAAATTTGGAATACTACAATGGTATCAAAGCTGTTTTCTTGGCTCAGCCTGTGAGTCTAAGCCCAAGAAGAAAAAAATATCGAACAGGATGGGATTTATCTCATCGTATTTTAGATCTATGAAGAACCTCCCCAAGGAGGATAAGCAGAAAGAAGAGGAAGAACCCTTCACTTCCTATTCTCATCAAGGAGACAATGAAATAAGCAGGAAGAAGGCTCCATATTTTGGAGAAGGAAAAGGGGATAAGCTTACAAAGCTTCTTCCTAAATCTGTACATATTATTCATGAGGATTTCAAGAAGATGTGGAGGGAGATGTATGAAGAATCTCCAAGAGAATTTGATTCAAATGCAAACTCTATATTATTACATGAGGAGTGTGAGAAAGCAACTGCACAACGCAGTCACATGCCCAGGATTGCCGAAAGAGAGATGGAAAGAGGAGAAGAGGTTGCTAGGAGGGAAACCCTTAGTAATTTCCTGAAAGAGTATGAGTCTCAAACTTAGAAATTCAGAGATCATCTTAGTTTTTCAGATTTTTGCAAGATGAAGGTGAAGGAAAGAGAGCAGCAGGATAGATTCCATCTATCTACCTTTGAAGGTTCACCTGTATGTTCAGCCAAAGCTTGGGTGGAGGATTTAGAGACCTTCTTGCAGCAGCACCACATTCCTGAAGATGAAGCCATCAAAGTTGCAGTGCTGCATTTGAAAGGTAAGGCTTTTTCCTAGTGGATTTTTGAATCATTTTCTTTAAGAAATGTAAACATTGCATCCTATGCTAGTTTCACTAAGGCATTAGTGAAAATATTTGATAGAGGGATTCATGAGACACACATGGTGGAGGTAAACAAGAAAACTCAAGCAAAAACCTTATATGAAAAATTGCACTATACTTTTCCAGAAGAGATGCTTCCATCTCACACCTTTGAGCAAAGGAGCATGGAGATCTCTTTTTCAAAAAGGGATCCAATCATTGAAGAGTTTCCCACTCATTTTGCAGAGATTGAGGGTGTTACACCATTTTTTGTTCATCTAACCTATTATCATTAGATGGACCCAAGTACACCATGTAAGACCATTTTTACCCTAAGTAAAATTGATTTCACTATGTAAAATAACTTAATAAAACACATTTATTAGGTTGTTTATGGTCTAAACAGAAAACCCCAAGGGGAAATATTAAACAAATCTATATTTGTTTGGTTTTCCTCATGGAATAATTAATTAAACAGTAATTTAATTATTATTCCTGGTCATGTTTAACCCAAAACAAGTAAATTAATTAGATAAATCCTTATTTATCTTATTATTTACTAGGAATAATATTTAAACCTTATTTAAATAATATTCCTTGTTAAATTTGACTAAATCATTTATAAATAATTGAATACATCATTATTTATTTAATTATCATTCAACCACTTCCTTAAAATGATAAATAAATTATTTATTTATTTATTATTTACAAATAAAGGGATTTGACCCAAGTCAAATTCCTTTCCCCTCCAACAAATATAATAAAATATTCCATAAAAGTTGGATCTAGATTTGGTTAATATTATTTTAATCATGCACCAAGATCTAGAATGACCTAATATTTTGTGATAAATAGAAGGGTTTTTCCTACCATTCATCACCTTTTGTTGCCTCTTAGATCACTCTGGATCTATACTCTTGGTTTGACTTTGAGCCATTATCATTGTCATATTTTCTATTATTTGCTTTGTGAGCTCCCTTTGAGTTCTATGCTTGTCTGGGTTTTCTACACCAACAAGAGAGAGAAATTCTAGATCTGAAGTGCTAAGGACTTCCCAGAACCCATCCCATTGAGGAGAATTGGAAACGCCTTTCTTGCTTTCCTCCCAGGTGCCATTAATATAAAATTCTTCAAAAAATATTGTTCTTGTCTTGTCTATTGGATGCATGGAGAAAAACCTTATTTTTACTGCTTAATGTCTTTTTATGCATAGATCTATACTTTTTGCAGCATTTGTCTTAATCAACTAACTGCAAATCTGAAGATATTAGCAGCCATATTTTGTTGTTAGGGTTGTTTGTTATGCACAGCTAAAAGGGTCGTTTTTTGTATACTTACACTAAGGATTCATCCTAACAACTAGCGACTCCACACGGGTTTTCAATTACGACCGCTGTCATTTTTCATATTCCTGCATATCCAGCTGCTTCAAACCCTAGGGTTTCTCTTCAGATTTTTTTTTCCTATTTTTATGTTTTTTTTCACCCATAAAACCCTTAAATATTAAAATTTTTAACTTTTGTGTGTTTCTGGCCCTATTGCACAGGTAACAGACATCAGCCACAACTGAGACGACAAATTTTTCTAAAATCTACCGCCGAGAGACCTGGAAGTGCAGGTCGCACTTTTAGGCCCAAACCTGCGACTTGGACTGCAGGACACACTTTTCAGCCTCAAAACTACGACCTGGAGTGAAAACAGGTTAGAACCTGCGACCTGCTCTTTTTTCTGTAGATTTTCTGCAAGTTTTTTGGGTTTGTCTGAAGCTTCTGTCAGGGTTGTACAGCCTCCGTCTCTGCCCATTTAGACATGTTTCTGTTCTGTTTTACTCAACTAAGTGGGAATTTATCCCCCTAGGGCTTCAGTACCCTCCACATTTTGTGGAAGATTTTTAGCTATTGCAAGTGTCCAATTTTTTAGAGTTTCAGCCATTTCTTTTACAGATCTGATACCTCATCTTCAGATCCCTTTTAGATCATCTATTTTTCCATCCAAATCACCTCATCTATTTTTGTTTGGGTTTTCCTTTAGGGTCACCTCCTTTTCCCTACTGCCTTTAGCTTTTTGCCTCCTCTTTCACAACAACCTTGCCTCTGTCTCTTTGTTTCTTTCTGCACCTCTTTTCAGCAAATTTATCCTTTAGATCCCTGTCCCTCCCAACCTTAGATCTATTGGCTTATTTTCAGTGTGTTTTGAATAGATTTTTTCCCCTCTGTTAGACTAGTTTCTGAGAGACCCGCCTCCTTGGATTAGATTGATGCATTGTTAGCTATTAATTTTTTGTTATTTCAGTATTATATGCTATTCTCTGCAGTTTTATTTTCAGTTACGTAGCACACTTTTTCTTTTTCTCTCAAAACGTCTGGTTTTAAAAGTTAAAATTAACGCACACCACACACTCACCCTAAGTAAAGAAGAGCTTGGTTAACACCACTAGGCAAAGACTTTAAAAAATTGTAAAATGAATTGACACTGCACCTCTCTACCCTTGTTTCGACATTGTAATCTCTTGATTCTGCACCTCCTTGCCCTTGTTGGTTATTCTTCTTCCCTTTGTGCCATGTTTATGTTGTCATCATTGCACTCCCAAGGCATATATCTTGGAGACTTCTTGGTCTTCACCCTCAGTTTCCGGTTGCTCGACCTACTCCTTCCCGCTATCGTCGAGTTAGTCCTCCTCCAAGTCCGCACTCCGACTCCTCTTCTAATTCATTGGGTTCTCCTTTTACTTTTGGTTCTCCCCCTATCACCTTCACTATGTCTGGTCTAGGGCCTAACATTAGCGGTAATCCTGGCCCTAATGTCGGGAATGCTACTAGCAGAACTGCCACAGGAACTACCTCAGCTGTCCCCTTTCTCCCTTACATGGCAGGCCTTAGTCTCCCCGATTTCAATCATTTGATCAATGACCCTATCTGCCATGATGTTAGTTGGCCTACTATGCCAACCAAGCTCCCCTCCGACATTCCCAAGTTTGAAGGCCTTGCTGGAGAAGATCCCTCCAACCATATCCGATCTTTCCAGATGTGGTGTTCATCCAATTCCATTACCGATGATTCCATCCATCTTCGGTTGCTCCAACGCACGCTTACAGGTGAAGCTTCTAAGTGGTATGTTGATCAGACCTCCTCTTCCCATACCACCTTTGTGACCATTTCCCAAGCCTTCTTATCTTATTTCCAGCTCCCTCTCCGATACGACATTGATACCGAACTCTTGACTTCTTTCCATCAAACATCTGCGACCCGCCTATCCGATCATGTTCAGGAATGGTGGCAAAGAAAGAGCTTATGTCATGCTCCTACCTTTGAGGACCGTGTATATATGGACTGGTTCTTAGATCTCTCTTACCCGCCATCGGCAAAGATGTCACGTCACATTTCCCTCAAACCGAAGAAGCCTCCCTCCAAATAGCCTTGAAATATGACCTAATCTATGCTCAATATAGTTATGTTTATACCATCCTTACTGACCTCCCCAGACCCGGTGGCGCTAACACCCCAGGGGCTTCTCATTCTGCCGACGGTATCATTGGAGCTCTTTATCATCCATATGCTCAACCTCCTATGGGCTATGGCCTCCCTCCGGAAGGGGCCAGAACCTCCAGCACTTTTCCCCCTCCAGGTAGCATGTATCCAGGATACGACATGCCTCATCCTTTTGCCCAACCTCCTACTTACCTCAATGTTTCCCAACCTAACCATCATCCTTATCCATAGCTTGCTGCTCTAGCTCCTCTGGCATTTGCACCTTCGCCTCCCTTGCCTTCTCAACCCCAGCAACAGCAACTACCACCCCCTCCAGGGCAAGTATTTGCACAGAAGGGCACGACTAATCCTCCTTCCTCTCAAAGGAAGCAGAAAGGCAATAAAAACCAATCTTCCCCTGGTGCTCGTGGACCTAATCCTCAAGGTATTGACTCTAACGCTGCTAACCAGCAACAGGGCACTCAGCCCAAGTCAGACGGGCCCATTCGTACAAATAAGCCGTGTTCGTGTTGCGGTGTTTATGGTCATTACACTCATGATTGTCCCCTTTTACCACAGATGCGACAGATGTGGGAGTCTCAAGCCACATTGTGAGGACAGCATGCCTCCACTACTGCTTCCCCCAATGTAGCCACTACTCAACCAGTTGTGTTTACCAATCCTTTCCCCCAGCAAGGATTCATGGCTACCCAACCACCTGACGGACAGGTGGCCACTCAACCTTCCCCTTCTGGTTCCTCCGATTACCAGATCCTCATGATGAACTTTGATCAACCTATAACTGTCGACCTTAACCTTCAAACTCGGTCCCGTTAGTACCCCAAGCCTCCCGCTTTGTCTATCCCCGAGTCACCTTCTTCAGGTTCTATAGATCCTCTTTCGACATCCGATGGTACCTTTCATATCCCTCAGTCCAAATTTGAGGTTCATACCAAGATTCATATGGGACCATTAGGCCGAAATGCTACTTCTGGTCGAGCTGCTCATTCATATAGCATAGTATATTATTTGGCACAATATCCTACTTCCATTTCCACAATGGAACTCCTCCATTCGTGCCCTTCTCAAAAGAAGGCTCTACTATCTGCCATGGGCACTGTATATCCTGCTGATGACCAATTGATTGTTTTCGACACCCATCAGTCAGAACATCCTCCTCTTCCTGCCTCTATTGCCTTCCAAATCCCAGTTAAAATCCAGAACGCTACCGTTTCTCGGTGTATCATTGATGAGGGGACATCCACCTGTATGATGTCCACTTCAGTTTGGAAACAACTCGAATCTCCTGAGTTGGCCCCTTCCACAATCACCCTTCAAGCATGGGATGGCCACGCCTCCCAGCCCATTGGCCTACTCCATAATTGTCCTATCACTCTTGCAGGCAAGACTGTTTGCATTGACGTTGAAGTCATCCATTCCCCTCTTGATTATAACATTCTTTTGGGGTGTAGCTACACCTATGCCATGTTTGTTGTCCCATCTGAGGTATACCGCAAGATGTCTTTCCCTCATAATGGAAAGATATTCACCATTGACCAGTTGAAGTATCATGAGCCAAAATCTCAGACCCCCCCTGAGTTGATCAAAGAATCGACGACTTGCCTATTGGCTACGGAAGAGATGGTCAACTCAGGGGGGGTCTCTCCTGGCATCTATAAAGACTCCTCTTTGCTTGGAACCTTCCCTGGTCTTCCTCCTCCTCCTATCTCTGATCCCATCTTATCGAATGTTTGCATGATGCAATCATCTCAGGCTGCCCTTAAGCGGCCCACTCCGGCTAGTCAGCAACCTCAACCTCACCCGCCGCAACATGCTCCTAGCCCTTCGTCTCAACCAGCCGAACCTACTCCTTTTGGCCCTTCTCCTACAACTGGTACCCATGAACCCCTTTATCCTCCCGGGTCGGTCCCACCAAGCCTTACCCATCTTAGCACCGTCCCACCTGGTCATCACCCCATTGGTCAGATACCTTTCCTTGTTCCCCCTCCTGGAGTCTATTCAGTTCCCATCATGGCCACCCTTTCTCTCCCCAACTTGACCCTAGGTATACCCATCTGGTACCTTGACCCTCTAGCTGCTACCCCGCCTGGTCACCCCAAACCCTACCTTGCTTTGACACTGGTTCATCCGATTCCCCTAGCTTCTTCCGTTGCTACAGTGCCATCAGTACCTCAACAGGACCCTTCTCCTATTGGGCCAGCTCCGAGAAAGAAAGGCAAAGCTTGCAAGGGGGCATCCAAAGACAAGGCCACCCCGATTGACCCTGCCCCTCCTCCGCCCGCAAAGCCTTGCGCCTTGTGTGATGTCATCGGTCATGCCACCCATACTTGTCTTGAATTGCCCCATATTAAACCCATGGTTAAATTCACATTCCCTGAGTCTACGGTCCCTGAAACCTATGTTTCTTCCTCGACTGCAGCCAAGAACTGGAAGACTATTCGCACCAACAAACCCTGTGCTCTATGTGGTGTCCATGGCCATTATTCCCACCATTGTCCACACCTGATGCATTATCACGCCTCCTTAGAGGTAGTTCGAGAGTATGAGGTTGAACAAAATCAATCCGCCTCTCCCATACTTGCGCAGTATGCTTCAGGTCAGCTTGAGGATTACCCGCTCCCATTGACATTCCCCCTCCTAATGTCGAGATGACGGAGCCTGCTACCACCATCCTCTACCTATCATCATCTGTGAGACCCTCAGGGAACATTCCCTTTGAATCCTCCCCTATTGTTTTGCTCGACCCCACTTCAGCGACCACCCTGGGCTCAACATCATTTGACTATCTAGTTACTTGTTCTTCTGTCATCCCCCATGCCGATCTGTATGTGAGCCTTTCTTCCCATGCTGAGGATTTAGGTAGCTTTGTAGTGTCATGTGGTTTCCCTTCCCCTCGTCATCCCATTTTTCCCGTCATGATGACCTCATGGAAGCCTTCTCCACCCCTGACCTTATCTTTCCCTCCCATAAATGGGATGACACCATCCGTGTCTATGATGACCTCCGCAGCATGAGTACAAGCTATACCTCCCGTAGCCCTCATACCCCACCCTCTGGTCGGTATATGAGTCATAGCCATCCTACCCAGACCATTCCCTCCTGCTGTAGTAATTTGATGTCTACTTTGCACTCATGCTGCCATCATTGTTCTTCCCCCTCCCATTTATTGTCTTGTGACACTATTCCGTAGGACCTCTCGTCCACACCCTATATCAGTTACGCTGATGGTGCAAGTAGCTATTCCCGGAATCTAGCCTCGGAAGGTTAGGCCATATTTACCCCCTTGCATGCACTTTTTCTCTCGAACGGGATCTACATTGGTACTACCACCAATAATCAGGTCGAATATTATGCAGTGCGTGGTCTCTTAGCTGATTCCCTCTCTCATCGCTTCCTCCATCTGCATGTTCGTTTAGATTCCCTGCTTCTTGTCATGCAACTAAATGGTGTCTATCATGTGCATAATCCTATCCTTTTTAGATGATATTTTCGAGTGAAACTTTTGATACGTGAATTTGAAATCATTACTTTCAGTCATGTACCTCGAGAAAAAAATCACTACTTAGATAACATTGCAAACCATGTGCTAGATTGGCATTTATCACACGCATTTCATAAAATACAATAACATTAAAAATAATCAAAACGATGCATATCCATAATATGTGTCGTATAACATGTTTTTAGATTCCATCTACTCTGATACATATGACATGCCCATAGCATGTTACAAAAAACTCAAAAAAACTAGGAGGCACCACTCGCCCCTACATACACACTAGGGGGCACCACCTGCCCCACACCTAATCACTATCTAGAGGATCCTGAGCCAATGGTTCTACTCCTGCAGCTTGTAGATCACACATCCCCTAGCCGGCCATCGCCATGCGCCGCATGACACCTCACCATTCCGAGGGTAGACCAATACATGGCTCTATGTACTGATCGTCTAAGTCTTGCCAACCACGCTCTGAAACACCGGTTAGCAGCCTCTCACATCTACGACGAATGTCCTCCAAGAGGGTGGCTACATCCTCATTTTGTGCCTCTCTCAATCCACTAGGGCCTGCAACTCCTGATATTGTAGGTCGTCCCATATATCTGGCCGGTTTTACCGGAGCTATATGTGCATACCAAAAGTACACAAATCAGTACCACATATACTATTCAGAAACTTTAAACATGCACATAAAATATTAATCACTTGTCACTTACCATCAGGCCCCCATACTCGACTAGGCGGAAGTGGCAAGTCCAGATCCCCACAATAACTCATCCCACTATAAGGATAGTTGTCTATGTACAATGACATCTGATCCTAATGGGCCAAGAACTCGGGTCGGAACACCTGTCCGATGACCCCTCCTCCTCCTCTGCACAGTAGTCGCCCCCACCAGTGCATCCTGGGTTCTCTCGGGCCCCCATCTGGGAGCTGTATACGAGGTCGTAAGGTCAGGATCTTATCAAAAAAGAATGAGCACAATAAGGTCCCATACACACAATCATGGTTCACTTGCCACTTGCAAAGCGACAATTGTCATTTCAGCAACACCAACATCATCTGGGCCCACCCATAGTAGGTCCCACTCAACACTTTCTCCACAATCATCATATGCCCTCCAGTGATTTGATGGAGCGCCTGGTTGCCCAGGATCCATAGTACCGCTATAGCCACAACATGGATCTCTAGTCTCTCTAGGTCCCCGATCGATATCCGAGTCCCTTTGACTTGGAGGCCTGGTCAAAAATGTTGCTCTACAAACTCCATGATGTTATGCCCCCGCAGTAACACTGGCTGTGTATTTCCCACCATCCTTAGTTGTGGGAGACCAGTCAAGAAATATAGATCATGGACTGTCAACTCGATCCTGTGCCCCATGCACTATAAATACCTCATGATCTAGATCCCAATAACTGACAATCCGGGCCAACAAGGGCTCCCCAGCTCTCATCAGAGGATTCTCCACAAACTTCAAAACCCCAATCCTAGCCAATGCATGACGAACACCCTGATCCACTTAGATCCCCGACCGTAATGTACCCAGGTCTCTCTCTCTCCAGTTGATCCATATATTTTCCATATCTACACAAAAGCATCATCTTTGTCAGTATACAGATAGGAAAAACTGTATCCAACCACAAAAACCCAAATCTTAGCCCCAAAATAGCACTGAAACCACCTCCAGCTGACAGGTCACACTTTTTAGCCAAATCCTAGGATAGGTCATACTTTTCTACTCAAAACATGCGCCCCAGGTCACAGTTTTTGGCCCAAAAAGTGCGACCCAGCCGTGAAGATGAAGGAGGGGTTGTTCCTAAGATTTAGGACCCTAATCTGAACTTTCAATCCATCAAAAGGAAAGAGTAGGGTTAGGCCTCTTACCTGCAACTGACGGATCTCGATTCCAATGGTCGGTTTGTCTGCTACAATCGCCGCAAGATTTAGGGCCTTCTCTCCTCTCTACATTCACCACAACTACACAAGAAAATGAGTGATTTTGGAGGGAAAATGCCTTATTAGAAGAGAAACCCTCAATTTTTCTTTCGCCTGCTACGGCCAAACCGTAGCTCTGTTTGACAAACCGTCTGCATTGTTGGAAAGCTCTCACTGAGCCCTCAAATGGGTATCTGTTAGATTTTCATGATTTGATACTTCAATAGGACACATTTTTTCCAAGAAGGGTCACTTCACCTCTGCTCAAAATCGGATTTCCTCACTTACAACACTTGTACTTGGGGCACCACTTTGCCTCCATACTTGTCCTTGTTCATGTTGGTTTTCGTCATGAGATACCATCTTGTATTCATGCTTTTCAGGTCTCTTTCGGACCTTCACTGTGTGGCAGCATCATTGAGTCACCCTTGTTTAGAGCATATGAGTTGAGTCATCATCGCATTCATGGAGTCTATCCTACATCCATTTGTATCCCCTTATAGTATTTCATCCTTCATTTCCTTGTCTCTCTCTTGTGTCGCCCATTATCACCTATAGTCCTACTACCCCTTATCCCTTTGATCTCATGTCAGTCGCTGCCAGGTTATCCATGCCCTTCATGCTCTAGCAAGGGAAGTCATATGTCCGCTACTCAGTACCCCCCATTCCATCATCATCATTGATGTCAGTCTATTCGTCGCTCTATTATTTTCCTTCATGCCTTAGTTAAGGACCTCTTATCACCTCACCTAAGGCGGATCTCCTTCTGTCGACATCAGCTTATCCATTCCAGAGGACAGGTCCAGAAGGCGGTGTATCTTGGTTCCAACTTCCATTCTTGTTCGGCACCTTGGATCAGGGAAAGAGACTCCTTACAGTCCTTTGAATTTATTTTTTCTCAGTTCTAGCTCCTTTCAGCAAGATCGAGATCCATATGCTTGATGATTCAATGATGTAGCCGATGAGACCGATGACTCCTAGGTGTATGTGAGATGTTTCAGCCCTCATGAGGGGGTGGCCCTACAGGTAGCCCCCCACATGCCCGGATGACCTCTTCATTGCAGCCTTAGATGCAGCTCCATATATTTGATGATGTCGGCCTTAGCCGCTTGCAACCCCTTTATGATTTTCATGAATCAATCAATTTTTGCGAGCCCTTCCCCGTTTATAGGGGCATTTGGGTTGTATTTGTATCTCATGTACTTAGATATTATTGTATAAGTCCTGGCTATTATCCTAGGCACGAAATGTATTTGGGATTCATCATTATATATTTTATCTGGCTCATGTTTATGCCAGCCTGTACTTTATGATTCGATCCCTTGTTTACTGGACACACTATTCTTTTGTACTTTGTCTCCGCAGGCATAGGTATGCATCCCCCGCTACCTTTAGCACAGGTACCCACTCATAAAAAGAGACTTGTCGCACCTGTAAGTCTCGTCTCCTCAGGGTCTAGTTCTTCAGCACATTAGTCTACCTTACATTCCTCTCTCTGACTTCCCTTTTGATGTCTAGTGATTGAGTTCTTACAACGTACTTCGGTCATACGATTTTCTCCTAACACTCGCACGCTGGGGGGAAATCTGTTACACCATTTTTTGGTCATCTAACCTATTATCATTAGATGGACCCAAGTACACCATGTAATACCAATTTTACCCTAAGTAAAATTTCTTTCACTATGTAAAATAACTTAATAAAACACATTTATTAGGTTGTTTATGGTCTAAACAGGAAACCCCAAGGGGAAATATTAAAAAAATCTACATTTGTTTGGTTTTCCTCATGGAATAATTAATTAAACAGTAATTTAATTATTATTCTTGGTCATATTTAACCCAAAACAAGGAAATTAATTAGATAAATCCTTATTTATCTTATTATTTTCTAGGAATAATTATTTAAACCTTATTTAAATAATATTCCTTGTTAAATTTGACTAAATCAAATAAATCATTATTTATTTAATTATCATTCAACCACTTCCTTAAAATGATAAATAAATCATTTATTTATTTATTATTTACAAATAACGGGATTTGACCCAAGTCAAATTCCTTTCCCCTCCAACAAATATAATAAAATATTCCATAAAAGGTGGATCTAGATTTGGTTAATATTATTTTAATCATGCACCAAGATCTAGAATGACCTAATATTTTGTGATAAATAGAAGGGTTTTTCCTACCATTCATCACCTTTTTTTGCCTCTTAGATCACTCTGGATCTATACTCTTGGTCTGACTTTGAGCCATTATCATTGTCATATTTTCTATTATTTGCGTTGTGAGCTCCCTTTGAGTTCTATGCTTGTCTAGGTTTTCTACACCAACAAGAGAGATAAATTCTAGATCTGAAGTGCTGAGGACTTACAAGAACCCATCCCATTGAGGAGAATTGGAAACGCCTTTCTTGTTTTCCTCCCAGGTGCCATTAATATAAAATACTTCAAAAAATATTGTTCTTGTCTTGTCTATTGGATGCATGGAGAAAAACCTTATTTTTACTACTTTATGTCTTTTTATGCATAGATCTAGATTTTTGCAGCATTTGTCTTGATCAACTAACAGCAGATCTGAAGATATTAGCAGCCATATTTTTCTGTTAGGGTTGTTTGTTATGCACAGCTAAAAGGGTATTTTTTCATACACTTACACTAAGGATTCATCCTAACAAATGGAAACAACACTGTTAGATCTGGAGTTGATCTAGCACCTCATGCAAAGGAAGGAGGAGCTCTTGCTCCAAATAGAGGGATGCTTGCATCTTTGCAAGGAATTCCCCAGGATCTCATGTGTGGAGATCAAGGCACAACTCACGTTTTACCTGTGCCATTGTTGAGGAGGTGTGGAACCATGGAGACACAAGGAGAAGGTAGGGAGGAGACCCAACATCATGAGATGAGGAGTACACATCCTTATTCATTTCTAGAGGTTGATGCACCTAAGAAGGTGATTGGATTGCACAGTGGAAGCATGGGGAATTATCTTCATTCATCTATTCAGTCATCTCTTGATGAAGATGTCTCATTGCATGGAGACATTTTTCCGGGGAGACCACTGGATCAGTAGATGAGGATGGATGCTTCACCAGTTGAGGCACCACTCAGTGATTTCAAAGGAGTGGGAACCTTGGAAGGGCTTGATACAGTGCTGGGAGTCTGGGGTAGACTCAAGAAGAGAGGGAGCATTCCCTCAACATCATCAGTACCCACTTCCATTTCAGATTCTGCGTTGTGGCAAGAGCAGCAGGGGAAGGACAACAGCCTTCCAAATTGCATATTTGGCATGGGAGATGTCAAAGAATATGGTGACCATATGACAGGTGCTCTTCATGAGATATCATCAGCGTTGTCACTATGGAGGATAGATTCATATTGGGACTCCCAGCTGTTGGTAGAGTATTCCAAGGATATTTACATTTTCATGATCTTGGATGGCTAGCTGCATATGGAGGAGTATTCAGTCAAAGATGGGGTCATATTTATGGTAGGATCTTTTTTCCTAGAGCTTCCAAGGTCAAGGAGAATTTTCTACAAGCGGCTCATGAGGATTTCCTTTTCAGCCCCACTTGTTCTATGAGAGCATACCACACCATCACGGAGGGGCATTTTTGGGAGGGATTTGAGGAGGAGATATATCAGCATATGAGTATATGCATGGATTACATAGAGATGGAGGAGTTAGCATAGCCACCTCTATTCTCTTTGAGGATGAGGGGGAACTCATCTATGAGCCACTCCTTTTGTATGAGTAGAAAATATGGTAAGGGTATTCATTGTTGTTTACATGATTATTTGTACAATGTATATATGCATCCCTTAACCATACATGTGCAGGATGATGCTCCAAGGAGGAGCATTATTTCTTCTAGACCACATGGTTTAGTTGAGGCCATAAGCATGATTGATGGCCATTCCCTAGGAGGACTTGGGGAAGAGATATATTATGGAGGACATGCTCATTGTACACCTTACATCATTCACTTCCTTCATACTTATGAGAAGATTGGAGCAGCAGGAAAGTGGTTGAGAAGCCAGTAATTTTATCAGTCTCTATTGTAGTTGAGGGTCAAGCTGCATTGGTTGCACTTAAGGGACCATTTTCCTTCTCATTTTTTTCATATGGCTGCAAGCATGATTCTCATTTTTGCTCCCTATGGTTCTATGGTTTCTGTCTTTATGAGGATCATGTTGGGGAGAGAGACACATTGGGTGAATGTGTCCTTTAAAGAGAATCCTCCCACACTTTTTTCTCTACATGTTCTAAGGGGAGCAGGGGATATGATATGGTCACCTTAACAACACATTGGTTTCCTTATGAGGTGAGCCACATGATGGAGATGATGCCATATTATGATGATGTCCAACTCATCATATATGGGGATATTTGGGCTAGCATGATTTGCAGTGTTGGAGGAGAGATCTTTGGAGATCCAGTCCTCATCTTGCCACATGAGGGAAACCTTATTGCAGCCCATGATCATCCAATGCTCTACACTTATCATAAGTGGAGAGATAGACAGTGTGGGGTAGGCTACATTGTCTACCATGTGCAGATTTTCCTCCCACCTACTTTGACAGAGCCAAAAGTGGAAGACAGTTTTCAGGAGTTGCCTAGTTGGGAGGTGACTCATTTTTCATGGCTTATAGCTTGGGGATGGAGGATCCATATGGGAGAGATATTTCCCATCAGATTTCAGATCCCATTCCTCAAGGGAACCTCTAGACATCAATTTGTTATCCTCTTGATTATTTCACCTTTACATGATGATGGCTTGATAGCTAACTTGCATGCTGAGGAGGAACAATGTGGAGGCTTGATTGATGAGATAGCATCACTTTCCTTGGAGGATATCATCATATGCTATAGGGAGAGGAGAAGAGAACTCAGTCTATTCTTGCACTTGCTTGAGGACAAGCAATCTTTGAGAGGGGGGACTGTAATATTCCAAAATTTGCAAGCAGCAAATTGGAATATTATTTTTTTCTTATGTCATCTAGGAGGTGAATAAAATGGGTAAAAGGCCCATGAGTAGGAATAAAATCCCTCATATTTTCAAAGGGATCATTGGAGTAGCTTAATTTTGCACCTTCCAGTGTGAAAAGGGGCAAATGCATGAGGACAAGGTCAAGTTTGACCAAGTCAACAGCGCTGCCTAAGAAGTGTGACTTGCTTAGGATGACAACGCAGTTTTGGAGGGAGAAAGATTCTTTGTGGAAGAAACCCTAATGTGTGGGGTCCGGGGCAAAGAGACATTCACTTGCATAAAAGGAGGAAGAGGCAGCCATAGTGAGACATATTTTGCGTATTTGATCATTTGTCTGATTAGACTATTTACAGCGTCCGACTGTTCAGCTAAGTTGCAGTGATGGTTAGCATGAGGGATTCCTGTTTAGGATTTCCTCTCCTTCTTGAGAGGCCTCTTGAAGGATTTCACTTCATTTCTCCACATCTTGGCTCAAGGCCAAAGACACTTCCATCAGTCACTGCGTTATTTCTGCTGAAGTATAACGTAGTGTTGCTGGGTGTTGCAGTGGAGGGTTCCACAACACCTTTCCTTGGCTCATATTTCAGAGGAGGGAACTCCTATTCCTCCGGGAGGTTAGTGAAGGGGGTTTCTGAGCTGATTTTACATCTTTGGCATCAGGCCAAGCATTCTCTATCTCCTTCAGTGCAATCCAGTTCCTTGACTGCGTTATTTATGAGCATATTTGCAGTGGGGGTTGCACCACTATTTTGGAGGTAAGATCTTCATGGATTGGATCAGCCTTTCTCCTGAGAGATCCATTGGATGAGATTTATGCACCATATGCAGCATATTCAGCTATCTTCATCCATTTCTATTTTATGAGTTGTAGCTGCTACCCAGCAACTCCGACATTTCTGCAAAATTGCCATTTGTACATGTATTACAGCCAATCCTTCTAAGAATTGTGTATTATTATTGTATTAGTGTTTTCAGTGGTTGAGAGCTTGCTCCCCCATATTTCTTGAACCTGATATTTTCATATCATTATATTTTCATTTTTTATGTTGCATTGTCTCTACTGAACTGCATTATTTTAGCCTTATGACATTCCCGCATAGTAGTGTATCTCTATTGTCATGTACATGTATCATTGAGGCTTTCATTGCCTAGTTGGAGTGATTTTTCCTGTAAGAATTGTACACATTTACTACTATATTATAAATTGGTTGGCTATCTACTTCTTCATGTGTTATGGGTTATAAGAATAATGCTATCATTCCATTACATGTGCTTACATTTGTTGCAGTCCCTCATCGATCACTTTTAGAGGACATCTAGGAGGGGAGATCTATTTAACCACCCTAGAAGGATTTCTTTGGAGCCTCCTTTTGGATTCAGGACTTAGACACATTGTTCTAAGGGATCCAAGTCCTGGTTTCAATTCCTGTAGCAGCCATTATTGGAAAATTCATTTTCTAGTCATGCCTTGCTAGCTATTCAAAATTTGGAATACTAGATACACTGCAAATAGTTTGACCTCACATTACTCTCTTTCATTTCAATTTTACATTAGTGCAAGGTGAGGTAATGCATATTTTTACAAATAAAAAATGGGGTGATCATCAAGTTTTTCTAGCCTCTCATTCAGCCTACTAAACCTGCATACTCATTCATTCAACCCCTACATTGCAAAGGCTACCATTTCCATTATCCCTTCATCTCATTTCCATTTCCACATACACCCTCACTCACCCATCTCCTTCACTTGTAAAAACTACCTCTTTCATCACCATTCCATCACCCTCTTCCATATCAGTTTCCTAATTAGAAGCTAGGGCTCAAAAGCAGATTTTTTTTTAAGGTCAAAAGAGGGAGATAGTGGCAGTAATATTGAGTCTCAAATGCCAAAAAGCATGAGCACAAAGGTGCAAAAATAACCCTCCTTCATCTCCTTTTCCATACAACCCTCACCATCACCTCATGGCACTAATGCATCAGATAGTAAAGAAGGTGACAATGAACAATCAAAATTCAATAAGGGTGAAGGAAATGAGAGATCAAACAGATGAAGAATCAAACAATGAGTGCAGCAATGAAATAAGGAAAATATCAGAAAGGCGGAAAAGGGCAATGAAGAAAATGCAAAAAAAGCCTTCAAGGAGGAAAAATACCAATAAAACCTTGGAATTCTTGTTGAAGCTTCTCTGCAGGCCTCCCAAACCCCATAAGGAACATATCTACCAATTTTGGGAACTTTTTATAGTTTTTGGTTTTTTTGCTAATTTTAAGGCCTGAAGGCGCAACACCCCTGGTGCTATGATTTCATCCCAGGCACCCTTAGGAGGAAAAATTTGCATTTTTGGAATCCTTAGCTTAATTACAGCATGTTCACCAAATTTCAGAGCATTTGGAGCATTTTTGGTCCCTCAAAAGGCTAAAAAACACCTCATTTTTCACCTTTCTGCCGCATTTTCAGGACTGGCGCTGCACCTAGAGAAACCTTGAGAGATTCAATTTTTGGACAGGTAAATGGAGCCTAATCAGAAAAACAAGGGTCTTTTTGGAAATTAGCCTCAACAGGATTTCCAACGAGTCATCATAGAGCCAATTCCGACATCGGGAAGTCCATCAAAACTTGGCTGCAAGTGGACCCCATTTTCCTGTGCATGTGCTACGCCTTCAGACCTCTGAAGCTGCCACCTTGTAAAAAATTCAACAAAACACACTAAAATATATTTCGATATTTTTTGGGCAAATCACTCCAGAATTGGTTGAGGAGTTATGTTTATGTTATCTTTCATTTATTAGCTTATATATTATGTGCCTTGGGCCTTGCATGGCCTCTTTAGACATAAATGACATTTATGGTGTATTTATGGTTTCTAGAAGCCTCTTAGGGTTTCCACCTCCTCATTTGTTGGTTAAATAGAGAATGGAGGTCTTATTGTATATGGTTGGCATTTGATGACTCTTGGGAGCAATACATGGTTTTTTGGAGATTGAAGAGAAATTGGTGTTGTGGAATTTGTGGATGGCTTGTCTTGATTGATGATGGAGAAGGCTTGCTTGCAGGATCCCTGAGCATGGTTAATGGTGATGTGATTCTATTCGGTTATTATTTTTTTATGTATCATTGTGTTTCAACCTTATATATTACAGTAAGACAAAGGTTTTAGACTAAGAAATGTTTTTCAAAGGCACCTTAGCTCTGTTTGTTCTTCATTGCCTCTATGTTTTCCTCTGCTAGGTCAGTTTAGAGAATTCTTAGTTGTTGTCTAGACCCACCCAAGCTTGTTTATCTTATGAATTATCCAATGGAGTAGATATCAAATATGTTTTATGGTTAGCCCTGCTTTTTTGATGTCACTAAAAACATTTCTTTTTAAATATTTCTTTGGAGTATCACTAATTAAGCTTTGCCAAAGAGGCTCTGTTTCGATCATACCCTTTGTCCATTCTTAAAAGGTTGATTTGAAGGTATTTATGGCTATGATCAATGATGTTTAGGAGTTCCCTCTTCTTTGATCTATGTTATATGTCTATCTTAAATGTTTTCTAACCTTGAAGGTGAAATCACTAGAAGTTAAATAAGTTTCTTGCCTTCTATAGTTCACTGGATTGTTTGCCTTAAATGCCTATTTACTTGAGTTTAATCAAAGAGTTATTGGTTTGCCCTGTCTTATGATTACTTCTTTATGCTAAATAGTGTTGAAGGCCCTTCTTTTTAAAGTATTTGACAAAGGATTATTAACTTCCCTTTTCCCTACTTTGTTCACAAACTTGATGTCATTTCATCTCACACAAACCTTGAAAATCCATTTGACCATGTTAGATTTTCCTTGTGATGCACCCTGATTCGTTGTTGAACTTTCCATGACTTTATAGACTCCATAGCCCAATGAATTGAATATTTCCTCACTCCATCTATTCTACTTAATCATCTACCCAACCAAAACAAACAAACAAACCCTAAACTTAACAACTAGCCTAAAATCAAACCTTAAAAGAAAACACATTCACATCCTTTGCACAAAATAGAGAGAGCCCTCTTTGAGTCCAAGAAGGCTAGGTCATAGGACTCCAAAGACTAGTATGATGTTACCCTTGTTCATTTATTCTCACCAATCTAACAAATTACGAGGACCTAACAATACCAATGCTTTCTAATATTTCAAGGTCCCAGAAATTTTAAGGGAGAGAATAAATACAATTCCAAATTAGGGCAATAGAAAATTCTTCTTTGTCGGGGTGAAATATCTAAAATCATGGATTCTTTAATAAGCCGACTAAATTCATGAAATATGATCCTCACTAAAATATGTTATATCTATCCTCTATCTTTTTTAATATGACAGTAAAGAAACTTTTGGACCCCAAATTGAGGTTGATATTCCCTTTGAGTGTCTAGTTTTTTTAGATCCATCTGAGTAGGGTTTTTTCTGAGGGCTAGATATATAAAAATTTCCATATTACCACATGATCTCTCATATATTATATTTTTTCCCTTTTTTTTATGGTATTTCCTCGATGGGAGATTTGACTATCTAAGGAAGGAAAGAACCATTAGATTTTTGTTTGTTCATTGCTAGAGTAACAGGGGTGGTGGTTACAACTTCATTACTAGTTGTATTAGATGGGTTCACCTTTAGATGTGGTTTGTGATTTTAGGAATTGTTTAATTTACACAAGTTATATTGATTGGATTTGGAAGTGATTAGTTTTGTTGTAGGAAGGGCCTCCTCCAGCCTCCCATGGGGCCACCATTGGAGGGAAAGGCATTGAAGGGTGAGAAATAACCATAGAAGCAGAGGTTGTAGAACCAAAAATAATCCTGTATTTTTAAGTCGATATTTAATAATAATGTACTAGATGTAATATATAAAATAATATATGAGATTGATTAAAAAAGAAACCACATCAATGGTATTATTAGATGAAAAGAGAACAATATATAGTTGAATGGAACATCCAAAACACTTCAAAATAAATATTTAATTTTTTTAATATTAATAAAAAAATTAAAGCATTATGCTTAAATAAAATACAATTACTTTATAATTATATTAATTATGCATTGTAATCTAATTCACCTAGTTCACATTGAAGTTAGAATTTGACAACCTTGAAATTCAAAAAAAAAGACAATAAAAATTAATCAATAAAATTTGAATCTGACTTGAAGTTCGACAAGATATATATATATATATATATATATATATATATATATATATATATATATATATATATATAACTTAATTTTATAAATATATTAAAATTTATATATTATTATATATAACTATATAGGGATGAATAAATAAATTATATATGTTTAAATTATGATTATATAAAACCTTAAATTAGTATCTATGTTAGAGTCCTGTAATTTACAGTATCGCAAGTTGACCGAATAATTTCTTACTTTCAAATTTTCATATTTTACATAGATTTCAATATTCAAATCATTTCCAAAGAATAGAAAAAGAAACAAAAAAGAAGAAGAAAAAGAGGGTGTAAAAAACGAAAGAAAACCCCACAAAAAAATTAATAGCTCTAAAAGTGTTGCAAATCAGAATACCACTACTCTTTAGAAAGGTTTGTTCAATCATACAGTTTAATCATGATTGTATAATTTTCAATTTTTGTTGATAGGCTAGAAAATGAGGATTTTCCAAACTATTTAATCTTGGCATATCAGTAGATAGGTAGAGAATGAAATTGGCTCAATAGTTTAAACTGAGTCAATGGTTGAAATAAGGATAGATGGTAGGTTATAACTTTAAAAATAAAAAATGATTTCAGGGTCTGCAAGTCCAAATGCACCCTACAAAAGAAGAAAAATGTTATATTTGTAGTTTGGGTAGGTACAGATGCTGAGGAAAAAGGATGCAAGAAAAATATGCAATTTATCTCATAAGGTGCAACATAAAAAATTTGTGTTTCCTATGGTCGAAGGAGAAAATATAAAGAAAAGAGTGTTTATGCTCTAAATTTTGGAACAAGGTTATGCTCTAAAGTGGTGGGATTAAATTGTATTCAAAAATTTATTAAGGCATACCCTATGCTTTAATTATAACCAAAGTCCCTAAAATAATGTTATTCCCTTTATTCCTAACCCCTAAACATTTTCATTTTCATCTTATCCTAAGTCCTACATTACCCCCCGACATTCATTTATTCCCGACCCCACCATCACATCACCACATCCCATCTGTGCTAAATATCCCTCACCTTTCTATCATCCCCGTGCAGCACTCCACATCTGACAGCCCTCATCTCCTTTAGGCCCCCCCCTAAGCCTCTGAAATTTAACAACGGGGGGAGGGGGTCCAAAATGGGCGATATATGATACCACCAAACTTGCGATGTGTCACCTAGAGTTGTTCGCACCCCCCCCCCCCTCCCCCCACCACCTTCGATATCGTTCACCGCCGTCACCCCCTCCAAAAACAGTTTCCGCTACAAAAGAAAACCATCGCGCTCGCCGACCGTTGGACTTGTCATTGCCCTGTGCTTGTCTGCCACATCCCCACCTACCTGTCGCCTCCATCCAATCACTTTCATTCCCTCCAACAACTCGTTGCAAAAAAAATGGTTAGGTCATTATCCAATAGGCCCGTACCAACTCAACGGTCCACCCATAACAATTAAAATCTGAATTCATGCCTGAAGCAGAGTGTACTTCACTAATTTTATTCTAAAACTATAGGTACTAAATTCGCATAGAAACATAAAAAGTTATTATTGAAGAGAATGTATTGTTCTTCAAAGAAAATTTTTCAACTCTCAACAACTCTAGTTACGGTTCTTTCTCAATCCTTCATCTCTGTTCATGTTTCCCTTTCAAATTATATCCTTTCTGCAGTGCTATTCTGTAACAAATCCATCTCTCTATTCCCTTATTCTTTCATCCCATTCTCCACTGCAAAGAGAGAAATAAGCTACTGAAGACAAAAATTCCTCCAAAGCTAGATCAAAAACCATTCAATCCAGTGGTCTACCCACAGGTGGTCCTAGATCACCTAGCTCTAGCAGACCGAGACTTTTAAATCCATGAGACAGAATCATACTTTTATCTATTCAATGTCTACCATTGGTTCATGGATAAATTCTGTTGACACCTAATCCTAAGGGGTTGGGTGAGATTGTATATTATTGTAATTTAGTAAATAAGGAAGGAAAAGAGTCATTAAGAAGTGAATCCCAATAGCCTCACCTCCATGTATAAATACACACACAATCTCCATCTAATACACATTGAGTTTTGCAGAGTTACCTCCTGGTCTGACATGGTATTGGAGCCAGTCCCATTTTTGGCACTCTTGCCTTTGGTGTAACTCCCTCATGCTCTGCATTTCTGCAGACTGTCATTGTGCATTCAGTTTTCTATTTACTGCTCCTGCCATTCTTCATTTCTGGAAAATTGTGAGTTTTTTTTTACTACAATTTCTACATTTTTTTGGCACATTCTGCCTCTAATGTGCAATTTCTGCTCAAATTATGAGCACAATTAAATTTACTGTACAATCTACTGAGCACAGTTAAATTTACTGTAATTTTTATGCAAATTACAAATTTCTATACAATTTTTTTTTCTTTTCTGTGCGAATTCCCATTCCCATTCACTCATTCCCACCCACCCTGCTCATCTCACAGTCCCTGCTCACCCCACGCACCCCTTCACATGCTCTCACCCATCCTGCCCCCTCACTGCACAATAACCTAGCCCTCACCCCTTTCCCTCTCCTTGGCCCACTCGCACAACTCATTGCACCCTCGCACCCCACCCCTCACCTTACCTCACTCCCTCCGCTCCCCGCTCATCCCTCGCCCCTCGCACAACTCACTGCATACCGCCCCTTACCTCACCCCGCTCCCTCCCATCCTTGCTCATCCCTCTCTCTCCCCTCCCCACTCACCCCACCCTCCCCACCCCACTCCCTCCCCTCCCCGCTCACCCCTCACCCTCCCCAACCGCCCGCTCACTGCACCCTCGCACCCCCCGATCCCTCACTCCCTCCCCAACTAGCATGCCCTCTCACCCCTCACATCCACCCTCCCCTCATGACCCCTGACCCCTCTCATAGCCACTCCCCCTCGTTCGACCCTCCCCTCCCCTCTCACGGTCGCTCGGCCTTCCCTCCCATCCCACACAAACTCTGCGCTCCCTGTTTTTTTTTTAATTCGGCCAATGTTATAAGTTTAATTTTTTTTCTTTTATAGATTGGCCTCCCCCAGAAATACCTTCCCTAGTAATCACCTCCCCCATAAAATAACTTCCCCAGAAATCACCTCCCCTAGTAATCACCTCCCCCATATAATACCTCTGTTTTCCCCAATTTTTTTTTACACAAAAAAAAATTGCAGAATTGAAACCAGAATTGATTCTTTTTTTACCTTGACAGCAAAGTTTTTTTCCCTTCAAAAGAATGCATTCTCTCATATCTATTGTAGGATTTGTTCTCTCCGGTAAAGAGAAATATCCTGAATGGTCCCAGAAAATCAAGCACACTCTCGTTTTTAATGAGCTATGGAGAGGAATTTGTGAAGGAGAAGAAGACCTTCCACCAGCAGTGCCCACTTCAGACAAGGAGATCGCCATTTGGGAAAACAAGAACTGCAAGGCCTATGCCTTGATTGTAGCTTCCGTAAATGAAGAGTTGAGTCGCCATATACCATTTTCAAATGCCTATCAAGCCTTGAGAAAGCTAAAAGACTCTATGACTCACATTCAAAACTTGAAATTGTTCAATTAATGATTAAGTTGTTCAGTCTGGAATTGAAAAATTATGATTCTCTTGCTTTAGCTTCAGAAGTAAGATCTATCATGCATGACATTAAGAGAACTGGTGTAGATGTTGACATATCTCTCATAGCATATGTTAAGGATTTGTATCCCACTTACTCAAATTATCTTGAGTCATTGCAAGTAAGTGGAAACCTCGTGAAAATCACTTTTGAGTCCCTTGAGAAAAATTTTGCAGAAAGAGAGAAAGATTTTGGAAATATGACCACCCCTCTAACTTCTGAAGAGGTTGTATTATTTTCACATAGAGAGAATATTCATGCTCAAGATTCTTCCAGAGGAAGAGGTGGTCAAAGAGGAAGAGGAAGAAGAAATTTCAGAGGAAGGGAGGGCAGACAAACTCAAACTGAAAAATCTGATCTTCATTGCATACGCTGCAATAAAGACTAGCATGATGCATCTACATGCAAGATACCTTGGGATAAAATTGAGCAGAAAAGGAATCAAGAAAAAGGTAAAACTAATGACAGAGACAAAGGTAAAGCACTTGAATCCACTCATTATGTTGTAGCACATTGTAACAATGGAGTAACTGAAGACTTGTTTGATGTTTCATTTACTTTTTGGAGAAATTATTGGTTGCTAGATTCAGGAGCAACATGTCACATGACATTTAGAAAATATTTTTTTGTAAAATTTACTGACAAAGTTGATGGATCAATATACTTCATAGATAAATCCAAACTCAAGCCATCAGGGCTTGGCACAATCAGGCTTAAGTTGCCTGGTCTTCTAGATCATCTTCTACATGAGGTTCTATACATCCCTGAGTTGAGGAGAAAATTGTTGTCCTTGGTCCACATCCGCCAGCAAGGACACTCCATTCACATGTTTGATGGAAAGGCTGAGGTCAGAAAATAATTAGATCACTCACTTGTCATGGAGGGAATAGAAGAAGGAAGACTCTTGAAGCTTCAAGGTTCCTCTGCTCATGCACAAAACTTTGAATTCAATTCACATCATGATGAAGGTACATTCCCATAAAGTCTTTTATGGCATGCTATATTTGGACACTTAAACTATGATAGCCTTCTATTGTTGAAGAAAAATGGTGTTAATGGAATGCCTACAATTCCTAGGAAACTTAAGCAATGTGATGCTTGTATTCTAGGAAAGCATAGCAAATAGCCATTTCATGATTCACATTCCAGAGCACATAGAAAACTTGAGCTTATTCATTCAGATTTATGTGGCCCTATGCATGTTGATTCTGCAAATGGAAATAAATATATGATGACATTTATTGATGATTACACCAGAATGTGTTGGGTTTAGTAATTGAAGAACAAGTTTGGTGCTTTTCAAACATTCAAGAATTTTCATGCATGGATTGAAAATGATGCACAAACTCATATTGGCTCTTTACGTACTGATGATGGAAAAGAATACATTTCAAACGAAGTTGAAAATTATCTTCATCAACATGGTATCAAACATCAAAAAAATGTGCCCTATAATCCCCAATAGAACAGTGTGGCTGAAAGAATGAACAGGACAATTTTAAATATGGTTCGCTCCATGATGTTTTTTAAGAATGTAAAATTGATTTTTTGGGTTGATGCAGTTCTATGTGATGTATACATAAAGAATAGGTGTCCTTCAAATTCAATCAGAAACAAAACTTCTTATGAAATGTGGCATAGACACATTCCTTCGGTAAAGCATTTCAGGGTCTTTGGTTCCACCTGTTATGCTTTGATACCCAAGCTACAAAGGAATAAACTTGGTGCTAGAAGTCGAAAATGTATCTTCTTGGGGTATTCCAATACCTCCAAAGGATATCGTCACTATGATGAAGTCAATAAAAAGTTTGTAATAGCAAGAGATGTCATATTCCTTGAATCTTCCAAGACTGATAATGTTGTTGAGCTACAACATGATCACCTGGATAGATTCACACATGGAAAGTATTTTCAAGAATTTGATAATCAGATTCCACATCTTGAAGGGGGGATTCCTATATTGAATCAATCTATGGAATCATTTCCCAAAGCACTTTCTCCCCCACCTGAAGAATCAACCATGGATGACACCTTGAACGATGTGATTAACAGAATTGGGAGATTGAATCTTGATTCAATTCCAACTCAGTAAAATGAGCAGCCTGGGCCATCTCAGAAAGGTCCCATCAAATTGTAGACAAAGACACTAGAAAATGTTCGTCCCGATGAGGTTGGAAATATCAGAACAAGAAGTTACACTAGACAAAATGAAGGTGATGTAGATAATTCTGATTCACCTGTTGATATGGATATTGCTTATAACTGTGAATTGAGTTTGTCTACAGATCATGAACCAACTTCCTTCAAAGAAGCTGTTGCTCATGATGAATGGAATGAAGCGATGAAAAAGGATTATGATGCCTTGATAAATAATGGCACTTGGAAGATGGTTGATCCTCCTTTGGGAACTAAACCAATTGGCTGTAAGTGGGTCTAAAAGAACAAGTACAAAGTAGATGGCTCACTTGACAAGCACAAAGCCAGGCTTGTGGAAAAAGGTTTTGCATAGAAAGAAGGGGTCGATTATGAAGAAACTTTTGCTCCCATATCAAAATGGGCTACCATCCAAACTCTCTTTGCCCAAGCAGCACAGAAGGTATGGAAAGTCCATCAGATGGATGTAAAAACCACATTTTTGAATGGAGATCTAAAGGAGAAAGTTTTTATGTCCCAGCCAGAAGGATTTGTTGTGAAGGGCCAAGAACACAAAGTATGCAAGCTTATAAAATCCTTGTATGGCCTCAAGCAAGCACCGCAAGCCTGGTATGAGAAATTAACTGAACATCTTCTGAAACTTGACTTCACACATTTTGATCTTGATGATGCAACCTTGTTTGTTAAGAAAGTTGGAAAAATAGTTGTATATCTTATGGTGTATGTAGATGATCTTTTGATGACAGGGAAAAATTAAAGTTATATTGCATCCATAAAGAAAGAATTGAAGAAAGGTTTTCAAATGACTAATTTGGGTTATGTTCATTACTATTTAGGTATTGAAATAACTCAACATCCTAAATTTATATTTCTTTCTCAAAAGAAGTACATTGGAGATCTTTTGAACAAGTTTGACATGGATGAATGCAATCCCTTAACCACTCCAATGGAACAAAACTTGAATCTCACATCCATTGAAGGGAAGGAATTTGAGGATGCAACAAAGTATAGACAACTTGTTGGAAGTCTTATCTACCCGACTACTACCAGACCATACATCTCATTTGATGTTGGAATCCTCTCCAGTTTTAAGAAAAAACCTTGTGAAGGACATTGGTCTACTGCAAAAAGAGTTCTAAAGTAATTGAAGGGGACTCAAGATTTTGGACTCAAATATACACAAGTAGGCGATTTCAACTTGATCGGATACTCTGATTCAGACTTTCATGGGGACAAAGAAACTGGGGTATCTACTTTAGGTTATACCATGAGTCTTGGATCAGGAGTTGTCTCATGGAGATCACGCAAATAGTCAGTTCCAGCAGATTCCACAACCGAAGTAGAATATGTGGCAACAGCTGAAGCAACAAAGGAAATTGTGTGGCTTAGGAAAATCCTTGAAGATTTGTATATGAAACAAATGCATTCAACACCACTCATGATCGACAACACTTCTGCAATAAATTTGGCCAAGAACCCGAAGTTCCATAATCGAACAAAGCACATCAATATAAAATACCATTTGATTCGACATCATGTTCAAGCCAAAACCATCCATCTACATCATTGTTCCACAAATGAGCATACCGTAGACATCTTCACCAAAGAAATTGGAAGACAAAAGTTTGAAAAGTTCAGAACGATGCTTGGACTCACCAACATCCCTTTAGATTAAAGGGAGGAATGTTGACACCTAATCCTAAGGGGTTAGGTGAGATTGTATATTATTGTAATTTAGTAAATAAGGAAGGCCAAGAGTCATTGGGAAGTGAATCCCAATAGCCTCACCTCCATGTATAAATACACACACAATCTCCATCTAATACACATTGAGTTTTGTGGAGTTACCTCCTAGTCTGACAAATTCCTTAAAGAAGTTGATGATATAGGTATGTGGGAGACCCAATTTCCTCTTTACATATTTCCCAAAACCTATAGTTTCCTAGAGTTCATCTGAAAATTTCATTCATGTTATGACATTAATCAGAGAAACATAGTCACTCCAACAGGAAAAATCGTGTTCACCATAAATGCCTAATCCAACCAGCAAATGATGCAGGCCCCCACTCCTGAACAAAAATTTCCCTTCTCTTATGGAGCCCTTACGGAATTTTATCAGAAGCTTGACTTTGCCAGTAGAGCCAAAACTTTTCACATTTTCATGTCCACTAATGCCCCAATGCCTACCAAGAATCCACCCTATCCTTCATCTATATTTCCTGATAGGACCCAGCACATTGTCACTATTTTATCTTATTTATTGGGGTATCATAGTGATGAGTGGGAATATGGAGCTATGATAGGCCTTTTTTCCATCCTTTCATCAGATTCAAAGCCCTCAGTCATGTTCAAATATGCCCAATTCTTGGCTGATGCTATTCATGACCAGTTCCTGTTGGCTCGAGGGGTCCTGACCCAGGTTCGGAGTGCAGGGTTTGCCAACAAACCCCTATACTACTGGCCCTTTCGGAAGTGACCTTCTTGCGCAAGTCAAAGTCTCACCCAAAGTAGTATGGGTGGGTGCTGGAACCAGGTTTCTGCACCCTGAGAAAGGATAGGTAAGGCAAGCAGAGCTACGTAGACCCTGTGATTCCAAGATTACCTTGTTCTGCGCAAGGTCAATTAGGTCTCTATTCGCATCCACGTGTGCTAGATCTATAATTATATGATTTTATGACAGTAGCACAGTATTGCATAAACAGAACAGAACAGATCTAGATGCATAAAACACACTTACACAGATCTTCACAGCTTAAATACAGAAAATGCACAATGTCGTAATTACCAACAATTCACACAAAGAGTACTCACAAATTCAGTTCTCTATCAACCTTTCTTATTCATTCATTCATCAATTCTTCCTTACAATTCCCTTCCTAGCCTGCGTACATAGCAGCAGGTTCCACACATAGTTGGACTTGGATCTCCACGCACACAGCCAGCAGGAGTCCTTTCCCAAAAATCCAAACAGATAGCTTACCACAATTCGCATCAATAGCTCTTCACTCTCCTCCCTTACAATACAAAATGTTCCTCTATTTATAATAATCTATCCTAGACTTTCCTATGGTCCAAAAACCGTGGTTTTCGGACCCCTGGTTTACCCTTTTACCCATTACAATGATTTTGGGGCTTTGGCCCACCCCAAAACCCCTGTGCTAGACTAAATTTAATCAAAAGTATTAAAAAATGGACCAGTTTCGCAGCTTGTAGGAGACCCTATTCCAACAGTCCCCCAACACAATCTTGTGACTCGTCCCAAGTCACTGGGGTGGTGCAACCTCAATTTGCGCACACAAGGTATCAAGAGCGCGGGAGAGTGGAGGGAGAACTTCCTGACTCTGGACAGTATTTTGTTGTGCAATGTTGACAAGGGTCAGGGATGCAGGGCCATCTCGAGATGTGGTAACCTGTTCTAACATTCGGTGGAGGCGCGCAATGGTGGTATGAGCATCCAGGGAGATCTGGAGGGCGGTGTCACCCAATGGTTTCAATCATTTCCTAAAGACATGCTTGGCACGACGAAGATTCGTAATCGTGTCTATGACGGCTAGACGCTGTGTAGAAACGCTAGAGGGCAAAGGGGCTGTGATTTGATCAAGAGCAGCTTTCACTTGCCGTAAGTCTTTTTGTATACTTTGAATCATAGGATGGTACCAGACCGCTGTCTAGAGCTGCGTAGCTGCATTGACCAATTGCATGCCCCATGTAATCTACTCCCAAATAATATTTGTTGCTTTTGTGACCAATGCAACTCACTGTGCCCTAACTTCCGGAGGTATTTCACACTGTTGTCACGCAATCCAGTCACGGTACCGAACCTCTTGCAATACCGTGGTGTATAATCCTAGTAGCGCTTCGCGGGATAGCTGCACTAGGTCTATTTGTATGTCTATAGTGGTTGGAGCATGCTCGTTAACTAGGATAGTGCGAGGGAGTGAACAAATATGGCTTATGCTGGTCGATAATCTAGGACTACGGAGAAGTTGCAACATATCCCTATATCTCATCGTTCCTTCCTGGCGCAGGACTATTCATGACCTAATTGCGACACTGTTGGTGGGGAACCATGATAATAGCGTACCCTCCTCTATTGTATCATCCGAGGCCATCCGGTTGGATCCCGTGGTCGTCCCCAAGGTGCGAAGGTTAGGAACTCTTGTCGCGCAGCTATGGTGCCTCTTTGTGCGAGGTTCATAGGCAATTCCCTCTATAGGGGGCCAATGAGTAATCAATTGATCAAACTTAGCATCCCCAGGCCCTCTCAATATGATGTCTGCGGGTGCTGAATTGATAGGGATTGAAGCATTCGGCGGGTTAGGGACTGCCATAGCAACAAAAGGAAGGGCATCCCAGAAAATGTCAATGATCCCAGTAAGCCAGTAGGCGGATAACAGGGTCATGGTGTAGAGCATTATGTAGCCTGTTGCAAATTTATCCTACTAATTGCATACTGTCCGAAGCTATCTAATGGCGGAGTAGCCCGTATGTGAAACTTACCATCGATCATTCGGATCAAACTTACCATAAATGGCCACATTGATGGTCTGCCGCCCCTTTTGCGTAACTGAAAGGTTCCTTTCCTATCAACGTGGGGTGGACTGACGATCGTTATTCGTACCTAAGGACTCTCCCATGAATTTTCAGACCTTGAATGACACCTACATGCTGTTCGTGTACCCCGAATTAAGGCTGACACCAGGTGTTTCGTAACACGATTCAAGTACCATTTCAGCAATTTAGCCACCAAACCTCTCGATCGGTGTGCCCCTCCCTTGGTCGGGATGTCCTTGTACGACATGTCTTTGTCAAGTGTCCTCATGCCATCTGTCATTTGAAGTGTTCACAAATTCTCCCAATGGCACGTGGGTTCGTGCACCTCCATAGGCCAACGCAAACCTAGGTCATCGGTAACCAGGTGAGTATGTTCGGGCGAGCTCTTATCGCACCCTTGAGTTTCGTATGTCAGCAAGTATTTGCGTAGGTCTACTGAACTTGGGGCCCATCTGCCAGCTGGGGTCCCCAAGCGTAGGATCATCCTACTCCAACACTCCTCCCAAGTGAGGAATACCATCCCTTGCGTATCCCACCAACGCGCAGGTGCTCCGTGCAGGGTGAGCAGCAATGCCCCTAGACTGTGTTTCTTGGGAATTTTGGCTTCAAAAAACTTCATAATATTACCTACGTTATCATGGTAGGGCAGGTCTCTTACCTTGGTAGAGACGTGGCAGAAATTCCTGGTGGTCCAAAGACATCGTAGCGCCGAAACCTTGTGCAACCGTCCTTGCCAGTTTTCCAGTTCCTCATCAGAGTCGGAGAAACATTCACTATCTTTTTCCCAGTAGAGTACTCCTTTGACCGTGGGGTTTAACCCGATCTTCATCACGCGCAGTCAGTTTGTAAATGTGATCTATTTCCTCCTCCTCGGAGGCTGGCTCTATATACCGCACACCTTCTACTAGATCTAGTGGTACTGTTACATGCGTACCGTTATTCTCAAACACCATGCTGTGATTTTTGAGATTGATGAAACCCCCCATGTCTATAGCCAAGTCCAGTCCTAGGAGTGCAGGGTAAGGATCCGTATCCTCCACAATTTCTATGACTTCAAAGTCAGCTAGGATTTTTACTCCCGCGATATCTACCATGACTTTTGGAAACCTTCCCAGAGGGATGATCTTCTGTTGATTCTCCATGCGCAGCTGGATGGTGGACCATTCCAATTTAGGCACTCCCATTCATTTCCATGTTTGCTTTGGTAACACGTTCACATCCGACCCAAGATCGAGAATAACTTGATCCATATCGTAGTTTCCAATTTGCGCAGTCAACCGCATTTCTCTCCCAGTGCGTTTTTTATAACTATATAGTTTGTGTACATCCCTCATCTCAGGAATTGTGTTGGGTCGGGCTGTGCAGCTATGCAGTAATACTTGAAGATTTTCTACAGCCTATGGGTTACGTAACAGTTTCAGACATGCCTTCAGAAAGGGCTCAACCCCTTCCTCTATCTTGAGGTGCGCCAACAGCTGCGCGGGGGCTGCCAGTGGTTCCTGTTCTTTGAAATTCACTCCTTCTCGAGAGGCAAGCTCCTCCTTTGCTCCCTGGGTGACCATCTCATTACGTGTCATGACTTTTACACTCAGATCTGCATTCCTTAGCTTGGTTTTAACTCTTTGCACATTCTACGTAGGGGTGGGCTGTTTTTCCTACATCTTGGCTATTAAAATTGGGCAATCCTCCACCACATGGTCCAGCTGCCTACAATACTTGCACGATGGCCTGGTGGGATTTGGGCATTCTCTAGTGAAGTGTCTAATCTCTTCACAGTTATAACAGATTAGCTACCCACGTCCTCATCTTGCGCTTCCTCCCCGACCTCCTCTGCCCCCGGCTGGGGATCCTCCGAGGTGCACAAACAGTCTTGGCGATGCAGGGTTTGATTGTACCCTATGTTGTGCTCAACCTAGTGTTCCTAAATTGAGTTCATTAATTGTCAACCAGGGTTGGTAAACTGCTGAAGTGTGGTGCACTATATGTGCCTAGGTATTTGTTTCTCACTACATTGTGTTTAGTGTTTTATGATGTTTTTTATTTTTATGGTTTTATGTTTAAAAAGGGGAAGAAATAAGTGTTGGTGAAAAGAAGCTATTGGTAATTTAAAATAGAACAAAGCCGAAACTATGGATGACAAACAACAAATGCAAAGCTTGATAATGACTTCATTGCAAGAAAATAAATCACAACATGAGCTTGAACTTATCCAATTCATTCATTAAAGATGTGTTGGAAGAGCTTGAGAAATGGACAAGTTAAGTGTAAATGAAGTTCTCCTAAATAAACAATCAACCCACAAAAATGATTATTTGTAACACAGTAAGTTTCCTATTCTAGATTAACCTATGATGCTGAAGTTACCCTATTCTTCAACTTGACTTATCACTACTAGGCCTTATTCAGAAGTTTAGAGATTTTTCTAGAATAATGTTTGGGAAAAAGGCTATAAGTGAGTTTGTAAAAGATTTGCAGAGTGATAAAAGCCTTAAACTGATATTACTGACCCCTGTTCATGTGATGATGTATCAATATAAATTCAGAACAAAAGTAAGTTTGTAAATAATGAAGGCCGAGAGACTAATTTTGACAACTAATACTACTTGAAATACAATGGATAACCTAGGCTAGAAAGCAGTCTAACAATCTTAAAAGACAGTGACTGCAACTAAACTAAAATTCCATTATCAAACTGGAAATGTAGTGACAGAGCTGAACTAAATGCAATCAACCTCCGGAGTGCTCTAACTAAATTAACATGCAACTAGTCTATGGAATTCTATAGCCCATCTCGTTCAATAGGAATGATATTTTGGAAGAGTTTGTAAAACAAGTCTGGCTATATTATTCAATGCAATTGAACATAAACATAAGATTGAAAGCAAATACAACTAGAATCTAAGACACCACAGTTGTTTCTTATTCATTGTTAATGATGTTTTGGAAGAGTTTGTAAGAGTAAGACCGGTTGTGACACTTAGTGTAAACAAGCATAAATCATAAAATTCGAAAGGAAATGCAACTAAAATCTACAACACCACAGCTATGCCTTATTCATCGTGATGATATTTTGGAAGAGTTTATAAGAGTAAGTCTAGCTGTGATGATTAATGTAAACAAGCATGAACATAAACTTCAGAAACTTGCCTAAGCTAGAAATGAAAACAAGACTAAAATACTTATCTAAACCGTATAAACAAGGCTGCTCAGGTAGCAGGGGCCCTCTACCACCGGAGTAGCATGAAATCTACTTCAAGATTGACTCAACGCTTTCAAGGAAATGATGCTTCTTTCATTAAAGAGAAATTACTTCAAAAACAGAGTGTTTTCGGACTTCTGAAATCTAGCAATCAACCACAAAATCTAACCTTGTCCCTCGGTTTCCCGAGCCATATTTGTAACAAATTTACATAACTGTTTTGAGATAACCTAGGGATAATTGTCTTTCCAAATAAAAACCAAACTATGACTCTGATGGTGGTCACGTAATAGAATTAAGGACATCTGGACTGTCCTTGTCCTATTAGGAGTCTCTCTCCTAGTTTGAGTTCCCACGTACATAACCGCCTACAGAATTCCGTTCAAGCTTCGTGGAGAGCAACAAATGATGAGGGAATGATGTGGAATACGCCCATATTTTTTTTTCTCCAAAATGACACCTGGAACTTGCGTATACATGAAGACAGCTGCAGAATCGACAACTAGCTACAGAATGTCTGCATTCTGTAGCTAGATCTAGTTCAAAAAGTACTACAATGACAAAATCATAAAAACATAGCAATTTAATCATGATATTCATTCTTAAAGAAATTTTAACTAATTCTACTGATCATTTGAGCCTGTGATTAATAATGGACAAAGGAAATGGAGTGGAATGTGGTGGAAGAAAGAACATCTTTGGAGCTCAACATACCCCCATTGCTAGATTCTTGCATGTCCTCATGCAACTATTCCATGAACTCTGAGACCTCTGCAAGGACATCCAACCCTCTTCGTTTGCTTTGCCTGGCAGTCAAAGGCCTTCTAGGCTTCCTTATGACTAACTTGAATCTTAAATTTGTGAGTGCCCTGGTTAACTTTTTATTTCTCTTCTTCAATTTTTCACTGGCCTTGTGTAACTTTTGCATTTGTAGAGACAGAGTTGAATTCATATCAGTTTTCAGTTTAACTTGCTCTCTCAGAATTTCATTCTCATTCTTGATATGTCTCTTGAGTATTTCTAACTCATATTTATCCCTCCTTAGGATATCAACTGCAGATTTTGGTGGACTAGGAGTTCTGTCTCTTCCTTCTGAAGCTCTTTTCTCTAATGTCTCAACATAGTTGTAAATTTCTTGCTGTGCAGGGTCTATTTCAGGAGCTCCTTCATCAAAATCCTCCTCATTAGGTGTTTCTTCATCCTCTATGTTTATGACTCCAGTTTTTTTAACCTTTTTTTCTTTAGTATCCCTCTAAGTTTGTGGCTCCTTCTCGATTGAGATGGCCCTTCTCCTTTCTCTCTGGCAAATTTTCTTATTATCCTCTCTTTATTAAGTTGCTTCTTAATCTGATTCAATTTCTCAGAAATCATTTCTTCACTGCTTTCTTGTATTGTTTTACCAGTTTCAGTTTTGGAGGTTTTCCATTTTTTGCTTTTTTTTGTAGGTTTGTCTTCAGGTGGAGGTTCCTTGGGTTCTTCAAAGTGATTTCTCACTAAGAAATCTTCCCAATTATCTCCCATTTTTCTCAAATGATGTTCAATCAAAATTTTGACTAAACCATGGTGGTATAAGGTTGTTTCCAGAAATTGAATTCTCTTTTGAACACTTGAGGCCATTTTATTTAAACTATGAAGCAAGAAAAAGGGGAAAATGAGTTCTTCTTCTAGGAAATGAATTATCAACCGAATATGATAGACATAGAAAGTACCATATCTTCCTTCACAAGTGATGAATTTTTGCAAGATAAGCAACATGTTCCTCCATTTTTTCTTTAGTGCAGAGCTAGGGATACCCTTTTTAAAAATGGTAACATCCATACCTGGTGACTTGAGTATCTGCTTCCATGCTTCGTTATGAAATTCTCTATTCTTGAACCACCTTTCTCCTTGTCTGGGCAATTCGGTTGCTTCTGCAATGGAAGCTTCTGTAATGGTGAATTTAATATCTCCTATCTCAACCTCAGCTCCATTGAAGGATCTTGCAAACATTTTGGTCACCTCTTTGTGAAACCCACTGAATTTTTCAAAGAATTGCAACCACTCTGCTTGTTGTAACATTTCTCTGACTTGAGGATAACCTTCCAAGTACTTAGTGCCAACCGGTTCAGTCCTCACTATAAGACCCATAAATCCTCTTTCCAAACTTCAAATTGTTGCTCCTCTATTCACGGTGACAATGGTTGTTACAGAGATGCCTCTGTTTCACAGACTGGAATGGTTAAAAATTGGCTACGGGAAGGAGTGATATGGAATGGTTACGAAATGAATATAATGACGTGAGGATGATGTATATGAGTTGAAAGATATCACAGAAGAAAATACTGCGGAGATATTTTGTAACGAATTCAAAATCATCATTAAATGCTTTGGCCTAGTGACGTGACTAATCCAATCACTTCAGCACTTTAACCATTTAGATTTTTAAATGATGATCAGATATGGGATTTGAAATGGTGGAATAGAAGGAGTTTTATCCAAAGTTTTTGCGGGAGGTTTGTTAGGCATGATCAATAAAATTAATTAAAACAACTTTTTGAATTATTCATAACTTAACTATACTAAAATCTTTCATGATATGTCATTATAATCAAAACTTTTACCTTTGCCTTTCCTCTGATTTTTTTTTGTGTTCTTCATATGCTTTGTTCTCTCCTAAAAATCATTAATTTTCGAGTCTTCATAACCTTCTTGATTTTTCTTGTTGTCATGGATATGTTGGATCATTTTATTGCAGATCAGGTGATTACTAGACAATGCTTTCAGGATCTCTAGCTGCAGAATGTCTGTCTGGCTGCAGAATGTCTGACTGGCTGCAGAATGTCTGATTGATTGCAGAATGTACCTGTAGAGAACTTGAAACATGAAATAGAATGGTTTGGAGCATGAGTGGAATGTTGTATGGAATGAGTGAAGATGGATAATGAAATATGATGTAATGGAATATGAATGAAGTAAATAATGGAGTGGAATGGATCACAACTTATGAAATGGAGTGAAGTATGAGAAGTGGCCTGCAATTCATGATATGTATTATTCAATTGCAGAAAGACATCAAACTTAAAAATCTGGGATGGAAATGAGGTGGACCATGGAGTGAAATGAATGAAGTGTGGATGAATGAATGAAATGGAGTATGGATGAATGAATGAAATTAAGTATGGATGAATGAAATGAAATGGACCATAAGTGAAATGGATATGCACTTATGATTTTGTAACAACTGCTTGCAGAAAAACAAATTTGAAAAGCTAAAGTGTCATAAAGATTCTGATTTTCTCTCTACCTTTTCTGTATAAACATGCTAATCAATGATTAGTTTTCATGTTTATACTTTATTTTTTTTATTTTTATTTTTATTTATTTTATTTTTTTCAATAAAATGACTTCAGAAAATTCGATTAAGTTGATGAAGAAGAAAGATTCTTCTTCATTAACTTCACATCACTGTTTTCCTAGAACTTCTTGACAAATTCTTCTCTTGAAAGTGGCTTATGATACAACTTCAATCTATGACCATTCACAAGAAAAGTGACCTCTTCTTCATCTATTGTCTTGATTTTTATTGCTCCATTGCCAAAAAAATTCACAATTTCATATGGACCAAGCCAATGTGTTTGGAATTTACCTTGAAAATCTTTGAACTTTGAATCAAACAAGAGAGCCCAGTCACCTTCTTTGAACTTCTTTTCCTTGATGTACTTATCATGCCATCTAGTCCTTTACTGTTGGACTATACTTGTTTTCTGAACTGCATCTTATCTGATCTCATCCAATTCATTAATCTGCTCCAATCTGTGCTTTTGTGCCTCTGTTAGATCAAGTCCTAGCTGAACTTCCATTTTGAAAGTTTGAATTTGGAACTCTATGGGAAACAAAACTTGCTTTCCATAAACAATTTCATAAGGAGTATGGCCTGTTGTGCTTCTCCATGTAGTTCTATAGGCCCATAAGGCTTCAGGAAGCCTATCTACCCAATCTCTTCTATGTAAATGAACAGTCTTTGTTAGGATCCCTTCAATGACCTTATTAGTAGATTCCACTTGACCATTTTCTTATGGATGATAGGGAGTAGATTTTCTGTGTCTAATTTTGTACCTCTCCATCATTTGTTCCACTAGCCTTGATGTGAATTGAGCTCCTTGATCTGTTAGAATTTCCCTTGGGACACCAAAATGAGTAAGAATATCCTCAAAAATAAAATTAACTACAGATGCTTCAGTAGCAAAAATTAATGGCTTGGCCTCTACCCATTTGGTAACATAATCAGTGCAAACTAATATATATTTCTTTTGTCTTGATGGAGGACTAATAGGCCCTACAAAATGCAAAGCCCATTTTTCAAAAGGTTCAATATGTACCTGAGGCTGCAATGGCATCTCACCTGAAGGAGAAGGTTTCCCTACCCTTTGGCAACTGTCACACCTTTTGACATACTCTTTAGCATCTTTAAAAAGGGATGGCCAATAATATCCTAAATGAAGGATCTTATAAGCTATACGCTTATCAGCAAAGTGTCTGCCACAAGGTTCATCATGACATGCTTTGAGAATCTCAAGCATCTCATCTTCCCGAAAACATCTCCTAATGATAAAATCTGGACCTGTCTTATACAACTCATTAGAAACCCATGAATATTTTGCACTGTCATAAATGATTTTTCTTTTATCTCTTGCATTCATTATTGAAGGAAATTTTCCTGAAACTAAATAATTAGTAATGTCAGCAAACCAAGGAGTTTGGGTAGAAATTGCAATAAGATATTCATCAGGAAATTGATCTTCAACTAGAGTGTCATCTTTGATGTTTTGGAGTCTAGATAGGAAATCAGTTACTATGTTTTGTTTTCCTGGCCTATCTAGAATAGTAATGTTGAATTCTTGTAAAAGCAATAACCACCTTATGACCCTGCCATTAGTAATTGATTTGTTCATTAAGTATCTAATTGCAGAATGATCTGTGTGAACAAAAGTTTCATAGCCTGTTATATAGTGTCTGAATTTGTTTATGGCATGAACAATAGCTAAAAACTCTTTTTCAGTTACAGTATAGTTTAACTCTGAAGGAGTCAAATTTTTACTGGTATAGTAGATGGCATAAAGAATCAGGTCTTTTTGTCCCAATACTGCTCCTAGAGCTGTATCAGAGGCATCTGTTGAAATATGAAAAGGTAACTTCCAGTTAGGTCCCCTTAAAATAGGTGCTTCAGAAATTTTTGTTTTCAGGGTCTCAAAGGCTAACTGGCAGTCAGAACTCCATTTGAATTCACAGTCTTTGGTAAGTAATTTGAAGAGTGGAGATGCTATCTTGGTGAATTTTTCTATAAATCTTCGACAATAGCCTGTAAATCCTAGAAAACTCCTAACATATTTTTGACAACTTGGAATAGATAAGTTAGAGATGAATTCAACTTTTGACTCATCAACTCTAATCCCATCCCCTGAAATGTGATGTCCTAAAACAATTCCTTCAGTAAACATCATAAAACACTTCTCATGACTAAGTGAAATATTTGCTTCTTTACATCTTTTTAAAACATTTTCCAAGTTTGCTAAGGCTTCTTCAAATGTGTTTCCATAAACTGTGAAATCATCCATATATACCTCTACACAATCATGTATTAGATCTGAAAATATTCCTAATACTACCCTTTGAAATGTTACAGGTGCATTGCATAATCCAAATGGCAATACTCGGTAAGCATAGGTACCCCAAGGACAGGTAAATGTGGTTTTGTCTTGATCCTCAAGTGCTACTTGAATTTGATTATAACCACTAAACCCATCTAGAAATGAGAAGTACTTTTTTCCAGCTAAGGTATCTAACACCTGATCTATGAAAGGTAGGGAAAAATGATCTTTAAGAGTAGCTTTGTTTAATTCTCGGTAGTCAATACATACCCTCCATTTACCATTTTTCTTTGGCACAATTACCAAAGGAGAAACCCACTGAATATTTGAAATAGGATAGATAAAGTTGACATTCAACAATTTCTGCAATTCTTCTTTAACAATCTCCCTAAGATTTGGATTCATCCGCCTTTGAGGTTGTCTGATTGGTTTACAATTTTCCTCTATATAGATGTGATGAGTGCAAGTCTTGGGGCTTATCCCTTTCATGTCAGTGTACTCCCATGCATATGCAGAAGAATGTCTCTGTAATATCTTGACTAACTCTTCTTGTTGAGATTTTTTAGGTTCTTGTTTATGTTCAAAGTTTTTCCTGGAAATATCTCAATTATAGAGCTGCCAAATTTATCCATAGAATTAAGAGACATCTGTCTTGATGACAAAAACTCAATGTTGGATTCTTCTTGAAATTTTTCATGTTTGTATTCTGAAGAGGATTCAAAGTTTTCTAAAGTATTCATAATTTGACTATCTTCACTAATTTCTGAAATTGTGAAGAGAGGTTGTAAGTCTTCCTCATCCTCTATCAATTGAGTATCATCTAAATCTGTAATTGTCCTTGCTGGAGGATACAAAGTGATTTTCTTAGTTGAACTACCATCAGAGATGTACATATCACCGGATCTACAACTAATGAAAGCATCAGCTGTAGCTAACCAAGGTCTTCCTAATATAATAGGATGCCCTCCTAGATTATTCTTAGGAGTTAGGATCATGAAATCCACAGGGTACTCCCAAGAATCTAGAGACACTGGAATATATTCTATTACCCCATCAGGTTTGATCACAGATCTGTCTGCTAATTGTAATAATGTGGGTGCAAAGAGAAGATTAGGAAGTTTCAGTTTATCCATGATTTGTCCACTCATGATATTGATTGCTGCTCCTAAATCAATGAGTGTGTTTTGGATCTCAATTCCATTGATGTGAATTTTAACAACTGGATTTCCTGGGTCTAAATACTTTGGAATAGCAATATTACCCATCATGATATCTGCTATTTTTCCTGCCAGTTGAATTTTCTTTGTCTCTCTTATTCTTTTTCTTGTTTTCTTCATGCTCAACTCCTTTATTGTCTTTGCTAAAATTGGAATTTTCTTGATAGCTTGTAATAATGGAATCTTAATGCAAACATTTCTCAGCTCATCTAGGAAATCATAATTAGGCACCATAATTTTTTTTTCTACACCCCTATCAATTTGTAATCTTTCTGGAAAGGGAGGTGTAGAAGTGGATGTTGATGGCTGATCTAATACAGGAGTGGAAATTATTGGTTCTTTTTGTTTTAGTTTTTCAATGTTTGGGTCCTGAAAATATGTGTCTTCTTCAAGACTTTTATTTTCCCGTAGAGAATCTTCCTCAGAGTTGTCTTGTTCTTGTATGATCACAGAAGGTTTCCTCTTTTCAAGTATTCTTCCAGACCTAAGTTGAACATCACTAAGGTCTAGAGGAGTGATTAAATAGATTGGAAACTGTTGGCGTTCTATCATGTATGTATTCTGAGGATTTTTATTGTTGGGGTTTGGTATGGGTTGAGCAGGCAACTGATTTTATTTCTGAGGAAATGGTAATGGAAGTGGTTGATTTTGATGTTGTGGGTTCTGAGGATTCTGTTGAGGACTTTGAGGAGAAAAATGTGGGTATGGTGGATAGGATGGTGGATACTGATAGTACTGAGAGTATCTTCCATAGGGATTTTGTGCTCCTTGTGCCCAAGCTTGAGATTGATTTTGAAATTGGGGCCAAGGTTGCTGCCAAGAATTCCAATTTGGTGGAGGTTGGTTATACATTTGATCATGGAATCCTTGTGTTTGAGGTCCTTTCCAAGGCCTTCTAGAGACAAAATTTAGAGATTCTGTGGAATTTGTAGGAGTTTCCTCTTGAAAGACAGCTTTAAGACCAGGAAGTGAAGGAAATTTCTTGGTCTCATATTTTTCTAAACAAATTACACAAGTCTCTACAACCTTTGCATCCAAAGGACATTCTCTCAAGGCATGCTTCTTTCTACATTTGGGACAAAATATTGCTAAGGCATCAGATTCAGCTTTTTTCTTGTTTTGTAACTTAAGGGTGTCTGTTTGTTCACTAAGACTCCCTAAGATTTCAGATTTGAATTCATCAAGCATATGCCCTATCTCTGCCCTACTTACTGTCCCAGAAGCAGACTTACTTGCCCTTGCAAGAGCAGGGTCTCTTGGACCTTTTACAGTTTTGGATTTCCCTCTTGAAAGGTTGATACATAACTCAGATATTTCAGGTAATGTGAGCTAAGATATATCCCCTTTTCCCATCATGTTAAGGATATCCAACCATTCATCCCTAATTGTCTTCAACAAGAGAGCTTTTAAGGTGTCTTGATCTAAGTTCTCCATTTTTTCTCTTTTGATGTTGTAATAAAATCTCTCCAACAAATCTTCCAGGTTTTCATCTTCTTTTTGTATCATCTTAAAAAATTCCTCCTTATGATTGATTGGCATACAATAATCCAAATACCTCTCTAGAAATGCTTGTTTCATGTCTTCCCATGTCCTAATACAACTGTTGATCAAACTCATAAACCACTTCAATGCTGCTCCTTTCAATGTTGAAGGAAATATTTTAAGTTTTTGAGCATCTTGTAAGTAGTCATAAGTTCTACATAGGACTTCAAATTCAAATAGGAAGGTTTCAGGATCTTCAGTTTTAAGTCCATAGAAGTTTGGAAGGACAGAGGGTGAAATTTTTTTCATAGCTGTATTGGTTTCTTCATCTACTATATGAAACCCAAAAGATTTTCCCATTTCTCTTCTACCTCTTCCTCTACTTCCTTCTCCTTCTGCACCTCTACCTCCTTCTCCTCTACCTCTACCTCTACCCCCTCCAAATAATGTGTGTTCTCCATTAAAGACTCCTCCTCCCCCTTCTTCTGCCATAGTTGATTCTTCTATGGAAGTGGAAAAGTTTGTATCTCTAGCAAGGGTCCTTGAATCTTCTCCTAAGACAGGTTCAGTGGATGAAGTGGAAGGTCTTTCTAATGGAATATCTGATCTTAAGTCTTCTGGAAGTCTAGGATCAGTAAAGGATGGAATGTGGGTCTAAGTTGGAGGTGTGCTGGCTCTTGGTCTAGGTGAAACAAGTGGTGTTCTAGGAATCAAACTTCTGCTTCTGCTTCTTATGAATCTACCCCTTGAGTCTCTCTCTCTACGCATATCATTGTTTTTGGAAGTTAAGAAACAAGGCTACCTAGTTACACTTCCCCGGCAACGGCGCCAAAATGTTGTGCTCAACCTAGTGTTCCTAAATTGAGTTCATTAATTGTCAACAAGGGTTGGTAAATTGCTGAAGTGTGGTGCACTATATGTGCCTAGGTATTTGTTGCTCGCTACGTTGTGTTTAGTGTTTTATGATGTTTTTTATTTTTATGGTTTTATGTTTGAAAAGGGGAAGAAATAAGTGCTGGTGAAAAGAAGCTATTGGTCATTTAAAACAGAACAAAGCCTCAGCTATGGATGACAAACAACAAATGCAAATCTTGATAATGACTTCATTGCAAGAAAATAAATCACAACATGAGCTTGAACTTATCCAATTCATTCATTAAAGGTGTGTTGGAAGAGCTTGAGAAATGGACAAGTTAAGTGTAAATGAAGTTCTCCTAAATACACAATCAACTCACAATATTACAAAATGATTATTTGTAACACAGTAAGGTTTCTATTCTAGATTAACCTATGATGTTGAAGTTACCCTATTCTGCAACTTGACTTATCACTTCTAGGCCTTATTCATAAGTTTTGAGATTTTCTAAAATGATGCTTGGGGAAAAGGCTATAAGTGAGTTTGTAAAAGATTTTCAAAGTGATCAAAGCCTTAAACTAATATGACTGACCCCTGTTCATGTGATGATGTATCAATATAAATTCAGAACAAAAGTAAGTTTGTAAATAATGAAGGCCAAGAGACTAATTTTGACAACTAATACTACTTGAAATACAATGGATAACCTAGGCTAGAACATGATCTATCAATATTAAAAGACAGTGACTGCACCTAAACTAAAATTCCATTATCAAACTGGAAATGTAGTGACAGAGATGAACTAAATGCAATCAACCTCCGGAGTGCTGTAACTAAATTAACATGCAACTAGTCTATGGAATTCTACAGACCATCTCGTTCAATAGGAATGATATTTTGGAAAAGTTTGTAAAACAAGTCTGGCTGTATTATTCAATGCAATTGAACATAAACATAAGATTGAAAGCAAATACAACTAGAATCTAAGACACCACAGCTGTTTCTTATTCATTGTTAATGATGTTTTGGAAGAGTTTGTAAGAGTAAGACCAGCTGTGACACTTACTGTAAACAAGCATAAATCATAAAATTCGAAAGGAAATGCAACTAAACCTACAATACCACAGCTATGCCTTATTCATTGTGATGATATTTTGGAAGAGTTTATAAGAGTAAGTCTAGCTGTGATGATTAATGTAAACAAGCATGAACATAAACTTCAGAAACTTGTCTAAGCTAGAAATGAAAACGAGACTAAAACACTTATCTAAACCGTATAAACAAGGCTGCTCATGTAGCAGGGGCCCTCTACCACTGGAGTAGTACGAAATATACTTCAATATTGACTCAACGCTTTCAAGGAAATGATGCTTCTTTCATTAAAGAGAAATTACTTCAAAAACAGAGTGTTTTCGGACTTCTGAAATCTAGCAATCAACCACAAAATCTAACCTTGTCCCTCGGTTTCCCGAGCCATATTTGTAACAAAAATTCATAACTGTCTTGAGATAACCTAGGGATAATTGTCTTTCCAAATAAAAACCAAACTAGGACTCTGATGATGGTTATGTAATATAATTAAGGACATCTGGACTGTCCTTGTCCTATTAGGAGTCTCTCTCCTAGTTTGAGTTCCCACGTACATAACCGCCTACAGAATTCTGTTCAAACTTCGTGGAGAACAAAAAATGATGAGGGAATGATGTGGAATACGACCATATGTGTTTTACTCCGAGATGACACCTGGAACCTGCGTAGACATGAAGACAGCTTCAGAATCGGCCACTAGCTACAGAATGTCTGCATTCTGTAGCTAGATCTAGTTCAAAAAGTACTACAATGACAAAATCATAAAAACATAGCAAGTTAGTCATGATATATATTCTTAAAGCAATTTTAACTAATTCTACTGATCATTTGAGCCTGTTATTAATAATGGACAAAGGAAATGGAGTGGAATGTGGTGGAAGAAAGAACATCTTTGGAGCTCAACACCCTATACAAGTTTCCACGATCTCTCATCAAGTCATAAGTACAAAAGTTCTACTCATCGTGTCCCACCGATCGACAGAACCTACACCATTGTTGCTTCAGTTCTGGGACATATGCACCTAGCCAAGGGCAATGGTTTGTATCATGCATTCCTACTACATGACAGTCATCACACCACAATGCAGGTCTGCTCGAGCCTAGTCGCAATAGGATGGGTTCCACACTTGCTCCTGAGCATACCGGACTAGGTCCTCCCACCTGCATGTAATCTGCCAATAGAGGACACTGATCCTTTGTGTGGCCAGATAACCGACATCATATGCACCATAGATCTATGCATCCATCCTTTCCTCACTCCTTTCGCAGGTTCTAAATCTCCATATGGATAGCCCCAAGCTATTCCTGAATTTTCTGTACCCCTACCGATGTATCCTCTCTGGGTGCAGCTTCTAGTTTCATAGCGGATGTTGGGGTTCCCATGTTTTGGCGAGGTTGGCAATACCAAAAGATGAGACAACATAGAACCACTTTCATACCTTAGGATCTAGCCCTCCTAGGTCCAGAGAGGGATCTCTCTATGATAGCCAAAGGTTTATGTCTTTGAGGCTCAAAGTATAAGATTTTAGGCCAGTTATAGGCTTGAGGTTGTTTGTTTGATTGTTTATGTTTGGTTGTTGGGAATCAGGAAGGAAGGTTCCAATATAAGACCAGGATGGGCAAAGAGGAATCTTAGGCAGAGACAGATGACTCAGAGAACATCAAAGCCATTGGGCGATGGAGTCAAGAAAGGATTTATTTGTAATCAATGTGCAAGCTTTCAATTGGGCTAGTCATCTAGAGCATTTGGATATTAAAGGAGATATTTGGAATGGGACATTAAGGACAGAAAATGAAAGGAGGAGAACCAACCAACTATGTCTATAGATCAGACCAGAGGTCATTTAACTCCAGGCCTGCTTGGACAAAATTAGAGGTGAAACAATGGATCTTGGAAAGGTTTAATTGGGATGGAGAGCTCCTAGAGAGATAGAGATCAGGTTCTAGACCTCCAGGATTCTCAACACATTCAACTAAATCCTAACAAGAACATCTAAATATAGATTTCATTAATTCATACACCAGAGAGCAGGCAATAACATCCACTACACTGGTTAAACCAATTGAAATCAACATTCAGATACACATATAAGCAGAAAACATAAAAGGCTGGGAGAGCAGCAACATAAGGTACCTATGAAGGGTAAATTTCATGCCAAACTTCTGATACGAGCCTGAAGAAACATAATGAAATGAAAGCAAGTCAATCACAAATACAGAGAAAGGAAAACATCACCAGCTGCTTTAGATCAGGATCCAAAGAAACATGCTTGTCATATTACAAACAAAACCAATCAGGTACATCGTAGCCCATAGCTTGAACATTTAGTCTGAATACATCTAATCTCAGTCTATCTTACAATTTACACAGAGAACTTGTCTCAAGAGGAAACAATACTTGCATTTCACTAATCTCTCATCAACAACCATTACAATGTTTCCTTCTGTTCTTTATAGCAGAAGAGACACAGAAGATCGACTGAGGAGGTAGGTGAATATTAAATGTTACATTAAACATAACAATGAATGCAGGGCCGAAACCCATTCTGCTTGACCTGCTATGTATTTAATCTCTGTCACCTCCCTTGTGAAAGAATGATCTTCTTTGGATGTGATCTTGACCTTTTGGCTTGTTGTACTCCAGGTGATTTGAACAAAAAATGAAACAAACTGCTAGGAAGGTCTGTCTCATAAATGTCTGACTGTTTTTGAACTATAGTCTGGTGGAGAACTCTTCAGGGACATGGTGCATAATAAAAGCTGTATGGGCGCCATGTACTTGATGGAGAAGAAACATTATGCTGATGAAAACCCTGATATTACCTTTTGCCTGTGCTCGGGATCCTTTGATTGATCCTCGGGGTCTGTAATCTGCTGCTTTGCCTCTTTAAATTTTTGATTTAGGGCTTAAGACCTTCGTTGATGCGCCCTAATCCCTCTGCTCTTCACTGAAATTCCTTGCTGCTTCATTACTGCCTCTGTCGAGTTAGCTCGAGCTTTAAATGGTGCTGGCAGGATTTCCGGCGTTTGAACTCCGCTTTTCTTTAATGCAAGTCCTGACAGCCCCATTCCTTGACTCTCTTATGATGGTACTAGTTCATTGGATTTGATCTTGTCTGCGCCGCTCGCCATTGAGATAGTACACTAAACAGCGGTGGTTTTCTTCCTCTAGAAACCCTGCAACATAGCAAACATGTGAAGAAAACAATGGACGGAACAATGGATGCAGTGTGGGCGGATGGAATGGCCATGCAGATGGAACGGAGGGGAAAAATTGCAGGGGAAATGGTGGAAAATTGCTCTAGTAAGGTTGGCGGACGTTGCAGAATGAAAAAAGCATGAAAAAAATTAAAAAACCACGAAAACGGGACGTTATATGTGTCGGAATGGTTGCATGGTACGGGATATGCACGTGGGACGACGTGGCGTACGGACAGCCAAGTGGACAGATGACATGGGGACCCAGGCGACGGAGGAATGGTCAACAATGCATGGACAGATCTGGACCGTTGATCGGGCTAAGATCAACGGTGGAGGGCGACGGATGGTGGGCCGAAACAAGAGCTATCGCGTGCGCGATTTCATTAAATATCGTGCATCTTTGGTGATCGGGAGTCGTCGGATGGAGCTTTCGAGATCTAACGGCTGACACAGATTTCGCTGGGCATCCTGGGCAGGAAGTTAATGCACAGGGGATGGAGTTAACGAGCGGGAAAAGCGGTTTTGAAAATCTTACAGAGGACGCGTGGCGGGATATGAATGGAATCGCTGGGTCTCTGGGGAAAACCGCTCGGCGCCCAATGGTGGTGCGGAAAATACCGGCGGGTTTGGAGGTATGACGTATGGCTGGTGGGGTCCATAGGATAAGTCACGCGCCACACCGTTCGATCTACGGAGCAGATCGACAGTGAAGATTCGTCGAAATATTAAACCGGCGACAAACCTTAGAAATTAATTAAAAACCCGAAAATGTGATTTAACAAAGGTTTTTTAAATGTTTTTTGGGCGGAGAAAACGTTGGAGGGGGATAGGCGCCCGATAGGTTTAGCAGGTGGTCCCGGCACCGGGTTTTATGGAAGAAAAGGGGCGCGGGGCTATCAGAAGAAAGGCTAGGCTTGAAAACATAAAATTTATCATTTTAATTCATTTTTAATGCGTTTTGGGGGTAATCAAAGGGTAATGGTAGGGGAGATGGAGGGGGAAACTAGGGAAATAAGGGAGATGGGGAAATTTAAAGGGGATTTTGGGGGATTTAGGCATAGAGAGGGGGAGTCTTGGGGGGAAGAAAGGGAGTTCAGATACAGGGAAAAGAAGGGAATTGATGCGTTTTGCAGGGGTAAAGGAGGGAATAAAGGCCCTTTTTGAGCAATGTACTAGCATAGAGGATTTGTATCAGGCATAGCAATTAGGAGACTTCAAGGAGGATGGGTTTTCAGGGGAAAGGCATTCCTTGAAGGCTCAAAACAATCTAGCCCCCAGCTGGCTTGCCAAGAATTTCATAGGGGGGCTAACAGTGGCTCCACATGGGGATGGCTTCTCCTTGGAGGAGTCAAGAAACCAGATATGATCTTTGGAGTAGGCCAGATGCCTGCTGTCATAAGCCATCTTTCTTCTTCAATTTTAGCTGCCACAGTATGATAGAAACATCAGCAAAAATATTTCCCAACCAATCTACCTACCCAAACTACAGTTCTACAATTTTCCCTTGGGTGCATTTGAACTAGCAGACCCTTTTCATTTTATTTTGCAAAACAAAACAAACCTATTCTAAATCTACCCTTATTGCTCCATGAGGCCAGATTAGACTGTTGGCTCCATACAATTCTCTACCTAATCTACTACCTGTTGGGACTAAACTGTCCAACAGGTTTCTTCACCTACATTCTAAGACAGGAAATTTAAACACAGCCAAGCCAGGATTAGACTGTCTGACTCGCTGAACAGAAACTTGTAGAATACAAAACCGTGAAGGCATGGAATTCTGCAACTTTGAAACAGTCTTCTTTCTTTCTTGTGACTCAGGTTTTGAGCATATTTGAGTCACCGCTTTTCTTTGCTTCAGCTCTAGTTTTGGGCATATTAGAGCTGGTTCTTCTTTCGCTGCTGATCCAGATTTTGAGCTTATTAGGACCAGCTATTCTGCTTCCTTTGGCTCAGATTTTGATCAGGTTTGAGCCATGCTTTTTACTTCAGAGGTTCATGTTTTGAGCATGTCTGAACCTCTCTTTTCATTCTGTTTTTTGGAACATTTTCTCTTTTTTTTTAAAATGAAAACTTGCAATGGTATGTACAATGGAGATGAAACTGGAAATAGAAAATCAATAGAAGTAATGTTTGAGCATCCTGCCATTGAAAAGACCCCCAAACAATTCTGTGCCATCAAGTTCTTGCAGAAAAAACGCTTTAGGACCCACAGTGGCCTGGATTATGTATGGACCTTGCCACAAGTTGTCAAATTTTCCATGTTTGCCCTTGTCCTCTCTTCTTGAATCCCATCTCAGAACCTTATCTCCAACCTTGAAATCTGAAGCTTTGGTTCTTTTGTCGAACTGTCTCTTTATGCCTTCCTGTACTCTAACATCTCTGCTATAAACCTGCTCTCTTGTTTGCTGCAGATGAATAGTTTCATTAATCCTCCTTACCATACTGTTTTCCTCTGATTGGATCTCTTGGACAAGTTTGATCACTGGAACTCCAAGGCTAGTAGGAAAAACTGCTTCTGTCCCATAAACTAGCTGAAAGGGTGGCATGCCAATAGATTTCTTTGTAGTGAGCCTGTTTGCCCACAAGGCATGTATCAACTTTTTATTCCATGACCTTTTGTTCTCTTCCAGCAGCTTCTTAATGATTGTAACCAGGCTCTTATTTGATGATTCAACTAGGCCATTACCCTGGGGGTAATAGGCTGTTGAATGTCCAAGTGCTATTCCGTACCTGTGACAGAAATCAATCATTCTTTTGGATCCGAAAGCAGCAACATTGTCAGTGATTACCTTCCTTGGACAACCAAAACAAGATAAGATTAAGTCTTCTAGGAACCTAATGATGACAGAATCAGTGGCATTCCTAGTGGGTATAGCTTCTATCCATTTAGTGAAGTAATCTGTAGCAGTTAGGATCCATTTATGTTGTCCAGAGGAGGCAGGATGAATCTCCCCAATAATGTCTAGGCCCCATTGCATGAAGGGACCTTCTATGGTGATGGGCTGTAGAGGAAGGGGAAGGAGTTTTCTTTTGCCCTCAAAGATTTGGCATTTGTGGCAGGCAAGAATCATTTTATGGACATCACTAAAGAGTGTAGGCCAATAGTAACCAGCCCTGCGTATCTTATTTGCAGTGGTTTTCCAACTCAGGTGGCCTCCATACTCCCCAGCATGGAATTCTTGTGTGACTCTTTCAGCTTCAGTTTCAGACAAACATTTCAGTAATAGGCCATTTGGGTTCTTCCAGTACAAATTTTCATTCAATATACAGTAGTTCCTGGCTTTGATTTTTGTAAATCTGGCCTTTGTTTTAGACATTTCTGGAGGGGCATTGAGACTAGTGAGCACATAAAGGATATGGGAGTACCTGGGAGGGGAGAGGAAGAGTTGAAACTTCTCCTCAGGTTGAATCTAGGGCAATCTTCTGCTCATCTGGGAACATGTCTCATGTGTCTTAAAGGCACTCCCAAGTTTGATTGACCATTAATTAGAGCCACAGGAGCCTTGACCTTTGATCAGTTTGGTGGGTTTTATTTCAAGGTCGTATTCCAAGATGGTAGCAATCCATTTGCCTCTTTTTCCATCAGGGTCTTGGGACAAGATATCTTTGACCACTATATTTGGCACATAGGCAATGGTGTGGGAATGCAGAATGTACACCCTAAAGTATTTTAAGGCCTTAATCAGGGCATAGGCCTATTTTTCCATGATGTTGTACTTTAAGGGTGCATCTCTCAAGGCTTTACTGAAGAAGGCTATAGGCTGTTCATTACCTTCTGAATTTTTCTGCAGCAAAATTGCAGCTATTGTGTGTTGGGAGGCAAATGAAAAGATCAAAAAATCTTTTGAGAAGTCAGGGTTGATAAGTACTGGGGCCTGAGTGAGCGTGAGTTTTACTGACTCAAAATATTTCTTGGCTTCAACAGTCCACTTAATTCCTGCATCTTTCTTTAGCATTCCAGTCATTTTCCTAAGATGCTCAGCAAGGTTGGGGATAAATATTCTAAGGAAGTTGATCTTCCCAATGAAGGACTGTAGCTCCTTGATGTTTATTGGATGTGTAATTTGAAGTATTCCCTCAACTCTGTGGGTCTATCCGGATCCCTTTCTCAGATATAATGTGGCCAAGAAGTTTACCTTCTTGCAGCCCAAAGACAGTCTTCTTAGGATTCAAGGACAGACCATACCTTCTACATTTTTCAAAGACTTTCCTCAAATGTTTCAAGTGTTCTTCTTCAGTTTTAGAAAAGATAGTCAAGTCATCCAAGTAGATAACTATAAAGTGTCCTATCTCCTCTGAGAAGGCTATGTCCATCGCTCTCTGGAAGGTAGCTCCAGCATTCATCAGTCCAAATGGAATTTTCACGTACATGAAGGTGCCCCATGGAGTGGTAAAAGCTGTTTTGAGTTGATCTTAAGAATTGCAGGAACCTGGTTGTATCTGAAAAACCATCAGCGGGGAGAAAGATCTCTGAACCCACCACCTTTTGTAGGATATGTTCCATTCTCGGCAAAGGGTAGTTGTCTTTCAAGGAGGCTCTGTTGAGGTTTCTGAAGTCTATGCATAGCCTCATCTCCCCTGTCTTCTTCCTTACAGCCACTAAGTTTGACACCCAATCAGAAAACCTTACAGGGACTATTATGCCTGAATCATACATCTTCCTGATCTCTTTCTCTACTGCAGGCAACTGTTTTGGATTGATTCTTCGAAGTTTTTGTCTGAAGGGCTTCTGGTTTTCCTTTAGTGGTATCTTATGTTGTATGATGTTGGTGTCATAGGCCTTTAAGTCTTCATAGCTCCATGCAAACACATCAATGAATTCCTTAAACAAGTCAATGTATTTTTTCTTCATGTTTGCAGGTACAGACTTAGCCAGTTTTATCATTTTGGGTCTGTCTTCAGTGCCAATGTTGCATTCTTCCACATCAGAATCAGCATGTTCAATTGTGGGCTTTTTTGCTACGTCATCAAAGTCAAAGAGGTCCTCTAAGGGTGCCAGGCCTCTCGTTATGTTCTTATCTCTGGCCTGCAGCACCTCTACTTCTTTTGTATCAGCGTTTTCACACTTTTCGGTTGGATTTCTAGTTTGCTCAGAAAAAGAATTTATTTCTATGTTACAGGGTGTTTTTTGTTCATCTGGGGGATCCTCGCTTGGGCAGCTATCATCAAAGATTGAGTCTAAATCCGAAAATTCAAACTCATTCCTACCCACCAGGAAATCTTCGATCTGTTTGTCTCCTTCAAAGACCTGCCAATATTTTTCATTGTCTGGTACTGCAGGCCTGAATTTGGTCTAAATGATAATTTGTTGGTCAACTGGGGCTTAGGATATGAGCTAGCTAGACAAGCTAATCCATTTTCTATTACATTTTGACCCCTAGGAACAAACACTAATTTATATTCAACAAACGTTTTCAGAAAATCTAGAGTATCATTCCTATATGCCCTAAGCCTGGGGTGTTTTGCTGAATACTCACCATTCACCTGTTTGATCACCAGTTCAGAATCTCCATGCACATTTGTCCTATGGGCCCCTAAATTTTTCAGCAGATTTAGGCCAAGGATGAGAGCCTCGTATTCTGCAATATTATTGGTGCATTTGAACTGCAGATTGACAGCGTGGCTCTCTGCGTGATCATTTTCAGTGTTACGCAGCCACACCCCTGCCCCAGCATTGTTTCTAGTACAGGACCCATCAAAGTTCATCTCCCACAGGGATTCTTTGTTTAATTCGTTTTCATCCCCTCTCCTACAGCTGGGTTCGCCATTATGTTGGGTTGCAAGGTCTGTACTAGGAGAGGGGTTATTTTGTTTTTCATGTGGTGTATCAGTTTGAAGGGTGTGACTAATAAACTGACTGTATTGTGTTTATGGCTCATTCTGAGTGAGGCTCCCACCGCATATTCTACAGGTTTCACTACTGTTTTCTTCTTCAATTTCTTCCAGAGTAGCCATGATGTTCAGGTCTGTGTTTTCAACTTCTATGTTTGTATCTCCGTTATCTGACCTCAGATCCTCTGAGGATTGGTCATTGTAGAGAATGAAAGAGTCTAGATCTGTATGTACAGAGTATAATGGCGAATTTTCAGGTTTCTCGGGGCTACTGACTAAGAATTTCATCTGAGACTCTCTATACAGTCTTCTAAGTTGGCCAAATATGGGGACAGTGGCATATGAGCCATCCATCTGCATTGTTCCTTGCATTTTGGCTCCCCATGATCGAGATAGTAACATGCCATACTTAGGTGGCACATCTGCCACCACCACATCCATGACCATACACTTAGCAAGGATCTGGGTCATGCTCACACATAAATCTTTAATTAGTCCTAGGCATTTTACCCTGCTAGAGTCAAAAGAGTATAAGTCTTTGTAGGGTCTGGTGATTTCTAGGCCTAGCCTTTCCATCACTACCTTAGGCATTAGATTGTGTGATGCACCAGAGTCATGCATGGCATTATGAAGGATCTTGTCATGAACGTTGAGACTGACATAGAAAGGTGGAACTACCCCCTCCTGAAATTTTCCCTCGATTTTTGGACCAAAGAGTAGGGCTGGTTGATCATCATTCAGATTTACAGAATCATTTATTTCTCCCAGATTCAATGCTTTCAAAATTTGGCCTTTATATACATCTTGAGTGGCCAGCTCAGAAAAAGGTACAGAGATTTTGATTTTTGCAATCTCACTCTCTAAATTGAAAGCGGACTGCATCTTGGAAACACTTGACTCTGTTTTATTTGCTACTGCTTTAGTAGCTGAATCAGTTTGTGATTTTTCACTATGTACAGGGTTGGGAACAGTTGTATCAGGAGTACTAACTGAAGTGCTAGTACTGCTGGTTGGTTGACCTTGTTTTCCAGTGTCCTGGTTTTCCTTCTCCTTATGTTTACCAGAACCTTCAGCTGCTGATTTGTTGTTTGTAGCAGATGCTTTAGAGGATTTATCAGTTCTTTTCTTGATGGTAACCTCAGGAGTTTTGGCTTTGGAAGTTTCTTGGTTTTTCTTGCTCCTAAGTTCATATTGTTCCCTGACTTGTAACATGGAATTTTCAAATCCTAATCTGTAATCTTCAGTTTCTAACCATTCCTCATCCCCATATGATGGTGAAGGTTGATCTTCTCCTGAATCACAGTTAAGGACTGAGTCCTATGCTTCAAACATGTTTATGGTATTCCCTTCAGACTCTTCAATGATTCCCTCGTCTTCATCTAAATTTTTTTCTTGAAATGGGGGAATAATTTGTTGATCCGACTCTCTTTGTCTATTGGGAGCAGCATTGTTTCTTCTAATGTTTTGGTTCTGGTTTTTGTTTTGGTTGTTGTTTTGGACAACCATCCTCTTTATCATTTGTTGAAGTTCTTCCACATTTTTGGACAGTCTGTCATATTTAGGATCAGATGTGGAAGCCACGTTGTCATCCCTATATGTTACCCTCTTTTTCAGCTTTTAATCTTGCCCTTTTTTCCATCAGGTTTGCTTCTATGGTTATGGCTCCTTTCTGCATGTCCTCCAGGGTGGTGTATTCTTTGTCTCTAAGCTCATAGGCCAGGTCAGCATCAAATCCATCAGGATACTTAGCCAGGGCCATACCTTGAGGAGGCTTCATGTGTGGAGGGAGAGCATTATAAATGCTGTTGAATCTAGTGGTGTAATCATGAACACTCTCTCCTACATTCCTCTTAAGGGCCATGTATTCTACTAGGAGCTGGCGAGGGTTGGCTCTAACCTCCCATTTGTTTATGAAGGTCTGTTATAATGCAGGGAGATCTTGAATACTACCAGGAGGTAGATTTTTGAACCACTTTTTCACCTCACCCCCTAAGCTTTGGGCAAATATCCTCATTTTGATTGTTTCATCATCAATTTCCATATAATCAAAAGAGTCCTCCATTTTATCTACATGTTGTTGAGATGTTATGGACTCTTTAGCAGTGAAGTGTGAGATTTTTGACTGATAATCATTGGGCAAGGGTAACAAGGGTTGAGGTAAAACCAAGGATGCATACCAGGCTGCCATGATAATGTTCTGGTGAGGCAAAGGATTAATTTTAGCAGCTGGTATTTGAATGACAGGGATAGTGGGACCAGCAGAAGTTTGTTGAGCAGATCTAGGGTGAGAGAGCCCCAAGCTTTAAAGGAAGTAAAAATCAGGTGGTATAGAAGGAGGGGTTTCACTGTCCCTAGGGTCTGGCTGGTCTGAAACACTGAATGACCTAGTTCTAGGTAATCTGTTTTGAAGGTCTAGGTCGAAGAAAGGGTCTAATAGAGCTGTAAGATCTTCTGGTGCAGAATTAGCTCTATGAATGTTGCTAGAAATAGTTGATCTCCCACTTACAGGTGTTCTCTTGAGGATTTTCTCAGGATTATCAACTATTTCAGGTGGGTCAGGGTTGGGATAAGCTCTTGTGTGAATAGTCTTGTGAGCCAGAATGTTGTTCTTGAACTAGGCAGCTTAACCCTACTTGTTACTTCTATTGTGGTTGATATTGTCTCAGGGCTGGTCTCCCAGTGGAGTCTTCATTATGTTTCAGGTCTGGTCTCCCAGTGGATTCTGATGCGAAACCAAGATGATCAGCAGGCCTACTGATCACCAGTGGAGTCTTTTAACGTTTAGGAGCAATGGAGTCACCAGGTGGAAAGGTTTAAGGTATTTCAGGGGCTACACTGTCCACCACAGTGCTGATGAAATATCCTTTTTCAAGGATATCCCACTAAACACAACAAACTCTAACCAGAGATTGACTGGGAGGGCATTTACCAGATATGTCACCTCTGAAAAGAGGATGAGATCCGGAGGCTACCTGGTCCTTTCCAGGCTCTGTCTAAGAGTATGGGGTAAAACACACAAGAGGTAAATGGAATGGGAAGGATAAATGTTTTACTACCAACCTAACCAGAGATTGCAGGTTTTCTGAGGTTTGGAGATGTATCAGGATGAAAGCACTCAGAAATTCCCCAGTGGAGTCGCCATTATGTTGGGGTTCCCATGTTTTGGCAAGGTTGGAAATACCAAAAGATGAGACAACATAGAACCACTTTCAGACCTTAGGATCTAGCCCTCCTAGGTCTAGAGAGGGATCTCTCTATGATAGCCAAAGGTTTATGTCTTTGAGGCTCAAAGTATAATATTTTAGGCTAGTTATAGGCTTGAGGTTGTTTGTTTGATTGTTTATGTTTGGTTGTTGGGAATCAGGAAGGAAGGTTCCAATATAAGACCAGGATGGGCAAAGAGGAATCTTAGGCAGAGACAGATGACTCAGAGAACATCAAAGCCATTGGGCGATGGAGTCAAGAAAGGATTTATTTGTAATCAATGTGCAAGATTTCAATTGGGCTAGTCATCTAGAGCATTTGGATCTTAAAGGAGATATTTGGAATAGGACATTAAGGACAGAAAATGAAAGGAGGAGAACCAACCAACTCTATCTATAGATCAGACCAGAGTTCATTTAACTCCAAGCCTGCTTGGACAAAATTAGAGGTGAAACAAGGGATCTTGGAAAGGTTTAACTTGGATGGAGAGCTCCTAGAGAGATAGAGATCAGGTTCTAGACCTCCAGGATTCTCAACACATTCAACTAAATCCTAACAAGAACATCTAAATATAGATTTCATTAATTCATACATCAGAGAGCAAGCAATAACATCCACTACACTGGTTAAACCAATTGAAATCAACATTCAGATACACATATAAGCAGAAAACATAAAAGGCTGGGAGAGTAGCAGCATAAGGTACCTATAAAGGGTAAATCTCATGCCAAACTTCTGATGCGAGCCTGAAGAAACATAATGAAATGAAAGCAAGTCAATCACAAATACAGAGAAAGGAAAACATCACCAGCTGCTTTAGATCAGGATCTAAAGAAACATGCTTGTCATATTAAAAACAAAACCAATCAGGTACATCGTAGCCCATAGCTTGAACATTCAGCCTGAATACATCTAATCTCAGTCTATCTTACAATTTACACAGAGAACTTGTCTCAAGAGGAAACAATACTTGCATTTCACTGATCTCTCATCAACAACCATTACAACATTTCCTTCTGTTCTTTATAGCAGAAGAGACACAGAAGACCAACTGAGGAGGTAGGTGAATATTAAATGTTACATTAAACATAACAATGAATGCAGGGCCGAAACCCATTCTGCTTGACCTGCTATGTACTTAATCTTTGTCACCTCCCTTGTGAAAGAATGATCTGCTTTGGATATGATCTTTACCTTTTGGCTTGTTGTACTCCAGGTGATTTGAACAAAAAATGAAACAAACTGCTAGGAAGGTTTGTCTCATAAACGTCTGACTGTTTTTGAACTGTAGTCTGGTGGAGAACTCTTCAGGGACATGGTGCATAATAAAAGCTGTATGGGCACCATGTACTTGATGGAGAAGAAACATTCTGCTGATGAAAACCCTGATATTACCTTTTTCCTGTGCTCGGGATCCTTTGATCGATCCTCGGGGTCTGTAATCTGCTGCTTTGCCTCTTTAAATTTCTGATTTAGGGCTTAAGACCTTCGTTGATGTGCCCTAATCCCTCTGCTCTACACTGAAATTTCTTGCTGCTTCATTACTGCCTCTGTCGAGTTAGCTCGAGCTTTAAATGGCGCTGGCAGGATTTCCGGCGTTTGAACTCCGCTTTTCTTTAATGCAAGTCTTGACAGCCCCATTTCTTGACTCTCTCATGATGGTACTAGTTCATTGGATTTGATCTTGTCTGCGCCGCTCGCCATTGAGATAGTACACTGAACAGCGGCGGTTTTCTTCCTCTAGAAACCCTGCAACATAGCAAACCTGTGAAGAAAACAATGGACGGAACAATGGATGCAGTGTGGGCGGATGGAATGGCCATGCAGATGGAACGAAGGGGAAAAATTGCAGGGGAAATGGTGGAAAATTTCTCTGGTAAGGTTGGCGGACGTTGCAGAATGAAAAACGCATGAAAAACATTAAAAAACCACGAAAACGGGACGTTATATGTGTCGGAATGGTTGCATGGTACGGGATATGCACGTGGGACGACGTGGCGTACAGACAGCCAAGTGGACAGATGACGTGGGGACCCAGGCGACGGAGGAATGGTCAACAATGCATGGACAGATCTGGACCGTCGATCGGGCTAAGATCAACGGTGGAGGGCGACGGATGGTGGGCCGAAACAAGAGCTATCGCGTGCGTAATTTCATTAAATATCGTGCATCTCTGGTGATCGGGAGTCGTCGGATGGAGCTTTCGAGATCTAACGGCTGACACGGATTTCGCTGGGCGTCCTGGGCAGAAAGTTAATGCGCGGGGGATGGATTTTACGAGCGGGAAAAGAGGTTTTGAAAATCGTACAGAGGACGCGTGGCGGGATATGAATGGAATCACTGGGTCTCCGGGGAAAACCGCTCGGCGCCCAACGGTGGTGCGGAAAATACCGGCGGGTTTGGAGGTATGACGTATGGCTTGCGGGGTCCATAGGATAAGTCGCGCGCCGCACCGTTCGATCTGCGGAGCAGATCGACGGTGAAGATTCGTCGAAAGATTAAACCGGCGGCAAACCTTAGAAATTAATTAAAAACCTGAAAATGTGATTTAACAAAGGTTTTTTAAATGTTTTTTGGGCGGAGAAAACGTTGGAGGGGGATAGGCGCCCGATAGGTTTAGCAGGTGGTCCCGGCGCCGGGTTTTATGGAAGAAAAGGGGCGCGGGGCTATCAGAAGAAGGGCTAGGCCTGAAAACATAAAATTTATCATTTTAATTCATTTTTAATGCGTTTTGGGGGTAATCAAAGGGTAACGGTAGGGGAGATGGAGGGGGAAACCAGGGAAATAAGGGAGATGGGGAAATTTAAAGGGGATTTTGGGGGATTTAGGCATAGAGAGGGGGAGTCTTGGGGGGAAGAAAGGGAGTTCGGATACAGGGAAAAGAAGGGAATTGATGCGTTTCGCAGGGGTAAAGGAGGGAATAAAGGCCCTTTTTGAGCAATGTACTAGCAGAGAGGATTTGTATCAGGCACAGCAATTGGGAGACTTCAAGGAGGATGGGTTTTCAGGGGAAATGCATTCCTTGAAGGCTCAAAACAATCTAGCCCCTAGCTGGCTTGCCAATAATTTCATAAGGGGGCTAACAGCGGCTTCCATAGCTTTTTCCTGTGATTCAAAGGTTTGGTGACTCATTGGCATGCGCAGGTGAGGTAACAACATAGCGATGAACCACTCTATATGTTTTCTATCATCATAATCGAATCCCCCTTCCCTAATTTCTCTCTTCAATCGCTGATCAGCCTCCCACACTGACTCAAACACACCTTTTTTGAAGTCCTTTACTTCCGCTAGTAGCTAAGAGTAATATTTTGGCTTCCGGAACTATTGTTTTAGAGCGTCTTTGATATCTTGAATAGATGCACTCCCATTCTGGGCAATGTATCTCATCTACCAGTCCAGTTCCCTATCCTCGAATGCCAGGGCAGCTGTGCCCTCTTCATCGTATCGGTTTCCACAATCTGCGCAGTCCAGACGGAGTCTTCCACAAACCAAAATCAGTCCATATCTTCATCCCCTACCCCTTGAAAGTAGGCAATCTCAGGTGCGCATCCATATCGCTGTTCGGCGGGGTTGGTGGTATGGGAGAGTTCTTACCTTTGTGCTGCCTGGGCTGCGGTGTAGCCGGGGGATCTTGTGTAGCCGGTTCTTGCAATGGATTATAGGTGGATCTCCCCCTATCAAGTTTGGTCTGATAGTATTTACCACTTTTTGTCGCGCTTCCATCTAGATCTGAGGTCATTCAGTCGATATGATTACACAGAATTCTCTTTTCACACAGTAATATCTTAATCAGCAATGGTAATGTCCTCAAACATTTACCCCGGAACCCTTTAAATAATCGTTGTTCCGCCTCAGAGTATGAGACAAAATGATCAATGGAAAATTATGTCACAAATCCTCCTAGCACACTATCCACGCAGTGATCGACCGTGCGTGTGATAGTATTATCAGTCCTCTCCAACTGCTGAATCAAATCTGGGGTCCATTATGTTAGCCAGCTATAAAATTTGTTATACCAAATGCTGGATAAAACTCTTTGGAGCCTTCAAGGAACAAATTTTATGACTAAAAAGTGTTGGCTCTTGAATACTCTTAGAGGCCTCCTACCTCTGTCCCAATCTTCACTACTGTGCCTTTTTTCCCCTTCAGAAATCCTGCTGATTCCCAAGGAAAAATACTGCTGCAAACACCTTTTTCCTTTTCCCCTTTTGCCAAAACTAACCTCAGTTTTTATCCCTCCATTTCCCATGAAAATCCCTCATTTTCATATTTTTCCCTTTTCCCCTTCTTCAGAATCCCCTTGACAAGGTTGAAAACTCCTTCTTTGCCTTATCGGAACCCCTCTAACCTTTTGAAAATCATTCAAAAACCATAAAAATCACATTTTTTATGGTGTGGACTTAAGCCCCCTCGAGCTAAGTCTTAAGCCCCTTCCTCCATAAACCCCAGTCGTATTATCCTCCATACACCCAAAGGTCCCGCAGTCGGGCACCAAGCCACTTTGTAAATAATATTTTAAACCTTGGTCTATATTAAAAAATCATCGGTTTTATTATTTTATAAAATTTCGCTAGTTCCAAATTTAATTCATTCCGCACCATCAATCTGATCTGTAGATCGACGGTGCGGAGTCCGTATCTCCGGTGGTCCCCGCATTCCACTCACCTCTCCAAAAACCACGCGGTATTCATCGCACCGCCTTTCGGCAGCAGCGGTTTTTTCCCAATCGGCAGCAATTCCATACGCTGGCCGACACACGTCCCATGCACTATTTGAAAACCGCCCCCCCATCGCACATTAACTTTTGGCAGCAAACCCGGCGCGGTATCGATGTACACTGTCCGATCTGAGGCCGCCCATCCGACGGCTATCGCTCTCCAAAGATGCCCGACAGTTAACCGGGCTACGGAGTGGCATTCAATTGATCTGTTCCATCAATATGATCTGTAGATTGACGGCCCACATTCCATCGCCCTAATTTGATCACCCAGTCAACATTTCCCGTTTTGACTTTCCATTTTCCGCTCCCAACCGTCGATCTCTGCGCGATCGATGGCCCTGATTCAAAATTTTCTTCTGCCTTCACTACGCCATTCTCCCGATCAATCTTGACCGTTGGATGATGCCATCCAACGGCCACGCTTCTTCCACATGCCTTCTGCAGCAATAAACCTATAAATGCACGGATTTTATAATACTTGTTTGTTTTTGCAGGGTTTAAATGGTTTTTTCGCCATTTCTGAAGAAAATTCAGAAACGAAGGCCGACGATCCTCCCACCTTCGATTCACCGAGGGAAATCATTCACAGGTGTTAAATCCATGTTTTCATCAATCATTCATAAAGCATTGATGCCACATAACCCTGCGCAGCCCTGCATACTAGCAAAAACCATGAATCAGACACAGTTAGAGAATATTAGTGAAAAAGGCCAAAATTTATCAGAACAGAGGATTAAAGACAAATTTTGTAGGGATTGCGGCTAAGAATGTTTATCAAAAGCCTAATCCCCCATTTAAAACATATTTTAAAGAAAATCTAAAGTGTTTTATCGACAGGGAAACCTCCACCGCCACAATTGAGGCAAATTGATCCCTCTAGCTACCACGATGCCACCTTTGCCTCAAAGTATTCAATCAGAGGCCGAATTTATTGATCAGGATCAGATATTTGTCTCAAAATGCAGCCAAAGAGGAAACGCTGCCAAGGAAATTAATGACAAACACCTACAGAGTTACTTTGATGCCACACAGAGCCTCAAAGGTCAACAAAAGCTCCCACCGAGCTTAAACTTTATGTAAAAACATTTAATACAGAGTATACCCATGTAAGTTTCTTCATTGAGCCCCTCAAAGGCCAAGAGGTCATTAAATCTGTATTAATTTTAATTGGAGATCTTCTTATCAGATCTCACCTCCTCATTCTTCTATATATACTTCTGCAGAAGATGAGTGAGGGGTTGGTTGTTGTTTGATCACTAGTTGTAATATTGAAAACTCTCTGAAATAAATACATAGTTTGTTGAAGTTGAAGATGATATTGAAGTCTTGGAAGCCCTGATGATGTTGTTGCATTCTTATTACTGAGAAGGCTATATCATTGGATCCATGAGCTTGGATGTTGGTGAAGTATTCTAAATTGTTTAATGTTTTCTCCTATTTTCATTCTGTTCCATAATTTCTTACTACAGTAGGTTGAAATTTTTAGGCTAAGAAATGACTCCTGGAAGCACCTTAGACCTGTTCATCCTTCACTGTTTTATGTTTTCTTCTGCTGAGGTATTTTAGAGTCTTCAATCTCTCTCTTTAGTCCTCATGCTTGTTTATTTCTATAATAGCTCAAATAGTTGATTTCAGCATGATTTATGGTTTTCCCTGCTTGTCTGCTATCACTTGAAAGCTCTTATTGAAGTCTCCCTTTGAAGTACCATTGTTTTAAGTTAGTCAAAGAGGTCTATTTCGATCTTGCCCTTTGTCATTGCTTGAACAGTTGTTTTGAAGGTCTTTTATAGTTGTAATCATAGATGTATTAGGTGTTCCCTCTTCTATGACTGCAATTATCAGTGAATCTTTTATGTTTTCTAAGTCATTTAAAATAAAATCTTCGAGGAAATAGGGTGTTCCCCAAATCTTAGATTTCATTTTGAAAGTTGTCTTGAAGTCATTTTTTGCTTAAAGAATGTTTGTATAATTTATGGTTAGCCCTGTCTATCAAATATTTATTTATTGTTCAAGTTATGTTTTCAAGTTCCCTTCGTTGAGAATTAAAATTCTCTTTCCAAATCATTGATGTCCATCTCATTCCAAAACCAAAGGATCCTGTGGCCAAGTTAGATTTTCCCTCTGATATCCCATATCCATTGATGAGTATGTTATGACCTCTTTTTGACTCCATTTCCCAATGAACCAGATGTTCCTTCATTCTATATATCTTTCCTAGGCCTTTCATGTTCTGTTGTATCAATCCAACCAACCAAAAAAACAAACACCTGCACTTAATAACTAGTCTAAAATCCATATTTTAAGCACACAAGATAAACCTTTGCAAACAAACATTCGAGAGATCCCTCTCTGAGAACAAGAGGACTAGATCCTGGGACTCTAAAGATTGGTTCTGATGTTGCCTTGTCTTTTGATTTGCCAAACTATCAAAACACGGGACACCAACACATTGAGTGACTCGCTCATCCTTCCAGCACTTCTAGAACTCTACGAGTCTAGCCAGCCACTCTTGAAGCTTGATCCAAAATTTCACAAAGAATATTTCATAGATTTCTGTAAGAATGTACCTATTTGTCTACCTTTCTGCCGTTAACTTTTCGCTGCTATTTTCTTTCACCACAAATTCTTGGATCTGCTTTTCGAACCAGTCTTCAATTTCCTTTCTTCCAAGCTTCTAATATTCTCTTGTCATTACCTGATCCCTTTCTCAATATTCTCCAGGTCCCAGCAATGGAACCATTTGTTGGCTCGAGGGGTCTTGAACCAAGTTCGGAGTGCGAGGTTTGCCAAAAAACCCCTATACTATAGGTCAAAGTCTCACCCGAAGTAGTATGGGTGGGTGCTGGAACCAGGTTTCCGCACCCTAAGAAAGGATAGGTAAGGCAAGCAGAGCTGCACTAGACCCTGTGATTCCCAGATTACCTTGTTCTGCGCAGGGTCAATTAGGTCTCTATTCGCATCCACGTGCGCTAGATCTATAATTATATGCTTTTATGATAGTAGAACAGTATTGCATAAATAGAATAGATTAGATCCAGATAAAAAAAACACACTTACACAGATCTTCGTAGCTTAAATACAGAAAATGAATAATGCAGTAATTACCTTTGATTCACACAAAGAGTACTCACAGATTCAGTTCTATATCAACCTTTCTTATTCATTCATTCATCAATTATTCCTTACAATTCCCTCCCTAGCCTGCGCACACAGCAGCAGGGTCCGCACACAGCTGGACTTGGATCTCCGCGCACACAGCCAGCAGGAGTCCCTTCCCCAAAACCCAAATAGATAGCCTAAACCATAATTTGCATCAATAACTCTTCATTCTCCTCCCTTACAATACAAAATGTTCCTCTATTTATAATAATCTAGCCTATACTTTCCTATGGTCTACAAACCATGGTTTTCGGACCCCTGGTTTACCCTTTTACCCATTACAATGCTTTCGGGGCTTTGACCCACCCCAAAACCCCTGCGCTAGACTAAATTTAATCAAAAGTATTAAAAAATGGACCAATTTTGCAGCTTGTAGGAGACCCTATTCCAACAGTTCCTAAATTTTCAGACAGAAGAAGTTTTCAAATACACATTTGTATTGGTGTATATGTTCGTTTATTTCTGGTCTAGCAGGTTTTAATTTTAGATGACCAAGGTCAATGAAGATTTTGAGCATCAATCTGTCATCTTCTGGACCACTCTGCTATTAAAGGATTAGAAGAATTATACATACAAATATTTTTTGGATTTATTTGTGCACCAAGCCATTAGCACAATCAATAGTGCAGCAGAGCCAAGGATAAATGAATAAATTAGGAAAACCATGCAGGTGACAGATCAAGTAAAGACAACATATTGGTACTTGTACCAAAATTACGTAGAGATCTTAGTCTATGGGTGTGAGATAGCCCCCTAAAAATTTCCAAAGTTCCTCTCCATGAGGGTCTTTGCACTGAAGTATATAAGGCAAATGATACATGTAGATGAGCTTCATGTTATTTCTGCAAAGAAGAAGTCTCAGTTCAAAATCAAGGCATAAATTGGGCCTTTCATTTGTAACAACAGAACAGAAGGGGAGTAGGAAGATAATATAATGAAGGGGATGGGTTTCAGCCACTGTTTCACTTGGTCTTATGACCCTGCAGGGATTATCTCCAATAAAAGGGTGGAAAATAGGTCGACACCCTATGTCCACACACATAGGCCTGCAATTGAGCAGTATGTAAATCAAGAAAAATGGGTGACCGGCACCCTGAAAGAATATGAAGAGTAGGTGATCTCCACCTCAGGCATCCAGACCCCAACACCACAAGAAAGGAAGGGTGCAAAAGAAAAATAAGACAAGGGGAAAAAACAAGAAAGAGAAATAGGGAGCAAGAGGCCAAGAGAGGATCAGTCACCTTCAGTGACTGATACCTCTAGTAAATAATTAAGACTAAAATATAGGAAGAGGGCTAGAATTAACATGGATATCGATCAAGGAGGTGAATTAGAGCAGCAGATAGTAATTCACATCATGGACACCCCCATATCATCTCTAACAGGTGATCAAACAATGACCTCTCCTACATCCTCAGCCACAATGTCGATGTAGCAACAGGGTATATAGAGATCTACTTCCAAGATTTTCATAGAAATCCAAGAAAAAAAAAAATTTGACACATTCAAAGAGATAAAGTTGAGGAATGAGGTGCTGAAGACTAACACCTACAATCAATTCTGGAAGCATACCTCAAGTTCACAAAACATGTTGTTGTCTGCCTTTAAAACTGAAAAGGGGATGAGGTAGATGGCATTTCTAGAAGCCCTGGTCCCACAGCCTCAAGGAGAAAGAGATTATAAGAAGGTATCATTCAAGTTCAGTACCAAGGAAATCCATCCTATTTACCAAATGGAATTACACAAGAAGACCGGAGAGATGGTGGCCTCCACCTTGACAAGTACTGCCATGAGCTTGTCAAAACTTCAATTATCTTTATCCAATACCCAATCACAACTCAAGATGAAGAAAATATCTGCTATGGCCAAAGATTCACGAATAAAATATTTAGAATATTTGATAGTGAAGCTTGGTTATTGTTGGGAAAAACACTGAGAGGGGGGGGTGAATCAGTATTTACTGCATATTCAAAACTTTTACTTTTTCTTGCTTCTAAAACCCATACGCTACTTTCCTGATACAGACTCGCGTATATACGCGGATACCCTTTATGAAACTCGTGTATACACAGAGATCTAATTATGTCATTAATTCTTCACTTATATCATTCCATCTTTCATTCATTAGATGTTCAATAAACAGTAAACATGTGCAGTAAGAACAGAATAAACCATCACACAAAGCATCACACATGAACACCAGTATTTTAGGTGGAAACCCAAGTCGGGAGAAAACCACCGCTGTAGTTGCACAACCTTCAATATTTTATTATAGAGAAAACATCTTACAACATATGTGCTGGCGCAGACTCCTACCAGCACGCAGGCACCCACCTGCGCTCGTTTACCAGCCTCTCCTGGAAGGGAGCTCCAACCCCCTGACTCGTTTACCAGCCTCTCCTGGAAGGGAGCTACGACCCCCTGATCTCGTTTACCAGCCTCACCTGGAAGGGAGCTACAACCCCCTGATCTCGTTTACCAGCCTCACCTGGAAGGGAGCTACAAGCCCCTGACTGAAGGCCACAACCCTCAGCACCTATATGGACCACGTTTCATCAATTTTCACACTGGATCCAAAGCTTCCTTTAGGACACAACTTGCAGGCCACGTTTCATCATATTTTCAGACTGGACCCACTCCATACTTTTAAGCACAGTCAAACATGAAACTGATACATATAACTCACTGCCAGATATCAGTAAACTTAGCAGAACAGATCAGACATTTCTTACCACAGACTTCAACAAACCCTAGTTTGCATACGCGCTTTCCTTTCTCTGATATCGCGTATATACGCGCTTCCGTTCACATAAACCAGCGTATACTTCTGTACATATTACAGAGCTAATTTCATTGCGCATACGCGCTTTCTCTTCAGCGAAGCCGCGTATATACGCGCTTCCTCTGCGGCGAACTAGCGTATGTTTCTTCAGACATTTAGGTCATTGCAATTCTTCAGAACAGATACATCACACAGATTTAACCCTTTACTTCAGACAGATGTTCGCCTTATCTCAGATCTAATCATTCCATAAATAGATCTAGCAAATACAGATACATTTCAGATCTAGATATTTCGCTTCATCATTTCTTCATAGGTGCATCATAGATTCAGATCTATCATCAAACCTTTACCCTTTCCATACAGATATACTTCACAGAGAAGTATTCATTCAAGCTCAGACATCTTGCTCCCACACTCATGATTTTCACAATGAATTTCTTCTCTTTATATAGGTTTACCCTTTTTTCAATACCATGAGCCCAAAACTACATTACTTCCGATGGTATTCCTGGACGGGGTCATTTAGACGAATCATTACCCAATACAATGGGTCAATACCATGGTGGTTACCCCTGGTTTTGCACTTTATGAGCGCTTTTGCCCATACGTGACTTGGCACGTACTTTACCGCGTGCATACGCGACTTATCCTAGGCAAATCCGCGTATGCCTTGAGACATACTCTTTTCACCATAGATTTAGCACATGCTGAAATCCTTTCTTCATTGCCTTCTGTACTCACTGTAGATACATCAGATTTAGTTCATCAAGACATAATCAAGCACAACTTCATCAAGTAAGTTTCCATCATCTTTATCAAGTGGGTTGCCATAACACTCAGCATCATATTGCTAACAAACATCATTTCATATTAGATTTACATCATTTACCAAGTCCATCAGGTCAAGAATAACTTCATCAGGTGGTTTGCCATCAAGGACAACACATGTCAACAATCTCATGTCTTCATCTTCATTCAGTGGGTTGCCATCAAGGACAACACTCTGCATCATATTGCCAACAATCTTCCCCTTTGGACTTGATGGCAACCACGATGGTGTTTGGTTACCACAACAGATAGGTACATTAAGAATACAATGACACCATGTCACTCTCCCCATTTTTGACACCATTCTTTCTCTTCATTAAAACACCATGTCACTCTCCCCCTTTGACATCAAGGGCAAAGGGCGGATCAAAACCAACATACTCTCCCCCTTTTCTCCTCATGTGGAAGAAGCGTTCTGCAGATCTGAATTATACTGAAGTGACCAAGCTCCCCCTGAGTTCATGCTGAATCTTCAAACATAATTTTCAATGAGGTACATGACTCTATGAACTTCCTATCACACAAGACTCATACTTACATCAAAGATCCAACCAAGTGGATTTACATATGAGACCTAAATACCCAACCAAGTGGGTTTACACATCTTAACTCAACTACCCAACCAAGTGGGTTTACAAATTTGACTCAGCTACCCAACCAAGTGGGTTTACAAAATTTGTCAAGTCCTTACATGACTGAAAATTACAATTTTACATCATGGGTCTCAACAAGACCTTTTCATCAAAATACAAATATGACCATTTATGACCAAGACCAGAAAAAACCTCAAGAGAGATCATATATCAGAACCACCATAATGCCAACAATGCATTATACTTCAGCAAGACTAGGGCTTCCCCTGAAAATGTGCATCCGAACATCCTTTCCATATGACTAAGGCTCCCCCTTAGTTTTTGCATCCTGAACACTTTCAACCAATCATCAAGGCATCTTTAAAACATCAGAGATTGAAACAGTATTATAAGAACTGGAACACCACCAGAAATACCAGAGATATCAAACAGCACTACAGCTGTGCTGGAGAAATCTGACCCCAAGCGGAAATTTTTCAGCAATCAGACGTACGCGGTTTTATGTGAATGAACTCGTGTATATACGCGACTGTGTTTCATTAAATCCGCGTATCCACTACCATATTATATATTTCAACCAGATCTGATCCTCTGTGAGGCAAAGACAGTGTTCAGCTTCTTTCTGAGATATTTGAATGCTTCCCTGGAATACAGATAGATAGAACAGTGAAGTTGTGTCTTCAACTGTCATCCAACGGTTGTAGCATAAGCACATTAGTAACCAAGCCTTCAGATTCTTTGCAGCATCAATACATTCTTTCCAAGAGAAATTATCATACCAGAACAACATGTTCAAATATGTGTCAAGCAATCATCCATGTGGTCCAATATCATCAAGATCTTCAAGATTTAACATGATGTAACATATGTAGGAAAAAGATCTCAACCATAGTAACAAACTCTGCATGATCTATTCTTATTTCTTAATCAAAAGACTTCCAACTCATCCATGTGTGAGCACAAAAGATACTTTTCAGCAAACAGGGCTCAAAATCTCATCATAATAAACCATATACCAAGTCATCATCATTTGAGCATGAGTATCACAATAACCAAGAATAAGCAGTCATAGTGCCAACAATGCAATCATTAGTATTCAACCTGCTGCTCCCCCTGAACCAGTGCTCTTCCTTAACTTGTGCAACCTGAACACCTTCATCAGCAAGTCATCAGCAACAATCTCTGTATGATCTATCCTTATCTCTAAATTATAAGACTTTAATCTCAGCAACGAATACTCTTCATCAAAAAGCAATCCGGGCTCATTCATAAAATTTATCATAAGAAACCATATATCATGTCATTTATCATTTAGAACTGAGAAATAAGCAGATACAAAGTCAATAACACAGTTATTAATAGTCAGACTGATGCTCCCCCTGAACCTCTGCTCCTGATTCTTCAGCTGTCATACCAATTCTCTTAACATCAATGCATACACGACTGTGTTTGTTTAAACTCGCGTGTATACGCGACTTTAGTTCACCGAACCCGCATATGGAAAGTGACACATTGAAAATTTCACTTTCCTTCATCTCCCCCTGAACTTATGCCTCCTGTACCTGTCTTCTTCACATCAGATGCACTGTCAGAAATAAATATAACTAGAATCACCAAAACAACCATGGGAATCACCATACATCGCTCCTCCTGTGACGATACATTACTAAGCTCCATAATATATCTCACATCACTTCTGCAGTCATTAAGATAAGTAAACTTCATAAGTGGATGACTGCAATAGGGTCAAAATTCCCTACGTTTCTGATCGGTCCTCCATCTTTTTCCAGATTTGTTTGAACTTTCTATTTGTGTGCTGGAAGTTATCCAAATTCTCATATCTGTTCATCATGCATTCCTTTTCCACATGACCATACTTATTACAACCATAACACCTCATGTGACCAGAGAATTAAGCATAAGGATCATAGTGTGTTTCTCTGTTCTTCCTCCTATTGCATTCAGCTGCTTTGTGACCATACTTGTTGCATGAAAAACAATATCCCTTGAAGCTACCAGAGTACCTTTCTGAGTAGAATCTGTTTGTTTGTGGCTGAATTGTTTTGCTTCTGCAATTTGCTGCAACATGCCCATAATTATGACATTTAAAACATTCAACGTTCTTGAATGAATTCCTTTGAGAATTCATGATTGTTGGTTGACCTTTTGTTTCTTTCAACTCTTCAGGTTTTGCATTGACTTTCTTTGAATCTTTAGCACTTCCTTGTGAACTAGATTCTCCTTTAATAGTTTCATGAAAACCAAGACCAAGTTTGATAGCAGGAGACCTTTGATTACTCAGAATATTATCCAAAATCTTAGTACTATCTTGAAACCTCAAAAGTTTAACCTTTTCTTCTAATTTACCTTTGAGAATGTTTACCTCCACCTCCAAGACTTGGCATTGCTTCTTCATGCTTTCTTCTTTCCTTCTTCCGTCTTCTACTTGATCATTCAGATTTAGAATTTCTTCTTTCAACCCATTTCCTTGTTCTTCAAAAGTTTGTAAGAGTTCTTCATTCTTCTTCTTAAGTAGCAGATTGCTAGAGATATGTTTTTTAAGCTTCAGATGCCACCATTCTTCTTATTGATTTATCAGGATCTTCTTTTGAGAGATAGTTCAACTTCAAGGCTTTCCTTCATTGATTTACTAATATATAATTCTGTTTATTCTATCTATCCCTTCATTGTTTCTATCTTTGTTCATTCATTTTCGAGATCATCTCATTGTGCATTGATTATTATAATTAAATAAATCCTTGTGAATGCTGATAACCTTTACAAGGTCTAACAGTACTTTCATATCTACACATTTCTTTTAGAAAGATTATTTCTAGGATACAATCCTCTGAATTAAATTCACTAAATTCCTTACTACTTTCTGTCTTTCTGAGATATCTCCTTGCCCAGGTAGCCTTCTTCTTTTAACTTCTTTTCCATGGTAACTTTGAATCTGAATAGAAATCTTCTTCATCTTCACTGGATACTTCATCATCATCTTCTTTTGCATAATAACTCTTTCTCTTTTCAAATTTTTTCCCTTTACCATGTTTTTCTCTATAAGGACATTTAGCAGCATAGTGACCAACTTTTACACACTCAAAACATTTGAAGGGAAGCTTACCTTTGAATCTTCCAGTACCTAGTTGGAGCTTTCTCACGAAATTCGCTTCTTCTTCATCGGATATATAGCTGGATTCTTTGACAACTTCCTTTTCCTTTCCTTTTGTAGATGCCTTAAAAGCAACTTCTCTTATTTGAGAAGGACCTCCTTATCTCATTTCAAAAGCAGTTAGAGTACCATGTAATTGAGTGATAGTAAGATTTTACGGATCTTGCTGCTATATTCACTCGTTGAAACTTTGAGGTCAATTTTGAAGTCCGTATCTTAAGAATTTTTCCACGAGGTAGTATCGGTTATGGTTTTCATTCTCATTGATTCTAGTATCATCTGGTGAAGAAGGCAGCAAGCCTTTCATCACTATGCATCTTCAAATTTTCATATTCAATTCTAAGAGTTTGGAGTTTTGCACTTTTTACCTTTGTATCTCCTTCATAGCTCGGAATGATTTTGTCCCATATTTCTTTTGCTGAATGTAGCTGCATCACTTTAGCAAATTCTGATTCAGACATGCTTCCTAATAAGACATTCACTGCTTTGGCATTGATTTCATACTTCTTCCTTTCTGCTGCATCAGTAGGAATACTTGCTGGGTATTGATAACCTTCTTCCACGATTGCCCATACATCTACACCAAGACTTTGCAGATATGCTTTTGTTCGTACCTTCCAGAATATCAGATTGCTTCCATTGAATAGAGGTGGATTTATAGACATTACTCCTTCTTGACTTCCCATTGCGACGAATCTCCTTCAAGCGATCAAGCTTCTGCAGAAGGACCTGCTCTGATACCAATTGTTGGGAAAAATACTGAGAGGGGGGGGTGAATCAGTATTTAGGGCAAACTGAAACTTTTTACTTTTTCATGCTCTAAAACCCATACGCTACTTTGCTGAAGCCAACTAGCGTATACACGCGGATATCCTTCATAAAACTTGCGTATACACAGAGATCTAATTATGCCATTAGTTCTTCATTTATATCATTCCATCATTCATTCATTAGATGTTCTATAAACAGTAAACATGTGCAGTAAGAACAGAATAAACCATCACACAAAGCATCACACATGAACACCAGGATTTTTAGGTGGAAACCCAAGTCGGGAGAAAACCACCGCTGCAGTTGCTCGGCCTTCAATATTTTATTATAGAGAAAACATATTACAACATATGTGCTGGTGCAGACTCCTACCAGCACGCAGGCACCCACCTGCGCTCGTTTACCAGCCTCTCCTGGAAGGGAGCTCCAACCCCCTGACTCGTTTACCAGCCTCTCCTGGAAGGGAGCTACGACCCCCTGCTCTCGTTTACCGGCCTCACCTGGAAGGGAGCTACAACCCCCTGACTGAAGGCTACAACCCTCAGCACCTCTATGGACCACGTTTCATCAATTTTCACACTGGATCCAAAGCTTCCTTTAGGACACAACTTGCAGGCCACGTTTCATCATATTTTCAGACTGGACCGACTCCATACTTTTAAGCTCAAACATACATCACCAACAGATACTTGTCAATTCAGATAACCCAGACAGATAGCAGTAACATAGCAGAACATATCAGACATTTCATACTCAAACTTCAGCAAACCCTAGTTGTGAATACACGCTTTCCTTTCAGTGATACCGCGTATACACGCGCTTCCATTCACATAAACCTGCGTATACATCTGTTTATAATTCAGGGAAGATACGCGCTTTCGCTTCACCAAACCCGCGTATATACGCGCTTCCGCTGTTCCGAACTAGCGTATACATCTTCAATCATTATAGAGCAGCATACTTCTTCAGATCAGATATTCAGTTCAGATGTAACCCTTTTACTTCAGACAAATGTTCGCCTCATCTCAGATCTAAGCATTCCATAAACAGATCTAGCAGATACAAATACATTTCAGATCTAGATTTCCTTCTTCATCATTTCTTCATTGATGCATCATACATTCAGATCTTTCATTCAACTGTAACCCTTTCATTCAGATATACTTCAGAGAGAAGTATTCATTCAAGCTTAGACATCTTACACCCACACTCATGATTTGCACAATGAGTTTCTTCTCTTTATATAGGATTACCCTTTTCAATATAGCCAAAACAACACTAATTCCGATGGTATTTCTGGACGGGGTCATTTAGACGAATCATTACCCAATACAATGGGTCAATACCATGGTGGTTACCCCTGGTTTTGCACTTTATGAGCGCTTTTGCCCATACGCGACTTGGCACGTTGTTTCCCGCGTGCATACGCGACTTCTCCTAGACAAATCCACGTATTCCTTGAGACATACTCTTTTCATCATAGATCTAGCACATACTGAATTTATTTATTCATTCCCTTCTGTACTCTCTGTAGATACATCATATTTACATCATTTAACAGGTTCATCAAGACATATTCTATCAAGCACAACTTCATCAAGTAGGCTGCCATCATCTTCATCAAGTGGGTTGCCATTCAAGGACAACACTCTATCAAGTGGGTGGTCATCAAGGACAACACTCAGCATCATATTGCCAACAAACATCATATCACATCAGATTTACATCATTTACCAAGTCCATCAAGTCAAGAATAACTTCATCAGGTGGATTGCCATCAAGGACAACACATGTCAACAATCTTATGTCTTCATCTTCATTCAGTGGGTTTCCATCAAGGACAACACTCTGCATCATATTGCCAACAGGGAACATTGATTCTTAATGGGGGAGGAATGAACTAGTTGGATATTTGTGGCCACATGCCTATTTCTCTTGGACCCCCAACATTGTTTCTTTCAATATCCTTCATTATATCACAATTACTATTTTTGGGATTTTTTATCTTCCTCAACATTCAGAACCGTTTTGAGACCCTAAACGATATTTTTTTTTGGAAAATAAGAAAACACATAACCCACATTAAGGTTTTATAGTAGAAATATTTAGCCCTTAGACAAATATTTCTAAAGAGGTATTATAAGCATCAAACGAATATCATAGGCCAAAGTTACAGCTTCGGGAAGTTGATGTACCAATTTACCCCAACGGGGCCCAAAAAATTTTGGTGCTTCACCTCCTAGGGTTAGGCTTTTGGATGTTTATAGTTTTTCATTATTTCTCAATAATAAATAGGCATCTAATACTCATTGTAACATAGTGTATAAGGAATGTAGTTGCCATATCACTTCTCAGAGATAAGCTACTATGTCCCAAGTTATTTTATTTCCATTCTGCATGTAAATAGTTTTAAGTACTTTGTTTTTAATGAACTAATTTTACCGTATCATTTCATATATGTTCTTATATTTATATATATGTTTAATTTATTTTTTCTGAAATTTGGAATATTTTATGTGTTGACGGATGTGAAAAGAGAATTATGGATGCCATAGATTTTGTGATTATAGTGAGTATATGTCAAGCAGAGTCAGTGCCAAAATAGAGAAGTGTAATTCTTGATGGACTTTAGGTTGTGACCTACAAAATAAGAAGTTGGGACTTCTATCTAATTGGATGTCTGAAGGATAAGATGGTGGTTGATGCCTCCTTTAAGTGGTTCCCTACATAAATCCATGGAGTTGGTTCTTTTGGCAAGATGATCAAGTGTTTGTAGAAGTATTTGCTTCATTTTTGTAGTGGGTGCTAGAAACAATTCAAGGGAGTTGGTACTTCCTATGAGTGGTGGGTAATAAATATTAATTTAAATAGAGTAGGAGGTCATATTTTACATCATAACAATTAAACGTTGGTAGTTTTTCCATTTTGTGATTCCACAATAAATCCGCGTGTTCATAAGTGTATGTTTCTAGTGGTGTTGTTTTGTATGATCATGTGATCATTTTGTTTTTTGATTTACATGATATGTTGGTGGTTACTCACAAAAATTATTGCCAAAATTAAATGAAAAAAAAGATAGACATTAAAATTAAAATTGGCCTTAATATTGATTCACCACTCCTCTCAGTATTAATTATTATTTCCAATAGTAAACATAAGAGTTTTTACATGCATATAGGGATGTGTTATAGGAAATTAAGGGGATACCATATAGAAGGGAAGTGGATCATGATATCCATATTTTATGTTACTTCCATCTTCCAAACATTGGGTTGTCTAGGAAAGCTATTATTGATGCAAGTGAGGTGACGAAAATGTTGCAATATCCATTGAAACATTGTGTCATGTGACCAAGTACATCACCATGTGGGTCACCCAATACCATTTCTCCAAAGAAGGTTGAGACTTGGAAAATGTGTATATATTATAGGGTGTTAAACAAAATTACTCTCAAGAAGAGGCCCCCCCTACCATATATAGATGATATGCTGGATCACTTGGAGTAAGAATAATATGTCACTATGTTGGACATAAGGTCTGCATATCACTATTATTGAGTGAGAGAAGAAGATACCTTGAAGACTTCCTTTAAAAGTAGACAAATTTTACATGAGTTGTTAGTCATGTCATTCGTCCTATGTAATGCACCTACTACATTCATGAGGTTAATGAATGTTATAATGCACACTTTTATGTATTCATTTGTTATTATATATATATATATATATATGATATATTTATGTCTACTTAGAAGGATTACATTTGATGCAAGTGATAGAGACATAAAAGAAGCACCATCTATTAGAAAATCTCATGGAATGTGAGTTTGCAAAAAATTATTTAGTGTATCTGAGATATGTGATAGATGGAGAGAGCTTAAGTTAAATCCTACTCCAATCGATGCCATTATGAAATGGTGGGTTCCTACTAATGTTTATAGGGATATGATTTTCGTTAGGGTATCAGAGTGCCTCAGGAAATTCATATCTACATTCTCATAAGTAGAAGGAGCACTTAATGACATACCAACGAGTGTAAAGTGTTTCCAATGGGGAAAGGGTTAGTGGAGGGACTTTGAGGAGATAAATAAAAATATTAGTCAAGCACCAATTTTGGCATTACTGAATGTGTAGTAGTCCTTTGAAGTGGTGATACATGTGAGTGGGTAACCAATGGGAGTGGTATTGATGTGGTGAGAAAGGCTTGGTTTCTACAATTCTAAAGTATTTTATGGGGTGGTTCTTAAATACCTTATGAAAGACAAGGAGTTATTCCCTAAGGTAAGATTTGAAGAATAAAAAAAAATATCTGATGAGAAAATAAATCATAATCAAAATATATATGAACCACTATAGTTCTGATAGGCCTAAAGTAAGATACAATAGACCAAGTATTACAAGTGGATGAGGTTTCTATTGTAGTTTTATTTAGTGATAAATTACATAACAAGGGTAGCACAAACAATTTATATGACATGCTTTAAGGCCACCCAAATCAAATATCACAGTAGTGGGGGCTACGGTGCATGTGGATCCATTCAACCATGATGCATACAAAGAGGAATATTTAGAGGGTGATGAGCTCAAGGAGGAATTTAAATAGTTACAAATATAAATCCATGTGCATGATGGTGACAACATAGTTGACTACCATATACATAATAGGTTTCTCTATAGGCTAGATAAGCTATGTGTTCCTAAAGGTTAGCAACTACATTTTATTAGAGAGGTTAAAACCTCCAAGATTGCATAGAATTTTTGTGTAGGAAATAGAGTGGCCAACTTGCGAAGTTATGTGTATTTGCCCAATATGCAAGAACATGTACCTAGATTCATAAGAGAATGTATGCTCTATTGTGATAGAAATACTAGTAATATGAAACAAGGTTTATATTGTACCTTGCCTATACCCACTTGTCCTTGGGATATAATTTCCATTGGATTTGTGGGAGGATTAAAAAAAATTAGGAAGGGACATGAATAACTATTCATGGAAGCTGATAGGTTCAACAAGATTTGTATTCTAATTCCCTCCAAATACCATCATTGAGCAAGAGGTAATGAACTAATTTTTTGGATCAATCTGGGTGCAATTTTCGATACCAGGGAGCATTTTCTAAGATGAGGACAAATATTTTCAATGTATTTTCAATATTTTATGGAAGAATAAGGACATGAAGTTAAATGAATATAAATAATTCCATACATAGATAAACGGGGAGATCAAAGTATTCAATAGGACTTTGGTGCAACTTATGAGGGGTTACAATTAGAGTCATCCAGAGACTTTGGATGAAAATATGATATATATATATCTATATATATATATATATATATATATACTTTTCTAACATGTTTTTCCAAATTTTTTGTTGTAAGTCACCATTCTAAATATATTTTAGATATTTTCCACCTTTGCCTTTGGATATTGCATATGGGTAGCAGGGAGGAGTGAGGTAGGATTTTACCGGGGATTTGTTAAGGATAGAAAAATTTGTTGAGAATATTAGGTAAGTACATATAAACCTACATGATACATTGAGGAAGTCACATAAAAAGTATAAGGCTATGCATGATGAACACAAAATAGACAATCTATTCAAGGTGGAAGAGAGACTATGGCTATAGTTGAACAAGGAGAGGCTAAATGGTATTGGTAGTAAAATCAAACCTCTACAATATTTCCCCTCTAATATACTAGAAAAAGGTTGGATACAACACCTATATACTCATCCTCTCCCCATACATGTATGTTTAATCAAACTTGAATGTGGATAATATGAAGCCCTATGAGCCTTTACTTCTAGAATAGGAAGACCAAAAATTCCTCCATAATGTAATGGATTTGGCTCCAGATACTCTATAAAAGTTGATTATCCATTCAATTTTATATAATAATTCCAATACCATAGGAAAAGGGCATAATGACCTTTGGGAGTGTTTTCCCTTGTAGCTAGTTTTTGGCTAGAAAATTGTGTCAGGGCATCAAGATGTGGTAGTTCTTTGAAATATGGTTACTAATCGATAAACTTGTTACTTAAAAGGTACAGAAAAATCTCACAGAGGTTTAACCAAAATCCTTGATATCAACCTTCATAGATAGCATGAGCTAAAATTAATGGAAGGAATATTGCAGAAATAGAACGAAAAAAATTAAACCCAACCTAAATATACCATATATTTTTTATAGAAAAAAGAACATGGAATTCCATGAAATGGATCAACAAATAATATATCTAAATCATATGAAATGGTAATATAAACAACCTATTTATATTATAAAATCAGTTTCAACATAACATTGCCAAGAGAAATAAAGAAAGTTGATCCTCGGCTTGACTTCTCTTATGTTCCATATAATCTAAATATGCTCACATGAATATAATAAAAATAAAATAAAATATAACACTCACAAAAGAATAAATTATACTAGAAGCTGAAACACAAATATTTTGATTAAATATACTAAAAAGAAAATTTATTGAAAATACAAATTACAATTTCTCTTCAAAATCTAACCCTTATAACATATATGACCAACTTCTCTATTATTTACAAATATAGGCCCCTCCCTATAATCATGAAACAAATTTTTAAGAAAAAATGAACTTGACACCTGCAAATACATGATGTCTTAATTGCCTAAAAAGCTACGAAAACTCTTCCACCTATTTTAACAAGTTTCCCTTTTATCATATTTCGTACAGTATGTCATTTGTCACCTGTTGAAGTAGGATTTACAAAATTTATTACATCTCCAATTTTTACTCTTGTATCAAATTACACTTTGACCAATTTATTCCATTTCTTTCCACAATTATTTTATGTAACATTTCATGAGAACCGGGGTTTTCGAATGAAATTAATTGGAGAACATAACCAAGAATCATTTGGAACAATTGTACCTTCATGGTCACAAATTTAAGCTCAGGGATAAACAATATATTCTATTTTCATCATTAGTATTATAAAATTATACTCCTACTTTATCAATTGGTTCATTCCTCCTGTGAAAGAAACAACTATTGGTAAAATCCAAAGGGAAAGTTTATTTTTGCGTCCATAATACATATGCTAGAATCTAGATAAACTACTCTAGTATTGATGAAATAATTAAAAACATCAAAAACAATCATGAGCATGTACAAAATCCTTGTATGCATCATTATTGTCATCTATTTAAAATTTATAATTTTTTATGACCAACTTCTTTTGGATAGTTGCACTACCCTTCCTCCCAGGGCATCAAGTCAATATATAATGTGAGTAAGTTCCAAACTCATATGGAGATATGTTCTATTTTCTACGATTGTCCTTGATAGACACTCATGCAAATGTCTATATTTATAACAAAATGCCTCTCTTTTACATGTTCTATACATTAGCTCAAAATTGTTAAGTTTGAATCCTCTTGAATTTTTATTGATAGGGAAATTCCTTGTTCTTCATCAACTGTAGAAGATATATTTCCTCTATACTTTTCAAACAAGAGAATTCATCCATGTGTCTGACCATTGTCATAGTATATATTCAACATTTTTTAGTGACAAGCCAAGTCAGGCTCAACTCTTTTCTTCCATATCTTCACATATAACCTGGAAGCACCCTCAAAAAAGCCAACCTTTCAAAATTAAATAACAAAATGAATAAAATGATTAGGTTTTTGGGAAATCACTTATCAATGAATTATTTTGAGGTGGTATTCTTCTTCTTCAAATCATTGACAATTTGTGTAAGCACAAATTTGTGAAACGTGAGTATATGAATCTGGAGAACAACATGCATTGTACATATGAATGAGAATTTTCTCAACATTGTTATGTTTCCATGACATATAATATGCATATAAAATGGATATTTCATGTTATCCTCCTAGGTTTTCGACTCGCTTGATGTATCCTACTAAACAACTTAGCCACATCATTGGAGAAACTTTGGAACCTAGCCTGTTAAGCATGTGATTTCCATGATAAATAATTTCAAGTCATGAAAGGTCCTTCGAAAGTTATCCCAAATTGAAGTCCTTGTATAATATAAAAAATGTTTAGGGTGATATTTTGCGTCCAAAATCTCGTTCTGACATAGCTCATTATAAGGTGTTGTGACATCCATTTGTGCCTCATTCCCATCACTAGTTACAACTGAAAGCTCTCTTTGACACCCTTTTCTCCATTAATAGTAGTTAAGGATTATCCATATGGAATTCCCATGTGGTCCATTTGATAGCCTCATATTCTTATCGTGACACATCTTTTAGCAATATGAGGAGATTTTGAATATTTTCCCGAATGGGAAATTTTTCAAAATTACGTGAATAGCTTCGGAGACTCTAGCATGAAAAAGTATTTGATGATTCTAGGGACAAAAACATTGCAATAATAATTCTCAATCCATATAGAATGGTTGCTATAGCATGGAAAATTCCTAAAAAATCTCGTATCATTCTAGAGAGAGAATATTTCCTTACGTCCATATACATTTACATAACATATGCTGATAATAGAGGCCACCATAGCACATTGATATTAAAATTCATAACTTAGAGGGAAGCTTTACATGTGAGAAATCATAAAGAAAAATTTATTAAAACACTAAATGAGAAGTTTCCTTTTGAAAAAAGCCACTTCCTTGGTTTAATTTCATCATCGCGATGGCTATCATATTCATAGGCATATGTATTATACTTTTATTCATTATATTTTCCCCATTATTCTCTCATCTCAAAGTCCTAATGATTGAAATAATTATTGGGCCTAGCACTTGTTGTCTCTTGTGAAAATTCCACCACAAAATTTATTGTTATATTTCCCTTGCAAAGCAGACCAAGTGACACAAGACAATTGGGGTAGTTATATCTTAATTTTTTTTTGGTTCCATTCTAGCATGTGAGGAGGGAAATAAGACTCTTAAATGGCGAAACCTCCTTTACATTAAATAAATGAACAATTCTTGGATGATAAAAACGAAACAAATTCCTTATATATATAGGAGTCTAGGGGTAAAAATATAATCCTTGTCGACCTAAAAATAATAATGTAAGGGCATAATAAAAAAAATATGGGGGTTACAGGGGTACAAAAATAACAAGAAGGGGGCTACACTAACAAAAATAAGGGACTACACTAGTAATATAGGGACCTAACATGCCAATCTCCTTCAAAAATTGTTGTCATCAATGCTTCAGTAGGTTTGGATGATTTTGTATAAAATTATCATCCTCCCATGTAGAATCTTCAGTGGGTAAGTTCTTCCACTTGATGGGATACTAAAAAATTGATCGATTTCGTAGTTGTCGATTTCTTGTTTCCATGACTCCTTCAAGTTCCAATATGATTTTTCCTTCCTCATCAAGTTTTGGAAATATTTGTTGAACTAGAAGTTTGTTAGCTATAAACTTCTTTAAGAATGAAACATGGGAAACTGGACGCACTTGCGAAGAAGAAGGAAGTTCCAACTTGTATTACATAGTACCAATATTTTGCAACACCTTGTAAGGACCATAGTAATTTGGCGATAATTTATTATCCTTCTTAGCTTACTTGCGAGACATTTTTTTGTACAGTTATAGTCGTAAAAATACCTAGTCTCCTACATCAAAAATTCTCTCACTGCAATTTTGATATGCTTGTTGTTTCATTCAATTTGTGCCAAATTTAATTTATCCTTTAAGAGTTAGAGAAGTTGTTGTTGATGCTCTATTTCATATTCTAGTGTTTGAACCTTAGAATTTTCTGTTAAATATGATGTGATGGATGGTGGATGATATCCATAAACTGTCATAAATGTGGTCATTTTTGTTGCAGTATTGAATAAAGTGTTAGACCACCATTCAGCTAGAGGTGACCACTTGACCCGTTATGTTTGTTTATCAGATAAAACACAATGAATATATCCTTCCAAAAATTTATTCACTATCTCGGTTTGACCATCCGATTGAGGATGGTAAGATGATATATCAGCTATTTGAGTACCCAAACAAGAAAATGATTATGTCTAAAAATTTCCAGTAAAAATGGGATCTCTGTCGCTTACAATAATCTTTCGGTTTCCATTTAGCTTTTGAATTGTTCCCATAAATGCAGTACCAACTATAAATGCTTTAAATGGATGAGATAATGCACAAATGTGTGAATAATTGTTAAGTCTTTCAACTACCACTATTATGAAACTCTTTCATTCAGACTTAGGTAAACTTGTGAGAAAATGCATTGAAATCTCCTCCCAACATTGACTTGGAATGGATAACGGTTGTAAAAGACCAAATGTCTTAATTGTCACAAATTTATTTTGCTGGAAAACCAAAAATTCTACCACAAACTTTTCCATATTAGATTTGAGGCCATCCCAAAAAAATTCGTTCTTCACCCTCTTGTAAGTTTTTAAAAATACTGAGTGTCCTCCTAAAGTAGAAGTGTGCAATTCCAAAAGAATATTTTCTTTTATTTGGGAATTCTTTCAAATATATAAAATATATTTGTACCATAAGGAATCATTTTTCCAACTAAATGTATCAGATGTACTACGATATTGCTGTAACTTTTGAATAAGTGTTCACACTTCTTCGTCCTTCTTCCATTCATCCCTTGCTTCGGTTATCCAATCTAGCTAGATAATAGAAATGGAACAAACAAATTGTTCCACCTCTTCATTATTTCTTGAGAGTGAATCTGCAACAACAATTAGCTTCATTTTTTTTAGATGATTTCAAAGTCATAACCCAACATCTTTGTGACAATTTTTTTTTGTTCTTCTATAGATATTTTTTTTTCCAAAATGTGTTTAAGACTATCCTAATCAGTTTTTACCTTGAATTTTCTTCCCATTTTGTAAGGTCACCATTTATTAAGTTCATGTACGATTCCAAACATTTCCTTCTCATTAATATATTTATGCAAATACTTTCATTTGATTCGATGACTTTCAAAAGCAACATGTCTTCCTTATTGCATTAAAACAACACCAATTCCATTTCATGAGGCATCAGATTCCACAATAAAGGCTTTTGTTAAGTCTGGAGTAGCCAAGACTGGTGCTAGGCACGTTGATGCTTTAATATTTTCAAATGACTTAGTTGCTTTAGGATTCCATGGAAATGCAACTTTCTTCAATAATGTAGTTATAGGTGCTTCTATTATTCCATAATTCTTAACAAAATTGCGATATTACCTTGTTAACCTGAGAAATCCTCGCAATTTCCTTATCTTTTTGGGGACTTTCCATTCCTTAATGTCTTTCATTTTGTTAGGGTCTACCTTAAAACCATTGTGACATACAATATGACCCAGATATTCCATCTCTTTTACTCCAAAGAAACATTTGGAGGATTTTTCATATAATTGTTTCTCCTCCAATAGTTTCAACACCTTGTCAACATGTTGAACATGATCCTTCCTAGAACATAATCCTTCCTAGTATTAGTATATCATCAAAAAATACTAACACAAACTTTCTAATGAAGGGTTTGAAAATGGAATTCATCAACCCTTGAAATGTAGAAGGTGCATTGATAAGGAAAAAAGCCATGAACAAAAATTCATAATCACCCTCATGAGTTTAAATTTTTTTTTTCGGAATATCTTTTGTCTTCCTTCAAATTTGATGATATCCTGAACTAAGATCCAACTTGGTAAAATAAACTTCTCCATGTAATTCATCCAATAATTCATCAACCACAGGAATGGGAAATTTATCTTTAATAGTGAGCTTATTGAGCTCCCTATAATTTGGAGACATGCACTATGATCCATCCTTCTTGTGCACCAATACTACTGGAGAAGACTGAAGAACTTTGACTAGGTTTAATTATACCAACCTCTAACATTTCTGCAATCATATGTTAAATTTCACTTTTTTGGACATAAGGATATCTGTAAGCCATGATGTTTGAAGGAACACTTCTTGTGATCAAATGAATAGCATGATCATGATCACGAATAGGTGGGATTCTAAGAATTTTTGGAGATCTAGAGAAATAGATGATTTTGATGTTGAAACTTCTAGTGAGAATAATTGTGAAATTAAACCTCCCTGTTCTTTCTTCAGAAGCTGTGTCATTAAATTATAGCTTATTATATTTCCAGGCTTCCCTGTGATACCCTGTAATTCGACTTCCTTTCCTTCTGAAAAAAATTCAAGAAAATTTCTTGAAAATTAAAAGCTATTATCTCCAAAGATTGTAACCTTTATACTCCTAGTACACCATTAAGACCTCCCATTGGAATGGAAATAATTGGAATATTCAATACATATTCCCCCATGGTTAGCTTGATATTATGGAAATTTCAAGGTAAATTTATAGTTTCTCCATTTGCAACCATCACTTGACGTTTTGGTGCTGGGTATAGGAAACAATTCAATTCCTTGGCTACCTTACAATGAATAAAATTATGGGTACTGCCTGAATCAATCAACATTATTAACTTTTTCTTCTTGATATGTCCTTCTATCTTGAGAGTTTGAGTGGTAATTCCTACCAATGAATTACACGATATGGTCGGACTCATTTCTTCCTCTTCTTGGGTTGTTTCCTGGTATATATCTTCTTCTTGTTCATTTTATTCTTCCTCTTCACAATCTACGTAAAATAATTTCTTCTCAGCACACTTATGACCTTTAGTGTATTTGATATCAAAACTGTAGCAAAGCCATTTTTCTCTTTTTTCTTCCAATTGTTGTGGTGTCAACCTTGTAGATTGTGGAAATCTAGGAGTAGCAACACTTCCCTCTTTATAGAAGTGAGTGGTTGGCTTCCTTGTCGCCATAATTTTACATTCAAATTTTCTTGCCAAAATGAATGCCTTCTACAATGAATCAGGTTCCAAAACATGAACTTCATGTTGGATGTTATCATTTAAAGTACCCATGAAGAGATCAATCCTATCTTCCTCTGGAATATCAGTTACCCTTATATTCAATTTTTGGAAGTCCTCAATGTGCTTCCCCATTAAAACGTTTTGTTTGAGATTTATCAATAGGCTAAAGAAGGTGTTGCTCTTTGTACCCTCATAATGTGCTATCATTTCCTCCATAAAAATTGACCAAGTGACAATTTTTTTACGGAAGAAAAGCCATCGATACCATAAAAATGTATTTTGTTCTAAATGTAAAGTTGCAATGCATATCTTTTGTGTGTTTTCACATTATGGATATCAAAATATTGCATCATATGTAGTATCCATGTTACAGGATCCTTTCCATCAAACTTCCTCATATCCATTTTTGGAATATGGTGGTTCTTCCTCCCAACATTAGATTTTATGAAATCACTATTAGCATTTAATTTTTTCTCATCATGAGTTTCCTCTACTATCTTTTCACCATTAGGAAATTTTTCTTGTATTAACTTTTTCAAACACTCCATGTCTGCTTTTAGATCATTCTTCATGTTTTCCATTTTCTCATCAAACATACCTTCCATGTCATCCATCTTAGATTCCATGCTAGCTTCCATGCCATATATCTTAGATTCCATGCCATTCCTCAAACCATTCATCTTGGATTCAATGGCTTTCTGCAAAACTTCCATGCCATTTTTTGTTGCTCTTTATGAGAGCAAAATTTGTTGCAGTTTCTCTTGTAATTTTGATATGCCATGTTTCCATTCTTCGTCTTCATAAGTCATAGTATAGTTTTTTAAAGGCTTAATGGGTGTTGAATTCTTTTTAGGGCCCATTTTAGAATCCAATACTAATATCTATTCTACAATATGCCCTTGCAATCAATTCAACTTGATTCTTCAAACAATACTTATGCAATTCAGAAAAAAATACACACCTTTTACTTGCTTTTGAGGAGCTCAATATTGAAATTGAATTATCTATACAATTGCAGATCCTACATATTTGAAATTCCACCTTGTAGTATCCCTCTAAAGCTTCTTACAAATGCCATAGGTCTGATCTGATTTGGATTCTTCAAGGCAAAGTTTTGTCCAATCTCCCACAATGACCCATTTTTTGACTGGTTCAGTAGAGCAAACTTGTATGACTTTCCACATGTCACTGTTTATTTCTTTGGCTATAAAATTTATAGACCGAAAACTAAAGTACGTGTACTTGTGGCCACTTTTTACATCATTCCAATCCGATGCTCAGAGAGAGATCTATGAAAATTTTCCCACAATCACCTCTTTGAGATGAAATTCAGAAGCCTCAAAAATCCCTAATCTTCATAGATCATATCTCTGAAAATATTGAAAACCAATATTTGAAGTTTTGCGAAGATGTTCCTTAGTATTGTGGTTTTTCACTCTAAAAATTTCAGCTTCTGAACCTTCGTATAAAAAACGTTATTACGAAAATACCACGATGACCTATTTAGGTTAAATTTAGGAGCGTGGAAAATGACCTAACTTCCACAAATAATATCTCCGAAAATATTGTGAACCAAGCTCTGAACTTGTGCGACGATGTTCCTCAAAATTTTGGCTTCGCACTCTAAAAATTTCAGATTCTGAACCTTCGCAGAAAAAACGTTATAGCGAAAATACCACGATGACCCGTTTGGAGCAGCAAAACCCTAGAATCTCAAAGCTCTAATACCAAAATTTGTGAAACCAGCTCCAAAAAGAGAAGAAAAGAGATATCAACGCCTTAGAAATAAGCCACTTTGAGGGGGCAACCTCCAATACATTACACAAATGAAAAATTCTTGGATGATTCACATTACAAAACCTCCTTTCTATATATAGGAGTCCATGTTGCATTCTATAAGCTCTTGTTGATTTCTCCACCACTAAATAATAATCGAAAAAGTTCATCTCATCATGCCCCATGAAGCTACAAAAGTTACAAAAAAATTTCTTTGGGGTCTTCATATCCTTTCACAAAATATAGAACTCTTCCATGTGACGTTGGAATGTAACCTTTCATATGTCGCACCATACACTTGATCCTAGGTTCAACGAATTAGGTGCTCCACTAGTGAGTATTCTCTGAACACATGAAATTGGTCCTTCTAATGGCCTTTTTCTTTGCATTTTATACAACAAACTTCTAAGCGAGCTTCAGGTCTCACATCGTTTCCCTTCTTTAGACCTTGCAACTACAAATTCATACCAGGAAAATGGCTCTAGATATGTTGCATCCTCATATTGGTATCTTCTACCAGTGAAGACTCCCACTTCAGGGCGAAAACGCGAAGTTGGGAAACACTTTTTGGCATGAGATAGAATTCGGGAGGATTTTTTAATTTCTCGGCCGAGAAAAAAAGTCAACTAAATTTCTCGGTTGAGAGTTTTCAAAACTCTCGTCCGAGAGATTTTAAATATTTCGAATTTTCTTGGACGAGAGTTTGCGCAATAAAACTCTCGGCCGAGAGTTTTTCTAACTCTCGGCCGAGAGTTTTATTGCGCAAACTCTCGGCCGAGAGTTTTTAAAACTTTTGCCCGGGAGTTTTCCCACGCATAAATTGGTTTAAAACTCTCGGCCGAGAGTTTTAAAAATTTCTCGGCCGAGAGTTTTTCTCGGCCGAGAGTTTCTGGTCAACAAAAAACTCAGAAAACTCTGCAGTTTTGAGAAACCTGCAACTTTGGAGGGACATAACACCTACAAAAACAAAATGTTATATGTCGGACCAAGTACCATTAGATTCGTCTCTAAATCTAGTTTTTGATGATGTGAGATTTATGGAGTTTCATTAAAAAATTCAATTTTTTATTAATTTTTTACTAAACTATGTCACTATAGAATTTCATTGTTGTGTAACCAGCTCCAAAAAGAGAAGAAAAGAGATATAAACGCCTTAGAAATGAGCCACTTCGAGGGGGCAACCTCCAATACATTACATAAATGAACAATTCTTGGATGATACAATTCACAAAACCTCCTTTCTATATATAGGAGTCCATGGGGCCATAATGTAATCCTAGTGGGCCACAATGTAATCCTAGCCACCTAACAATAATAATTTAAGGGCACAATAATAACAATATGGGGGTTACAAGGGTACAATAATAACAATAAGGGGGTTACACTAACAACAATAAGGGACTATACTAGTAATATAGGGACCTAACATGCCCCTCTCTTTCAAAAAAGTGTTGTCCTCAACACTTGAGTAGCTCTGGGTGCTTCCGTATAAAATTCTCATCCTCCCATGTAGAATTTTCAGTGGGTAAGTTCTTCCACTTGATGAGATACTCTGAAATTGATCGATTCCGTAGTTGTCGAGTTCTTTTTTCCATGACTGCTTCAGGTTCCAATATGATTTTCCCTTCCCCATCAAGTTCTGGCAATACTGTTTGAACTGGAAGATCTTCACCTATAACCTTCTTTAAGCATGAAACATGGAAAACCGGATGTACTCGCGAAGAAGCAGGAAGCTCCAATTTGTATGCCATAGTACCAATCTTTTGCAACACCTTGTAAGGACCATAGTACTTTGGCGATAATTTATTATCCTTCTCTGCTTGCTTGAGGGACATTTGTTTGTATGGTTGTAGCCGTAAAAATACCCAATCTCCTACATCAAAACTTCTCTCGCTACGATGTTGATCTGCCTGTTGTTTCATTCGATTTTGTGCCAAATTCAGGTTATCCTTTAAGAGTTGGAGAACTTCTTGCTGATGCTCGATGTGATCTTCCACCGCTTGAACCTTCGAATTTTCCCTTAAAGATGATGTGATCGATGGTGGATGATATCCATAAAGTGCCATAAATGGGGTCATTTTTGCTGCAGTATGGAAGGAAGTGTTATACCACCATTTAGCGAGAGGTAACCACTTGACCATTGTGTTTGTTTATCAGATACAAAACAACGAAGATATCCTTCCAAATATTTATTTACTATCTCAGTTTGACCATCAGATTGAGGATGATAAGATGATCTATGAGCTAATTGAGTACCCAAACAAGAAAATAACTCCGTCCAAAAATTTCCAGTAAAAATGTGATCTCTGTCGCTCACAATAACCCTTGGGCTTCCATGTAGCTTTTGAATTCTATCCATAAATGTAGTAGCAACTGTACTTGCTTTAAATGGATGAGATAATGTACAAAAGTGTGCATACTTGGTAAGTCTATCAACTACCACCATGATGACACTCTTTCCTTCGGACTTAGGTAAACCTGTGATAAAATCCATTGAAATCTCCTCCCAACGTTGACTTGGAACGGATAAAGGTTGTAGAAGTCCTGGGGTCTTAATTGTTTCCACTTTATTCTGCTGGCAAACCAAACATTCCGCCACAAACTTTCGAATATCAGATTTAAGGCCATCCCAAAAAAATTCTTTCTTCACCCTGTGGTAAGTTTTTAAAAATCCTGAGTGTCCTCCTAAAGGAGAAGTGTGCAATTCAGAAGAATCTTTTGTTTTAGTTGGGAATTCTTACAAAGATATAAGCGATCTTTGTACCATAAGGAATCATTTTTCCAACTAAATGTATCAGATGTACTAGGATCTTGCTGCAACTTTTGAATGAGTATCCATACATCTTTGTCCCTCTTCCATTCATCTCTTGCTTCAGTTATCCAATCTGGTTGGATAATAGAAATGGCACAAAGCAATGCTTCCACCTCTTCATTCTTTCTTGAGAGTGCATCTGCAACAACATTCAGCTTTCTTTTTTTGTAGATTATTTCAAAGTCATAACCCAACATCTTTGTGACCCATTTTTGCTGTTCTTCTGACGATAGTCTTTGTTCCAAAAAGTGTTTAAGACTATCATGATCAGTTTTTACCTTGAAGTGTCTTCCCATTAGGTAAGTTCGCTATTTCTTTAGTGCATGTAGTATTGCTAACATTTCCTTCTCATAAATAGGTTTCTGTAAATACTTTCGTTTGATTGGACAACTTTCAAAAGCAATGGGTCTTCCTTCTTGCATTAAAACTGCACCAATTCCATTTCCTGAGGCATCACATTCCACAATATGCTTCAGGAGTCCATGAAAATGTATCTTTCTTCAATAATGATGTTAGAGGTGCTGCTATTCTCCCATAATTCTTAACAAACTTGCAATAATACCCTGTTAACCCGAGAAATACTCGCAATTTCTTTATGGTTGTGGGGACTTTCCATTCCTTAATGGCTTTAATTTTGTTAGGGTCTACCTTAACACCCTCTTGAGATACAATATGACCCAGATATTCCACCTCTTGTAATCCAAAGAAACATTTGGATGTTTTTGCATATAATTGTTTCTCCTACAATAGTTTGAGCACCTTGTAAACATGTTGAACATGATCCTTCCAAGACCTGCTATAGATTAGTATATCATCAAAAAATACTAGCACAAATTTTCTAAGGAAGGGTTTGAAAATGGAATTCATCAACCCTTGAAATGTAGAAGGTGCATTGTTAAGGCCAAAAGTCATAACCAAAAATTCATAATGACCCTCATGAGTTCGAAATGTTGTTTTCGGAATATCTTCATTCTTCATTCTAATTTGATGATATCCTGAACGAAGATCCAACGTGGTAAAATAAATTGCTCCATGTAATTCATCCAATAATTCATCGATCACAGGAATGGGAAATTTATCTTTAGTGGTGAGCTTATTGAGCTCCCTATAATCCGAACACATGCGCCATGATCCATCCTTCTTGTGTACCAATACTATAGGAGCAGAGAAAGAACTTTGACTAGGTTGAATTATACCCGCCTCTAACATTTCTGCAATCATACGTTCAATTTCGCTCTTTTGGACATAAGGATATCTATAAGGCCTGATGTTTGCAGGAACACTTCCTGGAATCAAATGAATAGCATGATCATGATCACGAATAGTTGGGAGTCCTTTGGGAGTTTCAAACACCTTGGAATGATTGTGCAAGACTTTTTGGAGATCTGCAGAAATAGATGATTTTGATGTTGGAACTTCTAGTGAGCATAATTGTGCAATTACGCCTCGTTGTTCTTTCTTTAGAAGCTTTATCATGACATTAGAGCTTATTATCCTTCCTGGCTTCCCTTCAATACCCCGTAATTTGACTTCCTTTCCTTCTGAAAAAAATTTCAAGAAAAGTTCTTGAAAATTAAAAGCTACCATCCCCAAAGATTGTAACCATTGTACTCCTAGTACAACATCAGCACCTCCCATAGGAATGGAAAGCATTGGACTATTCAATACATATTCCCCCATGGTTAGCTTGATATTATGGCATTTTCTAGAGAAATTTATAGTTCCTTCATTTGCAACCATCACTTGACATTTTGGTGATGGGTATAGGAAACAATTCAATTCCTTGGCTACCTTACAATGAATAAAATTATGGGTACTACCCTAATCAATCAACACTATTACCTTTTTCTTCTTGATATTTCCTTCTATCTTGAGAGTTTGAGGAGTGGTAATTTTCGCCAATGCATTACACGATATGGTCGGACTCATTTCTTCCTCTTCTAGGGTTGGTTCCTAGTGTATATCCTCTTCTTGTTCATTTTCTTCTTCTTCACAATCTATGTAAAATAATTTCTTCTCGGAACACTTATGACCTTTACTGTATTTTCTATCACAACTAGAGAAAATCCCTTTTGCTATTTTTTCTTCCAATTGTTGTGGTGTCAACCTTGTAGGTTGTGGAAATCTAGTAGTAGTAACACTTCCTTCTTTATAGAAATGAGCGGTAGGCTTCCTTGTCGCGATAAATTTACATTCAATTTTTCTTGCTAACCTAAATGCATTCTCCAATGAATCAGGTCACAAAACGCGAACTTCATGTTGGATGTTATCCTTTAAAGTACTTATGAAGAGATCAATCCTATGTTCCTCTGGAATATAAGTTACTCTTATATTCAATTTTTGGAAGTCCTCAATGTGCTCCCCCACTAAACCCTTTTGTTTGAGATTTATCAATTGGCTAAAGAAGGTGTTGATCTTTGTATCCTCATAATGTGCTATCATTTCCTCCGTAAAAATTGACCAAGTGACAATTTTTTTATGGGAGCCAAGCCATCAATACCATACAAATGTATTTTGTTCTAAATGTAAAGTTGCAATACGTTCCTTTTGTGTATTTTTCACATTATGGAGATCAAAATATTGCTCCATTTGTAGTATCCATGTTACAGGATATTTTCCATCAAACTTCCTCATATCCATTTTTGGAATATGGTGGTTCTTCCCGCCAACATTAGAGTTTATGAAATCACGATTAAAATTTATTTTGTTCTCATCATGAGCTTCCTCTACTATCTTTTCACCATTAGGAAACATTTCTTGTATCAACTTTGTCAAACCTTCCATGTCTTATTTTAGATCATTCTTCATGTTTTCCTTTTTTTCATTGATCTTAGCTTCCATGTCATCCATCTTAGATTCCATGCCATCTATCTTATATTCCACGCCTTTCTTCAAAACTTCCATGTCATTTTTTTTTGCTCTTTGTGAGAGCGAAATTTGTTGCATTTGCTCTTGTAATTTTGATATGTCATGTTGCCATTCTTTGCCTTCATGAGTCATAGTAGAGTCTTATAAAGGCTTAATTGGTGTTGAATTCTTTTTATGGTCCATTTTAGAAACCAATACTGATATCTATTCTACAATATGCCCTTGGAATCAATTCAACTTGATTCTTTAAACAAGACTTATGCAATTCGGAAGAAAAAAATACATACCTTTTACTTGCTTTTGTAGAGCTCTATATTGAAATTGAATTATCCTTATAACTGAAGATCCTAAATATCTAAAATTTGGCCCTGTAGTAGTCCTCTGAAGCTTATTTCAAATGCCACAGGTCTGACTTGATTTGGATTCTTCAAGGCAAATTTATGTCCAATGTCCCACAATGACCTAATTATGGACTGGTACAGTAGAGCGAACTTGTACAACTTGCCACGTGACACTGTTTGCTCCTTTGGCTCTGAAATTTATAGACAGGAAACTACATTCCATGTAATTCTAGCCAATTTTTACAGAATTCCAATCCGATGCTCAGAGAGAGAGTTATGAATATTTTCCCACGATCACCTGTTTGAGATGAAATTAGGGAGCCTGAAAAAGACCTAACTTCCACAGGTCATATCTCCAAAAATATTGCGAACCAAGCTCTGAAATTTTGCGACACCGTTCCTCAGGATCTTGGCTTCGTGCTCTACAAATTTCAGCTTCTAGCCCTTCGTAGAAAAAAATTTATAGCGAAACTGCTGCGATGACCTATTTAAGTGAAATTTAGGAGCCTGCAAAAAGCCCTACCTTCACAGATCATATCTCCAGAAATATTGCAAATGAAGCTCTGAAATTTTTCAACGTTGTTCCTTAGGATTTCTTCTTCGCACCCTAAAAATTTCAGCTTCTAAACCTTCTTAGAAAACAAGTTATAGCGAAAATTCCACGATGACCTGTTTGGAGCAGAAAAACCCTAGAATCCAAACCTCTGATACCAAATTTTGTGAAACCAGGTCCAAAAATAGAAGAAAAGAGATATCAACGCCTTAGAAATAAGCCACTTCGAGGGGGCAACCTCCAATACATTACATAAATGAACAATTCTTGGATGATTCAAATTACAAAACCTCCTTTCTATATATAGGAGTCCATGGGGCCACAATGTAATCCTAGTGGGGCCACAATGTAATCCTAGCCGACCTAACAATAATAATTTAAGGGCACAATAATAACAATATGGGGGTTACAGGGGTACAATAATAACAATAAGGGGGTTACACTAACAACAATAAGGGACTATACTAGTAATATAGGGACCTAACAAAAAAATAGAGTTTCTTGTAGAAAACTCTGTTTTTCTTGCTGAAGACCCTATTTTCCTTGGTTTTCACTCTTTTCAGTCCTTGGAGGGTCTGTGGTGGTTGCATGAGGTGTATGGGATGCCAATCTGGTTGAATGTCTTTTGATATATGTTACAGGGGTCCTTATGGGTGAATGGCCTCTTTCACCCTTCCTTCCTCTAATTGGATTTCTTTCTCCTTCTTTGGTGACTCTTCAATGGTATTAGGGCTCTTGATGGGAGTTTGTGGTTTTCTCTGCCTCACCCTCTGGATTTTCCTAGTTCTGAAGTACATAGGTGTCTACCTCTTTATTTTTATTTTGATAGGTGTGCTTAAAGCAGTTAGGTTAGCAGCTACCTATTGATGAGTGATGTCTGCTAACATGTTGGTGCCTTGAGGGGAGGTTTCACTACCTAAGATAGGGTCCACACCTTCCTTTACCTTAGTCATTTCTTCCTCCTTTCCCTCATCTTTTTCTTGCTCTCTATTTTTTGTCTCTATGTTTTCTGCCTCAATTTCCATCTCTTATTTTCCTTCTTTGTTTTCTGCCTCCTCTTCCTCTTCTTCTACCTCCTATTCTACCTCTTCTTCTTCTTCTTCTTCTTCTTCTTCTCTTTCTCTTAGGCTAGAAGTAGAGGTTTTCCCTATTTGGATAGCTATAAAGGCTTCCCTATCGATGGATTTGAAAGAAGACAAGGATATAGATAGGTTCAACCTTCTCAAATCATCATTTACAATTATTTTTATTAGGCCATGATGGGCCAAGTTCTAATATTTCCTTTGTCTCACTTTATGGCTCATGTCAATTATGGAGTTTGGGAGGAAGTGAGGGACACTTAATATCTGTTCAAGTGGGAGCTCTCCTTGAAACCTTAGTTCATTTAACAATCTGAAATGATACCCATAGACCACACTAAGTCTACCTTAACAAGAAATAAACTTCATGATGTGGAAGGCTACTTCATCCCAGGGGTATGGAAGGCTTTCTCTCCTCAGTCCATTTTTATCTTCAATATACTCCTCTCCTGGTATAAAGAAATTATTTTTGGCTGCAGTGCTAGGCATTGTTTCCTTAATCCATTTGACTCCTAGGGGAAAGGTTGTAACTCTACTTATGAGTTCAGGAGATAGTGTGATGGTTAGGCCTCTAATCACAGTGATGGCTCTCTCTTCTGAATGTGATTTCATAGCCACTGCAAATTATTTGGATATCTCATCATCAGAAACTTTCAATAGCTCAAAGAACCCTAACCATTATTGATTTCGAAAGATTTCCATAACCTAAGGGTGTTGTCTAATTCTCTTAATGTCTGTAGGCTCTCTTCTGTTAAATCCCCCTCCCATTTCTAATGATGTGAGATGAAGGTGGTGAGAGGTTTGAGAATTATGTATTGGATATGGAGGTCTTGAAACAAAATGCAAGAAAATTTTCTTTTACCCTTTAACTGTCAAATTTACTTTGCTGAGTGTGAATTGTATGGAGAAATTTTAGTGCTGGAGGATGAAAATCCACTTACCTTGGTCCTCTGTTGTTTTGGTTTGATAGATGGAGGCTTTGGGAAGCCAATTCACCCGCAGGTGATTCTGTATTTCCTTTGAAACCCTTGCTAACCTGCTTCTGAAGTTGTCTATAGAAAAACTTTGTTTCTTGTAGCACGATGGTGCATGCAAGCTCAAACCTCGAAGTTTCTCTTCTGATGGATCCCACTATTATCCTACTCTTGTTGCTCTTCAAAATTCTCAATGTAGTGGTGAAAATGAGACAAATCATACCTTTATTGGGTTTTTAACTAAATTTGGTGCGTTGTGGTGATTCGTACTTAACACAAGTTTCCTCTTTGAGACTATTGTCCCCACTTCAATTAATCATTGCTAAGCCTAGTGATCACTTTCCTTCATACCCATCCACTCTTACTTGGATCGATTTGACTTGCCTGGGTGGCATGGACTTTCACTTTTTCTCCAGTTTCACTTTACGAAGGTGGCCAAGTTAACTGGCCACCTTTTTTCCTTTTAAATTTATAAAACTCGACATTCAACTATTTTGGCCATTATGGAGGCATAGCGAGAGGTGAGAGGACATACCTGAGCTTTCCTGTTTTTGTTGAGGTGCTGAAGTAGTTGGTCCAAGGAGCTAGAGCTGGTGGTGGAAGCCTTAGTATTTTATTTGTTGTGTCTTCATTTTTTTATTTTTTTTTCTAAGTGAGCAGCTTTTTTTGAGTGAGTTTCTTGTCTTTTCTGAGTGAGTTGCTTACCATTTTCTTGTTTTTTTCTTTTGCAAGTGATGCATGGAGGGATTCAGGTGCCATGGGTTGTATTATTGTTCTTATGGAGTTTGCTACTAGTATCGTGGAGTCATCGTCATAAGATTTCCTTCATCTTTTGGCCTTGTTGTGCAACACACACATTTGTTACTTGAAACTTTCTAATACCTGTAGCAATCTGTTTCTTACCTCTTCTTGCTTCAGTTTGATAATAAATGGAGGGATATGGTTCATGGAGGATATGGAGGAAGTCATGGAATAAATGGAGTGGAGGATAGGCAAGTGAAAGGGGTCCCATGCCAAGTTTCCCATGATTTAGCTGCTAATGGTGCAACATAGGGTTTAGATAGGGAAACCTTGTGCATGGAGTGAAATAGGGTTTGGGAATGGTAGGTATAGAAAAAAATGAATTATTATACCCTCCTTAAAGTTCAAAAATCCCTAGGCAACCTTTTTCCTTCATGAATGAGTTTCCTGTAGCATTTACAAGAGTTTCCTGTAGTGCTACAGGAATCCTGTAGCTGCTTGATTTTCCTGTAGCAATTACAGTTTAGGGAAAAAATGAAATTGGTGCCTATCTCATGGGTGAAATGGATGAAGGGATGTATGATGGAGTGGCTTATGGAGTGTGGAAGCAGAGAATAATAGAGAATGAAGAGAAATTTCTCCTCTCGATCCCAAAAACCATATTTAACTAATAACCTACAAAACAGAAAAACACATAAATGCATAGGTATTTCTTCTTTTTCATTTTCTTTCTTTTATTTCTTCTTTTTTTTTCTATTTTTTTTAAGGAAAGTGGGCTTCCTCCACAGATTTTTTCAACCCACAGGCCTCCCTTGGGTGCCTCGAAGAGGTTTTCACACAAGAATCTTTTATTATCTATTTTTCTTTTTTCTTTTTTTTTTTCTTACTCCAGGACTAACTCATGGAATTTTTCAACCCTGGAGTTGGCCTAGGGTGCCTCAAAGAGGTTTTCACCCATGCCTCTTCTTCTTCTTTTTTTCTCTAGGAGGCACTAGAAACTATGGAGTTTCCCATGACATACACCTCCATGTTTATGGAATTTATAAATTCTTCCTTAGACAGGGGCTTCTTGTAAACCTTGAGCCTATAACCATTGACAAGTAGGGGAATTCCTTCCTCATCTATGGTTCTGATATGAACTGCACCATTATCATAACATTTTTCCACTTTGTACTGTCCCAACCATCTTGTCATCAGTTTGCCTTTTAAGTCCTTAAACCTTGACTCATACAAAAACTCCCATTATCCTTCGTGAAAGGTCTTTTCCTTAATGTTCTTGTCATGCCAGGCCTTCCTTTGCGGCCATATTGCCTCTCTGTGAAGGAGTGCTTTCATCTTGAACTCATCCAATCCATTTAATTGCAGCAACCTCTCTTTTTGGGCTTTTTATAGATCTAGGTTTAACTCAACAGCCATCCTTAAGGTGTTGAATTCAAATTCAACTGAAAGCAAAGCTTTCTTTCCATAGACCAGGTTATAAGGAGTTAATCCTGTTGTTCTTCTCCAAGTAGTGTTGTAAGCCCAAGTAGATTCTACTAATCTGTCCACCCAATATTTCATGTTTCTCCTCACAACCTTGGTGAGGATACTCTCTAAGGCTCCGTTGGTCACTTAGATATGGCCATTCTCCTGAGGGTGGTAGGCAGTAGAAGTCTTATGCTTTATCTTGTTCCTCCTTAGAAGATTCTCAGTGAGATTAGAAGTGAATTATGCCCCCTAAGAAGTGACTAATTCTCTGGGGTATCCAAATTTGTAAAACACATTCTCCCTAAGAAATTCTGATACTTTCTCCTCGGTTTCTACCTTCAGAACTTTTGTTTCAACCCACTTTGTGAGGTATTCATTGCAGACTATGATATACTTTTTCTGTCTCGATGGTGGATCAATAGGTCTAATGAAGTCCATGCCCCATTTTTCAAATGGCTCAAGAGCCACCTGAGGGTGCAAAGGCATCTCATCCCTTTGTGTAGGTTTCCCCATCCTTTGGCATTGGATGCACCTACTTTTGTATCTTCTCGAATCCTAGTGAAGGGTAGGCCAATAGTATCATGCTTGCAAAACTTTGAAGGCAGTCCTCTTTGCAACAAAGTGGCCTCCACAAGGGCTATCGTGACATGCAGAGAGGATATAAAAAAATTCTTCCTCCCTCACACATATTCTGAGAATTTGGTTCAAGCCTAGTTTGAAGATATTTCCCCCAATCCATGTGAAACGGTCGCTTTTTCTGATGATCTTGATTTTCTCCTTGAATGACAAATTAGGATGGAAATTTCAAGCAACCAAGTATTTAGTTATGTCAACAAACCATGGTCAGAGTGGTGATATAGAAAAGAAATTTTCATCTAGTATGGTCATCCACCATTCCTTCTTCATTTGTAGATAGAGCTAACCTGGATAAAAATTTTGCAACACCATTCTCCTTTCCAGGTTTATCAACAATGGTTAGGTCAAACTGCTGTAAAATTAACAACCATATAATGATCCTAGCATTAACAACCGGTTTTTTCATGAAATATTTGATGGCTGCATGGTTAGAGTGTACAAAGGTCTGATACCCAGTGACATAATGTCTAAATTTGTTTAAATCTTGGACACTGGCTAACATCCCCTTCTCCGTGACAGTATAATTGAGTTCAAAATTAGACAGGTTATTATTGATGAAATAGATTCATAAGGTAATTTTTCTTCTAACTGCCCTAATGCTGCCCCCACAGCTTTGTCAGATGTATCTGTGTGGATGTGGAAAGGTAGAGTCCAATTTGGACCTCATAGAATGGGGGTAGTAGTTTAATTTCCCTTAATGAGCTCAAAAGCCTCTTGAAAAAGAATGGACCAAGTAAAATTAGAATCTTTGGCCAATAAAACAAATAGTGGCAAAGAAATATTACTGAAATATTTGTTGAATCTTCCATAATAGCCGATTAACCCTAAGAATCTCCTGACATCTTTATAATTTTGAGGAGAGGGTACGATTTTGATAATAGTGATTTTGCTCAGGTCCACCTGTATTCCTGCTTGGGAGATTGAGTATCCCAATACAACTCCTACGCTTTTCAATAATTCACACTTTTCTGGGCTCAAGGAGAGATGCATCTCAATGCACCTTCTCGGCACTTTTCCAAAATTGGAGAGAGATTCCTATAAATCTTCCCCATAGTGTGTGAAATCATCCATGTAGATTTCAACTGAGTCATGGACCAGCTCATAGAAAATTCTCAAGACAAGTCTTTGGAAGCTAGTTGTGGCATTGCACAACTGAAAGGGTAGGACTCTGTAAGTGAAGGTACCCCAAGGGTAGGTGAAAGAAGTCTTATCCTGGTCTTCAAGGCTGATTTGGATCTGGTTATACCGACTGAACCCATCTAAGAAGGAAAATAACTTCTTTCTTGCAAGGCCATCCAAGACTTGGTCTATAAAGGGAAAAGGGAAATGGTCCTTCTTGGTGGATTTGTTAAGTTCCCGATAATCAACACAAATTCGCCATTTTCCATTCTTCTTCAGGACTAAGAGAAGAGGAGATACCCACTCACTGTCTGATATAGGATAAATGAAACCTACATCTAATAGTTTCTATAGTTATTCCTTGACTATGTCCTTTAGAGCTAGGTTCATCCTTCATTGGGGTTGTCACATAGGCTTTCATCCTTCCTTAATGTAAATATGATGTCCGCATACTGAAGGATGCACCCCTTTCATGTCATTGTAATCCCAAGAAAATGCATCTAGGTTTTCTTTTAAAATATGGCATAACTGCTTTTCTTCTTCATATGATAGATTTGAGTTGATTTTTAGAGATCTAGATGGGACAAAATCTACAGCCTTTCTGGTTTCAGAGGTTTAATTGACTAAGCTCAATTACATCCAAGGTTGGCTTTCAGATTCTTTGACTAGTTTTTCAAGCGAACTGGTAGTGGGGAACTCATTCTAAATGACATGGTCGATGAGTTTTTCTTCATCAAGCTATCCCCCTCTAAGAACGTCATCTATGGTATAAATGGAGTTAGTGTTATATACCTTATCTTCTTCATCCTCCAACCATATAGGTAGATCATGATCAATGGAAGTCTGGACTCGAGGATATAATACCAACTGTTTAGACCAGGGACCATTTTTAATAGTCATGTTTCCTGCACTACAGCTAATATAAGCCTCTGAAGTGGCTAACCAAGGTCTCCCAAATATGAGAGGATATCCATTGAGCTTTGTTTTTAGCTGTAGGACCAGGAAATTTGTAGGATACTCCCAAGAGTCAATTGAAACAATAACATCCTCAACAATTCCTTCCGGAGTTACTGTGGACCAATCTGCAAGCTGCAGAACTATTGTGGTTTTCCTCAAAGTCCCTTGGAGGTTGAGGTTCAACATAGTTTCCTTGGTCATGACATTGATGGCAACCCCTATATCAATTAGAGTATTGGGGATTATGACACCATCTATGTGCACATCTACAACTGGACTTCCAGGGTCCAGGTACTTTGGAAATATCACCCTTCCCAAAATTAAGTCGGGCAGTTGTCCTACTACATTGGTGGTGGGGGTATCCTTCTTCTTTCTCCCAGGTTTCTTCAAGCACTTTTCCTTGATGAGCTGATTGTAAATAGGGCATCCTTAATGGCCTGGAGAAGTGGTATCATTACACACAAATTTTTCAACTCTCCCAGAAGTTCAGTCTCCTCCAGGGTGTGATGACTAATATGGATCAAACACCTGGGAAAATGAGGTTGTTGGATCTGAGTGTTACTTTCTTCCTTTTCCTCCTCAACCTCTACAGGTGGAGATGGAGGGTGGTTGTCTGAGAGTACTCTTCCTGACCTGAGATTGATCTCTTATATCTCCACGATATAAGCTGGATAGGATGTCTCTCCACTATAAACCTATTTTGCTTGTTTATTGTTCGATTTTGGATTTGGTTGTGCAGACATCTGAGGAAACTTGGGTGGAGCAGCATGAGTAAGCTGAGGTTGAGGCTGGGGTGGAGGCATTAGAGTAGGTGGTTTATTACGTTGAGGCCTCCATCCTTGGGATGGATTGTTCCACTGAGGTTTTTGAGGAACATACTACTAAAATGGTTGGTTCACAAGCTGAGGATGATATGGAAGGTTGTAAGGCCAAGTAGGAGGTGTACGCTAGGATGGAGGAGTGGGTGTATACCAAGGTTACATTGGTGCATTCTGATTATTGTGACAGTAAGAGTAAGATGAAACTTGCATACCCTATTAATATGACCTAGAGCCTTGAGGCCTTTTTTGATTGATGAAACAAAGTTTCTCTGGTCCTACTTCCCTGCCTTGATATACAACCTTATGTCCAGGTAAGGGGGGACACTCGTCTATGGCATGATTCTCCTCACAGACCAACCAAACCTCTATTAAATTTAGTGGACATTCATTTCTAGGGTCTTTTCTGGTACATCTAGGGAAAAATATAGCCAATGCTCTTTCTGCTTCCGCTTGCTTCCTTTTGACCTGCATTGTCTCCATTTGCAGAGCAAAGCTGTGAAGCATGTCACTCTTGAAGTCCTCCAGCATATTTCCAATCTCATGTTTGATGGAGGTGGAAGAGGAAGGGGTATTGGTTTTACTTTGGCAAGCTCTACCTTTCTTCCTAACTTCCCTAGAATTGTTCCTAAAGACCGTTTTGATTGTTTCATAAGGAAGTTGGTAGATATCTCCTCCTGATAACATATTGAGGGTTTCTATCACCTCCTCTCTGATCTCTCAGAGAAGTACTAGATTAAGTGATCTAGTATCAATAGTAGAGTTGTCTTTCTTATAGTTTAACTAAAACATCTCTTCATAGTCTTCTAGGGATTCATCAGGCCCTAGAGTCATCATGAATATCTCATCCTTAGTTTCCTTGGAGCTACAATAGTCCCTGTTCTTTTTTTTAAGGCTTCTTGCATCTGTTCCCACGTAATGATGTTTTTCCCAGGTAGACCCATGAACGAGCGCAAGGCTGCATCCTTAAGGGTAGATGGGAATAGCTCCAGCTTTTGATCATCTGAGGCATAGTCATAGGTCCTATAGACAATAGCAAATTCAAACATGAATGTGTCAGGATCTTTCGAAGTAAGTCCGTGAAAGTGTGAAAGGGATGAGGGGATAATGTTTTTCATTTTCAATTCCCATCGGCCTCTCTAATGGGAAGGGCTTCTTGGGCTTCATTTTCAACTATGGTTGAGATAGGTGAAGCAGGTTCCTTAGGTGAAACGAGATCTTCTTCCTCTCCAATAGGTTCTTCAAAAAATTTCAGAAGGTTCACCTATGGTATGTTCAACCTCACCGCCATTGAAGAAGAGTGAATTGTGATTATGTGGTGATGTGGGGGTTTTAGGTAAAATATTTCTTAGAGTATCCCTACTCCTATGAGGCATGAAAATCAATTTTTTTTGTATTTCTTCAATATTTTTGAAACAACATGTAAAAGGAAAGTAGAAAATAATGCTAAAACAAAATCAAAGCATCTACTAGACACCTCCCAAGCAACGACACCAAAATGTGGTGAGTTGTGGTATTGCACCAAGAATGTTGCAACTCCTAGAGGCTGTCCTACTTTAATTTACCAACCAGGGGTTCATACAAACTTGGAGGTGATAGTGCTATATACACAACATATGCATTCTACTCATGTCATCCTCTTCTAAGATTTACAAAAGGGTGCTACTTCTACGGTTTATGGATGAAGTCTGTCGCACTTCATAAATTAGACCTAGGGCTACAAATGATTCAAAGACATGGCACTATCAACAAGTACAAAAATACACTACAGAAAACAAGTACATATAACTATTCTGAAACAAAACAAATCTACTCATTAAACTATGATAAGAAATGAAAGCAACCTAGGTATCTTGCATGAAGTAAATTGTTGAATTGAAATGGCATAAAGGAAACTAATATAATCACAATTTGTTGGGCCAAATGGCTAACACACTCCACTTACTCTATGCTCTATCTATCTTGATTTTAATCATGCAACTACTCATGACCTAACTATGCTTGTAAATGTGTTGTTTTGTAGCTAGGAGGAGAAAGTGCTAAGGTGGCTTATGGAAGGCTTGAACACATGGGAGCAAGGTTCAAGGTGTATGAGTGGTTTTTACAGAGCTAGAGGATGTGGATGGTGGTTTTTGGGCTTAAGGAGGGGCCCACTAGTGCTATTCCAAGTGCTGCTACAGTTTTCCTGTAGTGCTACAGAAAAGTCTTGAATTGCTACAAGAAACAATCCGAGGGAAATCCAAGGCCAAAAATAGGTTGAAAAGGGGTAGGGAAGGTGGAGTGAAGGTGGATTTGGATGAGTGGAAGCTGGCCCACCCCTTGGCCAAGCTCAAAACCTCTTGGGAGGCATGTCTTGCACCCCTAGCGTTTTCTCATTGTGTAGGGATGAAAAATCCGAAAACAGGGTTGATGGTGATTTTGATGAACAAATGGGTGATGAAGGGTGAAAGATGAAGCTGAAGGTTTCGCTGATGTTCTCCTTGGTTGTGCTACCTTTACCTGCAAGCAAACTACCTGTTCATGCAATAAATATGGACAAAATCATGCCAAAGACAATGGAAAAGATGACTTGAATTTGTAAAAAAAATCTACTCTAATCTACAAAGAGAGATCTAACACAACATTATAAACATATCCATGGTATCACAACAACTAATCTTATACATTCTAGGAAATCATAAACTAAAAAGCAATTTTTGGTCTGTGGGGAAGGTCTACCCTCCTCAGGCTCCAATGAAAGAGATGAGAGGGGGAGGCTTGACCCATATATCTATGAAGGTATAACTTATTCTACCAACATGTAACCAAGGTATATCTACAACAAAAGGAAAATGAAAGCAAACTAAAAACAATAAATGAAGATACAAGCAAACTAGCTAAATGCTCATAAGAAAAACTAGCTAAATGATATGAAAGTAAAGAATTATTACACAAGAGAGGCTGAGGCACATGTATTGGGCCCTAACCCACAAGCCTACCTCTCTGAAACTAGATCAATAAAGCACAATGTGAATACTCATTTCATTTCAAAATATAGTCTCATTACATCAACATAAAAGTCTTAAAAACCGATTACAAGAGCAAAGAGCCTAATGGATTTCTTCAAAGTTTGAATCCTAATGAACCTTGCTCAACCCTATTTAACCTACAGGGTAGCTACCAACAGCTCCCTAAAAAGTAGGTGATGATTCCAATTGACTACAAGTGAAGTATGGCTTTAATGCACTTGATCTTGAGTTTTCTTGGCTGCCTTTGATTTAGATCTATTGGAGGGAATCTCGAGGATCCTTTCGATGCTTTTGGGAGTTAAGGAGGGTCGAAAACCCCCTTGAATCTCTCCTTGTTGTCTACTCCGAGTCTTAATGATAATATCTTCACAAGAATTCAATATCTTCATGATGTTCCTGCATTTAACTCATGTGTTAGGTACTCGAATTATGATAAGCTCAATCATCATCTATACTAGCATCATAAGACCATAATATAACTAAAATTCCAGAAAAAGAGAGTTAACAAGGCAAAAATGTGACCATTAACCCCTCGAAATGTACCTAATGATGGAGCTCATCACCTGTTGCCTCCTCTTAGTAGAAATTGTCCATTCTAGAAAATAAATATTTCTTCGCAATGGTTTTAAATCTCTCATTGGTGAAATAAGTGGTAAATTATATGTGAGTTAAATTTCATCATCTCAATATTTCAATTATTATTTTAATTGTGTATCACCAACTTAACACAAACACATTAAACAACCTAAATCTAATAGAATAATTATTATTTCAAATCGAAGTACAACTTTTCCAATTCAATAATTCCAATTTTACTTTCCTATCGAACTATCTTTGCACCTTTTGTACCAATTACTAGTTATTATTGGAGGAACCTAGGTTAAGTGTTTACTAGAGGAGATAGTTTCAGAGTGAGGATTTAATTATTTAATGTATTTTTCTATAGCTTTTAGGAGAATGAGGATTATTGTAAATAAAAGAATATTTGAAAGTATTGTTAAAGGTTTGATAGGATCATGTATTAGTTAGCTCATAGCTAAGAATAAGGGATAGAATCAGATATTTTATGGATTGGGAGATATATTTTGGGAGTTATCTTAGGGATCTAGAACCTACTTGGGTTCTAATCCATTTGTATAAATCTCGATGAGTCTATGAGACATTTATGTTTGTAAAGTTTGGGAGTAAGTATGAGGAAAGATGCAAAAGCATGAGGTCGTGAGTTCTCTTGTAAAAAAATTATTTATTTAATTCATTATTGAATTATTTATTTAATGCATTATTGTTAAGAGTTTATATGCATATATTATTTGTGCATTTGCAGTTTTGATTTCATGTGTATTTATTGATAATTTGCAGGCCTATGGGGTCATTTTGGTACCAAAGCAGACACGACCCTCATTCTATTTGGCGTAGATGAGATGCTTATAATGCCCGGGAAGAGATGAGGACTAAAAAATGAAGCACTCGGAAATTATAAGATCTCTTGATGGAGATGTTTGACATCGATTTCAATAGCTTTCATAGCTTCATATATGTGCGAAACCATCCAATAATAAGAGAAATCGATCCAATTTCCACATGGGAGGAGCCGTGAGAAAAGAGGAAATTGCAGAGCCGAGCTTTATGAGTCCCTTCCAGACACCATTTTTTTTAAGCAAGGAAGTAAGTTTTCATGTTTGTTTTCCTATCTGATTTATTTGGGGTGAAGATCCCGCCATGGTTAAGATCCATTTAAAGTGATGAATGATGGTATCACGTGAGACAGAGCCTGTGTATGGCAAGCAATAACCACCCTGCCATAGGGCATTTAATGCGCCTATGGTAGGCCTCTTCACATATGATGCCCATACATGGTTGAGCGCATCTGTTGCCACGCTGGCTTCTCAAACTACAACTTGCTAAGCGCATCCTTTGCCACGCTGGCTTTCCAAACCGCAACTGCTCCAAACTACTAACATAAACCGCGCAACGCAAACTGCAAATAGCTACGCCTCAAACCGCAGGTTATGGAGGTGCGTGCCTAAATTCCTAAATCCTTGATGGCAAAAATTCCTAAATTTCTGATCGCAATTTTTTCGCTTACGATTTCTGCATTGCTTCCACGCTAATTTCTCAACTCTGTCATCCATCGCATGGTGATCAACACACGGGGAAAATTTCATAACTGACTTGGTGACTCGCAGAACCTTTGAAGATTTGACAGTTAATTTCAAAACAGAGCCGCTCACAGGTAAATCCTCACTGTAGAATTGGTAATTGTTTCTTTCATACTTCGATCGTTGATGCTAGCTTGTTGGATCATGATCATATTCAAGTTAATCTTTTGCGATCATTCTTGTCTTCTTGGAGAGATTATTCTTCCATATCGTACTCTCAAAGGAAAACAACAATAGTAGTTCCCCTCCACTTTATCACAATGCTAAATTTATCCCACGATTCAATGCCCCTCATCTCTTATTTGCATGCAAATTTAGGCTCAGAAAGACACTGTTGATATCATGCATAAACAGGGATGTTTTGGGGGATGACGATAATGTTTAAATCAAGATAATATCAACACTTACCCCCATGAAAATCACTCCAAAACAAACACTCAATTATTGATAATAAGGGCATAAAAAAAGGTCTAAATCAAATACGGATCAACACCCATCACATGCAAAAGTTAGAACAAGGCCAGCACCCCCATCCTCATGCATACTAGCCCAAAGGTGGTGCCTCCACATAAAATTCCTGAAAATTAAAGTAATAATAGCAGGAGCACCCTCATCTAGGGCTGACGTATCTCTCATAAAATCTTGAAAAGGGCACTAAGAATAGATCATATACATGCTTTCCCTCCAAGCAAATTCCCAACTGATCTCTAGGTAGGTGTTTGATTTAGCACATTGAGCGAGCAACCTTTGTACATCACTCCTCCCCCATTAAAATGTAGCCAGAACTTAGTTTACCACATAACCTATTTCATCACACACAAGAAAACACTCTAATTTGACTCTGCAAGGTAGCAAATAGTAGACAATAACTCTCCTTAGAAGATATGCCCACTATGCTGTCATGAAAGCACCCTCCTCCAGAAAGATGCAAGGGTGGGATCTCCCTGAAAATGGCTGAATCGTCTTGTTGATTCTGAATGCAGGTGCAAGAGTTAACCTTAGCTCCAACTTGATGGCAGTGTCCCCTTGCAGGATGCTGAGAATCCGGGAACTCCATCTGTAACAATAGAAAATGAGCAATCTGCAAAATAAGATTTCAAGCATTGACTCTAACCTCTTTGACTCAATTAAAAACTAATAATAACAGATTTTAGAGTCTCATATTAAACCTAGAAACCCTAAGAATTGTTTAGGACCAAATTTCCATGACCCTTTGATACTTCAAGAGTATCCTAAATACAATTTTTCACCTTATAAACAATTTTAATCAAAAAACCAGACTCTGATTTCTCAGAGCATGTACAAAACAGTATAAGATTCCTCTGGACATGAATCAACAGCTTTAATTAAAAAGAGTGTGCCATTATGATACTTATTTTAACTCAAGAACAGAGATAAATACTCACAAAATAAACCAAAACAATCCTGAAAACTAACCTAGTGTTAACCGAAAACCACACCACTTTGCAAAATCCTTAAAACTTGATGAGCCCCTACTTGGTACAGCTAGAATTCCTAGTTATAAATATTTAGATAGAATATTATTAATTTTTGAACCTCATCTATCTGATGTTATGGAAATTGACCATCATTTCGTAATTTTTGAACTTTACGTATTTGATATTTTGGCAACTGAGCACCATTTCTTAGGGGAACAAGATTTTCATCAAAACTTGTTAAACAAAACTTATTGCCTTTGTGCCTATTTGCTTGTGTTTTCTACTCCTAATACCACTTATGGAACAACCAAATACACAAAGCTTGATGGCCTTATGTAATTCTGAAATAAAAAGCTCCTACTGCCTCTCTAGGTTACCATCGAGTCCTAGATCAGCATAACTCAACCAACAGAAAGGGGCATTGACATAGTCAGGGATATAAGAAGTATGAGGAACATAAACAGTTGCCATGGAGGAGTACATTTATAGCACATGTTAATTTGAGACAGCATAGAGAGTGGGAATAACAAAGGAGGAAGATATGAGTATGAATAAAGAGCTAAATGAACTTGATTCAAGCATCCTTGTGAAGATGTCCATGTTCCACATATCCTTCATTATTGCTTTTGGTTCCAATCCAAGATAATATATCTGTAGCATAAGCTACAATGCCAGTCTATTTAACCATTTCAAAAGCATTTTTTTTAACACTGCTTCTTCTTAATGTTATGCTTCATATCATGTGAAATTTACTCATAACAATTAACAAGTTAATCATCAATATATAACAGTACTGTTGTGATCCAAATGCTTCGGTATTGCAGTACTGGTAGATGGTAGATTTAATGAACAACATATATACCAGTACTGCTGTGATCTAAATGTCAAACTGATGGAAGATTTTAAAAATGCCAGTGGCCCAACATGTGATTTCCATAGACTAGCTATAAATATTCACACAGAAATAACAGATTATTTTGGAATCTTATTGGTGGAATGGAGCTTCTGGCTTCCTAGATAGTTAAGCAATCAATGTCCAGCAAACATTCAAATGTACAAACTATATGCAAGTCTCCGGACTAAAATTGTACAAGGCTTCAAATGCTCCTTTCACAGGAGAGCCCTTGGACATCTATATTATGTATAGCCAAAGGATGGAAGCATTTTGTGATTTTCTAATTCCTTCACATTACTTTTGTAGCAATATTTTTTTATATGTGACATACACACCTGAAATCCTTCGCTAGTCTTCCACTGTCATAAAAGACGCCCTCAGAAAATTGCAACCAAACAACAAACTTGCAATATCTATCATTGGACTCCCAATATGTGATTTACGTGCTTATGTTAGTATTCTACATTAGAATGCCAGCAGATATGAAAATGCTTTTGTACCTGGGAATACTGGGTTTTATGCACTTTAATTATTTTTTAAAATGGAAATGGATAGAGATTGTATTAAAAGAGGTTTGGCCATTTATGCACTTTAATTTCAGAAAATGAGTTAGATCAGCGTTATTGTCTTCTCTACTATTGTTTCTTTGTCAACAACTCGATAGACAATGGCAAAGACAGATAAAATAATACAGGAATATATAGAGGGGCATAGGTCATTCTCCCAATCTCTCATAAATGATGTAGAAGTACCTTCAAAAGGAACATATTCCCATTACAGCCCATTATAGCATCAACCCCAATCCTCACTTGTGTCCTATCACCCACACACCAAACAAAATAAGATCCTATTACAGGATAAGCCAATGACAGAGCCTTCCATTGATTAGAGTCTAGACACATTATGGATTGATTTATGCTCTTTTGTAATTTAGTCAACCAAAGAATAAGGGGCTATATACTTTTGAACTAAGATCCTACTCTAGAGACTATCCTTTGTGAGTATAGTCCTGCTAACCCTTTTTCTAGCAGGGGTACCTGGAACAAATATTTTCACTTGCATTTGGTGAACAGGGTTGGATATGAACATCTTACAATTTTGCAAAAGAGATGAGGATCCTATCCGCTGAGGACTGTCTGAGTTTGGTAGGCTTGTTACTATCTGATACCTTTTAACAGTACTAAACTTTAAGAAAGGGTGAACAGGCTAGGAGACAGAGCTCCAACAATAGATTTACCTTCTTGTCCATCTTAATAATGATGATGGTAATGGGGCGTTCTGTAACAAATTTGTAGCAACAAGGTTCCTCCAGATCATCATTTAGGAATATGCCTCGGGCTGACCTTTGTAAGGAATTGAGTGTCCCTACCATCGCATCTATGGTTCCCACACACAATGAATCATGAAAGCATAAGCCCGTCTGCCAACAACATCTAATTGCCCAAAAGGTGATTAGATTGCTTTAGTGAATATGTCGTCTATGCAGATATATGCACTTATATCAAGAAACAAGGTTTACCCACAAAGGGAATTCGCTTGTTTCCATTTCTATGCTACTTGTTCCAACTTTTTCAAAGACAACATTAACATTATCAACAACCAGAACAGAGCAAGAGCATGGCAACCTCTTTGCATAGTAGCTAGTGAGTGAGTTTGAGGACCTGAAACATGGATAACCAAAGACCTGTCATATATTACATTCCAATGAGAATTCTCTTTAAGACTAAATTCCAGAATCTTAAAGCTTCAAAGCATTAGAAAATTTTCACTTACCCTAAGCCATGGTGCTTGCTTTTTCCCACAATTAGTTTTGTGGCCTTGTACAAATTTGCTTCATCTGCCAAAACCTTTCTTATTGGGCAACCATAGGAAACTTTCACTTGAAGACTCACCTAAAAAACGTACACCAAAATTCAACTGTCAAGCCTTCTTTACAAATAAATAAAGTGAAAAACCAATGTCAAAATTGTGTGAGAATAATTACTTGTTTCAATCTGCAGAAACTCTCATAGACATCTAAAGCGTTGACATCAAAGGGACTCGCAAGGAAATCCACCGCAATTTTTTCTCCACAGATCAGTGCTGCCAAAACATGAAAATTACAGAGATCAAAACATAATTATCTCTAAAAGCCCTACAAACACTGAAGTTGTATAAACTTTCTATCCTAGTTTGTCTGTATGTGTCGTAGATTGAAAATATCTTCGTTATCATCTCTTTCTCTGACATTGCAGAGCCTCTGCACTTTTTTAAGAAATGGGTACGTGATATCTCTTTGTTGTGGCTTTCAGGAGACAAAGCAGAGAAATTCTTATTATATCTACTCAGGGATTAGTGTATCAGAGCTTGAGAAGATGCACAATGATTAAATGTCCAGGATATTAAGGACCAGCTTTCCCCCACGACCATTTTGAAGCAAAATCCAACTTGAATTTGCATTGACAAAATGAGTCTGGACGAAAGCTAATTTTGGCTCCAAAGTAAATTCCAGTGATCACCCAACTAGAACACATTAATTCTCGATCACCCAAAAGGTATACATCTTGAAATTGATCGAGAATATGATGATATCTAATGTTATTGAATTCTTCAATAAACATTATTAAAACCCAAATAAATTTTTGGGATGTTGTTGAGTTCTGCAATGATCTCTATAAAAGACAAATGAAGATATCTGAAGCTATTGAATTTTGCAATAAACAGTTTGAAACCGTAAGAATATTTCTAATGTTATTTCAATATCATGGGATTCTACAAGGAAACTCAATAAAACCAATTGAGACCTGCATAAACATTTCAATTGTCTGAGAACATGAATCTAACTAATGCCATTGAATCTGATCACGTGCAGACACAGAAAGCAAATCACGTGAACAACAAACAACCACTGAACATCTAAATCTCATTTGATAAAAGTGGGTTTCACCGTTCATTCATACCTGCAGATGTTGTGACTACATGAACAATATCACATGATCTCCTTCCCGAGCCACCTTCACCAACACCGAAGTCAATAGCTCCCTGCTACATGCACCAACATTTACACCCACCAATAAAGTGCTTTGTTTCTTTTTCTTTCTCCACTCCACTACCATCCTCATGGAAAAAATTCTGACCAATAATTTACTACTCACAGCCAATTCTAAGCCCTTGTTCACAACCAATTCTAAGCCTTCATATTACTCCCATAAAAATAAAAAGAATCAAGAAATTCTCAACCCTCAAATCAGATTCAGTATTAATGAGTATTTGGGATTAATCAGGTGGAAAACGGATGGACAGATGGAATCTGAGTTTCCCTACCTGCTAATGGGTTTTCGAGGGAACCTTAATGTTATCACCAAACATGTGAATGGCAATGTGCTGGTTTTATGTGCTGACATGAGTGCCACTGTTGTTTCTTCGACATCAAATTTTTCATCTTCAACACCTCCACATACAACACACTCTAATTCTAATCCTAATGCACCGGGCTGGAAATGCATTGCCAATCAGAATTTTGGATAAGTTGAGTTAGTGACTTGTCAGGTTGTTGATATCTGACAAGTAACATGCCTATAGTTTACTTCTCTGTCATCGCCTTGCTGTTTATAATATTCGAGAATAACTGTGTTGCAAATTATAGGGCAGAATTATTGGTTACAAGCCAATACACATATTGTTTGAGTCTCTTCCATACATGGATGCATGTATTTCTAAGTCGAGCCATTGGGACTTAACTCAAAATTCAATGGGTCATTGTTGGATAACATTAATCCAGTGGTCTCAATAATTGTTTGGCTACTAATTTGGAGTTGTGCATTCTGTCACATGCTGAATATACTTACATTGCAATGACTATTTTGTAGGCCTATGCACATGAAAGCGATGTTGAACTTTCAAACTCCATATTGACAGCGAGTGATAAAGCTGAATGTATAACATTTCATATTTTAAGCATTTCTAAGATAAAATACATCTTCTTTTGCTTATTTTTTAAGCCATGGCAGCATGCCTATATTTGTATAGAATTTTTCGGTTGTACGAAAGTATTAATCCAAAATTTTGAGTTGAAGATGTTTTATATCTAGTACGACATGAAGTGCTATTTTTGGCCTTTTGAGATAATGATGTTGTTATCTTCATTGGATATTATAGACATGGAACCTTATACAAGATGGTTGTGTGGAGAAAAAGACTCAGAAAGTTTCCTTTAATCGCTTAAGAGTATGGAGGTGGCTGACAAGGCCTGTATCAGAGGGACTATCCATCCTGGCTAATTTATTACTGTGACTGCTCTTGGTATGAACTGCCAGTTTATCAAAGAACTATGGTGGTAAAATAAAATTTTGGAAAACCCAAAATGGGGGATATATGGTGACCACAACTGTTATTACTTAGTAGGTGTCTGAAGCTGCCACCGGATGTCTAACTATTACAAGCCTTTAATAACGCACTGAAATTATTGGTTGTTTCAGTGTGATGTCTGTCTATAAATTTCAAAATGATTAATGTATTACAGCAATGTGCCAATGGAATTTAATCATTGGCAGCTTTAGTGTGATGACTATATAAAAAATTGAAATGATTAATGGATAATAGCAATGTGCCTATGCTATTTAAGAATTCCATCCAGGAATATTCACTGATTTTTTGTCAATGAGTATGAAACACCATGTTCATCCATGAAACAAAATCATGATTCATGCATTCGAATGTCAAGTTAAACTAATGTGTTGATAAATTTAAATATTAAATATGAATCTGAAATCGAAATATTATGAGTTACAAAAGACATAAATAAAAAAATTAGAATGTACATCGCCAGATCATTTGCATTGTGTGCCTTAAAGTTATTAACCTTTGTAAAATTTCCCAGGTTAGGGTAAATTGAATTTTCATGGCATATCATCTTCGTTGCACTACTAGCTGTATAAGAATTAATGTCATGTTCTACTGGTCGTTATCTAAGATTGCTCTTCATACTTTATGTTTTTGCAATAACCAACCTGCTATTTGTCTTCATAATTATTACTGAAATTGTCAAAATCCTTGCTATTTGTCCTCCTTTATCTCACAGCATGTTGCCAAATTTTCTTATATGTATAGGGATTTGAAGAATGAAGAAGTGGGACCTAATTAATGAGTTGGAGGTTGAGGACCCAGAAGGAATGACAGATTTTTCAGTCGAAGATTTGACATGGAATGAAATACAGGGAGACCAAGTCGCAATTATTTTGTATTGTCGACTTGAGGATTTAATAAGTGGAGAGGAAATGAGGGAAAGTGCACCTACTCAATTTGTTGCTAAAACTCGTCGAAGTAAAGATGTGAAGAATATCAAGATGACAAATTCTTCGACATATCTGGAATATGTTCTATGACTCTCTCTCTCTCTCTCTCTCTCTCTCTCTCTCTTAGAATTTTGAAGTTCACTATGTCAAAAATGCATATATAATTTGATGAAGTTGTTGTTTATGTTTGATATATAGATATTGGTGTGCCTATGGTTCGAATCATGTACAAGCCAGAAATGTAACTGAACTTGAATCTACAACTAAAAAATGTCCTCCACATCAAAGCATTAAAGTTGGTTGCCAATGTCATTTCATTATGCGACGACTTGCCCTTAGACCAAATGATGTTGTTCTAATATACACAGCATGCAGACATGTTGATAAACAAAATGTTGTTTTTCATGGAAATGAGGCAAATGACATACCAAAGAAATTCAATTTTGCGCCGCATTTGACAGGGAATATATGAACCAGTGTTGAAGAGTTGATTCGTGATGGTTTTAATGCTACGATGATATGGGACAAGTTTATCTCTGATGTAAGGTATGGATCTAGTGAGTTGTTCACAGGGGCACCTCGATATTCTTTTATGACAAGACAAGATGTGTTAAACATCTACAATAATATCAAAAGGCTAGAATATGTGAGGCATGAAAGTGATCCAATGAGTGTGGATTGTTAGGTTCGTGAATGCCCAGAGAGCTTTTTCTTCTACCAGCAACAAGATGTTGTTAAAAACATCCCTTTCATTGTAGGCATACAAACAAAGTGGATGTTTTCAATGATGGTCAAACACTCACACAACTAATAAATATGGGGTAAGATATTTAACAAAACTTCATTTATTTAACTTCATTTTGGGGTTGTACTTTTATATACTTATAATTTTATCTTCTTTGTAATGCAGTATCAACTTTACACCTTAATGGTTTTTGATGATCATCGCAATGGGATTCTAGTAGCTTGGGTAATATCATCACGAAATAGTACTCCTGATATTTGTAAATGGATGTCAGCATTATTTGCAAAATGGGAAAAAAGAACAGCCGAATTGGCATGTCCGAGCTTTCATCACAGATGATGTGGCGGCGGAAATCGAGGCATTAAGGTGAAATTTTTATTATCTTTAGAATATAAAAGATGCTATAATGTTTATGGATATTCTCTTTTAATGTTATGTTATTTCAGGACTTGCACAAACTCTACACTATTATTGTGTGTATGGCATGTCCGCCGAGCGTGGTTGAAGAATGTTGGGAATAAAGTCAAGGGGAAGGAAAATAAAGTTCGTATCTTTCGAGCATTAAGAGAAATCATGCATTCATGTAAAGATGATGAGTCTGTACAACAGGAAATTGAAAGTTTTTTTGTTGACTTTGAAGAAGAAACTGTGTTTCTAGATTATTTTACAACCAACTGGTTAGCCAACAATAAATTATGTAAGTTTTTTTAAGTTGGGTTTTATCAGTTTATTTCCTAATGGACCATTTTCAATTGTTTCTTCGCATCTAATATATGTATCTTCTTTTCCAAGTATGTGGGCAAAGGCATATAGGAACTTCCTACATTCTAATCAAGACACAAATAATGTTATTGAATCTTATCACAGGCATTTAAAGCAAAAGTACCTTTGTGAGAAGAACAATGCATCACATAGAAGGGTAGATTGGTTATTGCATCTGTTATTGAAAAAGGTTGAATTGTACTACATTCACATGCAAAGTTTAAAAAATGCTAGTTTTGTACGAGCTAAAAAAACAGAGCACCAATTAAATGTAAGTAAGTGCAAAGCAAAGAATATCCCAGATGAAGAATGTGTGGCTGATGGAAATTGTAAATCTGAGTATTTGGTTCATAGCCAAACTATGGAGACTCATGGTACACGGTATAATGTCATCTATAAAGGGACCACTCTACACTTTTGAAATTGCAAATGGGCCGTAAATGGAAATATTTGCAAACATGTTTTAAAAGTTGAAATGCTAGTGACTAGCAATGCTTTGGGGGGAAATGTAATGCCTAATGTATTGTCTGATTTAAATGAAACATGTTTTCCACCTTCTCTTTCCAATTTAATATCGCATAATGAAAACCACATTTATGATGTCAAGGATTTATCATACCATACTGATTCATCCATTATAAGACCAAATAGTGCCCTAACTACCGATGATGAAATTAAACGTGTTATTTCATCAACTCATAATAAATTGAGGGGTTTATTACAAATAACACCCACAACATTGGAGCAAGCATATGCACTAAATAAATTGGTAGAAAATGTAATTCAAGAGTACAATAAAAAAAAAAAAATTCAGTGTTGTAACTCCATCCAAGATCACTATCAAGAGACGGCATAGTTTCTTGAGCCCATTAAAGAAAAATGGGCAACATGTTAGTATGTTGAAATCAAGAAAAGATGAACCACAGTTTCTAAAGGTTGGACGGGTTCGTGGAAAGAAAAAAAAGCATGAATGAACAATTGGAGAAAGCTTATACAAAAGAAATAAATCCGGACCACACATCTAGAAGGGTACAACAATCTCTTCTACAAAATTTTGGTAGGGAAATTTCAATTTATGTGTCATTTTGTGTAAAATCCAAAATATCATTATCTTCTTTGTATTTCATGCAATTGCATAACTATGTGAACTTTTTATTGTTACAGCTGAGGATACAACATCTCACAATACTTCAAGCTATCAAATTCGATTATTTGATAACAATATAGTGGAGAGTAACTCTGCGAATACAAATATGGGGAGTATACTCGTTCCTTTTCCATTTGGTTCACCACGTCCACCTCTACCCTTTGATCAGTGAACTCCTTCGTTGTTTCCACCATATGCACCAAGTTCATTCCTTGGGCACCCTACCTCAACCCTTAACAATTCGGTTCCACACCCTAGGGTGTTGCCCCCTATCGTACAACCAGTGGAATTGTATCACCGCCCGCACCCTATACCTAGTCCATTTATGACATCCAACATGCCTCCATCCATGCCCCCAGAACCACTCAGCTATTATACACTTCCAATCAACCAATTACCAAGAAATACACCATCTAGTGATGAAGGACAATCTTTTGGAATGCCTTCCAACTTTATGGTGAGAATAGTTGGTAGATGAAAATGAATCAAAGTTGCTATTTATATTTTAAGTGAACCTATTTTGTAATTTGTTTTGTAACGAATGAACCATAAACATCTGACAACATTATTCTTATTTTGTTTTATAGGAAATAACGGGTGAAAAGAACCATTAAAGTGCCAACAATCAATGGAAATGTGGAAGATATTTCAGCAGATGAGTGTCATTGCCTCAACTAAGTGGCTAGAGGATGTTGTGGAGAGACAAAGACATTTGGTTGCTGCTATTCAGATTTAAAGAAAGAGATAGTTTCAGGAAGAGCTTGCAACTTTTATTTTGGTTCCATTGGGTTTTAAGTCTATATTCCAATTTATGTACTCTCCTATTGTATCTCCATCTCTATATTCAATCCATGTAATTTGAGCAGTATCTAATAAAAGCTTCAGGCATTTTCTGTTCCACTACTTGTATTAGTTTGATATGAGCCGAGGTATTCTACTTTGTCTTAATATTGTGATAATATGAAGTGAACTGTTGTTACCTTAAATTTGTGATTGTAGATATGATTTTTTCATGTACTGAGCAAGTTTAATGGTTGTTTTAGTCTGCTGATTTATTAGGACAGCAAGATTAAATGCCACCTTGATTTTTCATGCTTAGTGAAACTTTATCTGATTTATTGTTGTTATATTTCTGCTATAATTGAAGTAATTTTTAGATTGTGTATTGAGATAGGTCTTTCTGCAAGGGTCATTGACATGATCTTGTAGTCTTTGCGGTGTTTGCATATAATGAATGTTTGTATGATTTGTATGGCAACTAATGATGGGGATTCTTGTTTGAATGTCAATCATAATGACATTATAAGTTGCAATGGAGAAATGAATGAAATCTAGTTGTATTTGAAGATGCCACTAACTTATGCTCTGTGAGAATATATAGCACCATCAAGACTATACCAACTCTATTACATAATTGAAGGGTTTTGCATTTGGCACTCCAAATATAGTTTTGCCTTCTACAAAAGTTAATTTATGTTGCTAGAGAGCATAAACAAAGAAAATATGAAAAATATCACTAATTTTCTAAAAATTGTTGAAAACATTCGGTTTCTAGAGTGTGATCAATATTGTTCTTTTCTTCCTCGGATGCGGGTGATAGTTAAGAAATGGGACGTGGTGGCTCCTCCGCAAGGCACATGGCTAAGCCACATGGCTGCGCATGGCCTCCGTATGATCCATAATAAATATAGCAGTTGTTCACCAGTTGCAAGCATTAATCCATCTGCCTTGAGCTTTAATACTCGTCCAACGTGTTGCCTCTCCCGGTATTTCGTGGCACCCAACTCCTTCTCTCTTGCAGTTTTCACTTGCAGCCTTAGTTTCTCTATCCATTACGTCGGTTTTAGTTCAAAGCTCCTCGGCATCCATTCCCCACCACCTCCACTGCTTGAGGCCTCCTACCAACCTTTTTCTTCTCCCCTCACTACCCCAGCACCCTCCTATAACAACATGCCTCAGAGGCACAGGATGCGCTGCTGAAGAGGCTGTGGCAAAGGCCAAACCTCTCGCCCTCCCATTTCCCTCCATGATGAAAGTCATCTCCCCTTCCATGAGGAAAATCTGACCGCTGACCAACTCAATTACAATTCCTCTGGCTCTCTGGACTATCCCCTCTCCGCGACTCTCACTGTGCGTTTTCCAGATGTCTCGTCCAACTCTGCTGGCTTTCGTGCTCAAAAACGTCTCAGAAATTCCACCATATCCCCAGCTCACCCTCAACATTCCAAGAAGTCTAAGGCCCTGCCAACCAAAAGAGCCATGTGTTCCTCCAGCAGCGAAGGGAGCGATGACAAAGTTATGGATGCAAGTGTGCGTTCAGCGACAACGCCTGAGCCCATGGTGCAGTCATCGAAGAAAGAAGAGGACTCCTATGACGACTATGGGTGCTTCATAGTTGAAGAGTCGTCTCCACGTGACCAGTAGCATGTCTCGCCGCTTCAGAATCTATTTCAAGCAGTTATCTACCTCAAATAGGTTTCTCTTTTATGTTCTCATGATTTTCTTGTTCCTATGCAACTTGATAATTTTTTGGACAATTTTTGCAAATGCTGGTTTCCCCACTCGGGGCATCAATCTATGGACTGGTTTCCCCAACTGGGGTAGTCACATTTTCGTGTTTTTGAACTCTACACCTGCCGGAATTGGCTAGCATAGCAACTTCAGCAAGAAAGTTTCGAATTGTATTTTTATGTGCCATAAAATAGAAATAGTCTTATTTAGAAAACAAAATATTGTTGTTTTCTTAGAAATATCTCTTATCTTATGCTGAGTCGTACATGTACATGGGCCTATCTACCATACTATGACCAAAGCTAAATGAAGGTCAGACAGCCCTGGTAGAGTAAATCCTATCATCTTTCCATCTATTAATGTAACTTTTTTTTAAGCTGGTAAAAGGAAATTTATATTGACAAGCCCTGAGGGGCACAAATATCACAAATGTACAAATTTTAAAATGGGGTACAACCGTAAAAGTTTAGACTTACTCAGTACAATAACCATTTCAGTAACCACGGGTCTTCTATTTAACCATAGGACTTACTGTTATAGCCATAATTTCCACATTATAAATCTTTAGGGATACATAAGGCTGCTCTATTGGGCTTTTGCAACAAAACTAGTTTTCTTCATGTCCCTTCCATATGGTAATTGCCCCTACAAAGAATTTATAACATGATAGGGAAGAATTCAGAAACTATCAACATTGTACCTAAAAATAAAAGTCCATCTTTCAAAGAGTGCTAGAAAAATTCCTTGTAACCTTCCATCCTATTCTCATTGGAACTCCAACGAAATAACACTAATCTAGTCTTCTAGGCTTCTGCACGATAAATTGGAAACCTTTTTATTTATTTGGTAGAAGGTCAATTGGAAACCTATTTTTTTCCCCCCAATTCTCCTTTATTGCCTGATTCGCTAGGCTTATTCGTGGTTTGGTTAGCAATTCCTCACATGCTCAACGCACATGTTCCTTAAATTTCAGTTATTGCTTCTTCCACCTATGTCAATTGACCTTTTATACTCCATGATAGTTGTTTATTTCTTTTCTTGAAAAAACTAATGATGGCCAGAAATTTCCTTCAAAATTACTTTTTAAAAAGAGGAAACTTGACTTTTTTGTACACCATGGTGAATCATCAATTCATTAGAGTAAGAGTAATTTAGACAAGGTCCAAGATCAAACACCAAGAGTATATCCCAGTGACCATGAGAGTGTCAAGAGAATTGAACCCATGGCCTCTCCTATAGAGAATTGAACCCATGACCTCTCAATAGGAGAGGTGCTTTAATGACGAGAACTCTCAATAGCAATCACCAAATGCTAGCATCAAATATTTACTCAATACTCCACGAGTTCACCATGTGTGGTTAACAAGGCTCGTGTCTATGGTTTAAGGACGTCCACTAATCAATTCAACATATATCAAACTTCACAAAGTATAATGCACACAAACCTAATAGATGTTGCACACAACATGATTCAATCACACGAAGTCAAGAACTCATGCATACCACACAAGGCACATGATTCTTGTGCCTTGATGCCTTATATTAGTCAGTATTAGATATTATTATAATTTTAGTTAGTAGAGATTATTGAACATTGTTGTAATTATACCGAGTGGTGTGTGATGGATATTCTTATTACTGCACCTATTGATGTTTAGTACTAAATAATTACCAACTTCATAATACGAGAGATTTGGTCTTCTTGGAACCCTTGATATTCACCTTGGGTCAGTTGTGCTTTTGGCATTAGGTTTGTCTATATATTTATTTGCTGAGGTCAAACTTGTCTCTTTGCCAAGGTGCCGTAACTCCATTTTAACATTCATCTTTGCATAAGTATCAGTGGTCATATTTTGATTATAACAAATTCGTAGGCCTAGTATTCGTTTGCAGTTTACAATTTCATTATGAACCTGATCTTGGATGAGTTTAAGTATTGACAATAATTTATTTTTTTCAAAAGAAGAAAAGACCGATTTCTATATAAAATATATTGATCAGTGCATGATTCATAATTGGTTAGTATATCCCATTCATAAGTGGGAGAGAGTGTAGCACGTGCACCACATAGCAGAGCATGTAGCATAAAAACCCTAATTGCATTCATCAATAACAAATTTGGTAAATGCTATCAAAACATATAACATGAGTAGACATTTAAGGTGAATGATATTACAAATTGTACATTAAAAGGTTCTTCATTACGGAAAATTATGTACACATTAAAACAGAAACAGAGTACATTAACAGGTTCTTTAATGAAAGAACCATGCTATGAGAGTCCCAAGAAAATGATAACAAATGTGTATACACATAATGAGGACCTATGCTGATGCTGATCAATGTTTGCTAATGGAATAACTGGTGATTCTATATCATCTTTGGCACCTACATCTACACTGGAAATTGCTCCAACCACTAGATCAGTGGAAATTCTATCGATCTCCGCAAGGTGCTTTATCGTAAAAGAATGAAATCGAGCACTCCAGATTTTTGCTTCTCTATAGAGGGGCTTCAAATTGTCTTTGCGAACATTGTATATGCCTTCCATTTGATAACATATTAACTCTGAGTTAGTCAATACCATTATGTCACTGACCCCATTTTTTTGGCCCCTTTTAAGCCTACGACGAGTGTAATGTAGTGTGCTTTGTTATTTGATGTCCTTCCCTGCACTTCCCATATTTTGTAGACCACGTGTTCTTTTGCCCCATTGTGAAGGACAAATTTTACCGATGCTTGACCCAGATTTGGGCGGCATGATACTTCAATGTAGAGGGTCCACTTTTCCACCATTCTGTAAGCTTAGAATAACTGCATGATGACAACACAATAGATTCATATTAGAATATGAAATACGATAAACTATCTACGCACCTCCAAACCCTGCATATTCTTTAGATACAGAAGTTTGGGTTATACGTGTCACAAGTGCAGACACTGGATAATAAAATAAATAAAAATTTATATAATCAGGACAGCGTGCAGTTTACTACCAAATCTGCATATAAATCAGCCCTGGAAGTTATGACTGCAATTAAGAACTCAGCTCTCTTGTTATACGTGTTACAAGTGCAGAGTCTTGGACTCTGAATATCAACATTTTTAGGCCCTATTCCATCAACTATGGATGACAGATCTAGACAGCATAAATGGTACATTCACTTGGAATAATTGACAAGGAGGTAAGAAACAAATTGTATATAGAATAGAGAGATTCACAGTATTTGAAGCACTTCTTGAAAATGATAATGTTTTGTAAGCTTAAATACTACCATGTACAATCTCAGATTAGCAGCTTATATTCCTGGAATTAGACCTTAAAGATGCTCCTCGTAATGATCCCTTGCTCTTTGAAAGATTTTTTCTGCAAGTCTCATCCTTCTTAACTAAGGTCAAAGAATGGTCATTGGAAATAGACAAAACTGCAAGAAATAAGATACATACTTTCCACATAGAATTAAAGGCCTTTAAAGCCAAGCTAAGAGATTGGAATAAGACCGAGTTTGGAAATATATTCATAGAAAAAAAAGCCCTATAATCCCAAATGCAACAAATTCAACTAAAAATAATTATAGAGGGATATATTGAATTTCTTATCATGGAGGAAGGATAACAACTCACCAAGATAGAGGAACATCGCAAGTAAAAAGTGTCATAGAAGAAAAATTCCAAAATAAGGTGGTTAAAAGAAGGGGAAAACAACACCAAATTCTTCCGTAAGGCAATGATCAATCACCAACACAACAACATAATTTTTTCTTTAATGAATACTAATGGGATCCAAATAGTGGCCCATGCAAATTTAGAGTAAGAATTGGTAACTTATTACTACTCTCTCCTCTCAAAACCATTACCCGGCTGATAACCCACAATCCAGAAAATTACCTTAAATATTCCATAACCAACTCAGAATGAGGCCCAGATGAGGGAAATCACTATTGCAAAATTTGAGGAAGCTATAATTTATACACTTAAGAATAAGGTTCCTAGGCCATATGGATTCACAAAAAAAATTCTTTCAAGCATGCTGGCCATTTTTAGGCCCAAAAATTCACTCATTGGTGGAAGAATCCCAATGATCCTGCTATGCCAATGGCCATGCCTTGATCCTACTCTCCTCATTATGGTCCCCAAAGCAGATAAATTCATATTAACTCCCTGCTTTTCAAATATCTTGGATCCCAATTAGTTGAAATTTCATTACGAATCAGTCATTTATAGAGCACCTGTAATGTATCTCATAGCTGGACCTTTTAGTCTTTGAATTGGGTTATCCGACTGGTTCTCCTAAAATTAGTTTTATAATCTCTCCCCTAAAGAAATTCCTAGATGAATAAAAAATTATTTGTAGAACCTTTCTATGGGGTGGGTCCACGAGGGAAAGAAAGTGGTCACTAGTTTCATGGGAAAAGCTCTGCCTTCCAAAAGTGGTAGGCAGTTTGGCCCTATGAGATCCTGAAACACTCAATAATATCTTTGGAGAAAAGCTGTGGTGGAGTTGGATTCAAGGTGGGAAAGAATTATGGTGATGGATATGGAACTAAAATTATAGTACACTAACCTCTCAATCAGAGAAATTATGGACTCCAAATTTCCCTCCAGGCCCTTCTAGATGGAATTTAGCAAATGAAACAAGCAATTGAAACAGGAACATTAATTCAGGGAAATCAAGAATGGCCATAAAAATCTATTTTGGAGTGATTTATCTGCGGAGAGTTTGTTTCTTTCATGGAGTTTGCACAAGGAGCACCTGTTAGGTCCCACTCTACTTCCTTTTTGTAATTGGTCACAAGTCATGACCCTGTTTGACAGAGCTAACCACATGAGCCGTTTTGACTTGGTGTAAATGAAATGGAACTCATATGTGACATGGGGATTACTTTTAAGATATATATATTAGAAATTAACTGTCCACCCCAGAAGACAGACTAAGGCTTACCAATGTTAACAACGTTGGAAAACCCCAAGTAGACATAGAAAGAACAATTTCTATTGCTATCATAGTTCAGAACTTTCTTTCTCCACGGCAACAATGCAAGCAAGCCTTTCATAAATCTGTTACAATTTTAACAATTCCACTAATCACCCATGGTCAAGAACACATCACAATGAGAAGCATATTTTATTGTATCTGATTCTCACCTCAGAGAGATCGTGATTGGTGGTTTTGCTACCTTCATGAGAAATTGGAAAATGTTGAAAATTGCAAAGAGCCTGCTCAATACTGGCAACCTTTCCATGTCAGGTAGGAATTATCCAAGCAAATTTCACAGACAACAAAGTTTTTATCAAAACCAGATATGCTAAATATACCCATAAACAATGAAACAAGCAAACCATACCTGCATTATCGTTCTCTCTTTCTCATTTTTCATGTCAAGTTTGTTGTCACATCTTGCCGGACCCAAATTTGATATGTCATACCTATACCAAGCATTTAATCATATGAAACTCTTGAGTTGTCAACCTAGAAAATGGCATTCTTTCCCATGAAGCCCTAAATTCATAGTTTATAGCCAAAACCTGAAATACAAATGCATACATCATAACAAGCTTGCCCGCATTGATTATGATTGTTCTTGTACAATGTACTAATGGTAGAATCATAGTGCTGATCTGGAATTTTTTAGTGCATTTCAAGAACAGGAAGGCAATATAGGTGGTTTGTAAAAATATACATATTTCAAAATAAAACCATACAGAAAATGAGTGTCTTTATGCTGAAAGTATAAACCAACCAAACAAAATACAAATTTCTTCTGCACCATAAGAAAGTATATTGCCTACCAATCACGAGGTATTCCAGCTTCTGTTTGTGCAACATAGTTATAAGGACCTTTTAACTCCACATTGAGCTCCTCTAACAGCTCTGTAACAAACATGTTATATGCAATGCTACACCATAACTATGGATGCCACAAAAACAAGTTGATGAACAAAGGTAGATCAATGAAAAGGCATGCTTGAGGCATGACATTGAAAAGATTACAAAGTCCACCTTCCATGTGTATCTATCAGAGTTAAAATTTCCATACAGACCTGTAAATTTCTTGTCAGGCATGCGACCCATCTTTCCACATACTGTCAGAATCCAAGACACACCCACTGCAACATGTGCAATTTCTTCTTCTGCAATGCGTTTTACAATGTTGGATGTCCTATTATCATAAGGCCAACCAATTTTTGTACAAGCCTAGGTCCAGCATCAAGACCTCTGGCCTCCTAAGACAATTAATATAAAATCATTGGATACTTGAGGTTGACAATTTGCTTCAAACAAAAAAATGGTTTGCTAACATGCTCAGATGACTGGAATATAATTATAAATATTGAGAGAAATAAAGGGTAGCTTGAAATAATCGCAGTGAACATGAAAAAATTAAACTTGAATTTCTTTCCATATGAAAGAACAAGATCATTTGGCACATGAATATAGCATTGGCAGAAGATAAAAGCATCAGCATATACACACAGCATCTGCTTTTACCAGCATATATTTCCAAAAAATATAAGTGCAATTTAGGATTGCAAAACACTGATTGAACCGAAAGAGTAGCAACAAGGCAATTAACATTTGTCACTACACCTTTACTATTTCCTTACTTTACCTTAAAGTTATGTTATCTGCTATGAATTAGTGAAACATCATTCACACTAATGCGTTCTCCAACAATCACAACTATTTTCTGCAGTGTTTTGACAGGAACCATGAAGTATCTACCACATTTAATAAAGTTTTGAATAATCATTTTTTCAAACCAGGTGGGAGAAGAATATTTCTTATAGTAGAAAATTTAGGGAAGCCCGCAATATCATATCTCTACAGACCATACCATACCATACCATATCTAGACCATACCTCTCTCCTGCAATGGACAGCCTATGGACGCTGCTCACTACCACTGCCCATTGTTCACTGTCAAAATACGATGATCTGGACTTGACCACGGAGGAGTTCAAGCTTGTAGGAGGAGCCGAGGCAAAAGATGAGCTACAATCGTTGTAGCCTTTGTTGGGTGGGTAAATTTCCCTCTTTTGACAGTTAAACTATATGAGAAAACATTGGGAATTTACCAGAAGTAGTAGAAACCTTAATGTGGCTGGAACATTGTTCACAACCAAATTAGGATCAACATTCACAAATTCAACGTGAATAATTGTCATCCAAATCTGTCAATATGATAAGCACATTAAGGGGTATAAGAGATTTCTCTAAAGTTTGTATTGGGAGGATTTGGAAATATTGGAGTCTGGACACAATAATGAAATAAAATAACTCTCATACTATTTTTCTTAGCTTCATTTTTCCCATGGGACTGAGATTGTGAATTTTTTCATGAGCACCAAAACATTGGGAATTTATGAGAAAACATTGGGAATTTACCAGAAGTAGTAGAAACCTTAATGTGGCTGGAACGTTGTTCACAACCAAATTAGGATCAACATTCACAGATTCAACGTGAATAATTTTCATCCAAATCTGTCAATATGATAAGCACATTAAGGGATATAAGATATTTCTCTAAAGTTTGTATTGGGAGGATTTGGAAAGATTGGAGTCTGGACACAATAATGAAATAAAATAACTCTCATACTGTTTTTTTTTTTTTTATCTTCATTTTTTTTCCCATGGGATTGAGATTTGTGAATTTTTTCATGAGCACCAAAACATTGGGAATTTATGAGAAAACATTGGGAATTTACCAGAAGTAGTAGAAACCTTAATGTGGCTGGAACATTGTTCACAACCAAATTAGGATCAACATTCACAGATTCAACGTGAATAAGTGTCCTCCAAATTTGTCAATATGATCAGCATATTAAGGAATATAAAAGATTTCTCTAATGTTTGTATTGGGAGGATTTGGAAAAATTGGAGTCTGGACACAATAATGAAATAAAATAACTCTCATACTGTTTTTTTATCTTCATTTTTCCCATGAGACTGAGATTGTGAATTTTTGCATTTTTGCATGAGCACCACGCACCAAAACATTGGGAATTTACCAGAAGTAGTAGAAACCTTAATGTGGCTGGAACGTTGTTCACAACCAAACTAGGATCAACATTCACAGATTCAACGTGAATAATTGTCATCCAAATCTGTCAATATGATAAGCACATTAAGGGATATAAGAGATTTATTTAAAATTTGTATGGGAGGATTTGGAAAGATTGGAGTCTGGACACAATAATGAAATAAAATAACTTTCATACTGTTTTTTTTATCTTCATTTTTCCCATGGAACTGAGATTGTGAATTTTTTCATGAGCACCACGCACCAAAACATTGGAAATTTATCAGAAGTAGTAGAAACCTTAATGTGGCTGGAACGTTGTTCACAACCAAATTAGGATCAACATTCACAGATTCAACGTGAATAATTGTCATCCAAATCTGTCCATATGATAAGCACATTAAGGGATATAAGAGATTTCTCTAAAGTTTGTATTGGGAGGATTTGGAAAGTTTGGAGTCTGGACACAATAATGAAATAAAATAACTCTCACACTTTTTTTTTATCTTCATTTTTCCCATGGCACTGAGATTGTGAATTTTTTCATGAGCACTAAGAAGTAAAATAAAATAACTCTCATACGGTTTTTTTTATCTTCATTTTTCCCATGGGACTGAGATTGTGAATTTTGTCATGAGCACCAAGGAGTAAAATAAAATAACTCTCATACTGTTTTTTATCTTCATTTTTCCCATGGGACTAAGATTGTGATTTTTTTCATGAGCAGCCAGGAGTAAAATTGAGTGAATGATCTTTGTGTATTCAATTTCATGATTTGAGTGATGTATTGTTGAAATAACAAAATTAGCTCTGTTATACGATCAACCCTATTGTAAATATGATTATTGTGTGTTGTTCTATGAGTTGGTAACTGTGTTTAAAATCGCAGTTGAATGTCAAGTTGTTTGAGTGTTAGAGGATCGTATCAAAGGTTTTCCTTTGAAATTGCAGAGCGTATGGTTGCAAGAAAGAGATGTAAATTTTGTGGTTGTCAAATCGAAGAGGTTGTGAAATCGAACAGCGAGGCTTTGGAAGGAAGAGAGCATACTTCTCTTTAAACCCACATCAAGCTACAACAATGATTACTCTGTTTTCTACCAATTGGAATTTGCCCAAATTACAAGGTTTTTTTTTTGTTTTTTTAAGAAATCCATGCAATTGCTTAAATATGGAAACAAACACTGATCTTTAGTTATGGTCTAGATCTGAAACCACAACAAATAAATCTCCAAGATAAATAACACCCCAAACGCACAAATTTTAGGCTTCTATTATACACAAGAATACTCACACCACTATTTTGAAACCTTAAATGCTCTCCAAACCTGACAATATTTGTTAATAGAAAGAAGTTGCTCCTCAAGCTAATAAATAACTTGATTTGAGCTATTTCAACTAGACAAACAAACATTTCTACCAAAGGCTAAATAAATACCTTCACTCTCATAACCGCAATGAAGTAAAGCAGCCTTCTTGAAATTAGAAGTGTTGGGGGAGTTCTGGACCCTTCTCTTGACCAGCCGAATCGGCAACTAGGGACCAAACATTTCCTTGGCTATGATAGCACGAGGGAACCTCTATGTAGACAATGCATCCACCCCGATCCTCATCTCCCATGTTTTCTGGCATTCCCATTCAACAAGGGGCGATCTGAATCAATACTAAGATATTTAGTGGAATTAAGCGACCTGTCCAATTTCAAAGGTCCTGTAAGTCCTTTTACACTAAGATTTATATGCGAAAAAACATGGTTTTTATTGGGCTTAATTTGACCTGCTTCACCATCTGTTAATGGAAACAAAAACCTTTGATAGATTCTGGTCAGAGAATCTTGCGATGGATGGCAGAGCAGAGAATCCGGCGTGCAAGCAATGCAGAGAGCGTAAGCGGGAAACCCAAATCGTATTAAGAATTTAGGCGCGCTCCTTCATGACCTGCGGTTTGAAGCGTAGCTGTTTGCGGTTTACATTTGCAGTTTGGGTCGCGCTGTTTATGTTAGCGATTTGGAGCAGTTGCGGTTTGGCAAGCCAGCGTGGCAACTGATGCGCTCAGGCATTTATGGGCATCATATGTGAAGCGACCTGCCATAGGCGCATTAAATGCCATGGCAGGTTGGTTATTGCTTGCCGCCTGTGCACTGGATTGGATGAGTATTAATAGGAAATAATGCGTTGATATTCGACAACAGATTTTTTTTTTTGTTGCAAAGACTTTGAGTTCAGATAAAACTAGATATTTTCCAGACCACAGGACAACACTTTCAGTCCAGATCAGACGTGGATTCCTCCATCCGTCGTTTTCGCTCTGTTGTCTCAAGATTTAAGTGCACATCCGTGAAGATTTACTTGCAGATTTACGAAGTCACCATCTTTTTAGAGGATGCTCCGTGCGTGAAAAAGTGTGGGGAAAGTGAAGTCATTTGCATGCAATCTCATATTTGGTTTATCACTTTAATGCTGCATTTACTACTTTTAAATAGGGATCACTTAAAATTAAACTTATTACTTATTTTTAAAATCAATTTTTTGTGAAAATATTTAAGAAAGGAAAAGCGGATTCATGTAAAAGCATTTTGAAAAGTAAAAAAGAGAAGGTGCACTATTTACTTTTGAAATTTGCAAATTTAATGGAGAGATCAGAAGTTTTGTGGAGCAATAAGATAACTTTTTCATCAAAGTATACATTTTTGGAAAGATAAGGTATAAGGTAATTAGTAGTGGTGGAAGTAAATAGTAAAAGTAAAGGTGTTGTATTAAGGTGAAAGTAAATAGTAAAGGTAAAGGTGAATATAAATGATAAAAGTAAATTGATGGTGGAGGACCAATTGTGAGTGTGTGGACATGGTTTTGAGTGGGTGATATATGGTTTCATAAAACCATGTGTGGGTTTGAGAATGCGTAGTGTCATAGTGTAATTTTACCTTTTTAATTATGATTTCCAAGTAGGAGAGTTATGAAAGAGGGGATTTATATGGAACTTTGTAAAAGAGTTATGTTATTTGCACTTTTGTAAAGGGTGACATCAAAAGGGGTTCTTAACATAATGTCATTGAGACACGAAATGAGAGTTATGTTATAAAGCTTGAGTTGAGTCAAGGTAGAGTTAGAGTAAAAATTAAACATTGTAATTATTTTAATGAATACAACTTTTGTTGAAGGTCATAATCATAAAAGCCAAGGGAGGTTATGAGTGTTGGAATGAACAAAGGTCCTTGTATAAGTTGAGTTGAAGTTAGAGAGAATCTCAATGTAAAAATTCAATTCAAGGTCTTTTAATGAAGAGTTGATGTAAAATTACAAGTTTGGAGTCAAAGTTCAAGTCAAAAGTTTGAATGTAATTGGGGGCATGATCGACGAAGCTTGACACCCAAGAGTTTGGTCATTGTAAAGAAAATTTGAAAACCACAAAGGAGTGCTCAGGAGTGAGGTTCAAATGAGGTGAACCATAGGCCAAGTTCAAAAAGAAGACAACCTGGTAAAGTGATTAAGTTGCAAGTTATAGTGAACAGGGTGAAGTTCACAAAAAGAGAAGATGCAGATTCCAGAGAAAGGGCACGATGATGCCATAGCAGTTGGAATTGGTAATGAAGAGAGTAAGATTGTTGAATTAAAAGCACAATTGGATGTGTTGCTAGAGTAATTACAAATACAAAGACACAAATGGGTAATAAAGAAAGCAATTAAATGGCCAATTAAGCAATTGGTGGAAAAAACACTGAAGCGCAAACTGAAAGTTTTGGAAGCAAATAAACTCCAAACGAATGTATATATTTGTGAACCAGAACAAGGATCATTTGTTGGTGACAATGATGATGATGATGATGTATATGTGGATTCTATTCCCATAGATAGTGCTACCGATTTTTCAGAAGAACAACATGAAGACCTAAAGACAGATTCATCTGTAAAACCTTATGTCTTTAAATCTAAAAATTGGTTTTTGGATGCAACATATGAAATAGAAAATGATCATCAAATAAATGGATCAAATGTCAACATGGAAGATATTGCAGCAGAATTAAGATCCCTGGAAGAATGGTTGGACAATACAAAGTCAAAGTGTGATAACAGATCTTCAAATTAATACATTTGGTAGAGCGGAAGCGTAGAGATGGACAACCAAGTTCAGGAAAGGAACACTAATGCACACCATCAAGAAGACAAGTTAGATGTTGAAATTAAGGATATGAAGAATATGATGTTGAAATAATCTCATAAGGTGTTCATGACTGAGCAAGATTACATCAACAAAGAGGGAGGACAACTAAATCATAAAGTTTGAAAGCATGGAAGACAGAAAATGATAACCACAGAAAATCAACATCACTGAGAAACTGATTTACTACAAGTGAAAGTTTGGGATCTAGGAGATTTGTATCATCTTATGAAGACTTATGGTTGGGAGGCCATGTTTTTCTTGTACCTGGGAGTTTGATTAAGGTGCATCTAACTAAGGTTAAGTGTTTACAAGAGGAGTTAGTTACAAAGTGAGGATTTAATTAATTAATGTATTTTTCTATAGTTTTTAGGAGAGAATGGGGATTGTTGTAAATAGGAGAAGATTCGAGAGTATTGTGGAAGGTTTGAGAGGATCATGAATTAGTTAAGTATTAACTAGTGATAAGGGATTGAATGAGAGATTTTATGGATTAGGATAGATATTTTGGGAGTTAGTTTAGGGATCTAAAACCTACTTGGGTTCTAGTCCATTTGTAGAAATATGGGTTAGCCTATGAGACATTTATGTTTGTAGAGTTTGGGAGTGAGTGTGAGGAACGATGGCCAAGCAAGAGGCCATGAGTTATCCTATTAAAAATTTATTTCTTTAATGAATTAGTCTTGAGAGTTTATTTGCATATATTCTTTGTGCATTTTTAGTTTTGGTGTTGTGTATTATTGATAAGTTGAAGTCCTATGGACTGTAGCATCAAATCTGCTTGCAATAGAACCGCATAGAATCGCTACGTTTGTTGAAGATTTTCTTGTATAGTAAACATTCATTTCTCTTTTTGAGAGATCAAGGCAATCAAGTTGTTCTCAAACCCATATAATGAGAACTCCAACAATAATGAGAAGGCAATTTAAAAGAAATAAAATTTAGTTAAACATTACTCTGATGCATTAGAGCGTTGCCGAAAAATAACGTGGAGAAATGGTATATCTCAAACTAAATTCTACAACTTCATAATATCGCTTTGTCCCCTTCTTCTATACTGATAGGATATATCTTTTTTATCGCTATTAAAAAACATGATTTTCACTGTTCCATGGGTAAATTTCTCCAACATTCATCCAAACCCTATGCATATCAAAGGAAGAAAAGGGGGAATATTATGCAATGATTCCATTTATTGGAATATCAAAACTTTTATCAGTCATATTGCGAAGTAGATCCATGACATAATTTTGAAAACCAACCAAATTTTCCTTCACAGTGTGGAGATTTTGGAGAATAGAAATGACATGGGCATCTAAGACTCAGAAGAAACTAAAATTATCATAACGCAAGAAACACATATCGAACTACACTCAACAGCCTTTTTTATTCTCATAAAGTTGTTGAAATATGATGCTCACTTCCTGTGAATAGCAGAGCATTCTTATGGTGATGCATTCTCTCTCTACTAGACGAGGTCGTACACCTTATCTTCTACAGTATGCCCATGCCAAGAGGTGTTAAACCATGTCTTTTTTGCATTCTTAACAAGATTATGCATAAAAATCTTCAAATTTATCTCATACCTACTTCCATGAATATCGTTCTTGCAATCGCAAAATCGTAAATTAAGAATCGCCAAAGGAAAACTAAGGAATAGCAAATAGATTAAGAAAATTAACGATAATGATATGCTATTGTATCCATTAAATATTGATTCTTTCGAATCCAACCCCCACCTGATTAGCGAATTTAGCTGAGTACCGCCAATGGTGTCTTCCGTTAATATTTTCCAGTGATCCCATTCATATATCTCTGAATGAAGCAGTGTACACGTGGGGTCAGTTTCTAGTCTACATTTATTCATCATGCATATTTATGGGATGTTTCATATTACTTTACAATGCATCATACTTCTGGGATATTTCAAATCATGGTTAACACGCTTGAAATTTCGTAGACTCTATGTTTACTTCTTTAGTGTGGTCTACTTGAGAAAATGATGATGATGATGATGATTAATTTCCACTAAGACCAATGCGGCTTATCAGATCTCAAGAAAATAAAAAGAAAAAATATATAAGTGTGATTCTTCAAAATATTGTTTCTATGGTCAAAGAGAAGGCAGAAAAGCACTCCAATATCACTATATATGGGTTGGCTTAATAATTCAAGAATATTGGAAGTGCGACAGATGTTAGGGAATTTAGAGAAGATGTGATTAAAATTTGAGAAATCTAAAGGTAAGTGATTTTCATCTTCCACCTGCATATTATCACAAATATGACATATTTTATCGTTCCAAGGAGTCTTAGGAATAGACCACCGCCCAGTCTCACTTCGAAGATCATGAAAATTAGTTCTAATCCTAGCGATGTTCATTTTTTTCTTAGTGCTAGTCAACATAGAGAGATAATTTTGGTTATCAAGGGTGGGGTTTATCACCTCCTTATAGTATCTTAAATTCCTTTTACCCTTCGACTCCTTATCCTCCCACATCTTGTCCTTAAACTTGGAATTAATAGTATCTTTGACACTATCTTTTCTTCCCATACTGATCTCCTACTTAATTCGTCAATGATTGAGCCAGGAATGGGAATCCTTATATTATATTAGATTATTTTTTCTTCCAACCGACCTTAATAAACTTTTCTCGTCAATAATTTTTACTATTTATAATATTGTTCCTTTGCCCTAATCCTCACAATTCTCTTCAAATAATATTTGGCGTTTACCCCTGATGATGGACTCACTTAAGAAGTCTAAAATGTTGGGTTATTAAAAAACTCGGAACAGGTTATTCCTCTCTCTTCAAATCTTTATGCCACCTGCGCTTGGGGCGAAGGTGGGGGTTTTGGCTAAAGTTAGAAGCAATTTTTGGGATCCTTTTGGATTCCATGTTGTAAAGATTCTTCTTATCCATCAGATATCTATACATAGTCATACTTTCAATGGGGGACATACCAGCTTCGATCAAGAGGATAGGATAGGGAGTATTTCGCTTAACCTTTAGGTTGTAGGTTATGAATTACTTTTGAATCATCTCAATATTCCTCTATAACTCTCTGGATATATTGCAACCCTAAACTTCACATCTTTATAATACAATAGGGGTGACGAGAGTCTCAAAGAGGAACCTATTTTTTATCCAAAAGCAAATTTCGACAAACTTATAATTGTTTTCAAGCTCATAATAATATTTCCAACCTCCAATAATTCTTTTCTCGATGATAAAATCCGAGTTGAGTTGATGAGGAAAGTCAATACTCAAATATTTATAATAAGATACCTACTCTAAGTATTTATTATTATAAACGAAACTACCATGGGTGATATTTTTGTATTTAATGATGATGACTTTAGCCTTGTCGGTATTAACTGTCATACCCATATTGAAGTAGTAGACATGAAGAGTCTTAAGCTTCTTGTCAAGGTCATCATGGATTTTGCAAGAAGAATGATATCACCATCATAAAGGAGAAGAGTAATGATTACACCAACAAGCTTAGTGCCCTTTGTAATATTCCAAATTTTCCATCAACTAATTGGAATATTAGAGTTCTTACTCTTCTTATTTAGTTAAGTAAATAAAAGGGTGGAGGGACCCATAAACCTGATAGATGAATAAAATCAAATTTTATAGTGTGAATGTGGTTTAACTGAGTAGTGGAGTAGCATTATGGAATAGTGGAGCAGTATAATAATGAAGAAAGAGTGGAGTTCATAAAACATTAATGGGGAAGATGATGGACATAATGGAGGAATAAATGCAAGATGATGGAGATTATGGTGAAGCAATTGCAGAGACGATGGAGGAAGTGGTGCATTAAATGCACACATGATGGAGGAAGTGGAGAGTATTTGCAGCAGTGATGGAGATCATGGAGGATAACGTAGTCTTTATGGAAGCTAGTGGCCACATGTGCAATACAATTATGAGGTGGGCCAAGGCTATGGAAGGCTCACAACCATAAAAGGAAGATGAGGGCAGTAAAGGAAGGGGGTTTGAATTTTTTTTGTTGAGTGTCGTAAGACATTTATTTGCACGCTTCAATTGTTTAGCTAAGTCTACTATGTTTTTTAGCACCGGGTGTTCCCCAGTAGGAATTCCACCCTTACCCACGGGGGACTTTGAGTGCCTACTCTGGGAATGTTTTATTGGGAAGCACTCATCATCCGGAAATCAGTGCCACTTTCAGCCACTCTCATCTGCATTTCTAGCTACAGGAATTACGCATTCCTGAACTTGGGTCGAGAGTTGGAAGGTTGTTCTCAGTACTTCAGCTAAGAAACCTGTGGAGGGATCAACCCTTAACACTTTGGATCCATTGCAGTCTTTCGGGAGTTTCATTGTCATATCCGGCATCAAGCCATCCATCTATTCTCTTCTGCAGCAACATTTCTTGCAAGAATTACGTAATTCTACATTGAGGGTTTGAGGAGAAGAGAAAGTTCCAAGCAACTCAGCTTGGAATTATGTGTGGGTTTAATCCTTCACTTCGGGGATCACTTAGAATTGGGCAGTTTTTATATTTGCGTTTAAAATGTATCATACAGAGTTACCAAGATATACAATTTCCTTTATGCCTGTTTAGAGATCTCTGTTATTTATGTGTGATTTTCTTGGCATTCTTGTACTGAATCGTAATAGAGCAATTGATAATCGGTTCCTGATGGACCCATGAAGCATGTTCAGTCTTAAGAGCATCTAAGAATTTAAAGTTTGCTGAACAGGAAATGAGTAGAGCGGAAGAGGTGTTCGAACGAACATCAGTATTAAGCAGTATGCAGCTGATGTAATTGAGCTTCATGGGATTTTGGATGAGATTTACAAGGACTACGAAGAAAAACCTCTCCTTGCTGCGCCTGATGGAACCTTTGTTGTTGACTGGTTCAAGAGTTTCTTCAACTAACAACACCAAATATTTCGAATGTTGTTACACATCGTTTCTGCAACTTTGGCTCAGGTACATAAAATTAAAAAACTATAGCTTTGCACTGAAATGATTTTATCTTTCAGATAGCTAGAATATTGAGCATATTAACAGTTTCCTTGCTGAGCAGGTGTGGATAAGGACATTATGGAAAAGATACTGAATCCTTCATATCTGAGCCAAGAAGCATCGACATTCAAGGGCGGCATCCAAGATGTCCTTCAGAATTATGGGTGTTGGTCAAATGCCTGGGTAGGTGAATCAGGCGGAGCTTATAACAGTGGGCAAAATATGGTAAGAAATGATTTTGTAATGTGTTTCTGGTGAGTTCTCCTTTCGTTATTTCTTGGTAATTCTTTGCATTGTAATTGGTGGTGATGGTGGGTTGACTTGTGCTGGGAAGCTTCTATTTTCACCTCAAACATATGAACAAAATCAATTAGCTATTTTCACCTCAAACATATGAACAAAATCAGTTAGCACAAATTAGAATTTCTAGGTGATATTTTGGTAAATGTATATTTATTTTCAGAATCATTTTATATTGTCTAAAATTGGATATGACATTTTCTATGTTGACATTTTGGGTGATGCCAATTCAATGATGGTTCTAAATCACACAGATAATCATATCTAAAAGCCAAAAGAACGAGTCATGAAGGTAAGGAGACTTACATGATTTAATATTTCATTTTCAAAAGCCAATTCACCGGTATCTCTGTGCAGGTCTCTACAGGTTCAGGAATTTCCACAGACGGAAATTCTAGACTGGAATATCACTTAACAGTAGTATATTGTGATCTACAAAGCCAGATTGTGCTCCTCAATGGGAAAATTTTGGAGATAATGCCTGATGATGAGATACCCTCTTTACCCTCTTTACTGGCGGTGACAGGTCCTGCTAATGGACCAATTATTGTAGACCTTTTCTTTATCGCATTCGTACAACTTCCTTATGTTCAGTTCACAGCATGTAGCTAATAGGAAATGGCTGTAGATCAAAGCCGCCATTTAATTGGTTATTTTTAGCTGAAATAGAGTTGACTTGCTATTGTTGCTAAATAGATGTTTGATCCGCTCAATGGCGATGAATATATTTTCAGCAAATAAAAGTATGCTGCCTTGGATTCAGATTGGGATGATTTTTTTTTTTTTTTTCATAAGTTTTTTCCCCAAAATATTAAGTTTTGGGAAATTGTTTTCTCATTGACATATCGTTTCTCATATTTCTGGTCATATTAATTTCGCAAATGAATGCCCCGATCTACGGTTTTGCAGATTCAATCCTGAACCATCTTTATTTGAATTCCCTGATGTACAATTAGAATAACCTCGTTAGGATTCGATATAGTCAAAATAAGTTCAAACTGTCTCTTTGAATGGTTTTGCAACTGCCACTCCATTGGTTCGTTAAGATAAATTAGTTTCCCACGTGAACATTTTCATAACATATAATTTCAATTAAAATAATAATTTTGACTAAACGTAAGAAATTTTCAAGCCATATAAAATAGTTACATCTTGATAACATCATATTAAAGGACCGAAAATAATTTTGAATAAAATAATATGTGCATTCAATTCCAGAAAAAAAACAGCTGTATCAATTCATTTAAAAGATAACAGAAGCAAAGAACGATCTTACTAAACATGTAGATTTTGAATTTCGATGGTAGTAAAGCAAAGCAAAAGACAATTCAATCACGTGGAGAAATTTCGAAAATAAATTAGAAAATGGATTGAGATGCGGTTGTTGGGTGAGTCTTATTTCCACTGCCATAGGCCTATAAATGCCCTATACAGGGAATGCTCATCCCAGGATGATCTACAGTTTTGATTTGACAGCGGACATTCCTTGCCTGAGCGCATTTATGGGCCTATGGCAGTAGAAATAAGACTCGGCCGGTTGTTATGGCAAGTTATCAATAACAATATCATTTGAAATTAATTTACAATAATGTTTTTTTATTAAAATGAGTGTGATGAATCTCAAAAGATTTTGTCGTTGAATATAGTCATGGACCCCACCATAAAAAGTCATGGACTCCACGAAAAGAAGATAGTGAGACGGTCAAATACAGTTAAACAGAATTGAATGACAATCATCATAATGGGTGGGTTAATTTCCAATGATTATTTTTGGCTGCTAGTTTTTGTTTTTGTTTGTTTGTTTTTTTTAATTATAATTTTATTTATTTATATTTTAATATAAAATTTGGTAAAAATGGGAAACAAAATTTTAATATTAATATCTATACAAATAAATTTAAAAACCATTTATATAATCATTTATCATTATTTATCTAATCAAATCAAAATACATCTTATAAAAATATATTATAAGTAAAATGTTTTATTATTTATGTAATTTTCTGGATTAAGCATGCTTGTAGTATGTATTGTTTGCATTATTTAAACATATTTTATTTTATAATTATGAAAGTCATATTTTTTACCAACAACTAGTAGTTTGAGAAATATTTTCTAAAAATAGTAAAAATTTCAGCATGATTTTGGTAAAAGTACAACACAAATTTTAGGAACTTTGGGTTACAATTATCAAACTAGGATTTTGGTGCCTCCCTTTTTTTATGGCATTGAATCCATTTCCACCATTAAAAAAATTAATTCAAACATTTTTATTGTTAGTTTTTTTGCAAAAAAGAATGGCTTATTGTGATAGAAAATCATTTACCACACAAAATTGTGGACAATGTAAGCAATGTATTTTCTAAAATAAAATATATATAAAAAAACTAAAGACAAAATGAAATTTGTTTAAAGGTTATTTTTTATAATAAAAATATTAAAAAAAACCAATTAAATTAGATTTCATCATTATTATTATTATTTAGTCAAACCTTTACTTTTATTAACAATGTAAAGATTACCTCGGATGCAGGTGTTAACCGCTGGTCTGACGGGAGCGAGTCTGCAGGATGGCGCATGGCCACTCGCGGGTTGCATTTATTCAACCTTGATACGATCAATTCACCAGGCCGTCACCCTGCGCGACATTTATGCCAGTGGGGAGGCCGAGATGGTAAGCACTTCAAAATGCATTCCCTGGTTCTTCGTCCCCGTCTCTCGACTCGACTTCAAGGTTCTTGGTTTGGTTTTGTCGTGACTTGCAGGTCTCCATGCTGATGCAACTCCTGCCCGTTGGATCCAGTTGCTCTCCGGAAGCTGACTTGCCTAGCCTTCGCACTTCTGTTGGCAGGCGTTGCCCTCTAGGTTGCTGTGTCAATTTCATCCCAGGTTTCCATTTTTCGCATAGTCCCTTATGTTCCCTGCACTTTGCTTCTCCGCCCGGTCTCTTTTCTCCCTCCCCCCCTCTGGTGCCTACTATCAATTTCGCTTTCTCCTTTTGCCCCAGTGCTACAATGCCGAGACTTAGGCATCGATTGAGATGTCGACGGGGTAGCTCCAGAGCCAGCACCACCAGCCGACGTCGCTCCCCCTCCTCAAGCTCTCTGTCATCTTCGTCTCAGAGTCTTAGTGGCCGCTATCCCCCTTCGCGCAGTGAACGTGGAAGAGGCCGTGGGCGTCGTCCCCCCTCCCCCCAGGCATGGCACCTGTCTCTCTGCCGCCTCTTGAATCCCAACTTGCCGTCTCTGCTTCTCTTCATAACCCTTCCACCAACATCTTTCACTACCAGTGCAATTCCAATCGCCCCTTGGTCATTGCGACAGTCTCTGTTTCGTTCAAGGAAATCCCGGAGGGAATTCCTGGTCCCCCTCCTTCTACGCAACCTGTTAATTTGTCGGCCCCCCCCCATTGCTGCGCAAGCCTCTCAGCCCGTGGACAAAGGCTCCTCCCGCAAAGCTGGCGACTACAGCTCGAGTATCCTCCAGGACCTTGGGATGCAGGTAGGGGGTCGTGACGCAGGTGTTGCTGCAATTCAAAGTGGCCCGGTCCCTGACGACGAGGATGGTTGCTGGTGTAGAATTGAAGAGGAATCGCCCTCGGGAGACTATGGGCTCTAGCGCATCTGTCTTTGCCCAAGTAATTATGTCTAGTCTTTATGTCATTTTTGTTGTTTCTGATTGCAACAAGTTTTGGTATGTCAAAGCTGGTTTCCTCTGTCGAGGTAGCGCTAAAACGTTGTTCGGGTCGGTTTCCCCTTGTGAGCGGCTCAGTTTTTTGCTAAGTTTTGGTATGTCAAAGCTGGTTTCCTCTGCTGAGGCAGCTCTCAAACGATTCTCGAGCTGGTTTCCCTCGAAGGCGGTTCAAGTTTTGTTATCTTGCTGACTGTATGTCGCCTCTGAAGGCCTTGAACTAGCTATACCATATGTTTCATTAATATATTTAAACTTACTTTAAAAAAAATAATAAATAAAAATAAATAAATAAATAAAAAATGTAAAGATTAACTCATTAAATTTAAAATTACTTTTAATATGGAGTTAGACAAAGAAAATGAAATATAACATAATAACATATAAAAATATAAAAATAAATGAATATTTTATAAATGAATTATTTTATAATTTACAATTTTAAAATTCAAAATAATACATCATTTTAATTTTATAGAACAAAATGAGTTTTTTTAATAGATTTTTTTTGTAAGCTGAGTAGGACTTATCATTTTTATTCATTTAAAAAAAAAGGCAAATTAAAAAATATATTTCTTCGGATGCCTCAACCTACCTTGGCCGGAAACCAGGTTTGTTGGCCATAGAAAGGAATTGTATGCCATAAGCTAAATCGCTGAGGTCACTTAAGCAGTTGTTCAATTCTACCCTGATGGGAATTTCTGTTGTTGTACTTGGAATTGCAGGAGCTAGAAATCCTTTGTGAAAAAGACCTTGAGATATGTTTGGTTTCTCTTTGGTGAGATGAAATTTGGACCGATTATGGTATGAATTTTTTTTTTTATCTATGTTGGTTTTAAGGCAAAAATTTGGTCTAATATGAGGGCCCTTCAAAGACGTTATTTTAACGTCATTTGAGGGAAGGATTTATTATTGAATCGCAAGTAAAAAAAAGCTATAATCCTTCATTCGAAATATGTATGAATGATTTTTTTTCCCAAAAAAAACTCCGCCTTGAATTCCCATCAAAATATTTTGTCCACTCTTCCCAAAAGCCAATTCTATAGTTCTACTAACTGAGTTCGTTTTGTCCTAGCAGAGAAAGAGTTGTTGTCTTTGTGCCCTCATTATCCAAATCTGTAACAAACATTCTTTTGTAGCCCCTCCAGTCTTGAATTGTTATTGAACCTGATATGTTCGTGGAGGAAAATCTTATTCGAATTCCTGTCAGCAGATAATCTCGGGAGGTTTGAATTGAATTAGTTTCCTCTCAGAAATCAAACTCCGAGCTTCTTGTTGTCATTTCTGCAAAATATTAATAACAATCATCAAGCTATTGTAAAGAGAATTTCCCAAATTACAATGAAATGAAACATAGAATGGTAACTTCAATGGTAAAATTAGACGACAATGGTTCCAAACAGATCTTCTCTGAATTATTTGTAGCCTAGACTTATTTAATCTTCTTTGGAGCTCTAATTCTGTTTGTCACAACTGTGGAGCGTTTCATGACTCACCAACCGAACTTAAATTCGCTCAACTAATTGCAATCTTGCGGAAACCTACCCAACCTGCAGAGGGCTGCACGAAAGGTTGTTTTCCCCATCGGCCCTCTCGTCCTTGAAGGCGATATGCATCGATTCGGGGCATGGAGAAAGTGGATGATTATGATTTTTGCTTAAAATGGTAGGACACGCAGGTCCATACAAAAACGAAGTCTATGGAAACGAGGAGACAAAGGCTAGAGGGTAAACGACTGGTCGGTGAAGAGGAGAGTGTTGGGGGAAATCCCCCTGGTGCCGACCTTCACACGCGCCACTGCGGCTCACCATTTTTTTTTTAACGCTTCGCGCTCCCTTCCACCGTTGTCGTCGATGCAAGGATATTCCAAGCACATTCAATCTACGCCGTCAATTTGAGAAGAAAACAAATAATAGAAGTCAATACCGCCTCCTCCACCCTACAGACCCTAAATATATATGCTTCGGTGAATTATATTAAGGTTGAATGTTCGAAATATTTTTCACTTTAAATACTTATTATGAAAGTGGTGATGTTACTAAGGAGAGAACAATACCATTAAATATCATTATATCCTTTCATTAAAACACATATATGAATATTAACCCATATAACGATTAATAAATTTATAACTACTAAAAACACTTTGGCATTGCATCATATAGCTTGTGAGCAAATTTTAAGCTTAGGTCATCATTATATTAAACATTTCAAGTTTATACTACTCACATGTTCATAAAATATGAAATGGCTCACCTCAAAACGAATATAAGGCATGCTTTGACATATTTATATATGTAGATATTGGAATTAAAGTTTTATATCTTCATCAACTATGTTCACGTCTTTTCATAACTATTTCATGTTGTTAGAAAAAAAATCAGGTTCCTTCATAACTATTTCAAGTTGTTAGAAAAAAAATCACGAGAATTAAAGTTTAATTAAAGATTAGGAATTTTTAAATTTTCAATATTGGATGTTTGAAATTATGGATCTATGAGATTTGATTTATTCCAAATTGTAGAAATGTATAGTAAATATATTGAGAAATTATGTTTCTATTACTTTTAAATAAAATTTCAAGATTTTTTTTATTATTTTTCATTAAAAAATTTAATAAAAAACATATATTGCTTTTTGAACTTTATTCTAAGAGAACTACATTCTTGTATTTTGAGGTTAGTTATAAGATTTCATTGATTTACACATTTTCAATTCGTTGTAGTTTAATTGTTCTACATTTTAATTTTTAATTTTTTTTTTTCCATATTTTATAATCAAATTTCTTATTTTGGTCCTTTCATATCAATGTTTGATGCTACAATAACATATATTTTTGCAATACTCATGTTCAATACTTCTAGCATATGTATGCTTACCCCTTCAAAATTAACATACCTTATATATCAACATCTATAACAATGTCAATTCATTCTTATTCCATTGTTTGTGTCTATAAATTGAATGTTTGTTCGTTTACCTATCCTTGCTATCGTTCAATTATGTTCAAATAAAACGCTGGAATTTTAAAAATTTTAACACATATTTCTATGCATATATAACTCATTTATTATTCACTCTAAATTGTTTATGTCTCCAAGCGGATGATAAATTATTTCTACTTGCCCATGGTGCAAATATGTTGCGATCATAACAGTCCAGGAGATGACATTCTGTCTTCGCATCGAATCCAAAATTTTGTAACTAGACATTGGTTTGCACAATAAATTTTTCTCATACTTTTGTGTTAAAGTTGCACAATAAAAAGTTCATCAATAGGTTGAGGAGATCGTCTCTTGAACCAAAAACAAGCACAATGAGTGTCATGATAAACATTGTGTTTCTCACATGATTGAAATTGGAAACCAAGTTTGGTTTCCCCTCCAAAAAGAGAGACACTCTAGAAGTTAACAACATTGAGGTACCACATGTATTCAATTCTAAATGAGTTAATGCATTAGCAATAGACATTGTCATGTAATTGATTTCCAATGTTTAATGGCTCAAGCATTATGTTCTATCTCCGTTGAACCAACTAGATGAATCTCCACAACAACCACTTCATTCATATTCAAAATATATTGCATCACATACTGCTACACCTCAATCAACCATGCACTTAATTAATTTTGGCAAACAAAATCTTCCTCAATACTATTAATGAGGCTTCCCGAGTTAGGATATTGAGAATGACATGAAAAAAAAACAAAGACATAAAGTAATGTATGAGTCAAATGACAAACACTTAACATGAAATGCTGTGGTTTTCATTTCATTTAAAAAAAATAAAATCAATAATATGACTATATATATAGATAGTAGACGCAATAGTTCGATCTTACTACCGATTGTGACAATGATAATTGAGAATATGTTCTACATTCCTCTAACAAGAAATCAATTTTAGTAAAGTCCAATTAGATTTAGCCAATGGGATATGATAATTGAGAATATGTTCTACATTCCTCTCACAAGAAATCAAGTTTAGTAAAGTCCAATTAAATTTATTAAATGTAATATAAAACTATGAAATAAAAATTCAACTTCCACAACTTAAGAAATTTAATCACCAGCCTTAAAATCATGCTATATTCAAACAATTATTGCTATTATTTTCTCAAAAAAGAAACTCATTGCTGGAAATACCACAAATTTTTTTTTTATGAGAATTTTTTTGAAAATTGCATTTCATTTAATTGATAAGAATTTTAATTATAAACTGTTTTCATAATATTTATTTGATATGAGCACTAGACTGTTTCTTGATGTATATTATTACAAATTATAAATTAAAAAGAAATAAAAAACAAATACACTAAGCAAGCTAAATTTATTATAATATTTATTATTTTAAACCAAAATATAATTATTTCAATTTGATATTCCTATCGGCCTCTCTTTGCACCTTCTGGGGCAATTGCTAGTATATCTTTTTTCAACATATAAAACTAATATACCTTTTTTCATCCTACAAAACTAAAATATTTTTTTTCTTTAATTTTAATATGTTTGTATTGCTATTAATATAATAATAATATTATTTATATATTTGATATATCCTAAAATTACAAGGTTATATTTTTATTTATTTTGATTTCATATGTATAATATATATGTATAGATATTAACTTATAATTAATTTGAAATTGTAATATCAAATAAAATGAGACGAATATATAATTTAAAAATAAATATTTGAAAATATACAAATATAATATTTATTGAAAATTGTGTAAATATATGAAGATTGTGTATGGATATGCATTGTTTTTTTCAAAAAAATATGAAATGATAATAATAATATTTTATTAAAAAAATGTGAAATGACATTTATTATGAATAATTTACTTTATGACTTTAAAAGTACTTAGAGCACTACCATGGTTAACCATGAGTTTTTATCCACCATTGAGAATGTGACAAATAAGTACCTTTAACTCAAGCAATGCCACATCAATCATTAGAGATGATGTCATCTCCTAAAATGTGATTGGTTCTCATAAAGTGAATTTTGATTGTACATTTTCTTTATGAGGCCCATTGTAGACCTCAAAATTCCCCTAATGAGATCAACAGTTGTCTCTAGGAAGTGCGTAACTCAGCTAGGAGGGGTGTAGTGTGCAACCCAAAAAGAGCCAAAATTCCAAACTGCAAATCCATCCAAACCATTTCTGGGTTTTTCTCGGTTTTTTGAGTAGAATCCGTGGTTAAAATCCCAGATCTTTCTGAACACTCGAACAACCTCTCGCACATAGATCTTCTTCCGAGCAGTAGTAGTTTCTAGCAGCAACAGTTTATACTTTCCAGTGCTAGGTTACAATAGTGTATTTCGACCATCTTGTGGCTTGAGTGAATTCCTTTTGGAGCACTGTGTACTTACATTGCTGTTGATATATAATGATATGCCTCAGTTGTTTTTGCTCATATGTATGATGTTTTGATGTATTCCTACATTTTTCCAGTTTATATGTTTTATTCTTGTTTGGAATTATGCATATGTTCTATATTCTTGTTTCTCCCATTTTTGGCTATTACAATGGTATCAGAGCATGATATTTGGCTTAGCTTGTGGGCATTTCATGACATCATAAAAATAAGAAGAAGAAGTAGAAAAATAAGAAGTCTACAATGGCGGAAGGATTGAGTTTTTCCACACTTCTCTTCATATCTATGCGGGATCTCACCTTGGAGATCAAAGGAATGGGAAGGGAAGGCAAAAGGAAACCTTAAGAGGGTTTCAAAATGGAAAAGGTCTGAGCACTTCCTATCAACAGTATAAGCAACTGATGGTGCAGAAAGTTCCACAATATCCTACTATGCCCACTTTCATTGCAGAAGGAAATGAATGGCATGGAGATGGAGGATATTTGGAGCATGAGACTATGATTTATTATCTTGCAGAGTACAAATATCAATCTTTCATGAGGATATTTCCAGAATTTTTGCTAGATTAAAGAGAACCGGAGACCCCGCAACAACAATAGAAGAAGAGGGCATATGCATAATAGATTCTTTCTGCCTACATTCGATGGATCATCCAAAATCATGGCAAAGGCTTGTATGGATAAGTTAGATGATTTCTTCTAGCTACACGCAGTAGCGGAAAGGGAAGCCATTGAGATTGCAGTGCTGCACCTTAAGGGTGAAGCAAATGATTGGTGGTTCGACAGATTGAAACATGCAAGAGTGACTGTGTATGCAGATTTCACTCAAAGATATAGAAGAAACCCGGAGGCACATTCCATTGAGACATTCTCTGAAAATAAAGAGAAAGTGTATGAGGAGTAGAAGGGAGATGTCAGCACTCATACACTGGGAGAAGAGTAACTACCACCACCAGTAGCTGCAGTAGTGGTACTTACATTAGTAGGAGGAGAACTTGAATTTTGGCAATATGTTCCCAAGACTTCAACATTGAGATTCCAAGGCATGATTCAGGAGGAGCATGAAGAAGAGGAAGCAGATACCAACACCGGTGCAACAATATAGGAGCAGCCATCACCATCACCAAGAGTTAGAGAAGAAATTGCACCGGCTGGAGGAACTCTTGTAGCTTTGTAATATTTTCCCAAGCATCAGCTGATCCAAGGTATGTAAGCATTTCCACCCGATATTATTTCAGCACATCAAATTGATATTTGTGGGGTCATGCCATCAGGGAAATTGCATAACCAAAGGTTAGAGCACATTGTTTATTTGGAGCAATAGACTATCAATGCGCAGAGGACCCTTGACTGGTTCAAGGAGAAGATGTATAACTATCCCATTTTCACATTGTTGAGCTACACACAACACTTTGTATTGGAGTGTGGAGTTTCGGAGGATGGTATTAGCACATTCCTAATGCATGGAAGCTATACAATATCTTTTGAGAACCGGAAGTTACTGTCACCTGAGCTATTGTATTATATTTACGATAAAGAGATATTTTCCATTATGCATGCATTGGTCAAATTCCGACAGTTTTTTATTGGCAGTAGATTTCATGTGAAGACCAACCACCATAGTCCCCGACATCTTTTTGAGGAGGAGCAGCAACTATAGAAGAGGCAACAACGGCAGATCAGTACAATTCAGGACTATGAGTTCAAAATTGTGTATGGAGAGGGCCATGTGACATCAGATGCACTATCACGGAGATTAGCAGTGTTGTCACTGAGGAGCAGTGATGATTTGAAGGCCCAGTTATTATTTGAGCATTCCGATGATCGCTTCACTTATGAAGCATGGGATGGGAAAATGGAATATGGTAGACATCATGTAATGGATAAAATATTCCATTATCAGTACAGAGGCTTCTTGATGACCACCTCACAACTTAAAGAGAATTTTCTGCATGTAGCATATTCAAAACCTCATAGGTTCTACCAGGCCGTAGGAGAGAGGTTCTCATGGGAAGACCTCAAGGAGGATGCACTTCAACATATCATGGAGTGCAAATATTTTCATCAGATTATGGGGGATGTTATTGTCGAGGTATTCACATTGCTTCAACATTTTTACACAATACATCTCTTCACCCATGACCAGATTATCTTTCTGGAATGTCTTCATGCTTTATTGTCTTCCCAAGGCCATAAGATAGTGATGAGGACAGTTATTGTATGAGTTGTTTTTGGCGGGAAATTCTTCATTAGGTGGATACCGAGTTGGTGTATGATATGAGTCATCACCCACAGTTGGATGGATGGATGGAGATGATAAGAAAATGGCTAAAAAACTACTTGTAGATCTATGGCACGAGGCAGAAGGAAGCATTAAGGTTGCGCTGGTTGATCTTGGGTGAGTATGGTTACCACCCGACATTTCAGATTGGTATGTTCCATGCCTTACATAGTACTTAGGAGATGCAGTAGCTGGAGGCATGGCTGCACTGGTTACTTTTGAGAGAGTTTGGCCATCACGTGACATATCACATGTCAATGGGTATGTTATTATTTGGGAGTTTGCATGATACTCATATGATATGGCAGCAGGAAGCCTCGCTATGTTGGTTTGATGTGACATTGTACATGTTAATTGATATATCATTTCTTCATGCTTTTCATTATGATGATGTGGGGTGGCAACAAGAGTCATTGTTGCGCTAGTTACTCTTGGGAGGATATGCATTGACATTCTCCCATACCTTGCATAATGATGACGTGGGATGGCAACAAGAAGCCTTGCTGCGTTGGCTTCTGTTAGGAGAGTATGGCCACGATAATTGGTATGATGATGAGGTAGTGTGGCAGCAAGAGGAATTTCTGTGGTCGCTTCTCTTGAGAGAGTATGGCTACCATACTTGGTATGATGATGGTGTGATGTGGCAAAAAGAGGCATTGCTGTGGTGGCTGCTATTGGGAGAGTATGGTTCGACATTTCACATGTCAAACCATATGTCTCTATTTTCTATTTTGCACAATGTTGAGATAATTCTTAAATCAAGCAAGGCCACCAGGGCCAAGGATTGGAGCATGGAGAGATACAACCTACTCTATGTAGCATGGGTTGGAGAGATATCTTATGAGTTGGGACTTTCCACTTGGGGAAGGAACCACTACACTTCACATATCTCATGTAGAGAAGAGGCTCTTAGATAACAGATGGTTGCCACTTGGGGACTCATTGATGAGGAGAGGCATCTAGCTACACAGACGAAGGTCATTCTAGACATTCTAGAGAGGTAGTTATGGAGTTGGGAATTCATAACACATTGGAGCAGATGGGAAAACCTTCCATATGAGGATGCCACTTGGGAGGGAGATGGATTTTTGTAGCATCCACTTTTGTAGTTGCTTGAGGACAAACAACATTTTTATGGGGAGGACTGTAATATTCCAAATTTTCCATCAGTGAATTGGAATATCAGATTTCCTTCGTTTCTTATTTAGTTAAGTAAATAAAAGGGTGGAGGGACCCATAAAACCAGTAGATAAATGAAATCCACTTCTATAGTGTGAATGTGGGTTAATTGAGTAGTGGAGCAGCACAATAATGAAGAAAGAGTGGAGGTCATAGAACATTAATGAGGAATATGATGGAGATAGTGGAGGAATAAATGCAAGATGATGGATATAGTGAAGAAGCAATTGCAGAGATGATGAAGGAAGTGGTGCATTAAATGCACACGTGATGGAGGAAGTGGAGAGTAATTGCAACAATGATGGAGAACATGGAGGATAATGCAGTCTTTATGGAAGCTAGTGGCCACATGTGCAGCGCAGTTATGAGGTGGGCAAAGGCTAGGGAAGGCTCACAACCATAAAAGGAAGATGAGGGCAGCAAAGGAAGGGGGTTTGGATTTTTATTGTTGAGTGTCGTACGACATTTATTTGCACGTTTCAGCTGTTTAGCTAAGTCTGTTGTGTTGTTTAGAACCAATTGTTCTTGAGCGAGAATCACACACTTACCCATGGGGGACTTCGAGTGCCTACTCTGGGAAGGTCTTCTTGGGCAAAATTCATCATCTGGAAATCAGTACGACTTTCAGCCACTCTCATCTGCACTTCCAGCTACGGGAATTACGCATTCCTGAACTTGGGTTTGAGAGTTGGAAGGTTGTTCTTAGTACTTCATCTGAGAAACCTGTGGAGGTAACAACCCTTCACACAATGGATCCATTTCTATATTTCAGGAGTTTCATTGTCATATCTGGCATTAGGCCATCCATTTATTCTCCTATGCAGCAACATTTCCTGTAGGAATTGCGTAATTCTGTAGTGAGGGTTTGAGGAGAAGAGGAAGTTCCAAGAAACTCAGCTTGGAATCATGTGAGAGTTTAATCCTTCACTCTGGGGATCACTTCAGCAGCCTGAGATCAAAATTATATTATCTATTGACAAGCTACATCATCAACCCTACTATTCAACACAATATTTTCCAGTAGTTGTGCATGGAGCAGCTGCATACTCAGTGGAGGAGCTAGATCTCATGTTGTGAGCTTGGGATCGAGAGAAGGGACCAACCCTTCATTTAATGAGCTGAGTGGGTGCTATTGCAACAGATAGATCATTTTTTAGCCCCATATTAGCAGTTGTCTCCAGGGAGTGCGTAACTCAGTGAGCAGGGGTGCAGTGTGCAACCCAAAAAGGGTCGAAATTCCAAACTCAAAATCTAGCCAAACTATTTCTGGGGTTTTATGGTTGTTTCGAGTGGAATCTATGGTTAAAATCTTGGATCTTTCTGAGAACTCCATCATCCTCACGCACATAGATCTTCTTGCCAGTAGCAACAGTTTCCAGCAGCAATAGTTTATACTTACTAGTGCTAGGTTACATTATTGTATTTCAGCCATCTTGTGGCTTGAGTGCATTCCTTTTGGAGCACGGTGTACTTACATTGTTGTTGTTATATAATGATATGGCTCAGTTGTTTCTACTCATATGTATGATGTTGTGACGTATTCTGTCATTTTTCCAGTTTTATATGTTTTATTCTTATTTGGAATTATGCATATGTCCTTATATTCCTGTTTCTCCAATTTTGGGATATTAGACCCTTGCATCAAGCAGCTTCCAGAGATTCCTCTAGCTTATCGATGTATATGCCAAAGAGGATAGGGGATAGGGTAAAACCTTGCTTAAATCCAATATTGCAATTAATGTCTTTAAACCACCCTTACATTTTCTTTAGATTAAATTTAAGTTATATCTTATTACCAATTTTCTAAAGATTGAAATGAACCTAAAAACCTTAGTAAATAGGATTTATCCCCCCACACATATATAATTAGTGTGTGCAAAGTATGTATAAAACTAAGTACAATTTGAATGATTTGAAATCAAGTCATATGATTAAATAAAATTAAGTTACTTCTACTTTGTAATTTTTCATTAATGGTGAAAATGTAAGCATCTCTCATAAATATATTATAAAAATATAGCATGTGTAAAATGAATTTAATAATACATTAATAAACATATATAATATCGTCTAAATATTATATATTCAATCAAATATATTTAATATATAATAATTATATCTATTTTAGCTTATGTAATATTTTTAAATTATTATTAAAGATTTTATTATTATTTTTTAATTTGTATAATTATTAAATATTAATTAATTAATTAATTGAAAACCTTTTATGGGAAATAAAAACTTTTGACTTATGTCACTAATCCCTTCATATAACTAATTTACCACTCACCATGGTAAAAAACAAAAAAAATTCATTTACTAATACATAAAGGCTTTGCCACCGAATATCCCCACATAATATTATATCTATAAATGTATACATTCACTCATAATCAGTCGAGCCTATATTAAAATAAATTGACACACACACATACTCCAAGTAATGTATACATATTATTATAATCAATGAAGCATGTATTAATAAATATGCCACGGGGTTCGGGCAACAAATCCGACTGGCAGACATATTTCCTGTGCTCAGATAAGTTTTTGAGTTGTCTATGAAGGTTTTTGTGGTTATAAATCAAATTTTTGAACTAAGTTCTAAACCCAAGAAAGTGTTTTCATTTCCCTGTTCTAGTTTGGCCATGTCAATTTACACTCTGTGTTTTTTTGCCCTACCTCACAATTTCTATCCTGTACAATTCGTTCGATTATAGCTGGAAATACCTCTCCAGTTCCTTCACCCATGAACGTAAGTTTGGTCTCCATCCCGTGACCTATCCAGGATTTCATTCTGCCAGGTTTTAAGTTCTTCTTGGCATGAACATAATTTATGAGTATGATAGATAATGTTTGGTTTCTTTTATTAATTAATGGTTTTGACCTTAGATTGGTATAGGGTTTCAACTAGCCCTCGTCTTAGAGCTCATTTTAAGAATTGCTATTGTTGTCTGGTTTGGCTTAATGGCTACGATTGTGACTCTGAAGTTTTTCTTTTTAAATATTCATACTCGACACAGGTTGTCGAATTCCTTCAGCGGTGGAAAATACATGTTCTACATCTGGGTTATTTACTTAGTTTCCTGTTTTTTATCAACAATTAGTGATATATAGGTTGAATTACATATTTATGGTGTCAATTTATTATTGTTCCGATGGTGTGAACCCGCAACATTGTTTCAAATTTAAGGAATATTGTTTCCTGCATCGAATGCTTCAGTTACTTAAGGTGTTAGTTCATTATTGTTCTAGTGGTGTGAACTTGTACTTTATTTTGAGAGTTAACGATTCTTATTTTCTGCTTCTAAAGTTTTACTTTTTTATGAATGATATCAAGCTACAACTATGAAACTACAGTTTGTACTGGGATATCGCTTCACATACTCAACGTTTCCCTTATTTCGTTTGTTTCTTTCTGTTTAAGGTTACAGAATTTCGAGGTTAATTTCCTTTTCAAACATTATGAGCCTCATACCTGAATTTAACTTAATACAAAGACCATGTCCATAAGAGACCGACCCTCCAGTGTCAGTAATGTTGGCTTGGATTAGGGTCAAACCCTATGCCACCAAAATACATATTACTGATGAATACTTAAATTTTAAAACTACATTTCACAGTGCCACAGTCACAATCACATAAGTTCATATTATATATTATATAATAGGTAATTTCATAACTAATGTTTAACACTGTATATTAAAGTCCATAAACTCTTATTCTTAGTTTAATACAAACTTACAACAATGCAAACAAAGAAGGTTTTATCACTTGTTTGAAATATAATAAGTTTGCCACAAGATTTGTAGAAAATGAAATTGTTCCACCCAACTGATCTGAAAGAACTGTATTAGTTTTGCTGTGCTAAGTATCCTCTCAGTTTACTAACATGTGCATACTTGTCTCATTAGTTTGCTTAAGGATTGAGGATTTTAACCATGAATTGTCGATGATTTTAGTGAATTAGAAGCATGAAATAAGAACAAATAAAACTGAACAATAGTGTAAAACAGAGAAATAAGTCACCATATATAATCTATACAGCAAGCATGATGAAGCAGTTCACCCCTCTTGGGCTACATCTGCTGGTCCAACTCCCAATGGCATGTCCATCTTTCATTATGCTCAAAATTTTGCAAATACGTGCAGTTACGGGCCTCTAATGGTTGTTTTCTATGCACCAATGGCTCTAGAATGCTCCAATTAGTCTAAAATGACTCTTCATTCACTATGAATGGGCGAAAATTGAGTTTCCTACTCTTTTGCCCATTTACACCTAGAAAAACTCCACTAAAAGTGGAGGAGTCCACTTAACTGGATTTAAGTTAGCCAACTCCGCAAAAAAATAGGCGCGCTCCATAAATCTCTCCAAAAATAACTATTACAATAAATGTTGTGGTTAGGGGTGGCCACATGCGCACCCCGAAGCCCGGCCTGACCGTAACGGTCGGCAGAACTAAGGCATGTAACTATGGGTTGGTTGGTTGGAACTCTGGTTTAAGTTGTGAGCTAGGCTAATCGTTATATAAGCACGCAAATTTTTTGTGGCCATGTGACATATATAACACAAAACTTGCGAATTTTTGTGGTTGCAGGTTACGCCTTAACTGCGGAGTTTGACGCTGTAACATGTGACCACCCAGGGCGATGTTGGCGGGTTGGGACCGCTAGTGGTCCCCAACCCCCAATGCGATTTTCATTGAACAATAGAACAAACCCGCAAACTTATAAGGTTAAGTACTACATGTAGCTCGGGCGGTTGTGTCATGTGCATGCTCTACTGAAGGTTGCGGGGTCGAACCCTGCGAACCTCTCCCCAAAATTTTACACAATGGTTCAAGGGCCACGTGGTGGCCTCAAGGCTAGCCATGTGGAACCTTTTGATTGGCCTTCAAAAACAACGTACAACCATTCAACCAATAATATCACACCACTTGTCAAACTACGATTCTCTTTGAGGAAGGAATATTCTTCAGAATATTATTTTTGCTGACTGTGCAATCCACCTTGCTGATTAGGCATCCCAGTCAACCCTGTCACAAATTTTACCTATTTGGGATTTCGATCAGAATGTGATATCTCCCTCATACGACATTAGGTTTTCGAACCATTCACAGTGCCAGAATCAGGAAGATGATATCTACGCAACCATCCTAATTTCAAACCAACCCTGTAACTTTGAATTTTGAGAAAAATTTATGAACTCCTCATCACTCCTCCCCATTGGGAAGCTTTTGGACCCCAAAAGACTTGATTACATGTTGAGTAGATGAGGGTACAACTCCTTCACCTTTCCAATCTCCATCCACTTTGCCTTGCTTGGCTTAGTGCCTTTGAGCCCAACTCGAAGGTAGTCAACACTTCCTCTCTTGGATGCTCTTGTCCTCCTATCAAGAATTGTATCTTCTTTGAGCTCATCCAGAAATTATGGTGAGAAATATTCAATAGAAGGTAGTTGAACATCACTTCTTTGTTCATCAATCAAAGGTGGTTCATACAAGTAAGTTTTCAACATTAACAACTGAATACATTTGCATATATTAAGGCAAGTCAAGTTGAAATGCATTATTACCAACTTGCTTGATGATCTTGAATGGACCATAGCAAATGGGTTTGAGTTGTTTACCTTCCCCTTGCATTCTTTCTTTGCTAATCTGCAACCATAACTCATCTCCCTCTTGACACTTGTGATCAACTCTATGTTTTTCATGCCTCTCTTTGTATTTTCTTTGGCTTTTCTCAAGCTGTTCTTGAACTTGTTGATGTATAATATGAATTTTCTCAGTGAAATTTCGAGCCTTGTCAATATCACTATGTCCATCTATTGCAACATCCTTCCCAAAGATGAAGTCTAATGGCGATTTTGGAAAATACCCAAAGCATACTTCAAAAGGCGATGTTTGAGTTGAAGATTGCTTTTCCTGGTTGTAAGTGTGTTGAATATAATGAAATTGCTCATCCCACAATTTAGGATGTTTGCTGCAATATCCTCTCAATAGATGCACAAAGGTTCTGTTCACCACCTCAGTTTGTCCATTTATTTTCAAATGAAAAGCAGTACTCTTCTTCAACTTTGTGTCCACCGTCTTCCATAGATTTGACCAAAAATTTCGAACGAACCTAGAATCCCTGTCACTAATAATAGAAGTTGGCAATCCAAAATGAACCCAAACATGTTGAAAATAAAGTTGAGCAGTTTGTTCAATAGTAATGGTTTTCTTACATGGCATAAGTATACACATTTTACTGAATCTATCCACAACTACATAAAGATAATCATGCTATTTTCTTGACATAGGTAGACCTCCAAAAAATTCCATGGAGACACTTTCCAATGGCCTTGATGATACCAGTAGTGGCATGTACAACCCAATCTTCCTATTACTAGGCTTACTCATTGCACACATAGAACAACCTCTTATAAAATGCGACACACTATCTATCATGCAAGGCCAATAACAATACCTCTATAGGTGCGCCATTGTTTTGCTTACCCCAAAGTATCCAGCAATAAGAGATGAATGAGCTTCTCTCATTACACTTAACCTCTCTCCTTGTGGTATACACAACTTTCCCAAATGAAATAGCAAATTGTTATGCATGTGATAATATTTTTCTTCAACTTGATTCCCTTCACTAAAACTAGCATACACATCTGGAAAATCAATGTCATGTGCATATTGTTCTATGTAACTCTCATGTACAATAGAATCATTTTTGAGTAAAGTAGATGCACTAATGATTGGTCTTGAAAGCATATCATCAAATTTATTGAAAATACCTTTCTTGTACCTTATAACCAAGTGAAATTGTTGAAGAAATCCCATCCACCTGAAATTTCCTAATTACTGCAATTTTGTTTGTGACTGCAAGTACTGTAATGGTTGGTGATCGGTATGTACAATAGTTTATTTACCCATCAAGTAGTGTTTCCACTTGTTGAAAAATTGTACCAACGCATATAGTTCTTTGTCATATGTAGGATAATTAGTTACAACAACATTGAATGTTTCAGAATGAAAAGAGATAGGCTTACCATGTTGAAAAATAACTGCACCCATGGCATAATCATTAGCATCGTTTTGAATCTCGAATGGCTATCTCAAATTTGATAATGAAAGGACTAGAGCTTAACTGATCTTTTCTTTTAAAGCTTCGAAAGCTTGCTATTGTTTGCCTCCCTATTAGAAGCCTTTCTTCACACTTGTCACTGCATGCATAGGAGCTGCGATGGAAGAAAAGTTAGCAATAAAATTTCTCCAATACTGAGCTACACCTAAGAAACTTCTTACCCCGGTTACTATTTTGGGTGTGGGCCAATTCACAATGGCTTCCACTTTAGAAGGATCAATTCTCAACTCTCCTCCTTCTACAATATGTCCCAAATAGACCAAATAAGTCTTTCCAAACTCACACTTTGACATCTTAAGAAATGATTTCTCTTTCTTCCAAACATCAAGCACTCTATTCACATGCAAGACATGATCTTCTCTTGTTTTGCTGAAAATAAATATGTCATCTAAGTACACAATTACAAAGTTATTAAGGAATGGGCGCAAAACACTATCCATAACACGCATGAAAGTTGTCGGTGCATTACGCAAACCAAATGGCATAACTAGCCACTCAAAGAGTCCTTGTTTGGTTTTGAATGCAGTTTTCCATATATCACTTTCTGTAATTCTTACTTGATGATATCCACTTCATAAATCTAACTTATTCAAAAAGTATGTTTTTTTTAGTTGATCAAGCAAATCATCTATTCTTGGGTGTGGGTAATGATTCTTTATCATTATCTTGTTCAAAGCTTGGAAATCTATACACATGCACCATGTCCCATATTTATTTGGTATCAAGACTATGGGTGAACCGCATTGCGAGGTGCTTAGCTTTATGATTCCTTTATCCAACATTTCTTTGGTTTGCATCTCTATTTCAGCATTCTCCATTATCGACATGTGAGACATACTGATGTTTGGAAGAGGACAATCTTGCTGCAACTAAATCTCATGTTGAATATCTCTTTTTGGAGGCAATCTTGTTGGCTCCTGAAACATCTCATGATGTGTATTAATTACATCATATAAATCTAATTTCAACTTAGGATCACATCCCTCAAATGATTCATGATTAACATTAGCTTTAGGCTTAATCATAAGGAGAAAAAAATTCTTCCTTGAATTTACCAGCCTCTTTACCTATCTAGCATTTACCATAGCAATGTTTGTCTTGTTGCGATGTGCTCTAACAATGTACTCTTTGCCATTTTTGAATAAATGATATTTTTTCTCATGTCAATGGAATATTGCTTTCTTGTCATAGAAGTAAGGACTCCCCAACACAATACCTGTTATGTCAAGCGGAACCACATCTAATTCAACTGTGTCAACAACATTTGCACTGATTGCAAACTACAATATACATTTCTTTGAAACTTGTAATTTTTCATCCTTACAAATCCAACTTAATGGATATGGTTTTGGATGTGGTATGGTCTCAAGGTTAAGTTTCTTGATCAATTTTTCATAGATTAATTTTTCTTGTGACCTAGTGTCAAACAATGTGTCAATCTTGGTATGTTTGGATATGACCCTCACATGAAACAGTTCAATTCTTTCTTCTTCATTTGGAGAATGTATGTGACAGTTTGATGTACTAGTACTGGTTTTAGTTTCAATTTGTTTTCCTTTCATGTTCTTCAATCCCATGGTTGCAATCTTAGATTCATCACCTGAATCATCTCCTAAATCATGTTGAGTTGAAACTGTAGTTTTATATTTCCCTTTGTTATTGGGTTTCTTTGGCCTCATTTCAGGATGTAATTTCCAACAATGAGTTTCATCATGGCCTTATTTTGAACAATGTTTACAAACCAAATTTTACCCCTCTTTATTAACAGATGCATTCTTTTTTCTTTTACCTTTTGGGGTATTCTCTTTGTTTTTACCCTTAAAAGGTTTCTTTCTACCCACTTCAGAAATGTTCTTCCCTCTAGCTTCTAGATGTGTGGCCTGAACACATACTTCATCTAGAATGGTGGGGTTAAACATGAGAATAGTATGTTTAAGGTAGCTATGTAAGCCTCCTATGTACTTGAGAAAAGTACCTTAGCTCTACAAATCTACCACTAATAAGAGAGCTCTTCTCCTAAATTCTTGGGTGTATTCTTGCACATTTTGTCCCTTCAATTACCTAATTTTTTTTCAGTTCATTTTGGCTTTTTGCATATGAGCTAATGGATAAAATTGTTTTTTTATAGCAGTAATGAAATCTGACCATGATAGAATTATCTTACCATGTTTCTTGATCTCCTCCTTTGTCTTGGCTTCCCACCAAACAAGTGTTGCACCTTCCATTTTCAATGAAGTTAATTGAATTTTGGTATCATCATCTTGAAGGTTCTGGATTCTCAAATAGACTTCTAATTTCCTGATCCAATTATCAAAATTTTCTGCATTAACTTCACTATTAAACATTGGCAATTCAAACTTAACATCAAGTTTTGAAAATGGACTTTTACCAGTGTTCTTTAACTTGTGTGGCCGATGTACTGAAGAAGAAGTAGAGGATGATGATGATGAGGGTGAGGATGATGGATCTCCATTGCCTCCATTTCCTCTATTTCCCTTCTTTGACTTATCTTCACCATTGTGACCTCCTGAAGATCCCTGTCCTTCCTTGTGAAGTTTGGATCCTTCTCCTTCTAGTCTCTCATTCCTTTCTTGATAAAGGATTCTAACCATCTCATTCATGTCAAGAAATTCTTTCTTGAACACTCTTTCTTCCTCTTTGGGATTAAATTCTTCATGGATTTATCCTTCCCTATGAAACATGCTTAACGTAGATTCTGCGTCCTTAGGAGGTGAACTAGGTGGTGGAGATTATGGCAATCTTGCTCTCCTTTGCTTTGCACTACAAAGAAAACACCCTCTAGCAAATTTTTTTGAGGAACCCCTTATAAAGATACCCCATACATATGTTTCTAGCAGAGGTTACTAGAGGAGTTTGGCGGGCGGAGGGTTTTGCAGATGTTTTCTGCTCGGTGTGCTTATCATCCAAAATCGCACTGGTGCTCTCTACAAGTGAAAGCACCAGTGCGCCAAAAAATTGGCACACCAAACACCATGCACTCTGTACACAGTCGCCTGATGTGTTGTATTATTGAAGAGAACTGGTGCTTCATAACTCTTTCGCGTCGGTGCACCATAAAACACCGCACCAAAATAGAAACTGCCCAGTGCGGTATTAAGAAACCCCACCAGTGCATCATAAAACACCGCACCAAAATAGAAGCTAACCATTGCGTTCAGAAGACATAGGACAGGTGTGCCTATAAACCATGTGCACTGAAAAGGGGTTAAATAAAAAACAATTACAGCCAAAAAACCACATTTTTCACTTTTTTTTTTCAGTTCTCCAGAGCTCTCAATCACCGGTGCGCTCTACAAGAGAAAGCACCGGTGTGCACAAAAAATTGGCACACCGGACACCATGCACTCCATACACACCCACCTGGTGCATCCTATCACTGCAGAGCACCGGTGCTTCACAACTCTTCTGCGTCGGTGCATCATAAAACACCGCGCCAAAACAGAAACAACCTGGTGCGGTGTTAAGAAACCCCACTGATGCATCATAAAAAAGTGCGCCAAAACAGAAACCGACCAGTGTGTTCGTAAGAAATAGCACCGGTGTGCCTATAAAACCCGTGCACCGGAAGATGGTTAAATAAAAAAAAATTACGGCCAAAAAATTGCATTTTTTACTTTTCTTAGTGCTTCAGAGCTCTCTATCACTGGTGTGCTCTACAAGAGAAAGCACTGGTCGCACAAAACATTGGCACACTAGACACCGTGCGCTTCGTACACTCTCGCTCAGTGCATCCTATTAATATAGAGCACTGGTGCTTCACAAATATTCCACCCCAGTGCATCATAAAACACTGCGCCAAAACAGAAACCGCCCGGTGCGGTGTTAAGAAACCGCACTAGTGCATCATAAAACACCGCACCAACTGAAACTGTCTGGTGCAGTCTTAAGCAACCACACCGGTGCCCCTATAAAACCTTGTGCACCAGAGTAGGGTTAAATAAAAAAGAAATTATGACAAAAAAACCGCATTTTTCACTTTTCTTAGTGCTCAAGAGCTCTCAAGCACCGGTGCAATTTATCCTTGTCTGAGCCGCCTTGACATCGGTGCTCCCATTGCACCCATTGCATGCACTACTGCTGTGCATTTCCCACTAATCTCCAGCTTGCATTTTTCAAAACAGTGGGAAAATTTTCTTTTGCAAATTCTATAGCCTATATGCCTCCTTTACGGCGAAATGTAAAGGTATTTTTCTTGTTTTTCCATAATTAATATTTTTAGCGGATTAGAATTTCAAATAACCCTAAAATTAACCATTTAAAAGGAAAAAATAAATAAATTGTTGCACGGTGTACACAAGTTGTTCGGCTTGCACCGCAACCAGTGCTAAGGGTATCCGCACTGTGTCTGGGGCGGTACTGAAAGGCACCCCGCGTTATTTTAAAATTTTTAAAAAAGTGCGGTGCGTTCATTTAGCCAGTCGCACCATTGACCATGGGAATAGTAATGTGATGTGTTGATGGAAATATCTACCCCGATGTCTATCAATGCACCACATTCGGCATTCTAACAGAGTCAATGGTGCGGCCTGGTAAAAGACCGCATCGTTGACTATGTAATTTGTCAGGAAGTCGGTGCGCTGACACAACTATATGCACCGGGGAGTATATTTTAGTCAGCGCACCGCTCTTCTAACACCATATATAGTCAATGGTGCTTTAAAAAGTTTTAGGTGCACTGCATATGGTGCATTGTATGTCATCTAGGGCACCGCCCTCGGTGTGCTGCAAATAAACGTCGCACCGGAACCGGTGCATGAATTTTTTGTGGTGCACCAACTGGTCTGTTTTTTTTTCCAAAAAAAATTATATATTTATATTCCTAAATACATGTCTAATTTAATAAAAAATATTGAATATGTCAATGATTTAGAGAGAAGAGGAGGAACAACAACAACAACAGGTGGAACAATATGACATGGTTCACCTGTGGGAGGCATGAGAGAGGGAGAGAGATGCGTACCCTCACCATATTACAGTAGATACCCAGGGGCTTCTAAGGAAGGTAGGCCTCCTCAAGTTCTATGAGGAGGCTACTTCCCTAAAGGCCCATAGTGTGTTTTTGAGACATCTTATTCGCAGGTGGAATGCCCACCGAAAGGCTTACCAAGTTGGTCCTGACCAGTGGTACACAACCACTGAGGAAGATATATATTTCATTACAAGGCTATCGAGGTGAGGGGTGGATTTTCCCTTGTTACCAAAGGTTCCAGCTGGTTGTGTAGCAGGGAGTCAGTTAGTTTACTCCCAGAGATACATTGGAGCATCAATACTGTCTCCTGTAGAGTTTCAAGTCACTGGAGGTCAGTTACGTATTGGTGCATTTGGTAGTGAGGATGTGCAGTGCCTCTCACTTCTCATTTCGACCATTTCACACAACAGCAGTGACGGGCGACGCATTAGTTGCTTGCTTCTATATTATGTTGATTCTTTAGTACAGGAGCCACAACTTGTTAGGTGGTCTGCCATTTTTTTGCGGCAATTCTGTGCAGTCTTAGATAGATGTCGTGCTCATGCATAAGGGAGGGTCAACATCCCTTTTGCTTGAGAGCTTTTTTGTTTATTTTTTGAAAGGTTTCCAGAGATGAGGCCCACTTTTGTTCGGCAGCCTCGTAGGCAGATGATGCCCAAGAGGGGAGAGACTATGTTTTTAGCCAGGATATTGCATGATGCACTAGAATTACTAGCCAGTGTTCATGTGCTGCATCCCTTCATTATGGTCCCCTGTCCTTATGCTAGATTAGATTGGCGAGGGTGTGCCAACATCCTCTTCACAGATGATGAGTCGCCAGATGATAGAGGTAATATTACTGTTTTATATTTATTCTAACATGTTCTTTAACCTGTTTTTATTAAATTGTGTAATAAAATTGTCTAATTATTGTTGTGTACTTGTAGATATTTTGCAGACATTGTCTCTTTTGATGGCGAGGAGATTCCGGCACCACCACATGATCCAGGTGTGGATCCTAATGACGATTAGGGCATGCTAGATGCCGAGGATGATTAGGAGGCCGGTGCAAAGAGACATGCTCCTGCTAGTGTGCCAGTACCACCTTTTTCTAGGCGCGGTCGACTTAATACTAGATACCGGAGGGAGTTAGGCAACCAACTCAGTGCATTGATTATTGAGGTGGGCATTAGGCCCGCTCATTACAAAGACATATAGGCCAATGCTAGGCTATTACAGATGTGGAGAGGCATGCCGCGTGACATGTACATCCTGATGTGGCATGTCGTAGGAGCTACAATAGCTGTTACGAGACCGAGGAGGATTGTTGCACATTATAGGCATGGTCAAGCTGCAGCACGTGATGGAAAGTCCGCAAGCAGCGACTCATCATATCATGATTGTTCACCTCACTTCGCACCTGCAGATGAGCATGAGGCTCCACTAGCATCTAGCAATCATCATGGAGATGAGGCTGGGCCATCAGCCACATCTAGTCAGTAACCTACAACATCCATCAATACTAGTCATGATCATGACCAGGCTGAACCATCGACCGTCGATGCTGCAGTACCATTGACTGAGTAGGCCTCCACTAGTACTGTTATTGACATTGTACTACCGCCAACTGATCCATGACATTTCTATTACAGTTGTATATTTTTAACATTATATATATATATATATATATATATATATATATATATATATATATATATATATATATATATATATATATATGGTCCATGTATTTTATGTTCGTGTTGCAGTTGTACTTAATTTACATGTTGGTGATCATCATGATGTGTATATTGTTAGGTCATGTTAGATATGTTCATTTAATGTGCGGCTTGCAGATAGATGTGTAAGTGATAGCATGAGTTATTTGACATGAAATATATATTTGATGTTTGTGTTGTGATGATGTTAATATATAATGTTAATTTGATGTTTGAATGTGTTTTTTTAGTCAAATATGATGTTTGTACGATGGTTATCATGATCGTGATGTTTATTAATTGATTTAATATTAAATTACCATGATATTTATTAAATATTATGTCGTGATTGTAATTGAAATTTAAATTTTAATTGTATGTAAAATTGTAAAATTGTATTTGTATTTGTAATTGTAATTTTAACTGTAATTGTATGTAAAATATTTAATGTAAAATTTTAATTGTATTTGTAATATTTAATTTATTGTGAAATAATTGTAATTGTAATTGTATATATGAAAATTTGTAAGATTGTAATTGTAATTCTAATTGTATGCAAAAATTTAAAATTGTAATTGTAATTGTATGTAAAATATTTTTAAAATTGTAATTGTAATTTTAAATGTAATTCTAGTTCTAATTCTAATTGTATGTAAAATATTTGTAAAATTTTAATTGTATTATTGTGAAATTATTGTAATAGTAAAATTTTAATTGTAAATGTAATTGTATGTAAAACTAAAGTTGTAATTGTAATTCTAATCATAATTGTATGTGAAATTGTAAAATTGTAATTGTAATTTTAATTGTAATTGTATGTAAAATATTTGTAAAATTTTAATTGTATTAATGTCAAAATTTTAATTGTATTAATGTGAAATGATTTTATTAAAATATTTAGATTTGTAAATTTGTAAATAATTGTAAAATAATAAATCTAGAATAATATGAATTTTTGTAACATAATAAAGTTTAGAAAATATTACAAATAAATTCATGTACTTTAGAATTATCATTATTTTATTATGATCTTACATACAAAAAAAGAACTTTATACAGTCCAGTGCCCTTATCATCATAACATGCACCGGTGCGTTTTAGTACTCAGACACACCAGTGCTTCACAACTCTTCTGCACCTGTGCATAATAAAACACTGCGCCAAAACATAAACCTTGAACTTACAAACTGCACTGGCACGCCTATAAAACCCCACGCACTGGAACATGGTTATTCTATGAAGTGCAGTATTGGAGCAGCGGAGGGTTCAAATCGTGAGCAAGAATTTTTCTGAGGAGATGAGGGTTTGAAAAGATGAGAGTTCGAATTTTGGCTGAGAAGTTTATTGCAGAGAAAATAAGTCATTCAAATAGAAAGATGGACAAAGACGCTTACAGGGATGCGGATGGCTACAGAGCTTGACAAAGTACAAAAGGAGAAAATGATTACAAATTGAGACCGGCAGAGAGCATTTGGTTGAGGCCAGCGATAGGGTTAAGAGGTCCCATGATGGAGAAATGGATAGTAGAGTTGATGGAAGAGAAAGATCAATCGAGGCAATCAATAAAGTGAAGAGGCACCATGAAGGGAGGGATTATCATTCCTTTAAGGACAACAGAGAAACATCAATTGACGTTGTTGATCAGGCTGGTGGGTCCCATGAAGGGAAAGATTCTCCAGAATGTGTTTAAAAGCAGCTGGGAGTATTGTTTGAGCTTCAGTTGGCTTACATAAACTTTTACCGGCAAAGCTGACGTCGCATAAAATCACATCTTTGGCTTTCAATTGAACCTAAATGGAATTTCTAACTTGTCTGAGCTATGGTCCTGTGGATGAAACCAGTAAAAAGTATGCTTGTATTATAAATGGAAATCCAGTGACCATTTCTGTAGGAAGAAAGGCATAGATACTTGCAACTACCATATTTCCACCTGCAAATCGATTTCCCATTGGAAAATCTAATGTAATAGCCCATTTTGCAATGTCTTTCCTCCGCTCAACCCTATACTCATTTTCTATGGGAAACCATTGCCTCCACATGTAATAACTGCATTGTCTACTTGAAAATCGGTATTCTTCTGCTAACAAATGTAGAATGAAGGACTCGTTGTCATTGCTCCCAAAACATTCAAGGTCAGTTTCTCATGAAACAGAGATTGTATAAATTTTGTTAAGATCAAGATAGAAAGCACAAAGGAGAAAAGAGGAAATTGGATGCCAAGATGGAGGAGGAACTTACAAATGAGCAACCAGATCATGGGTCAGCAAGAAGATCATGGGGCATCTTTTCTTGTTGCAGGTTATGGAAAGGCTCAAGTTTATTTTTCTGAAAGAAGAAGAGGTGTAGTTTTGAAAGAAATGAACCAAATATTTTCACTGCAAAATGTACATTTCCAACATATCTAAAAACTAAAATATCTCCAACTTCAATAAACTGCTCATAAACAAAACTTTCCCAACCATTTGTGAAAACTGCCCATGTCATAGCATAGCATAGGTTCACATGCCATAATTTCCCACTTGGGCCCTGTAGTATTGCATCTTCACATGCCCCACATTGCATTCTCTCCACATAATCAGTGGGGACCTCCTGCAATAAACAAAATGCATTGGAAGAATAGTTATTTCCATTAAGAATTTATCCAATTCCAATTCTCAATTCTAAGTCTAATTCTAATTCTCAATTTCTATGGTTGGAGTTCACTAAATTTTGGTGTACACACCTAAAAGTAATTTCGGTGCCTTAACCGGAAATTGGTGCTACTGTACATATAACCGCACCAGTGTGTTTTACTTACTGTGCATTGGTGCCGGTGTTACAGAAGGACACACCGGTGCGGTGCTATTAAGTGACGCACCGATGATGAATAAATGCAAATAAAAAAGCACAACTCTATTTTCTTTAAGTGAAACAAAAGGAGGAAAATTGAAAAATGAGCGGCAAAATATTTTCGAAAATCTAATTTCATAAAACAATTCTTTAAATAATAAACAATTTTCAATATTTCACTATTTTTGCTAAAATTTTTAGCCAGATATTTGCAGGAGACATACCTGGAGCAAAAAGCATGAGAGAATTGTTTAGCAATGAAATACGTTCGAACAAAAGTATTCAGGCAATCAGAAACCAAACCTTTGGTGATTGAAAGCTTGTATCATAGAATTTCAAATCATCTCATGATTAAATTTGATTATTTTTTTTACTTTTTTCTGTAGTTTTCTTACTTGTTCTATAGTTTTATCCATTTTTACCCTAAACCCTTCATTTTTTTGTTTTTTCCCTTTCTTTTCCCTGTTTCTATGATTTCAGAATTAGGGCTTTTCATTTTAGATTGACATCCAACCCACGAGACGACTTGCATAGTCGGATCCCAATCCATTTGGCTATTGCGTGAATTTTTGGAAAAAATGGAATTTTTTTATCAGTGCGCTCTGCGTAACCTAGCGCACTGCATAAGTACTGTGTAATAAAAAAAATTAAATTTTTTTTTTTTTTAAATCAGTGCGCCATATCTGAAATAGGGCACTTTTGCTCCATGTTACGAGGATAGCACCGTACGGTCTATTACACTGTTTGTGTCGTGCATTTATAATACCCCCCACACCGTACGGTCTATTATACTATTTTTGTGGTGTGTTTTTAATACTCCCACGCGCCGACGGCGGTGCGTACATCATGAAAGGTGGACCAATTTCTTGAGATTTATTTTTTACCTGAAAAGTTTGCAATTTATTTATAAATATATTAATGAATGATATGGTATAGGTTTCAGATTGATAAAGAAATGACTGACAAGAGATCAAGTAACAAAAATACTAATAACACATCAAGAAAAGAAAAAAAGGCAAGTTCTTTGTAAATTCTTTATAAAAAATATTATTTTTGAACTATATGTAAGTTTAAATAATATGTATTGTTTATTGTGTATCATGCAGAGCCACAAAATGACGAAGCTCGATAAGGTTATTTCTGATCTATGACCAGAAAAACGTAAAAGATTGATGGAAAAATTACAGAAGGATGAATCAGGTGAATGAAAAAATACTATCAATCCAATATGAGTTTCTTTTTTTAATTATCATTAATAATATACTTAAAATTATTAGATAGCATGTGTCAAACAGTCTTTTAATTCATGTCTGTTTGATGTTCTACAGGGACCAACAACTCAGAAAAGGAATGTTGTTCTAAGAAAAGAAAAAAAAATAGAACATGCAAATGAAAATCAATTGCTCCTTAGCTCATCTGGAGTGGTGCTGGAGGTTAACGAAAGGGGGAACAACTTTTACAAAAGTTTGAGGGATTTAGTGGAACGAATGTATAGACGTTCTTTCAACTTTCAATATAAAAATAAATCCAATGATTCCAAGAACCAAATTTTATCTAAACTACAGGAAAATTTTCTAGGGAATTGGTCAATGAGACATGTTAGACTTTTAATAGCAAAAACATACAACAACAAAAAAGAAGGAATGAAAAAATAATATTCCTTTAAATGTTTGTCTAAAATTATTTATAGATAGCACTTTTTTTATATTTACTTTTCATATATCAATATAAAATTAAATATTTTCTTTTCATGCTACATTTTCAGGAAGATTATGAAAATCTCAAAAGATGAATGAGCTGATATCAGAAATATGCTAGTAGGACTGTCCAAAAAGGTGTACAAGGAGATAGTCAAAGAAATGGACAAAATTGCATCGTAGGAGGAGCCATCTCAACAACAACGTGCTTCAAATGTAATATGTAATCATTGATTTTTTCGATCATTAGGTACAATAAATAAAAAATTTAGCATTAAATATTAATTTTCAAGAATTTTCATGCAGAAAAGAAAAGAAAATGGAACTCATTCAGCACATAAAATAGGACGACAAGGAAGAAAAGGGTTGATATCAAAGTTTGTGAGTAATTGTTACTTCCTTGTAACAACTTAACTAGATTTCATTTTTGTATTTTTTAAGATGTTTTACAAAAATCATCATTGAATGTTTTCAAATAGGTGCTAACATACAAAGAAGAACCATAAGACAAATTGATTGAAATTGGGTTAAATATGGGTTGTGAGTATATATTGGCATATCAGAAATTAATTGTGGAATTTGTAAGCATCTATCGATCTTGTTTTACTTAGCTCCGTCTATAATTAATAAAACAAAAAAATCTTTTATTTTAAATATATGATTTGTTATGGGGTATAAAACTTGCAGGAAACAAAGTATGGAACTGTGTCAACAGATAAAATTTTGAAAGATGGCATGGTATATGGTTTTGAAAGAATGTGTGTAGTTTATGACTCAATTGTTGCTATGGTACATCATTTTTCTTTTCGATTTACATTGATGTATATTATTTAATATTGGAATTTTCATTATTCTTACCAATGTATATACACTTATTTCAGTTTATTTTTTTGTTTGTAGATGGAAGGTGAAGAAGAAGAAAATAATCAACACCGTGAACAAAACATTCCTGAAAATAACCCAAGTCATGGAAGTAGCTCTAGCAGTGACAGTAGTTCAAGCGAAGAATGATGATCACTATGTTTGGATATCAAAGCAAGGCATTGTATTTTTTGAAATATGTCTATGAAACCAGATATTTTTTTTAATGTGATGCAGGAGCATTAGCTCCGAAAAAAACACCTTGTATTTTATTTAAGCTAGGGGTTTCATGTTTTGAAGAAATATTAAATTTCATGTAAATATTAATATTATTTTGAGTGATTAATTATATTTTAATTAATTATTTGTGAGAGTTTGTAAATGTTTCCAAACAACTGGAAACATGAGAGAAATTAGTTTCAAGATAATTTAGAATTAATGATGGAGCCTAAGTTGGAATTAGTTTCTAAGTTTTAGGGATAAAAATATATCTTTTAGGGATGTTGAGAGATTTAGGGATTTGTTGAGATTTTAAAGGGATAGAACTCAATTTAGTGCATTTTTAATTTGTATAAATTAGAAGGCCTCAAAGGCAAATGGGGAGGTAGACTTGAATAGTTGGAGAGAGTGAGAGGGTGATTGAGCGCAGGCTTGAACAACCAAGGCTGTAAGCCTTCGGCAATTGTAAAAGGCCTAAATGTTGAATATCTGGGCATGAATCGAAAGTTCTTGTAATTTATATATATATATATATATGAGGATTGTAACTTTTGAGTCATATGAGTGTGTTGAAATTGAGTGTGTGAATGTGTTGAAACTGGGGCTTAGTCTCCAAGGTTTGCATATAGTCGAAAGGATTCGATGCATTTTAATGTTGATATGATGACTACTAAGTATAATGGTAAAGCTGTGTTAAATAAATGAGAGACTATTTTATATCGATCTGTGGGGTTAATTGCCAGCAATGGAAAAATTGAGCGCCCAGCTGATTCATCATGAAGTAGAGGATCTATTCAGTTTTAATGACAAATGTACTGAATGCGTGATTGCATTCGGTCATAATTTTATCAACAGACTCCAACTGTAATTGCGTTTAGGCGAATGGGATTTTAGTAGAAACGATTCTCATTTCTCAGAATTGTTGTGCGTTAATATCATATACAGAAGAGCTAAACAAAGGTTTTGTACAAGAGGTTGAGGCACGACGCCAATTTATAGAGGTGCGCAATTCTAGAAAGGGTGCAAACGCACGACTTGGGTGCTTAATTGGGTACAAAGGTATGAATTGTTTTCAGTTTTATACATCGTTTGAAATTGATGTATTGAAAGAATAAAACTTGAGTTTGAATGAAAGACCGATCACTGTTCTTTATGTGAAGTTTGTGAATCGGTTTGTTGATGGCATGAGGCGCGCTATTTGATTTAATTCAATCGATTCTAGATTCGAATTGATGAATTGGATTTGAGTTTGGAAATGGAGTTGTGTAAATTGCAGGAGAGAACATCTTTTAGAAGTCAAACAGTGGTCTGACACTGTTTAAAACCGGTGAAGCCACGCATCGTGTCAAGCAGATATTCAGCTATACAAAATAAAAAGAACGAGTCTGGTAAAGATTGTGGGAACGCAGTGTTAATAGGTGATCGAACCTTGTTACTAGGATCGATTGATTTTTCAGTGAAGAAACTGGGATGGAAGGGCGTTGAAGATGAAATGTCCGTGGCAGACTATCGGTAATTGATCAAAGTCTGCGTTTATAATAATTGCCACAGCGCAGAGTATTGATTGGGATCGAACGGTGAAAGGACGGAGATTGTAAACCAATGAAGCAATTTGTCAAAGGCAGCGTAGAGTCCAGCCACACCGTTCTGCGTTGGAAGACTACTGTTCATTGCGTGATATGGCGCAGTTATATTGCAAGTCAATTTCGTTTGAAGAAGGCGCCATCTCTGTGATCAGCGGATTATACACAGAAAGCGATAAGAAGGTATGTTAATTACACAGTCGGATTGTTGTTATTTAAGTTTTGGTCAAATAAATTGGGAGCACTGGCATGTTAAATAAGTGGCAGTATAACAGAACAAGAAAATTCGAATCGTGTTGAGATGCAATGGTATTGCTTTGCAATGGGTATGCTGAAAAGGAAAAGGCGTATATATATTTGATATTTGTGTTGAATGGGCAAGCACATTGATGTTAATGCCGTGGCATATTTCTGAGTGCGTTCACTGAAATGGGAACAACCAGTAATGTGTGTGGGTTGATGAAATTTGCGCAAAGGATGGATGGTATTGTAATTGCTTATGGTTTGGATTGAGTAAACAATGTTAAGATTGTTAAAAAGAAACAAAAGCACATTTGTTTTGTTGACTTATGATTGTATCCAATATTAAAAAGTCATGTGAATGTTGGTGGTTTTAATGGAATTGAGGGACTAATGAGGTATGGGATATGGATTATGGGAGCATTTGAATATTGAGCTGATTGATAATTTGATGCTTGAGAAATGTTTAATATGAAATGGTTTTATAACCATAAATGGGAAAATAGCTTCCGCAAGTGGAAAATGTATGAAATTTCCTAGAATGGGGTTTGAATTGGGCAGTGATTGCAACGCATTCTTACATGCATAGTTTAATTGGAAGATTCTGGGTTTGCAGGCTTAAATTGCATCATAATGTAATGGACATAGCGTCCCAATTGAAAGACAAAGGGATACCAATAACTATCCCATTTTGTATGACAAAGACTATCTTATATATATATATATATATATATATATATATATATATATATATATATGTTTTAATTTATTCTATTGCATTCTCCATTGTCGCTATTGTGTTCTCCATTGTCGTTCTCAAATGCACTAATAAAAATTTAATTAATATGAATATTGTTATAAGATATATATGTGTTGACTTTTGATGAATAATGAATTTTAAAAAACCACAATTATTATGATATGATAAAACAAATTAATCCAAACATCACATTCAAATGCATTAATAAAAATTTAATTAATATGAATACTGTTATAATATGTGTCGACTTTTGATGAATAATGAATTTAAAACAATCATAATAATTTCACTGTCACATGTCAATGTTTCTAAAAAATACAAAATGAAAACTGGTGCGTGTCAGTTACTATACACTGGTGTGTTTGTATTTTGAAGCACACCAGTGTGCTTCTGCAACCTATGGGCACCGCACAAATACCAAAACCAATTAAAAATATTGGTGTATTTGTGCGGTATAGCGCACTGGTGCATTTATGTGTCTATACGCATCGGTGTCATTGTACGACCTATGGGCACCCCACGAATACCGATACCAATTATAAATCTCAGTGCGTTTGTGTGATACTACGGACCGGGGTTTTTATGTGTCTATAAGCACCGGTGCATTTGTACGACCAATGGGCATCGCACAAATACCGATACCAATTATAAATCTCCATGCATTTGTGCGATACTGCACACTGGTATGTTTCTATAGGTCTACGCACTGGTGCAATTATACGACCAATGGGCACCACACAAATCCCAAGACCAATTAGAATGGCCCCGTACGTTATATCACCAACACTACGCCCGGTGCGGTTTTATACCTTAACAGCCCAGTTCATTCTCCTTCGACCGCCTCGGGGCACCTTCTACATGTATGCACTGGTGTGTTAAAGCCAAAGTAGAGCACTGATGAAAAAAAACATCCGTAATAATCTCCGACCACCCATTGTCTTTAGTTGTGTTGAATTTCCGTTAAAAGTTCCGCTAAAACCTCTGTAACCATAAATAGATGTTGTAGCAAATGTTTTTTTGACAATTTTGGCCAATTTTATAACACTAAAAACCTCCTTTATAACCTCCACTAGAGGGTCTTTTCCTTGTAGTTTTGGCTCTTCTTGAGACCTTTTCTGCTCCCACCAATTTTCCTTCTCCTCTCTTGAGCTTGAGCCTTGTAAGTATCTAAAACTTGCAAATAGTTAAACAATTCTTTGCACAAAACAACACCATAAGGCTCCAAAATGGCTCCAGTTAAACCAATGGCTCCAAAATGCTCCAATTAGTGTAAAATGACTCTTCATTCACTCTGAATGGGTGAAAATTGAGTCTCCTACTCCTTTGCCCAGTTACACCTAGAAAAACTCCACTAAAAGTGGAGGACTCCACTTAACTGGAGTTAATTTAACCAACTCCACCAAAAAATAGGCACCCTTGTAGTGTCCCTTATTAGTGAGATAACTTTGATGACACTTAGAGATGGTGATTTTGATATAATATTATGTATGAAAGACTTATGTACATGCTTATATGCTATGACCTGGTTTGGGTCACTTGGTTGTTGTGTGCTTATGATAATATCTATGGTTGCGTGCACAAGGATTGAATTTGGTTAAGAGAATATTAGCGATGTTTTCTCATTTGGTATCCTATTTTGGACATAGGTGTACAATGTGAATGGTGATTTAGAATTGAGACACAGATCCATGGACAATCATAGTTATGTGGACCATATGGCTAATTATGATTTATGGATGATACATGATTTGTATGATTATATGTGCATAATCTCGTACTAAGCATGATGTGGCAGGGGACTTGGTCATTGCCAACATGGATGCTCAAGTTATAAATGACTGCGGAAGTCATTTCTCCAAAACCAAAATGACTGTGGAAGTCATGCACAATATTTGGTAAAATTTGAATAAGTTAATTATGAAATTCATTTGATTTATTTGATCAATGAGTTTGTGATTTGTGCAGGTCTTGGAAGAAGACCTTACCAACGAACCATCAGATGGGTATGAGCTCACAATCAGTACCTTAAGGTGAAACACGGAGTTTCAAAGCAGAATAGATGAGAAGCCATGGAAATTAGGGCGCGGAGTCCTAAATCCATGAAATATAAAGACGTGGAGTCTTGGATATATGATAAAAGGATTAGGGCGCGGAGTCCTAAATCCATGAAATATAAAGACGTGGAGTCTTGAATCTATAATGAAATGTTTGGGGCGCGGAGTCCTAAATATTTAAAAAGATCAAGGTGTGGAATCTTGGATCTTTAGAGTAGATCAGGGCGCGGAGTCCTCAATCTACTAAGGCATGATGATGCATACAATAGGGGTGCGGAATCCCTATTATCCGGAAGAAAAATACCACTCATGGGCAACCCGTAGATGAATTTCCTTAATAATCTAATTCCTAACAATTTTGGAGTGACTTTCTAAAAATAGAAAGTCATGTCTGCCATTTCAAGTATGACTTTCCAAAAATAGTAAATCACCTCCAATCAATGGGTAAACAAGTATACTTCAAGGAAAATCACTTAAATTATGATTAATCAATTATAATAGTTCAATCTCGACTTAATCCTCAATATTATTAATATTATTATTATCTTTTATGTGACTATGATATTATTATTAAAAGGAAATTATATCTCCTCAATCACTTCACACCTCTCTCCTTCATGACTCTCATGGCTCTATGTAACTCTCTCTATTTTAAATATTACATTACACTCTCTTTTATGCACTCATCAAGGAATGGCATATTCCTCTTACACTCATTAAATATATGTCATAAAATATTCTTACACTCATTAAATATGTGTCATAAAATATTCCTTTTACACTCACTTTAATGCATATGTTACACTCTCCTTAAATAAGGCATGCATACCTCTCCTTAATGGCATAAGTTACACTCCTCTAAAAGGAATACAATGCATGCATATTACTGCTCCTTTATGACAAGAATTTGTTGCTCATCCTATATATGAGTCTCATGTATTCTCATTTGGGGAAAGGAGGTAATGCCAAGAGTGAAAGAGACTTGAGGAATATTGTGAGAGGGAAAGATATGGAGAGTATCCAATTACTTCCAAAACAAAAATCTGAATTTCTTACTAATCTACTAAGTATCTATTGAGGTTGAACATGAGTGGTATTTAGAGGAAGTGAAAACTATCTTCTTTAGTTTTCCTTGCATCTCTCTCTCTATTGCTGTATTTTGGGTACTGTTTGTGAGCTTTTACAGCTCGGGGGTTCCAGGGGGAGGATTTCTCCCTGGATATGGTTGGGCCGAAAACCGGATGGTTCAAATGAGTTGGTTAAGGGATCGAAGGTGGATCATATTCTCAAGGATTGGAACTGAATATCTCTTCAGGTATAATTTCCATTGTCCTAAAATTATAGTATAGATTTAGCATAAAATAAAAGGTAGACATTTAAATTGTTGTAAGCATCTAATTTTGGTTTAGGCTTATGTTATCTAAAATATTATTGATTAGTTAAAAATGAAGACTAGATCAATCTATATGTATGGATGTTTAGATCTCAATATTGGAGTTATTATTGGTATAGTTTATGGTACTAATCTTGGTATTGCAGCATTTGAGAAAGGAAAGCCAAATATTGTTGAAGGTAATTTCAATAAATAAATTCCAAAGGACTTGGGTAAGTATTTCACGATTTATGGTTCTGTTTCAAGTAATTAATAGATGCATGTTTTATAAAATGTTTTAGGATAGTTTTCAAAGTGTTCGACAAAATTTGTGAATGAGTAATGTTATAAATTTATTTATGCACAAATAAGTGCTAACTTGCAGAAGTAAGAAAATGGACATGTACCTAAAATATGCTTGGAGGAATTACAGAAGCAACCCTTAAAAGAAAATGAAAAAATAATGGCAACTGAAGTATAGTTTGGAAGATCAAATGCTTGAGGTAAGTTGGAGGTAAATTTTAGTTATGGCTTATGTTTCATATTCTTCAATGTTTTGTTATTCAAGTTGTTGTAATAGTACTAACATAATTTTGATAGAAAGCCTTAATGGCTGTAGCATTCAGGGCTTCCATGTGTTTGTTAAATTGTAGCAATTGGTGCAAAAAGCTTGTCACTCATGTCAAATGAATTAGCTTGTGGGTGGTAAAATGTTTCAAAAAGTCATATGGTGGATTTAGAAATGTGTGATTTCAATGAGCATATATTAGTAGCATGAATCTGGGTTGTTTTTCCTCATGTAGAGGTGTGGCTGTAAGTTTTCATTCCATATGTTTGACAAAAGTCATAAATGAAACATTTAGGCTATAAATTTTGTTGTTTTAAAGAATCGCATTTCTGGGCGTCCCTGTTGCGATTCAGCTCCACTTCAGGGGGTATCCATACCAAAAGGCCATTTCACCCCACGTTTGATTCCAAAAATCAAGGTTTCGGACATCAATTCCCAAATCTGCTCTGTTTTGCAGATTTGCTGTTACATGTAGAACCGCCTGTTGTTTGTCTTGCTGTTTGGTTCTTTTTATATTGGAACTGCCTGATAATTTATAGTGATGAATCTGATTTAGGCTAAACACTTGGAAATTGTTTTTAAAGTATGAATGGTTAATAATTTGAAAATTTAAATAACCATATGGCAACTTGTTTTATGACTGCGAACTATTTGTCAAAATTCCTCAATGGCTGTACCTTACAACATTGTGAGCTATGTTTGAAATTTCTAAATATTTATATTCATTGGTATAGATTCAACAATGAATATGGCTGATAGTCTACCAATATCTTAAGTTCAATTATTGGCACTACTTACAAAAAAGAAGAAGAAGTCATGCAACTTTGGATTCATGTTAGCTAATTATTGTGAAAACACCTTAAAGAGATAATGGTTGTAAGTGTTTTACGAAATGCCTCAATGGCTGTACATTTCATGCTTGTAAATCAGTTTTCATAATGTTCAATGGTTGCATCTAATTACGTTTATGAACCGTCCATAAAATAAAAGGCTTAAGTTAGTTTAAGATTTGCAATCAAGGTATTTCTAGTATAATAACTCATTGAGTTAAAGGGTCTTGCTGAAAATTCAAAATTGCAGTAAGTAATTTGTTGCAATATGAGCTCACATATGAATTCCTAATTATGGGATGCCAACCCTATATAATTTAAATTATCCTTTTAGGAAAATAATTCATACGCATGTCATTTAGTGACTCATGAAATACAATAAAAAAAATATATATCGCATTATGATTTAATATAATATTTCTCTATAGTAATTATGGTAGGTAAGGTGGGACCTTACATATGGTATCAGAGCGAGTTACAACACTAGGCCTAATGGGCCAACATGCTTATTTGTAGTTTGATGATGTATGAATGTTGATTTTGCATGCGAGTTGAGTTCTTGTATATCTTGACTTGGAAGCACATTGGTTGCATAGAGGATATTATTATCATTATGTTATTTATAAACTCATGAAATATATATATATATATATATTTCTGATATTCCTTTATATTTTTGTTAAGACATATTATCAACAATATGTTAAAATGCTTAAATACATGCTGGGAAAGGATGTGCTTGAGAAAGTTTGGGTTAAACCCAAGTATGGGAATGAATTGATTTTCAATCAATGAGTGAGATAGGTGGAGTGCATGCATGGTTTCATATATTTTTAATGCATCATTTTCAATGTGATATGGGCTTAGTAGCCATCTTTATTAGCTGAAATCATATCTACCAAGAAGAATATTGGCTTAATTTGGACTATAGTATGATGACCTTGATGTGTATGTTTTGGGAATGAGTAACAAGTGTAAGGTTGAGATTCCATTAACTTGATGATTGAGTTCATCATGATAATCTTGAATCTTTTCATACCTACACTAAAAGAAACTTAACTAAAATCTACCTTGAAGGATGTCACTTTTAACCGTGAATGTAGATTCAAGAGTAATGTATGTGTATTAATTAGATGTGTTAAAATATGATTTGGGAATACATTCTTAATGAGTAAGAATGAAATTTCTCTGATTTCTTTGACATGATTTTGTGTATTTTGGGTTGACATTAGGCATCAAATAGCTTTAAATTACTCAATTACTAGGTTGAGGTATGAACTTCCTAATAAACAAGAGGCTTAATGATTGGTGCATGATGGGTTGTGGAAGCCATCTTAAGGAACACTTGAATGTTATGTTTTCCTTAAGCTAATGTATGGGTGTGGAATCCATACTAGCATATATCTTTGAGAAAATGTATGGGTGTGGAATCCATACTAACATATATATATGATCTAATGTATGGGTGTGGAAACCATACTAGCATATATCTATGAGAAAATGTATGGGTGTGGAATCCATACTAGTATATATCTATGAGATAAGTAATGAGGTAAGGTATGGGTGTGGAATCCAAAGTAAAATATATCTATGAGCTAAGTAATTCTTCTAGTTAGAATATTTTGATGGAATCTGATATTCATGATTAAGGAATGATTATGTGTAATTAAAGTTAAATGGATAGAGATTTGTAACACAAATTTGCTTGAGCTTTAAATCCATTATTTTTATTATAGATGAATATACTAAGATTGGTATACTAAACACCATTAGGTGGTTTAGAATGTTTGGAGTAATTGACTTGATATATGGAAGTGTGAACTAGATATCTATCCTCTAGTATTGTAATCCTTTTGTATATATTGAATTTAGGTAGAACTAAAATATCTTTCAAATTCTTGAAATTTAGAAAAAGATTATTGTGATAAGTTGATGAAATAACTTTTCTATTGGCTTAAGACAAATTAGGTCTAGGAAAGCCATAATAGTCTCTTTAATGATCTTATCAGTTGAATATTGGTTGCATTCTATTTAACCAAATTAATTAGAGAAATTATGAGGATTGAACTCATGTATTTCTCTAAACTATTGTTAGTTAGGCGATCGCGTCAAATTTCAAATTATTTATAAATTGTGAAGAGAATAACATGTTTAGAAGGTAAATATTTTATGTGGTGAGAACTTGTTTTATTTGAAATTAATGAAAAAAAAAAACGCATGTGATTAATTAAAAGCTTAGTTGAGTTCTTGTTTTACAAGAATATGTGCTTGTGATATTTTTTTAGGGAGAAATTGAAGGAGAGTGAGATCACATTTTGATTGATTCGAATTATTGCATGATGATTGTATTATATGTGGAATGGGGGAGATTGTTTGATTTAGGAATTTTGTGTTGGGATGTATAGTTGTATGAGTATTTATTAGTCCTACAAAATGTTGTAATAATTTGAGAGGGTGGTAATTCTCCTTAAAGCGAAAGGGTTTAACTTTAGGCTAGAAATTCCCTTGTGATAGTCTAAATCTTATTTAAATTTGACAAGATTCATCACATTTTGAGAAATTTATGGTTTTCATAGTTTGTTGTTGCGTACGTATTAATAGTAAGGGATAAGACATGAAAGCAAATGAATTGATTAATTACTGAATAGAAATCATGAGTGATTTCATAGTTGGAAAAAAAATTGACTTAGAGTTATATAGATACCATATTTGCATAATTATGAGATTTGTTCTTGATTAAAAGTCATTTTCAAAAAGATATCATTCATCTGCTTTTAGATGAAGATCTTCTAATAGATTCATTTCATAATTGATTCTCAAGTTAGAGAAGTGAATAATAATGAAGATTATGCAAACTAAATGTATGATCTATAATACATAAGTGGGTCAATGAGGAATGTATTTAACCTTAGGTTTTTAGTTAAAAAAAAAAAAAAAAAAAAATTGGTGCCTTGAACCTCATATTGTATTTTTGCCTAAAGAGTAAACGTTTGGTAAAAATTAAAGATAAATCCTAGATATTTCGATTACAAGGATGTCTTATGGAATGAAAAGAGGAAAATTGGATTGAAAAGACATAAAGCAAGTAGGATGTAAGAGTGTGTTTTATATATAACGTCATGTTTTGTTGGGTAAGAGTGGGTTTTATATATAACATCATGTTTTGTTGCATAATTTCACTCACAATTGTATGTGGATTATTTTATGCCAATTTGATTGTGATATGGTATGGACCATCATTGTTGTGTGTACAACCAATGTGTGTTCTATTTATAGCTTGGAAAGCTCAACATCCTATAGAACCAAGAAGATGACACATGTGGGATTCATATAGACTATGAGAAAGAAGAACATGTAGAATATCAAATTATTATAGATAAATTAAGTATATATCATATCAATTACATACAATAGTATTTTTATATGGTACTATAAATTGTATGGCTAGTTTTGATATAGAAATATTTGGTATTCTATATCAACACATGTCTAATATGGCGTGGATATATTTTCTACTTGATTAAGAATGGTATGTTTAGTTTTCATGGAGTTGCTTCCAAACTATGGATTGGCATGAAGAAAAAAAAAAAATATATATATATATATATATATATATATATCAAATACATAAGGCTAACAACTTATTGATAGGAGAATCTAAAAGAACTAAGTATCTTATGACCATAGGAAAAACTTCGGGCCAAGTTTAGCCCAAGAGGGGGAGTATGTAGTGTCCCTTATTAGTGAGATAGCTTTGATGACACGTAGAGATGGTGATTTTGATATAATATTATGTATGAAAGACTTATGTACATGCTTATATGCTATGACCTGGTTTGGGTCACTTGGTTGTTGTGTGCTTATGATAATATCTATGGTTGCGTGCACAAGGATTGATTTTGGTTAAGAGAATTTTAGCGTTGTTTTCTCATTTGGTATCCTATTTTGGACATAGGTGTACAATGTGAATGGTGATTTAGAATTGAGACACAGATCCATGGACAATCATAGTTATGTGGACCATATGGTTAATTATGATTTATGGATGATACATGATTTGTATGATTATATGTGCATAATCTCGTACTAAGCATGATGTGGCAGGGGACTTGGTCATTGCCAACATGGATGCTCAAGTTATAAATGACTACGGAAGTCATTTCTCCAAAACCAAAATGACTGTGGAAGTCATGCACAATATTTGGTAAAATTTGAATAAGTTAATTATGAAATTCATTTGATTGATTTGATCATTGAGATTGTGATATGTGCAGGTCTTGGAAGAAGACCTTACCAACGAACCATCAGATGGGTATAAGCTCACAATCAGTACCTTAAGGTGAAACGCGGAGTTTCAAAGCAGAATAGATGAGAAGCCATGGAAATTAGGGCGCGAAGTCCTAAATCCATGAAATATAAAGACGTGGAGTCTTGGATATATGATAAAAGGATTAGGACGCGGAGTCCTAAATCCATGAAATATAAAGACGCGGAGTCTTGAATCTATAATGAAATGTTTGGGGCGCGGAGTCCTGAATATTTAAAAAGATCAAGGTGTGGAATCTTGGATCTTTAGAGTAGATCAGGGCACGGAGTCCTCAATCTACTAAGGCATGAAGATGCATACAATAGGGGTGTGGAATCCCTATTATCCGGAAGAGAAATACCACTCATGGGCAAATCGTAGATGAATTTCCTTAATAATCTAATTCCTAACAATTTTGGAGTGACTTTCTAAAAATAGAAAGTCATGTCTACCATTTCAAGTATGACTTTCCAAAAATAGTAAATCACCTCCAATCAATGGGTAAACAAGTATACTTCAAGAAAAAATCACTTAAATTATGATTAATCAATTATAATAGTTCAATCTCGACTTAATCCTCAATATTATTAATATTATTAATATTATTATTATCTTTTATGAGACTATGATATTATTATTAAAAGGAAATTATATCTCCTCAATCACTTCACACCTCTCTCCCTCATGACTCTCATGGCTCTATGTAACTCTCTCTATTTTAAATATTACATTACACTCTCTTTTATGCACTCATCAAGGAATGGCATATTCTTCTTACACTCATTAAATATATGTCATAAAATATTCTTACACTCATTAAATATGTGTCATAAAATATTCCTCTTACACTCACTTTAATGCATATGTTACACTCTCCTTAAATAAGGCATGCATACCTCTCCTTAATGGCATAAGTTACACTCCTCTAAAAGGAATACAATGCATGCATATTACTCCTCCTTTATGACAAGAATTTGTTGCTCATCCTATATATGAGTCTCATGTATTCTCATTTAGGGGGGGGAGGTAATGCCAAGAGTGGAAGAGACTTGAGGAATATTGTGAGAGGGAAAGATATGGAGAGTATCCAATTACTTCCAAAACAAAAATCTAAGTTTCTTACTAATATAATAAGTATCTATTGAGGTTGAACATGAGTGGTATTTAGAGGAAGTGAAAACTATCTTCCTTAGTTTTCCTTGCATCTCTCTCTCTATTGCTGTATTTTGGGTACTGTTTGTGAGCTTTTACAGCTCGGGGGTTCCAGGGGGAGGAGTTCTCCCTGGATATGGTTGGGTGGAAAACCGGATGGTTCAAATGAGTTGGTTAAGGGATCGAAGGTGGATCATATTCTCAACGATTGGAGCTGAATATCTCTTCAGGTATAATTTCCATTGTTGTAAAATTATAGTATAGCTTTAGCATAAAATAAAAAGTAGACATTTAAATTGTTGTAAGCATCTAATTTTGGTTTAGGCTTATGTTATCTAAAATATTATTGATTAGTTAAAAATGAAGACTAGATCAATCTATGTGTATGGATGTTTGGATCTCAATATTGGAGTTATTATTGGTATAGTTTATGGTACTAATCTTGGTATTGTAGCATTTGAGAAAGGAAAGCCAAATATTGTTGAAGGTAATTTCAATAAATAAATTCCAAAGGACTTGGGTAAGTATTTCACGATTTATGGTTATGTTTCAAGTAATTAATAGATGCATGTTTTATAAAAGGTTTTAGGATAGTTTGCAAAAGTGTTTGACAAAATTTGTGAATGAGTAATGTTATAAATTTATTTATGCACAAATAAGTGCTAACTTGCAGAAGTAAGAAAATGGACATGTACCTAAAATATGCTTGGAGGAATTACAGAAGCAACCCTTAAAAGAAAATGCAAAAATAATGGCAACTGAAGTATAGTTTGGAAGATCAAATGCTTGAGGTAAGTTGGAGATAAATTTTAGTTATGGCTTATGTTTCATATTCTTCAATGTTTTGTTATTCAAGTTGTTGTAATAGTACTATCAGAATTTTGACAGAAGCCTTAATGTCTGTAGCATTCGGGGATTCCATGCGTTTGTTAAATTGTAGCAGTTGGTGCAAAAGGCTTGTCAATCATGTCAAATGAATTAGCTTGTGGGTGGTAAAATGTTTCAAGAACTCATATGGTGGATTTAGAAATGTGTGATTTCCATGAGCATATATTAGTAGCATAACTCTGGGTTGTTTTTCCTCATGTAGAGGTGTAGTTGTAAGTTTTCATTCCATATGTTTGACAAAAGTCATAAATGAAACATTTAGGCTATAAATTTTTTTGTTTTAAAGAATCGCATTGGCTGTCTCTGTTGCGATTCGAAATCTCCACTCTGTGGGGTATCCATACCAATGCACTACTCACCCCATGTTTGATTCCAAACATCAAGGTTTCGACATCAATTCCCAACCGCTTCCGTTTTGCGATTTGTCACATGTAGAACCGCCCGTTGTTTGTCTTGCTGTGTCGTTTGGTTCTTTATATATTGGAACTGCCTGATAATTTATAGTGATGAATATGATATAGGCTAACCACTTGGAAATGGTTTTTAAAGTATAAATTGGCTAATAATTTGAAAATTTAAATAACCTTACGACAACCTGTTTTATGACTGCCAACTATTTGTCAAAATTCCTCAATGGCTGTACCTTACAATATTGTGAGCTATGTTTGAAATTTATAAATATTTGTATTCATTGGTATAGATTCAACAATGAATATGGCTGATAGTCTACTAATATCTTAAGTTCAATTATTGGCACTACTTACAAAAGAAGAAGAAGAAGTCATGCAACTTGGATTCATGTTAGCTAATTATTGTGAAAACACCTTAAAGAGATAATGGTTGTAAGTGTTTTACGAAATGCCTCAATGGCTGTACATTTCATGCTTGTAAATCGGTTTTCATAATGTTCAATGGTTGCATCTAATTACGTTTATGAACCGTCCATAAAATAAAAGGCTTAAGTTAGTTTAAGATTTGCAATCAAGGTATTTCTAGTATAATAATTCATTGAGTTAAAGGGTCTTGCTGAAAATTCAAAATTGCAGTAAGTAATTTGTTGCAATATGAGCTCACATATGAATTCCTAATTATGGGATGCCAACCCTATATAATTTAAATTATCCTTTTAGGAAAATAATTCATAAGCATGTCATTTAGTGACTCATGAAATAAAATAAAAAAAATATATATCGCATTATGATTTAATATAATATTTCTCTATAGTAATTATGGTAGGTAAGGTGGGACCTTACAACCCTCCATAAATTCTGCCAGAACTAACTCTTACAATAAATGTTATGGTTAGGGGTGGCCACATGCGCACCCCAAACCCCGGCCTGACTATAACGGTTGGCGAAACTAAGGCACGTAACTGTGGGTTGGTTGGTTGGAACTTCGGTTTAAGTCGTGAGTTAGGCTAATTGTTATATAACCGCGTGGAGTTTTTTTTTCCATGTGAAATATATAGCATAAAAAATTTGGAGTGTTTTGGTTTGAGGTTACACCTTAAATGCGGATTTTGATGTTATAGCATGTGACCACCCGTGGGGACCATTAGTGGATTGGGACCACCGGCGGTCCCCAACCCCCAATGTGATTTTCATTAAACCATATAACAAGTTCGAAAAATTATAAGGTTAAGTTCTATGTGCAACTCGGGTGGTTGTGTGATGTGCATGCTCTGTTGGTGGTCGTGAGGTCGAACCCTGCAGACCTCTCCCCAAAATTTTACACAGTGGTTCAAGGGCCACATGGCGGCCTCAGGGCTAGCCACGTGGCACCTTCTGATTAGCCTTCGAAAATAATGTACAACCATTCAACCAATAATATTGCACCACTTGTCAAACATATTCTAGTTATAATATTCCTTTTGCTGATTGTGCAATCCACCTTGCTGACTGGGCATCCCAATCAACCCTATCACAAATTTTACCTGTTTGAGATTTCAATCAAAATGCAATATCTCCCTCATACAACATTGGTTTTTCGAATTGTTCACGGCACCGAAATCAGGAAGACGAGATCTACGGAACCATCCTAGTTTCAATCCAAACTTGTAACTTTTAATTTTGAGCAAAATTTATGAACTCCTGATCACCAACCTAGAGATTAGTCACTCACTACATCTCACCCGCGAGCCAATCACTTATATTAGGTTAGAAGTGATCCATGTGGTCAATACCATACATAATTCTACTACTAGACAATCCCACTAACCAACCATCTCCATGACTTGTATTCTTTGGTCTTTGCAACAACTTCTTCTTTTCCTTCCGTCACCTATAGTTACGTACTTCGCATATTCCCGTTCCATGGGAAGGAATTCATGTTTTCTTTTATTTACGAAAGATAGTTTCTTGGGTAGTAAATACCCCTTATCACTGTTTCTAACCATTCACGTGTGACTTCTCCTAGCATGACATTTTCTGCTAAATCTCATAGTTAACTTCTTTTCTCAAAATATTAAAGATTATGATTTCTATATTAAAATGTCCCATTCAGTACCTAATTAAAAGGAGGAAAAATTCATGCAGTAAAAAATGTTTATATATCCTACCAAGGGGCATTACATCTCTCCCCTCTTTAAACAAACACAATCCAAGTGTTTTCCCGCCTTTTAAACAAGATGGGATAAACATTTTCCATAGTTTTTTCATCTTCCCAGGTGGCCTCCTCAGGGCCGAAATGCTTCCACTGAACCTTAACCTGGGTTATAGCTCGCTTCCGCAACATGAATTATCTATGGTCTAGAATACAAATATGTTCAATTAGAAACTCTCCGTCCAGTTCAACCTGAAAGTCACATAATATTGTTATAGTTAGATAAAAAATATATACATATTAAAAGAAACATTAAATTATTTCTCGCATAAAAATATCAGCAATTTAAATGGTCTTGTAGGTGAACTGTACTGGTATAAATTGTGCAGCTTTGCTCAGCTTATCAACCACTACCATAATAGAATTATTATGCCTTTTTTTTTGAAATCCAGTAATAAAATCCAGCGTAATAACCTCCCATTTCCATTCAGGAATGGGAAAGGGATGTAATATTCTGGCAAGATGTTGGTGTTCCACCTTTACATGCTGTCATTCTAAACACTTTTTCAAATATGTCACTGCTTCCTTTTTCATACAAGGCCAAAATAAATATTTTTTCAAGGCTGTACTTAAATTTTGGTAGCTTGGATGCGCTGTATAATGATGTTTACAATATTCATCCAAGATCACTTGTTTTATTCTTTTTTTGGTTAGGCACATAAATCCTAAAAGCCATCAAATCATATTCATTAATTCCATACCCTAGCTATTTTTCTCAGTTGTTTTTTTCCTGTAACTACTGCCATAAAAACTAATATTCAAGATCACGTGAGGCAACTTCATTAACTAGTTCCTTAAAATCAGTTTTAGCTTCTCTAAGTGAAATTTCGTATAGACAATGAAATTTCATACTTGAAGCATCAACTACTCGATTTTATTTTCCCTTAAGATGCTTAATTTCAAAGTCGAAATCACTTAGGAAGGTTGTCCATAATGCTTGTCATGTGTTCAATGTGGGCTTCTTGAAATAGTTAGTGAGACTATTGTGATCATTCATCAAAAAAAAAAATTCTCAAGTAAATAGTGTCGCCACATATTCAAAGTCTGTACCACTACTGCTAGCTCCATATCATATGATGAGTAATTTTGTTCATGTTCCTTAAGTTTATGATATTCATAGGATACCACTCTTCCTTCCTGCATCAATACCCCTCCCACTCCTCCTTCACATGCATATGTACAAACCACAAATTCTTGTTCCAGGTCTGCTACCCATAAAATAGGAGAAGTAGTGAGCGGGTGCTTTAGATGATCAAAACTATTTTGACACTTTTTTGTCCATAAAAAACTCTTCCCTTTTTTTGTAACAAGGTAATGGGATAACCCACTCAAGAAAATCCCTTAAAAAAACATCGATATTATCTAGCTAGACCCATAAAATATCTAATATCAGCTACATTTTTAGGAGTAGGCCACTTGATGATAGTTTTGATTTTATGTGGGTCAATTGTTATTCCATCTCGAGCAATAATGTGTCCTAAATATTTTATTTGATCTTAAATAAAAAGGTCACACTTGTTGTACATAGCGTATAGTTGATGTTCCCTTAATGTTTGCAATACAATTCACAAATGATTTTGGTGTTCCTCCATACTATTGGAGTAAAATAGAATATCATCAATGAAGATCAAAATGAATTTGTTCAAATACTGGTGGAAACTATTTTTCGTTAGACACATAAAGCTTGCAGGGGTGTTTTTAAGTCTGAATGGTAGCACAACAAATTCATAATGCCCATAATGATTTCTAATGGAAATTTTACATATGTCTTCTTCCTTTATTCATATTTGATGGTACCTAGAGCGTAAGTAAATCTTTGAAAATATTGTGGCTCCTTTAACCTAGTCAAACAAATCATATTTGTGAGGCAATGGTTAATTTTTCTTAACAAAAATTTTATTTAGTTGGCGATAATTGATGTGGAGTCACAAGGTTCCATATTTCTTCCATACAAAAAGTACAGGGGCATCCCAAGGCGATACACTTGAGGAAATGTACTTTTTTTCCAGCTGCTCTAGGTGCTACATCTTTAACTCAGTCAATTATGGCATTCTCATATGATAAGGGGCTTTAGAAATTGGAGAAGCTCCAAGAATTAACTCTAGGGTTAAGTCAATGTCCCACTTAGGAGGTAATTCCAGAATCTCTTCCGGAAATACATCCATAAATTCTTGTACAATGGGTATATTTTCTAAAGTTGCAGTTTTATCTTTTCAATTAGTGTACCCCACTTGCACTGCATAGAATTGGAATCCTTTCGTAATAAATTTACTTAATTGTGAAGTAGTGATGGATCTCAGCTTCACAGGCTTTTGGACTCCTCGGATTTCCTACGGAACTCCTTAATTATTGAGGTAACTAATAGTTTTAGTCTTACAGTTAACAAGAGACCAGTGACCCTCAAGGTAGTCCATGGCAATCAACACATCATATGACCCTAGGGGTAAAATATTAATTTTTTTTGTGATAGGTTTCTCTGCAATTTCAATAGGGAAATTATCGATTTTAGCATATGCCCTTCTTTTTGCTCCTATAACTAATTGCACCAACTGTGGATTTTTAAATTTGACTATTTGTAGATGACATAATTCAACTATTTTGGGGCTGATATAACTCAAGATAGTCCCAAGATCAATTAAAATTTACATAGCATGATTTAATATCTTACCTTCGAATTCCACCATTGTTAGTTGATATTCCCCTTGGTGATCTTCCAGCGCTACATTGATCTTAGGAAGACTATTTACCACTTCTCCCATTATGCATGCCTCTTAAACTTGTGCAAGTTGTTTAAGCATTTTTCGGTAAGGGAAATTCTTAATATAGTGAGGTTCTCCACATCCCCAACATTGTAGCGGGGTATGGAGGACATAACTTCTCCAAACTTAGTTAAAACCTATGAATTTTCGATTCTCTCAATGCTCTAGGTTTCTGTGAAATTTTTCCCAAATTTTTACTTTGTTGGTTTCTCGATGAATTTATGTGGGCACCGATATTTCCTCCCTTTCTATTATGCGTATACTTTTGTCCCCTTTTATCAAACCATCTCTTCGAATTATCTCCTTTCCTCTTCATTTTTTGGTAGAAAATTCGTTCTTTCTACACAACCTCGTCCATTTTTTTAGGATTATAAAACTCCAAACACTCCTTCATAAAAGCAGGTAAGCTTCTTATAAACCTTTGTGCCTTGGCTTTTTCCTCTATTATGTATGGAACATATTTGAGTAGCGAAGTAAATTTTGCTACATATTCATCCATTGTTAACTTCCCTAATATGAGGTCATGAAACCCCTTTGCCTTATCATCGTAGAAATGTTCAGTTAAGTATTTATTCCTAAAATAATGTTAAAATCCTTCCCATATAAGTCCTTCCTCATCCACTCGTTGAACCACTTTTAATTTCGCCCACCATAAGGTGGATTTTCCTAATGCTAATTAACCATGCCTCCACTGCCTCCTTGGACTCGCCATCGAATGTTCGGTGCTTTTTTTAACTCCCCTTGTAATTCCAATTTCTGTCCCTTTCATCCTTCCAAATTTTTATTCTAAAAGGTATTTTCAAAATATATCTTCTTAGTCTTTGAATCTATTCCTCTTCCTGATTCCTTTGTTTGACTTTTCTCTGGAGGACTAATCTCCCTGTATCAATGAGACGCTGCGCGATAACCATACTCGGATATCAGATATGAATTTCTATGGTTTTTTTCAATCAGTTAAACTTTTAATAATTCTTTCTTAGTCTCTCAACATCTTCTCGTTATTAGCTTTCAATTTCTCTACTTCCTCCTTTAATTATTGTACCGTCTCCATCATCATTGCTATAGTATTTGGGGTGTCACTTCCAAACTGGACTCACATTTCTAGGTTTGGTACTTATACAGGTCGCAAGATGGGACCTGTAGGGCTTCCGGTTGAGGCTAACACTTGTTTTCTACCTCCTATCCTCACGTTTGTCTCTTCCTACATTGTGAAACACTGATAACAATACATTTATTATTACCATGGTTTCCTATTCCAGGTCGTAGAGTTGTAACATGCTCTGATACCATTTGTCACTAATCCCTTCACAAAACTAATCTACCACTGACCATGGTATATATATAGATATATATATATACATTTACGAATACATAAAGGCTTTGCCACCTAATATCCCCCCAATACAATATTATACCTATAAATGTATAGCTTCACTCATAATAAATCGATACTAAATTAAAATTATTGTAACAAAACCATATATATATTTAAGCTCCATGTAATGTGTGCATACCATTATAGTCAATCAAACATGTATTAATAAATATACCATCGGTTCTGGTAAAACATATCAGACTAACACAATTTATTTGTACATGCCTCATCTTTTTGGACTTTACACACTTTATGATTAAACTAATATTGCAACAATATTAGAATACTTTATCTATACAATTTTGGATTACAATATTAATATATCCCTTGGGCTCGGGTTTTCCCTGCCCACTTGGCAGTGGATCCCGACTCCTCGTGAAGGTTGCAGCATCAGACGGTGGAGAGAAATTCAAGGGTTTAGGGGTCATTACTCATCACCTTACTCAGTTTCATTTTCCGACATTTTTTATTATTCAACGCATTAGTTGGAGCTCAGCTCCCTCTCTTCTCAAGTCGAGACTTTCCCTGCATTAGATCCCCTTTGTTTTTCATGTCAAAGTTCTCACTATCTACAGGTAGTTGTCATTCCCTATTTCTCAATTGGTGTAAAATCTACTTAGTTGAAAATACATTAATCAAGCAGGGTTGTATCATAACTTTTTGGATTAATCTCTTAGCTATTTCTTCGGGTAATCTTTTGGTTTTGGTTCTACCACCATCTGTGCTCTTTAGTCTTGCTGCATCTTTGCATGAGTCCTTGCATGTTTCTTCTACAAATAATTTTCCTCATTTTATAGGTGGAGGGTATCAGCAAGCTCGACAAAAATATTCTCCTGTGCTCAGGTAAGTTTCATAGTTGTTTATGAATTTTCTTATGATTATAAATCAATGGTTTGAACTTGGTCTAGACTTAGTGAAGGGTTTTCATTTCCCCTCTTCTAGTTTGGTTATGTCATTTTACGTTTTGGGTTTTTTTGACTTATCTCGTTGTTTCTATCTTGCGTAGGTCGTTCAGTTACAACTAGAAATACCTCTTGAGTTCCTACGCCCATGGGTGCAAGTTGGGTCTCCATCTAGTGAACTACCAAGGATTTTTCTCTGTTAGGTTCTAAGTTCTTCTCAGCATGAACATAATTTATGATTATAATAGATAATTTTCGGGTTCTTTTGTTAATTAAGGGTTTTGACCTTATATTAGTCTAGGGTTTCAATAGCCCTTGTCTTAGAGCTCGTTTTAAAAATTATTTTTATTGTTTGGTTTGACTTATCGACTACGACAATGATTGTGAATTTTTTACTTTTAAGCATTCAAACTCGACAGGGGATGACAAATTCCTTCAACGGTGGAATATGTATGTTGTGCATCTAGATTATTTACTTAGTTTCCTGATTGTTTATTAACAATTACTGATATCTATGTTAAATTACGTATTTATGGTGTTAATTTTTTATCATTTTGGCGGTGTGAACTTGCAAAATCCTTTTGTAGTCAAGGAATATTGTTTCCTGCATCAAATGATTCAATTACTTAAGGTGTTAGTTAATTATTGTTTTGGTGGTGTGAACTTGTAGTTTCTTTTGAAAGATAAAGTTTTTTTTTTTATGTTTCAAAAGTTTTATTTTTTTATAACATGAGGCTACATTATGAAGCTACAATTTGTACTAGGATATCCCTTCATATACTCAAAGTTTCCTTTATTCTGTTTGTTTCCTTATGTTTAAGGTTGCATAATTTCTGGGTTAATTTCCTTTTCAAACATTATGAGTCTCATACTTGAATTTAACATAATAGAGAGACCCCGTCCATAAGGGACCGACCCTTTTCTTCTCATAATGTTGGCTTGGCTCAGGGTTAAACCCTATGGCATCAAAAAAAGATATTGCCGATGAATATTTAAATTTAATAAATACATTTCACAGTACCATAGTCATAATCACAAAAGTTCATATTATATATTATATAATAGGTAATTTCATCACTAATGTTTCACAATGTATATTGAAGTCTGTAAATTCTTATTCTCAATTTAATACAAACTTACCACAGTGAAAACAAAGAAGGTTTTATCACTTATCTAAAATATAGTAATTTTGCCACAAGATTTGCAGAAAATGAAATTGCTCCTCCCAACCTAGAGATGAGTCACTCACTACATCTCACCCCCGAGCCAGTCACTTATATTAGGTTATAAGTGAACTATATGGTCATCGCCATACATATTTCTACTACCAGACAATCACACTGGCCAACCAGCTCCTAAATTTCAACTCTTTGGTCTTTGCAGCAACTTCCTCTTTTCCTTCCATCACCTACAATTTTATACTTCTCCTGTCCTCATTCACTGGGAAAGAATTATTGCTACCTTTTATCTACCAAAAAAAATTTCTTGGGTAGTAACTACCCCTTCTAACTCTTTCTAACCATTCATGTGTGACTTCTCCTAGCATGGCATTTTCTGCTAAATCTCATAGTTAACTTCTTTTGTCATAATATTAACAACTATTATTTGTTTATTAAAATGTCCCATTGAGTACCTAATTAAAAGGAGAAAAAATTCACGCAGTAACAAATATTTACATATCCTATAAGAGGGAATTACAACTTATGTAAGCTTTATATCTCCATACAATCTAATTTTTTACTCTTCATAATGATATATTCTCCTCGTTTCCTTAAGTTGAAAAGAAATGATGACCTTTATAAAAAGTTCATCGTAACATATCTATTATTTTGATTACCTTTATCAAAAGATCAGTATAACATATTTATTATTTTAATGTAAATTATGCGGGATAAGTAAATAACATTTAATTTGTTTTAAATTGATGATTTATATAGTTTTGAAAATATATGATTTGTTCATAATTTATTTTATTAATTTGAAAAAATTTATTTTGTTATTTTTATTATATATATATATATATATATTATAAAATGATCTAATTTTTAATTCATTAACTTTCCACCCAACATAAATGTGAATCATTTTAGCTATGTGTATGCTACTATGCCCATTTATGTGATTGTTTGTGTGTGTGATTTCTATGGTGAAATCGACAATAAATATTTTAAAGTATAGAGAAGAGGTTCTCAACATTAAAAGGTAAAGTACTCTTATAGTGCAATGAAATAATCAAATATGTGTAGTCTCTATTCTCACCTCCCATGACAGTTTCTAGAACACGAACCTTGATTACACCTTTTCCCATGGTAGGTTTTACAACACGAACCTTGACTTAATTTTTAAAATTCTAAATTTTTAAAATTTAGAGGAGTGAGAAAGATGAAATTCCCCCGAAGGGGTGCATTAAGGAATATTAAGGATAAGAAGAAGAGTTGTTACATGCATGCATGGGATTAACATCTAACTATTGTCACTATTCAATATTAATATATAATATAAATTAGGAGGAGCACACATCACATTTATTTTTATTATTTTGGATGGGGTTAAACACTCACAAGGGATTTGAAACACTGGCCTTTACACATGACATGTCTTAATAGTACGCTTATTCAGGCAATCCAAAACTCCGTGGAAAACACATCTCACATTTAATGCAGATAATAAAAACATTAAAAATTGATAATATAAATGAAAATAAATTTACAAATATATTTCTTTAACCAAAAATATACAATACTATATTGGATTACCTAATAAATAAAATTCATAAATTTAAAAAAAAAAATTTAAGAAAAAAAAAGGTAAACAAATAATGTATCTGCAAAGAATATTTAATATCATTAAAGTAAATATTATATTATTTATTTATTACTTATAATTTATATGTTATAATGACTCTTTTTTATAAAGATCATCATTTCCTTTAAACCTAAGAGAGAAAAAAGGGGCATTCAAAAATATATTCATTTGATAAGGTCAATGGCAGAGATGAGGATGAATGAAAAGACATAGGATGTCGGTCCTAAAGGTTTGTTTGAACTGCAAGTCAAAAATTTGTTTGAACTGTAGGTCAGAGATATCCTAGTTGACCTGATTGTGATGGAGCCCTGCGTTCATGAGGTGTTTATGAAAACTAAGAACTTCAACGCACTCTATACTAGCGAGAAAGGCACCAACGAACCTGGAAAACCCCTACATTTTAAGGTTTCAACATTCCATCAAGTGTTCCTAGGATTCATGAGCCATCATGGTGACTTTACCCGAGGCAACGACATTGGTGGGGAGTCGATCTACGATGAAATTTTTACTCATAATAAATTTGTAAAGGAACAAACGAGGCTCGACATCCTCTCCATGGTCGTCGTTGGCCATAATAATAATAGAATTACTCACCAGGATTGGTATCGAAGAGGGTTCCTCTATTTCTAGAACCTTCATTCCATTCATCCATTGGACAGTATTGGTGATTTCGAAGTCAAGAAATTCTAGATATTTTTTAAAGCCCTATCTAGAAAATATTTGTGTCTCATGGTTTTTGAATGGGGGGTTGTATATTTTGTTGCAGACATAATTTATAAACTGACAAGTATTCGAGAGAGGAATATGAGACTCCTTTATCGGGGGAGGCAATTAAATATATAAAATGCTCTGAGGGATTATGGCATCAAGAAGGATTTATTTATTTCCCTCATTCTCAAACTGAGAGGAGGGGTGATCTAGGTGGCTCCAAAAATACTCATAAGTCAAAGTGGGCTTTGAAAATGCTTAAACATAATTTTTTTTGGATTGCCATAAAACTAGGGTTAGATCTTAGATCTCATCGCAAGATTTCTAACAACGAAAATGAAATCTCAATTCCACATCGTATGTGAAATTTATGGTCAGTCAAAATGCTAGTCAGACTAGGTCCACCTCGCTAAATTTACCAGGGCACCAACTAAATTTGGAGCCCAGCTAATCTGGCAGAGCTACTAAATTTGGAGAAAATTAACGAGGAAACAATTTGGCACTTTGCGGTTATGGTTTCCAGCGGCCAGAACTGGTGAAATAGTCACCTACTTAAAAAAATTGGTGACCCCAAAACTTCAGTCAGATTTTTAAACTAATTTGTTTCTATTTTTTTTAATAAAAAAATATTTAAAAAAAGGGGGTGATAAACCAGCACCCCCCTCCACCCACATTATATATATATTGTTGGACAATTGGCTAGTGAATGTATTATCATTTGATGTCAACTAGAAGACAATGGTGATCAATGGTAGCTGCAGTATTCTGGTAAAGAATCAACATAATAGTAGGCTTATTGAAAATAAATAAAAAGATGAGTGTATTGGAATTTTATGTCAATCAGAGGACAATAGTGATCAGTTATACCTGCAGGCATATGGTAGAGAATCATCATAGTAGTAGGATTACTGAAAATCCATAAAATATGTCTTTAAGTGTCAACTATGAATCCAAATAAAGTTGCATGTTACTGGTAGAGAATCACCAGTGTAGCAGGCTTATTGAGAAACCATAAAATGATGACTATGGTGGTTGAGAGTTCAAAATTCCAAGCATAAGAAGAAGAATCAAGAAGCAAAGTGTGGCAGAGAGTTTGCAACCACCTCATAGGTAGAAAATTGGCTCAAAGTCTACATTGTATCCTATCCATTGAAAATTTCTATGGAAGATCCTTCCAATAATATGTGGAAGTCTAAAATTGGACTCCTGGATCAAAAGGTATGGTCTGTGAAATTCCAGGGACTTAAAGCCTTGAGAAGGATGAAAATTGAAGCAGATCAACACATTAGAACCTCGGGGCTCTAAGCACATCAGGACATTGGAGTTCATTGGAATATCGGAGGTCAAGGACATCGGAATATCGTAAGTTCATAACATAGGTGGTCTAAGAAGTTACAATATCGAGAAATACCGGTAGTGGTAAAAGCGTTGATGAATGCCGAAGAAAATTAACAAAGTATTCGGTTGTAAAACCATGTTTCTACATGCCCTCTTCTCTCTCCTTTGGTAGGAAACATGGTGGCATGAGATTGGCTCCAAGAAGCTGCAGTGGAAACTAATATCAACATGACGTGGTAATACGACAAGACATGTGGTAGGAAGATTCAATATTATTGGGTGGCCTAATGGGAAAATTTTGGGTGACACGTGTCACCACTAAGGAGTCTCCATGTGGATTAATGATGCCATCTCGAAGGTTTTCATATTGGAGGATGAGAAACTTGTAATTTTTTTGCAAATGTTTTTTGGGAAAAGTTATGATGGAAGGAGCTTCTGATTTTGGGTTGGCACATGGTCATGAGAGTTCAAAGAACCATGGGAGCAGAGTAGTTAATAAAGGAATATTGACCCTCGATATGAGCCTAAAGTCCTTAGCACCTAAGTTTTGAGCCATCAGTCATAGGTCTGGTCCTATGTGAAAGAATGTTCTAAAGGATCTGAAGGCAAAGGGAGCCAAGGATATCAGGGAGTTAAATATCGTAACGTTCCGCCTTTGTGAAGTTACGATATGGCATGTTCTGATGAGTTAGTACAATGAATTGAAAGGAGCGAATGAGTCGGCATCTGTGGTTTAAATGCATTACCGTAAAGTTGGTATTTTCCTGGAAGAAGAAATAGAACAAGGCATCAAGGAAATTGACCCATAGAAAAGAACTAATGGTGAAAGGAAAGTCATGATTAACGTATCATGCACGTCTTGCTGAATTAAAGAAAAGGGGGAAGCAAAGTTGCATTCCAGTATATTTTCCAACTATGATATGAAATAATCAGAAATGGGAAGTCACATTATATTGTCCATACAGACTGAGAATTAAAACATGAGTATGTAATTGTACATAGTGGGTCTATGAAGACTTCAAAAGCCCATTCATGTGATAAATTCCATGAAAGATTTCAATGGGAAGACACAATCGCAACAAGGTATGTCGCACAAAGGAACACTTGAGTGGTGTGGATACCTGTGGCAGAAACAATATTTTGTAGTACACAAGAGTGGATGAAAACCATCAAAATCCTTTTAGAAAGCTACAACAAGAGAGTATTTCTGAATTTGATGAGTAGAGAGAGCAGTGGTGTGTTGGGAAAAAGAGCACAGGGCTTGAGATGAAGGGTATGAAACAGAGAATGTGCTGCGAGAAAGAAGAGAGTTTAACACATGTTGTGATGAGATGAGTACATGAGGTGATTCTATGCAATACTAGATAAGTTAGCAATTCAATAGGAGGAACGAAAGCAGAAGGTGATTCTGTGACACAGTGGAATGGTATTTTTGTTAGTTGTAAATGGCTCTATTTTCAGTTTGAAAATTGTATGAAAAGTATAAAAATGGAAACAACAGGTGGTGGCCTACATTCAAAAAGGTTGGTGCCTCTTGGAAAGTTGGTGCTTTCTATCTTAAGGGGGTCAGTGCCTCCAGTGAGTGGGTGATCACAAGAAAATTGATGTAATTAAGTGGGTGCTTAATTTAAATCTTAAACAACAACAAATTGGTGGTTTTTACCCTTTGGTTTTCCACATGAAAAATACCTGTGTCAATCTATGTGTGTGTGTTGATCATGAGAACATTTGTTGAATATATGAATGCTCATGTTTACTGCTCATTTTATTTATGAATGAATTCTCTCATAAGTAACAGTCTATAGTGGGATGAAGTAATAATATATTCAAAAGAAAAAATTAAAAGTAATCACACAATTACTGATTCACCCCCCTCTCAGTAATTCCTTATTCCAACAATTAGTATCAGAGTCAGTTCCTTCATAAATAGTCTAACCACTGGAAGGTAGATATATAAGGAATTATGTCAAGGCAAGAGAGTCAAGAGGCTTACTCGATAAGAATACCAATATTCAATGGGACAAGTTATGTCTTTTTAAAAGTAAGTATGAAAGCATATCTAATGTCACTTGGTGTAGATTTTTGGACTTCAATACTGGTGGACTATAGTGTCCCTCATACTCCTCCCACTTATGCAGATGGTAAGAAATTGTATGGAAATAATTCTAAAGCCAAGAATTTTATTCTCTTTAGTCTTAGTCAATAATAAATTGTAAAGGTTATGCATTGTAAATATTCCAAGGTGATATGGGTAAAGCTTACACAGAGTCATGAAGGGGATGACAAGGGCAAGCAGGCAAAACTACAAAACTTCATAATCAGGTTTCAGAGCCTAAGAATGGGTGAAGATGAAAGTATAGTAGAATACTTCCTCAGGGCTGATGAAGTAACCAATATGATTAGAGGGTTGGGTGAAAAAGTAAAGGAATAAATTATTGTACAAAAATATTAATGTATCTTCCCATGATATTTAATGCCAAGGTCTCAACTATTGAGGAAATGGCTAATTTAAAAGATCTCAAGATGGACAAACTACTTTGTACACTCACAAATTATGAAATTATAATAGGAAAGGATAATTATATCCTAAAGGAAGCAAAGTTCATAGTATCCAAAAATGGCAAGGAGTTCAAATATCATCAAGAGTTCCTCAGTTGTGAATTTGACTAGGAATTGGCTCAATTAGCCAGGAAATTGAAGCATGGCCCAGGAAAATACAAAGGGAAGCTACCCTTTAAATGCTTTGATTTCGGAAGAGTTGGGCATTTCTCATCTAGATTCCCTTACAGAGAGAAGGCTGAAAAGGACGATGACCAAAAACCTGGGAACGCACCTTGGAAATAAGAAAATAAAAGTTTCTATAAGAAAAAGGGGCTCTACTCCAAAGATGATAGCTCGGCACCAGAATCAGATAGCGAAAACTCTTCGGAGGATGATTCATATAAGTATTTTCTTATGGCCTTCGGAGAAGACACCAAGAAACAAAGTATTGTTTACTCTAAAGAGGAAGAATGAGAAGAAGGAGTTTTTGATCTTGAAGGTGAACTCATCAATTCCCTTGATGAGTTCAAGAAAGAGAGGAAGAGTAATTAGGTGCTAAAGGAGCAACTACAATGTGCTAAAGATGATATGTATAACTGAGATAATGAGGAGTTTTTTTATCAAAAGGAAAATATTGGAGAGGCTATTAAGAGAAAAGATAGCCTAGTCCTTCTTCTAGAAGAAAAACAAGGAGCATGTGAGAAATTGGAAGAAAATAACAATTAGTTAAAACAAGAGCTCCTCAAGATAAGAAAGGAAACAATCTCAAGAACATGCAGGGATCATATTTTGTCCTTTAAAAGTTAAAATAGAAGAATAAAAATGAAACTAAATATTACTTCAAGATCTAATCAACAAATGGGAAGAGAACTGTCAAATTATCGAGGAGAGATTGTCTCTCTAATAATGGATCTAAAGGGAAGAAAGATCGAGAGTGGTCTAAATGAGAATTTTGTAGAAGGAACAAGAAAACTAGATTAGATTCTAAATATCCAATGGCCATCAGGAATCATAACAAGACTAATATACTTAGAGAAACAAGAATATTCCATGAGGAATATGAACTTCATGTCCGTAGGATTTGAATAATCATAGAGTTATGAAAAGAATCATCAAGAGAGAGTCAGTGAAAATAAAAGATAGAAGTACAAAGAGGAGATCATCAATGGAGAATGAATCGATCAACCATGCATCCAAGGTACTCTGATGCACAAACTCATAAGTTTTCGAACAATAACCATGCCTATTTATTTTATGGTGATTTTTATAAGTGTCATATATTTGGACATAATTTTTTCTACAATCAAATTTGAAAGAGATGGAAATTATAGATATAAGTATCAGAACTTTAGATCTCAAAATCCACTTTCTCAGAGATCAAAATGTCTTCTATCCTCTGATAAATGAAGTAGAATGTTTCAAATGTAAAAATTTTGGGAACAAATAAAGTGAGTGCAGATATAGATTTGAATACATATAAAATTCCCAAAACACTAGAGAGTCATGTACTCAGATGGATAAGGAGAGGTGGTAACGAAAGAATGAAAAGAGCATGCAATGTGGAGTCACTCTATCACCTCGACACAATCAAGATATTATATGGTATGTATATAGTGTTTGTTCTAAGCATATGAAAGGGGATAAAATTAAGTTTTTATCGTTTAAAGAAAAGACAGAGGAAGCAATGTCACCTTCGGGAACAATGCTCCAACAAGAATCAAGGGTAAAGGAGTAGTCAGCCTTGATCAAAACAAAAGTGAACAAAATGTTTTTTCTGTGGAGGGTCTCAAACATAACTTACTCAGTGTGAGCCATATGTGTGATAAGGGCTATAATGTGACCTTTCAATCCAAGGATTGTGAAATCCACAATATGAGGGATGGAAATATAATAGGAAAATAAATCAAGATGCACAAAAATATATATGTGTTTGATGACTCTAGAGTAAATTTATATTTAAGCAACACAAATGAAGCACAATTATGGAACAAGAGACGTGGCCATATGAAATTTTATAGCCTCATAAGATTCAACAAGCTTGGAGCTATGCCGACTTTGCCAAGACTATCAAAATATGAGAAATCAATTTGAAAGTCATGTCAAGTTGGTAAGAAGACTCAAACTCACTTCAATACAAAAGAGTTTCCATCAACTAGACTGATGCAGCTAATTCATACAAATATTTGTGGCCCAACCAGAGAAAAAATCTTGAGAGGAGAAAGGTACTTTATATTTCTCATTGATGATTTTACCAGGGACACTTAGATCATACTCTTAAAGGAAAAATTAGAAGAATTTAAACATTTTAAGAAATTCGAAGCTCAAGAAAATGAGAATTATCTAATGATCAAATGATTAAGATTGGAAAAGGGAGGAAAATGCACCTCAAAATTGTTTGAATAATTATTTGAAAAGCATGGAATTAGAATACATTATTCAATGGCAAGAGCTCCACAAAAAAATGCAGTGGTGGAAAGGAAGAACTTAACTATAAAGGAAGTGGCCAGAGCCCTGTTAAATAAAGCTCATGTATCCCATATCTTCCGAGGAGAAGAAACAGAAGAAGAAGTATATTTTTAACTAACGGAACTCATCTTAGGCACAATAGTAATAAAAATCCCTATGAGTTGTGGAAGGGGAGGCTTGCATCAGTTAAACACCTCAAAGTGTTTGGGATAAAGTTTTTTATCAAAAGGAATGATAAGAATCCTAGAAAGTTTGACTCTCGTATTGACGAGGGATTATTACTTGGGTATTCCTTTCAAAGCAATGGATTCAAGTCTTACCACAAGCAAACAAATAATATTTAGGATTGAATCAATGTAATAATGGATGTGATATGTGCATAAGATGAATCCTCTAAGAAAGAGATAAACTCTGAGGATGAAGTAAATCCATAGATGGGATTTTCGGATCAAGAAGAAACAAGATTAGATTGTGAATGCAAGGATTCAAGCACAACTCCAAATCCAAAGAAATCTTCCAGGTATGCATAGAAAGAACATCTTAAGAGTCAAATATTGGGATACCAAAGACATGGTGTTCAGAGCAAGAGGAAACTTATTAGCACCCCAAGCTAGAAAAATCTGGCTCTGCTATCATATATTGAACCCGAATCTGAATCAAGCATGTGAGGAAAAGTTATGGGTGAGAGAAATGAATGAATAACTTGACCAAATTGAAAATAATTACACTTGGGGCCTAGTTCCAAGACCTAGAGAGAAAAATTTAATTGGGACCAAATTTGTTTTAAAAAACAAGGTAAATGAACAGGGTCAAGTAATCAAGAACAAAGCTCGCTTGGTATGCAAAGGGTATGCCCAGATAGAGGGGGTATATTTGGAGGAAGCCTTTGCACCTGTGGATAGATTGGAAGAAATTATATTTTTTCTTTCCTTTTTGAGTCACAAAACATCAAAGTGTATAAAATGGATGTGAAGCTTGCATTTATCAATGGATATCTGGAGGAAGAAGTTTATATTGAACAACCAGAAGGATTTATTATCACCACATAGGAAGGGTTTTTGTTCAAAGTAGAAAATTACATATATGGGTTCAAACAAGATCCTAGAACTTGGTACTAGAGGTTGGATAAATACACTCAACATCAAGGTCTTCAAAAGGGTATTATTTATATAAATTTGTACATAAAGGCTTAAGGTGACCATCTATTGTTTGTAGTAGTATATGTGGATGAAATAATCTTTGGCAACAACATGGAGCAACATGGGCATCAATTTGTAGAATGTATGAAAATAAAGTTTGAATTTTCCATGAGAGGAGAGCTATCCTTCTTCCTAGGACTGAAAATATCTCAGTCTCAGAAAAGAGTGTTTATCTATCAATCCAAATGTCTCTAAGAAACTCTAAAGAAGTTTATGTCATTTAAAGAAAAGACAGAGGAAGCAATGTCACCTTTGGGAACAACTCTCCAACAACAATCAAGGGTAAAGGAGTAGTCAACATTGATAAAGAAAAAGTGACCAATTTTTTTTTTTTTTTTTTTATATGTGGAGGGTCTCAAACATAACTTGCTCAGTGTGAGACATATGTGTGATAATGGCTGTAATGTGACATTTTGATCCAAGGATTGTGAAATCCACAATATGAGGGATGGAAATCTAATAGGAAAAGAAATCAGTACTCACAACAATATATATGCGTTTGATGACTCCAGAGTAAGTTCCTATTTAAGAAAGACAAATGAAGCACAATTATTGCACAAGAGAGTTGGCCATATGAAATTTGATAGCCTCATAAGATTCAACAAACTTGGAGTGGTGACGACTTTTCTGAGACTGTAAAAATATGAGAACTCAATTTGCAAGTCATGTCAATTTGTTAAGCAGACCCAGACTCACTTCAATACAAAAGATTTTTCATCAACTAGAGTAATGGAGCTAATTCATACAAATATTTTTGGCCCAACCAAAGAAAAAATCCTAAGTGGAGAAAGGTACTTTATACTGCTCATTGATTATTTTACTAGGGCCACTGGGATCATACTCCTAAAATAAAAATTAGAAGCATTTAAACATTTTAAGAAATTCGAAGCTCAAGAAAATGAGAATGATCTAATGATCAAGTGCTTAATATCAAAAAAAGGAGGAGAATACACCTCAAAATAGTTTGAATAATTATGTGAATATCATGGCATCAAAATACATTATTCAATGGCAAGAACTCCACAAAAAAATGCAGTGGTGGAAATGAAGAACTTAACTATACAGGAAATGGTGAGAGCCATGTTAGATAAAGTTGATGTATCCAATATATTATGGGGAGAAGAAACACAAGAAGCAATATATTTTTCTAACAGAAATCATCTCAGGCCCAATAGTAATAAAAATCGCTATGAGTTATGTAAGGGGAGACCTGCATCAATTAAAAATCTGAAAGTGTTTGGGAGAAAGTTTTTTTATCAAAAGGAATGATAAGAATACTGGAAATTTTGACTCTCGTACTGACGAGGGATATTACTTGGGTACTCCATTCAAAGAAAAGGGTTCAAGTCTTACAAAAAAAAAAACAAATAATATTGAGGATTTAATCGATGTAATAATGGATGCGATATGTGCACAAGCTGAATACTCTAAGGAAGAGATAAAATATGAGGATGAAGTAAATCCATAGATGGGATTTTCGGATCAAGAAGAAACAAGATCAGATTGTGAACACAAGGAGTGAAGCACAACTTCAAATCCAAAGACATATTCCAGGTATGTATAGAAATAACATCCTGAGAGTCAAATATTGGGAGACCAAATACATGGTGTTCAGACCACGGGGGAACTTATTGGAACCCCAAGCTGAAAAAATTTGGCTCTGCTATCATAGATTGAACCCAAGAATCTGAATCAAGCATGTGAGGACAAGTTATGTGTGAGAGCAATGAATGAAGAACTTGACCAAATTGAAAAGAATGACATTTGGGAGCTAGTTCCAAGACCTAGAGAGAAAAATGTAATTGGGACTAAACGCGTTATAAAAAACAAGCTAAATGAACAGGGTCAATTAATCAAGAACAAGACTCGTTTTGTATGCAAAGGATATGTCGAGATAGAGGGTGTAGATTTATAGGAAACCTTTGCACGAGTGGCTAGACTGGAAGAAATTAGATTTTTGCTTTCATTTTCAAGTCACAAAATATCAAAGTGTATAAAATGGATGTGACGTTTTCATTTATCGATGGATATATAGAGGAAGAGGTTTATATTGAGCAACTAGAAGGATTTATGCTCACCACAGAGGAAGGGTTTGTTCAAACTGAAAATGACATATATAGATTCAAACAAAATCCCAGAGCTGGGTAGTAGAGGTTGGATAGATACCTTCAACAATAAGGTTTTAAAAAGGGTATTGCTAATAGAAATTTGTACATAAAGGCAGAAGGTGACCATCTATTTCTTATAGTAGTATATGTGGATGAAATAATCTTTGGCAACGACATGGAACAAATGGGGCATCAATTTTCAGAATGTATGCAGATAAAGTTTTAATTTTCCATGAGAGGAGAGATATCCTTCTTCTTGAGACTGCAAATATCTCAGTCTCAGAAAAGAGTGTTTATCTCTCAATCCAAATGTCTTAGAGAAACTCTAAAGAAGTTTGGGTTGGAATATTGAAAACTAGTAAGAACACCCATGGTTACAGGTTGAAAATTGTGTAAAGAAGATGAGACACCTCTGGTAAATCGGAATGAATACATATCCATGATAGGAAGCTTGTTGTATCTTACAACATCAAGGCCAGATATCATGCAAGATGTAGGACTTGTGGCAAGATTTTGGGCTTTCCCTCATGAAATTCATGTTGTTTCTTTCAAAAGGATATTCAAATATTTTTGAGGAACAAAAGAATATGGGTTCTGTTATGCTAAGAAAAAATAATTTAACTTGACGGCCTACACTGATGTTGATTGGATTGGCAGTCTTGATGATAGAGAAATAAATTTAGGTGGAATTTTTTTCTTGGTGAAATGCTTGGTGTCATGGGTCAGCAAGAAACAAACCTCCATTTCTTTATCAACTACTCAAGCATAATATATTTTTGATGCCACGTGTTGTGCACAAATTCTATGGATGAAGTAGTCCTTGAAGGATATTAAGGTAGAGTTTACTGATCCTATTCCAATTATGTGTGATAATACGAGTACCATCACTATCTCTATAAATCCAGTGATGCATTAAAAGACTAATCACATTCCTATAAAGTTTCATTTTTTAAGGGAACAAGTTGCTGCCAATGTTGTCACACTTGAATACATGGCCACTAAATATCAACTTGCAGATATCTTTACTAAGCCACTAGCGAGAGAACCATTTGAATATATTAGGGAACAGAAAGGAGTTTTGACTCCTCCTTTTAAATGAATCCACTCTGGTTTGTATGATGGCATCTACTCAGCATGTAGGTTCAGAGGATGAGTAGGTTGGAGTGGTTTAGGGGGAGTATTCAAGAGGTATTATTTTCCATTGGTTCCAAAAGGGGAGAAAATTACTAGGCATCATTACAGGGGGAGAAATGAAGAAGTCCATGCTTAGCCTCAGGTGGAGATAACAACGTTGGCATCAATTCCAAAGGGGGATATTGATGGAAAGTTGGATAGTGAGTGTATTGGAATTTCATGTCAACCAGTGGAAAATGCCGATCAATGATAGCTACAGAATTCTAGTAGAGAATCACCGTAGTAGCAAGCTTATTGAAAAGCCAAAAAAATATGAGTATTGGAATTTGATGTCAACTAGAGGACAATGTTGATCAATGATAGCTACAAGAATATGATGGAGAATCATCATAGTAGAAGGCTTATTGAAAATCCATAAAATATTTCTTTCATTGTCCAGGTGGAATCTAATGAAAGCAGTATATTACTGGTAGAGAATCGTAAGAGTAGTAGGCTTATTGAGAAGCCATAAAATGATGACTATGGTGGATGGGAGTTCAACATTCCATGCACACGAAGAAGAGTACAGAATAAAAGTACGGTAGAGAGTTTGTAGCCACCTCAAAGGTATAAAATGGGCTTAAAACCTACATCAGACCCTATTCATTGAAAATTTCTTTGGAATGTATTTCCAATGATATGTGGAAGTCCAAAAATGGACTCCTGGATGAAAATATATGGTATGCTAAAGTCTAGGAACTTGAAGCCTTAAGAAGGATGAAATATCGGAGAAGATCAGCACATCGAAACCTCGGGGCTTTGAGCACATCAGAACATCGGAGTTCGTTTGAATATCAGAGTTCCGGGACATCGAAATTTAAAAAATTCTTAATATAGGTTGTCTAAGAAGTTACGATATCTAGCAAGCCTGATAGTGGTAAAAGCGTCGATGAATGTCGAAGAAACTTAAAAAATGATCTTGTTGCAAAACCAAGGTTCTACATGTCTTATTATCTCCCCTCTAGTAGGAAACATGGTGGAATAATATTGGCTCCAAGAAGTTGCAGTGGAAACTGAAGTCATCATGACGTGGCAGTACGATAAGACATGTGGCAGTCATATTCGAGATTATTGTGTGGCCTAATGGGCCAACCATGGGTGACACATGTCACCACTAAGGGTTCGCCATGTGGAGTAACGATTTCATCTTGAAGCCTTGTCATATAGGAGGATGAGCATCTCGCAACTTCTGTGAAAATGATTTTTGGGAAAGTTACAATGGAAGGAGCTTTAGATGTTGGGTTGGCACATGGTCGTGATAGTTTAGAGAACCAAGGGTGTAGAGGAGTTAACAAAGGAAGATTGGCCCTTGATAAGAGGCTGAAGCCTTAGCACCTAGGTGATAATCCATCGGTCATAGGTCCGGTCCTATGTGAAAGCATATGCAAAAGGATTTGAAGGCAAAGGGAGAAAAGGATATTGGGGAGTGAAATATCATAACGTTATGTCTTTGCAAAGTTACGATATGACGTGTTCTAATGAGTCAGTACAATGAATTGAAAAGAGCAAATAAGTCGGTAGCTGAGGTTTAAATGCATTATCACAGAGTTGGTATTTTCTTATAAGAAGCACTAGAACAAGGCATCAAGGATACTGACTTAGAGAAAATAACTAATGGGGCAACGAAACTCGGGATTCCTGTCGCGTCGATGCCTTGCTGGATTGAAAAGGGGGAAGTAGTTTCCATTCCAGTCTACTGTCCAGCTCTGATAAGAAATAAACACACATGGGAAGTCACGGTAGAGTGTATAGACAGACCAAGAATTAAAACCTCCATATGTAAGTGTACATAGTGGGCCCGTGAGGACTTCATAAGTCAATTCTTGTAATTAATTCCATGACATATTTAAATGGGCAGATGCAATGGCAGTAAGGTATGTCACACAAAGGAACACTTGAGTGGTGTGGGAACCTGTGGCAGAAATAAGATTTTGTAGTAAACGACAGTGGATAAAAACAATCGAAATCCTTTGAGAAAGCTAGAGCAAGAGTGTATTATTGAATTTGGTGAGTAGAGAGAGTAGTGGTGTGGTAACAAAAAGTGCACAGGGCCTGAGCTGAAACGTATGCAATGGAGAATGTGTTGTGAGAAAGTAGAGAGTTGAACACATGTTGTGTTGATAATAGTACATGAGGTGCTACTGTGCAAGACTGGACGATTCTATGATTCAGCAAGAGGACTGATAGAAAAAGGAGATTTTGTGACATAGTGGAATGATATTTTTCATAGTTGTAAATGCCTCTATTTTCAGTTTGAAAATTGTATGAAAAGTAGAACAATGGCAACAACACATGGTGGCTTGCATTCAAAGAGGTCGGTCCCTCTTGGAAATTTGATGCTTTCTATCTTAAGTGGGTCGGTGCCTGCAGTGAGTGGGTTCTAAAAAAAATAATAATGTAATTACGTGTGTGCTTAATTTATAGCTTAAACAACAAAAAATTGGTTGTTTTTACCCTTTGGGTTGTCACGTGAAAAATACCTGTGTCAATGTGTGTGTGCTAATCATGAGAATAGTTCTTAAACATATGAATTTTCATGTTTACAACTCATTTTATTTATGAAACAATGCACTCATAAGTAACATACTCTAGTGGGATGAAGTAAGAATACATTCATAAGAAAAATTAAAAGTAATCACACAATTATTGATTCGCCCCCCTCTCAATAATTTCTTATTCCAACATGGCAAAACCCTCCCAACCGCATAGTCCGGTCCACTAATGGGAGATCCCCCAAAAACCATAATATGCCAAATTTAAAGCCAAAAATGGGGCAGTGGGTTTTGAACCTAGCCCACCCCCTAACAAACACATTTTTCAAACCATTACGCCAACTAGCGTCTTTGATAATAATGCCCCAAAATTATATATTTAAATGGAAAACAAATTCCATTCGGGGAAAATAGTGAACAGAGCGCGCACAAAGCCCAATTCATACGTGGAAACTTGAGTGAAACACAAACTGAGGCATGGAACCCTAAAGTAGGGAATCATGAGGAATCTGGAAGATTCTCTTGGAGGCTGATTTTTTATAGAGGCGGAAGTATATCAAGTTTATACTCTTTTTCTTAGAATTTCACAAGGAGTATAATGGCGAGATCCATTTCCTCATATGAGAAACATATCTTTACTAAACTTGTAGAGAGGAATACGTAGGGAATCATGGGGAAACTAAAATATTCCCTTGGGGCTAGATTTTCACAGTGAAAGAATTATGTCATGTTTATACTCATTCTTCTCATTTTTTCGCAAGGAGCATGATGGTGTAATCTAATTCCTCATCTGAGAAGCAAGATTTTTGTCATCTTGCAAAAAGGGCTCTTTATGGAGCCAGGTCGATTTTGTACTCATTTTTGTCATTTTTTCACAAGGAATGAAATGGTGTGATCAAATTTGACATATGGGTGGCCGAATTCCAGTCAACTAACGGGGAGGAATCATTGGGGCAATCTTTGAGATTTCCAAGGGTCCAGATTTGACCGAGCCAAAAGGGGGTTGAGTTTATACTCATTTGAACCAAATTTTCACCAGGAATTCAACCATGCAGTAAATTTTTTTAGTAGAGGTGTGATTTTTTAGGCCATCCCTCGAAGTGGAGCTATAAGATGTATTTTTGCGATGTTTTCTTTTTATTTTTGCTGAGATCATGATTTGATTTTTGAGATCCATGTATGCCACTTTGTGAGAGGATCCTTGCATGCCACTTTATGTGAGATATTTCTATCTTTTCATGCTTAAGGAGAGACTTTATGAGTGATATTTATTATAGAAGAGTGTCTCGTGGAGATACATCCCACTCTAGTTAAGGAAGTTTATCCTTGTTTTTGACAAAGAATGCATCTATAACACCCCCTTCCCACAACTTACCCAAGTAACCACACAACAAGGGTAAACATATGAAGACGATACTATAATGAGATTCAACCTTCTATCTGACCTTAAGGAAGTGGAACTAATGAAAAAAAAAACATACAGACCTTATACAACACGCCCAGGAGGTAACTCAACCATTCGAGCCTCTTACCCTTGGGTTACACTAACATTTTGACCCCCTTCTGTCCATAGCCATAGTCATAACATTGCATTTCAAGGGCTAGGAGGTTATAGCCACAGTCACAACACTGTATGCCAGCGACGAGGGCCTTAAAAACTTAGTTTTATACATGAATCTACAGGATTTGAGCCACCATTTTAGGCCCAGATCCGAGGTAACTCCCCATAACTTCATGAAAACTTAAGGGATGTTAAATAAAAATAGGAAAATGATAAGAAATCAATCACATCAATAAAAAATCATTTGGAGCCCTCCTATTCATGACAAAAAATTTCTCAAACATGTCACAATCATTGAGTCTATAGGTGTAAACAACATATTTAAACATAGGGGTCTCATACTTATATGATAAAATAAGAAGCATTTCTCCCTTACATAATTAGCTACAATACAATCTATTTGACCATAGATACATTGTTCATTTATTTACAAGTAAAAAACATAGATATAACTATACATCATCACTGATCAAACACATGCTTATAACCAACAAAATAGACATAGAAATTCCATGGATACTGATGTAAGAGCATTAGGCTCAAAAATTTCTTTGTATTTTAATAGACTTAGGGGTATTTTGTTTTCAAAGGAATTGGTTTTCTATGTATTAATTTTAATATCTTGAATGAATTTAGAATAGGAATTAATTAATTCTTGAGAGGAATTTTGTAAATGTTCTCGAATGTTGGAGAACATGAGAGAATTAGGATAGTTGAGAGCTCATAAGGCTTGAGATATTTGGAAATTAATTGTAGATTTTTAACTAGAATTAGTTCTTGATTTATGGGATTAAAGAGGATTCTTATGGGTTAGTTCAAATTATTAAGGATCTGAACCAGAATTGGTTCATAGAATCATTTGTATAAATTTTAAAGCCTCATAGGCAGAGAGATTCAGGTTTTTAGATAGACAAGGGTTTGTTGTTGTAAGCCTATTGGAAAATTTGATAGAAAGGCCATTGATTAGAATATTAGGCCAGAGAGAATTAATATTTGTACTTTTTTGGTTGTATATATACAGAGAAAATTTGATTCTAAAGTGAGTGATTATGTGTTGATTGATTCAGTTTATAGCTAGTGTGAAAATCAAATTTTGGCACAATATATATGTGTGCAGGTGAATCGGATAAAACCAACAGAATTATGTTATTATGAGACTGTATGTTTAATAAATTTGAAGACTCAATTTGTAATTGAATTCTGGATGGATTTGGTATGCCAAGATTGAGCATCGATCACAGAATGGATCGATGCCTCTAAAAAGAAACTTGGCCTTTTAAAATCGTTGACCAAATCACATTGTGTAAGTTAGAAATTAGACTTGAACCATATGCATCAATTGAGAATTTGAATAGAAAATAGAGGCTTAAACAGAAGGACGGTAATGATATCAAATTGAGGAACGGAACTCTTGGTCGAATTTGGACAAATAGTGACGGTGTTACAAATTTCCTCCAGCTTTAGTTTATGTATATGAATGGAATCTCATCTTATGAATGAGGGGACTGTGTTATTTATATGAGCCGAGGTTCATATGCAGTAATTTTGTGAAATTCGTGAATCTATAGTGTAGTAGAAGAAAACCATGCATTGAATGAAATGAAACATGTGTAGTTTTGACAGTTCAACAAATGTTGTAGAAATCAAGAACTGATGACAGCGTTGAGGAATAGACTTGGAGAATGTAAATGATCTGCTTTAGTTGTGAGCATGCAAAGGCAGAGACCATGAAATGATGGCGCAGATAAATGGAGAAGCAGTTTTAAATAAAAATGAATTCAAATTGGAAGGCAGTTTCATAAATTAGTAACAGTTTTCACACAACTCAAAGAGATAAGTTGTAGACAATATTTAACGCAGTTAAAATTTTGAGTTGTTTCCAAAATTAAGGGTAGACTAAAAGAAGAATCCTAAGCCAATGGTGTAACGGAACTGTGAGCCAATGAAACAGTGAATATGGTTTCGAAAACTAGTAAGTGGTTTTCACATGGAACAATGCTGGTAAGTGGTAAATCCTTGAACGAGTGCAATAGCATTCAAAGGGTGCCATGTTGCATTTCAAAACCAGTCATTTTGCATTGAATAGAAAATGTTAAATGGCATGTATATTTATTTTTTATTTTCGTCGGATGCATGAGTGTTAAGATTGATGGTGTCAAAGGCATGTTGAAATAGCATGGCGAATTTATCTATATATATATATATATATATATATATATATATATATATATATATATATATATATATATATGGTGGCACGTAAGTTTTAACCCTAAGTGCGAAATGGAAAGCGTGGGCATGAATATATATGTTATCATTTTTATTCAAGGTCGAAACCATAGAAATAAAAATCATAAAGTGGATATTTCATATGGGTTTTATTTCATATGGAGTTTTAGCCATAGTTGTGATGAAAGGAAATCGATTGATGAAGACTGGAGACTTCATTTAAGTGGGTTTTAAATTTGGTTTATATTATATACTTGATAAAGGAATTTAACTCCGAATTAAATAATTCTACTAGTTGGGTTTTATAAACATGATAAATAAAGAGAGGAAATGATAGATTGCAGGATAATGAGAAATAGCTTCCGCATATGGAGAAGCCTTTGTTTTTGAGGTTGATAAGATTTGTATACATGAGAATTGTATTGGGAAAGCATTTGTGGTTTTAAGTAGCTATGGCTGCATCATTTTGGTATCAGAGCCGGAAAAACTCTTTTGAAATGATTCAAGTTTTTTTTTTTTAAGAAATAGAATTGTAGAGAATGCATGTGTGATGGAGAAAATAAAAAGAGATCAGAGTTTGAATCTGATAGATTGCAACACATAGAGATACAGTGCAGATGAGAGGTGAAACAAGATCACACAGAGATCTTCAATGTGAGATGGTAAGTGTTATTTTAACTCTGGTTTGAAGATTATGTTTGCAGAATTCAGGTTGCAGACAGTTGAAAAAAATCTCAGCAAAATAAGGTCATAGTCTTAAGAGTAGTGATAAGGGAAACTAGTACAAGTTTCTGAGTAAAGTATGGCAGAACCTTGAGGAATTTGGATAAAAAGGACAGTTGTGTTTTTTGAGGTGCAAATGAGTTGAAGCCTATAAGGAGCAGAGAGAAATGCTCAAAAAGAGGTTACAGAGAATAGAGGACTAGTGCTTGCCAAAAGACTAAGTCCAGAGAAAGGATTGGTGAGGTAAGTTGTAACAAGGAGGAATTGTTATTACAGAGACAACTCATATTAAGAGAATATGACTATGGAAAGTCATGTGCAAGGTTCAGAAGAAAGTTACAAGATGAAGATGAAGAATGCTAAAACAATCTGCAAGAATCGGATGAGTCAAGAGAAGCTTGAAAAGGAGTTGGCTGAGATAAGAAAAGAATTTGATGTGTTAACAAAGTTGATACAAGAACACCAGAGATATGGTTGGACCATGAAGAAGAAAGTAAAGTGGCAGAGGCTACAATAGAAGAAAGAAAAGCAAGTGAATATACAGTTAGCAGAAGAGCTAAGAAAGCTTGAACAAATGATGAGTGTGCAATTGAGATGTGAAGAACTCAGAGAAGTTGAGTTCAAAATGGAAGTTTCCATTTGTGAAGTAGAACGGAGTGAAGTTATGGGTAAAGATGAAGAATGGAGATTTGTGAAATATCTTATGAATTATTGTGAAGATTTAAGACAACAAGAAGTTTACCTTGTTGAAGAGGGAATTATTGATGATTTCCTGAGTTGTTGGGCAAGTTTAGATTAGTGGAAGGATGTAAGGGCTTGTATTTTTATAGCTAATAATTTTGAGGTGATTAGAGGTTTTACAGATGATGAAAAATCTTTTGAAGCTGTCAAAAGTATGGAAGAGTATATTTCAAAAGATAAATACTCCGAATTAAAGAATGATGGAGAATGTCTCTTGAATGAGAACAGTAGTGATGTGTTTATATTTGAAGCTGTTACAACGCAAGAACAATTTCTTGTGAAAGAAGGAGATGAGATTAAGGCTGAAGAGCTGATATGTGAAGCAATAGTTGAGACTGTTGAACCTTGTAATTTGCAAACTAACAATTTGTGAATGAATGCAGGGATTATTAGTGATGATGAATTACTTAAGAAATTTCAAAAAGAAATTATATTGCTGGAGTATTTGCTAAAAACTATGACTATGACAGACATATTGTAGAAGAAATAGTTCACTACAGTGGACAAAAACAGAGAGACATCATTGAAACAGATGGTGTGGAAAAGAGTCTAGTTGATAGTCTCAAGAGTCCTTTAGAAAATTCTTTGGGAATATTGAATCAACATACTGATGTGTTGATAAAGGAGGAAATTTCCGAGCAGCATACTGAAATTTTGCCAAAGGAAAAAGAGGCATTGAGGCCTTATGTTATTTGTTTTAATAATTGTTTTGTGAATGCAGGTTCTGTTGCATATGCTGGAGAAAATTTGACACAACTAAGTAGTCAAGTAAAGAAAGAAGAAGAAGAATTTGTGGAAGTACTTAATCCACGGAAGAAAGAGATTAGATTGCTGGAAAATATGACGGAGAATCAGGATTCAATACAGGAAGAGAAAGAGCTTGAAGAAGTGCAGAATGTGAAGATGAAAGAATTAGAAGACAGCAGCAACAAACTAGTGCAAAGCCAAGAGATAACAAAAAATTGCAGGCTATGTATCAGTCCAATGAATTGCTGAAGAAAGAAGACAAAGAAATTGTCATAAGTGACAATCAGGAAGAAGTTATTAGCTGCAGTAAACAAGAGGGTAAGGATGACAGGGCGACATCAAAAATAAAAGTTCAGCAATCAAGAGGTGATGGTAATCAACAATCAGAAGGTTTATTAGACAAATAAATTGAACTAATAAGAAGGATAATGATGAAAGTATCTGAGAGGAAGATAGCAACAAGAAAGCAAAGAAGCAACAGTGGGAAAAAAATAGCAGCAGACTGTGAAAGTATAGCCAGTGGAGCAAAGCAGCATAAAGTGTGGAGACCTGGAGAGAAGAAACAAACAACATCAGAAATAGATGAAAAATTACAAAACAAGGTATGGGATCCAGGAAGACAAAGATTAAAAGCACATGATCAGGAGATCATGATTATTTTTAACCTTGGGAGTTTGATGCAGGAGCGTTAGGCTCAGAAATTTCTTTGTATTTTAATAGACTTAGGGGTCTTGTGTTTTCAAAGGAATTGGTTTCCTATGTATTAATTTTAATATCTTGAGTGAATTTAGAATAGGAATTAATTAATTCTTGAGAGGAATTTTGTAAATGTTCTCGAATGCTGGAGAACATGAGAGAATTAGGACAATTGAGAGCTCATAGGGATTGAGAGATTTGGAAATTAATTATAGATTTTCAAATTAGGAACTAGTTCATGATTTATGGGATTAAATAGGATTCTTAGGGATTAGTTGTAATTATTAAGGATATGAACTAGAATTGGTTCATAGAATCATTTGTATAAATTGTAAAGCCTCATAGGCAGAGAGATTCAGGTTTTTAGACAGACAGGGGTTTGTTGTTGTAAGCCTACGGGAAAATTTGATAGAAAGGCCATTGATTAGAATATCAGGCCAGATAGAAGTAATCTTTATAATTTTTTGGTTGTATGTATACAGAGAAAATTTGATTCTAAAGTGAGTGGTTATGTGTTGATTGATTCAGTATATAACTAGTGTGAAAATCAGAGTTTGGCACAATATAAATGTGTGCAGGTGAATCAGATAAAATCAAAGGAATTTTTTTATTATGAGACTGTATGTTTAAGAATATTGAAGATTCAATTTGTAATTGAATTCTAGATGGATTTCGTATGCCAAGATTGAGCATCGATCGTAGAATGGATCGATGCCTCTAAAAAGAAACTTGGTATTTTAAAATCGTTGACCAAATCAAACTGTGTAAGTAAAAAATAGGACCTGAACCGTATGCATCAATTGAGCATTGGAATAGAAAATAGAGGCTTAAACAGAAGGACGGTAATGATATCAAACCGAGGACCAGAACTCTTGGTCGAAGTTGGAAAAATAATGACGGTGTTACAAATTGCCTCCAGCTTTAGTTTCTAGAAATTAAGGGAATCTCATCTTATGAATGAGGGGACTGCATTATTTATATGAGCTGAGGTTCATATGTAGGAAATTTGTAAAATCTGTGAATTGATAGTGCAGTAGAATAAAACCATGCGTTGAATGAAATGAAACCTGTGTAATTTTGACATTTCAACGAATGTTGTAGAAATCTAGAACTGATGACAACGTTGAGGAATAGACTTCGAGAATGTAAATGATCTGCTTTAGTTGTGAGTGTACAAATGCAAAGACCATGAAATGATGGCACAGATAAATGGAGAAGCGGATTTAAATAAAAATGAATTCAAATTGGAAGATTGTTTCATAAATTAGTAACGGTTTTCACACAACTCAAAGAGATAAGTTGTAGGAAGTATTTAACGCAGTTAAAATCTAGAGCTGTTTCCATAATTATGGGTAGATTGAAAGCGGAATCCTAAGCCAATGGTGTAACGAAACTTTGAGCCAATGGAAAAGTGAAGATGGCTTCGAAAACTAGTAAGTGGTTTTCGCGTGGCACAAAGCTAGTAAGTGGTAAATCCTTGAACGAGTGCGATAACATTCAGAGGGTGCCACGTTGCATTTCAAAAGCAGTCATTTTGCATTGAAAAGAAAACGTTAGATGGCATGTATGTTTATTTGCGATTTCCATCGGATGCATGAGTGTTAAGATCAAAAATGTAAAAGGTATGTTGAAATAGCATGGTGAATTTATATATATATGGTGGCACTTAAGTTTTAACCGTAAGTGCGAAATGGAAAGCATGGGCCCGAATATATATGTTAGCATTTTTATTAAAGGTTGAAACCATAGAAACAAAAATCATAAAGCAGATATTTCATATGGGTTTTATTTCATATGGAGTTTTAACCATGGTTGTGATGAAAGGAAATTGACCGATGAAGACTGGAGACTTCATTTAAGTTGGTTTTACATTTGGTTTATATTATATGCTTGATAAATGAATTTAATTCCAAATTAAATAATTCTACTAGTTGGGTTTTATAACCATGATAAATAAAGAGAGGAAATGATAGATTGCAAGATAATGAGAAATAGCTTTCGCATATGGAGAAGCCTCTGTTTTTGGGGTTGATAAGATTTGTATACATGAGAATTGTATTGGGAAAGCATTTGTGGGTTTAAGAAGCTATGGATACATCATTTTGGTATCAGAACTGGAAACAACTCTTTTGAAATGATTTGAGTTTTTTTTAAGAAATAGAATTATAGAGAATGCATGTGTGATGGAGAAAATAAAAAGAGATCAGATTTTGAATCTGATAGATTGCAGCACATAGAGATACAGTGCAGATGAAAGGTGAAACAAGATCACACATATATCTTGAAGGTGAGATGGTAAGTGTTATTTTAACTCTGGTTTGAAGATTATGTTTGCAGAATTTAGGTTGCATACAGTTGAAAAAAAACTCAGCAAAAGAAGATCACAGTCTTAAGAGCAATGATAAAGGAAACTGGTAAGAGTTTCTGAGTAAAGTATGGCAGAACCTTGAATAATTTGGATAAAAAGGACAGTTGTGTTTTTTAAGGTGTAGATAAGTTGAAGCCTAGAATGAGCAGAGAGAAATGCTCAAAAAGAGGTTCCAGAGAATAGAGGACCAGTGCTTGCCAAAATACCAAGTCCAGAGAAAGGATTGGTGAGGTAAGTTGTAACAAGGAGGACTTGTCATTGCGGAGGCTTTAGTACAACTCATAGAAAGAGAAGATGACTATGGAAAGTCATGTGCAAGGTTCAGAAGAAAGTTACAAGATGAAGATGAAGAATGCTAAAACAATCCTTAAGAATTGAATGAGTCAAGAGAAGCTTGACAAGGAGTTGGCTGAGGTAAGAAAATAATTTGATGTGTTAACAAAGTTGATAGAAGAAAACCAGAGATATGGTTGGACCATGAAGAAGAAAGTAAAGTGGAAGAGGCTACAACAGAAGAAAGACAAGAAAGTGAATATACAGTTAGTAGAAGAGCTGAGAAAGCTTGAACATATGATGAGTGTGCAATTGAGACGTGAAGAACTCAGAGAAGCTGAGTTGAAAATGGAAGTTTCCATTTGTGAAGCAGATCAGAGTGAAATTATGGGTAGAGATGAAGAATGGAGATCTGTGAAAGATCTTATGAATTATTGTGAAGATTTAAGACAACAAGAAGTTTACCTTGCTAAAGAGGGAATTATTGATGATTTCCTGAGTTGTTGGGCAAGTTTAGATCAACGGAAAGACGTAAAGCCTTGTATTTTTATAACTAATAATTTTGATATGATTACAGGTTTTACAGATGATGAACAATCTTTTGAAGCTGGAAAAAGTATGGAAGAGTCTATTTCAGAAGATAAATACTTTGAATTAAAGAATGATGGAGAATTTCTCTTGAATGAGAAAAGTAGTGATGCATTTATATTTGAAGCTGTTACAACACAGGAAGAGTTTCTTGTGAAAGAAGGAGATGAGATTCAGATTGAAGAGCTGATATGTGAAGCAACAGTTGATACTGTTGAACCTTGTAATTTTCAAATTGACAATTTGTGTATAAATGCAGGGATTATTAGTGATGATGAAGTACTTAAGAAATTTCATTACTGGAGTATTTGCTGGAAAACTCAGAGTATGACAGAGAGATTTTAGAAGACAGAGTTCACTACAATGGACAAAAATAGAGAGACATCATTGAAACAGATGGTGTGGAAAAGAGACTAGCTGATAGTCTCGAGAGTCCTTTAGAAAATTCCTTGGGAAGATTGAATCAGGATACTGATGTGCTGATAAAGGAGGAAATTTCAGAGAAGCATACTGAAATGTTGCCAAAGGAAAAATAGGCACTGAGGCCTTATGTTTTTTATTTTAATAATTGTTTTGTGAATGCAGGTTTTGTTGGAGATGTTGGGGAAAATTTGACACAAGTAAGTAGTCAAGTAAAGAAAGAAGAAGAAGAATCTGTGGAAGTACTTAATCCATGAAACAAAGAGATTAGATTGCTAGAAAATATGGTGGAGAATCAGGATTCAATATAGGAAGAGAAAGAGCTTGAAGAAGTGCAGAATGTGAAGTTGCAAGAATTAGAAGACAACAACAACAAACTAGTGCAAAGCAAAAGAGATAACAAAAAATGGCATGCTATGTATCAGTCCAATGAATTTCTGAAGAAAGAATACAAAAAAGTTGTCATAAGTGACAATCAAGAAGAAGTTATTAGTTGTAGTAAAAAAGAGGGTAAGGATGATAAGGCGACAGTAAAAATAAAAGTTCAGCAACCAAGAGGTGAAGGTAATCAACAATCAAAAGGTTTATTAGACAAAGAAATTGAACTAATACGAAGGATAATGATGAAAGTATCTCAGAGGAAGATAGTAGCAAGAGAGCAAAGAAGCAGTAGCAAGAGAAAAACAATAATAGACTGTGAAAGTATAGCCAGTGGAGCAAAGCAGCATAAAGTGTGGAGACCTGGAGAAAAGAAACAAACAATAGTAGAAATAGATGAAAAATTACAGAACAAGGTATGGGATGCAGGAAGACAAAGATTAAAAATACATGATCAAGAGATCATGATTATTTTTAACCTTGGGAATCTGATGTAGGAGCATTGGGCTCAGAAATTTCTTTGTATTTTAATATACTTAGGGTTCTTGTGTTTTCAAAGGAATTGGTTTCCTATGTATTAATTTGGATATCTTGAGTGAATTTAGAATAGGAATTAATTAATTCTTGAGAGGAATTTTGTAAATGTTCTTGAATGCTGGAGAACATGAGAGAATTATGACAATTGAGAGCTCATAGGGATTGAAAGATTTGGAAATCAATTGTAGATTTTTAAATTAGGAATTAGTTCATGATTTATGGGATTAAAGAGGATTCTTAGGGGTTAGTTGAAATTATTAAGGATCTGAACCAGAATTGGTTCATAGAATCATTTTTATAAATTGTAAAGCCTCATAGGCATAGAGATTTAGGCTTTTAGATATACAGGGGTTTGTTTTTGTAAGCCTACGGGAAAAATTTGATAGAAAGGCCATTGATTAGAATATAAGGCCAGAGAGAAGTAATATTTGTAATTTTTTGGTTATATATATACAGAGAAAATTTGATTCTAAAGTGGGTGATTATGTGTTGATTGATTCAGTTTATAGCTAGTGTGAAAATCAAAGTTTGGCCCAATATATATGTGTGCAGGTGAATCGGATAAAATCAAAGGAATTATGTTATTATGAGACTATATGTTTAAGAATACTGAAGACTCAATTTGTAATTGAATTCTAGATGGATTTCATATGCCAAGGTTGAGCATCGATCACAGAATGGATCGATGCCTCTAAAAAGAAACTTGGTCTTTTAAAATCGTTGACCAAATCACATTGTGTAAGTAAAAAATCGGACCTGAACCATATGCATCAATTGAGCATTCGAATAGAAAATAGAGGCTTAAATAGAAGGATGGTAATGATATCAAATTAAGGAACAAAAATCTTGGTCGAAGTTGCACAAAGAGTGACGGTGTTAGAAATTGCCTCCAACTTTAGTTTCTGGACATAAAGGGTATCTCATCTTATGAATGAGGGGACTGCGTTATTTATATGAGCCGAGGTTCATATGCAGGAATTTTGTGAAATTCGTGAATCGATAGTGCAGTAGAAGAAAATCATGTGTTGAATGAAATGAAACCTGTGTAATTTTGACATTTCAACGAATGTTGTAGAAATCGAGAAATGATGACAACGTTGAGGAATATACTTGGAGAATGTAAATGATATTCTTCAATTGTGAGCGTGCAAAGGCAGAGACCATGAAATGATGCCGCAGATAAATGGAGAAGCGGTTTTAAATAAAAACGAATTCAATTTGGAAGGAAGTTTCATAAATTAGTAATGGTTTTCACATAACTCAAAGAGATAAGTTGTAGACAGTATTTAAACGCAGTTAAAATCTGGAGTTGTTCCCAAAATTATGGGTAGACGGAAAGCGAAAACCTAAGCCTATGGTGTAATAGAACTTTGAGCCAACGAAACAGTGAAGATGGTTTTGAAAACTAGTAAGTGGTTTTCGCATGGCACAAAGTTGGTAAGTGGTAAATCCTTGAACAAGTGCGATAGCATTCAGAGGGTGCCATGTTGCATTTCAAAACCAGTCATTTCACATTGAATAGAAAACGTTAAATGACATGTATGCTTATTTGTTATTTTCATCGGATGCATGGGCGTTAAGATCGACGGTGTAAAAGGTATGTTGAAATAGCAGGAATATTCTAGGAATATTCCATTTTTATGTTGTGAGGAATCTAAAATATTCTTTGAGGTGCTATATTTTAAGGTGGCAAAATGTGGTCGAATTTATGCTCATATTAACAATAATTTCACAATGATCGCAATGGTGCAGTGAATTTTTTCATCTAGGTAGGAGAATTTAGGGGAGATGGCAGAAACATGCCTTCATGATTAATTGTTGGGAATGAAGTTCAAGAAAACAATGCACTTGTCAAAAGTAGGTCAGATTTACAGTCAAAAGTCTTAGAAGGACAAGACGAATCTACTGATGTTTTGATTGTTGTGATTTGAGTGTCCAAATTTCAAGTCACTCCTAGGAATAAAGGTATAATGGTGTATTTTTCCATGTACTTGTCTTTATTTTTTATGAGATGAATGAAGCGTCCTCCACACTATTGAAGTAGAGTCTGGAGACGTAATCCACATTGGAAGAACTATATTATCAAACATTTTTTGTATTACCTTATGATATCCTCTTATGTTGTTTCTTCTTTGGTTTTGAATACATGTTTTTTACATTCTCTTGATGTAATTCTACAAACATCAATTGAAGAAAATATATTTGATGATGTGGGTAAATTAGAGAATATGGATCAACCACAAATATTGAATGAAATTATTGAAGTTAGTTTTGGCATAGTAATTGGTTTCCAATTATAGTTGAACTTGACAAGGAAACTAAAAAATTATGAAAATATGGTTATAAATGAGCTTATATGTGCATGTGCATGTAGAAATTATCGTTTTTGAAAACTTACGTTGAAATAATTATGTCATGGATTTGAGACGTGTGTGGTTGTAGGTAAGCTTGCTTGGTACAAAAACACAAGGAAACTGATATATTTGCTTATATTTAATGATGCACTAATATTTAAGTGTATGTAGCAACACATAGAAAGACTCGTTCGTTTTGGAAGGAAACATGTATCATGGCATGGTGCAACAATGTATGGACCAAGGCCATTGAGAACAAGAAAGAGGGACATCCCTCTAAAGGAAAATAACCTTTAGTAATATGGAGGTTGAGCTCAAGAACTTGGAAGATGAGTTGAATATATGTAGAGAAAAATATAGAAATCTCATTGGGAAACAACAAGAGTTGGTTGAGTGGAACATTGAACTGAAAAAAATGTTGCAAGAAATGACATATCAAGTTTAATCCTCAAAAAAGAAAAATGGCATTGGCATGAATAGGCCTCGTGAGGCTGAAAAGGAGAAGAGGATATTTTCTAGTTGGTATTGTGGAGGAGAGCATATGATAGAGAATTATCCCCATAGGGATAAGAAGAAAAAATTTGTGTAAGAAATTTTTTCGGTGAAAATCACATGTAGGGAATTTTTGCCGACACGTTTTGAACCAGCCAGTGTGGTTCATCATCAGGACAAGATGAGAAATCTGAACCAAAAAACCTAATTAAATAGACAGGAAAGCTCCAAGTAGCCGTTTTTAACATAAAGGCTAGTTTGACTAAAATAATAAATTAAATTAAATTTCATCAAATCAAACTATATTTTATTATATTTAATTTCAATAAAATTTTTTATTAAGGTTTTAATTTAAATCTAATTCAATATTAATGATTTCTAATAAATATAATGTTAAAATAATTTTATATTTTATTTTAATACTTTGAATGAAAAAAAAAAAAAAAACAAAATAAATTAATATATATATATATATATATATATATATATATATATATATATATATAAAATAAATTTTTAATTTTACTAATAATAAAATAAACCAAATTAAATAAAAATAAATATTAATGATACAAATAAATAAATAATTAAATAAAAATAGTAAAAATGAACATAAAAATAATAAATAAATTTTTATATAATTTAATTTCATAGCTAAATAAATTCATACAATAATAAGGAAGCTACTTAAATTATTTAAAAAAAAAAAAAACATATATATAAATAAAATAAAATAAATAATATAAATAAATAGAAATAAGATACGTCCGAAAAATCATAAAAATAAACCAAAAGGTACAAACAAAGAGAAATAAAACGGGAGCTAGAGGGAGCTTGAGGGAAGCCTTGGAGATTGAAAAGAGTCCAGTCAACCTTAATAGGGATGATGGGTGGAGTGTTAGTAGATGCTGGATTCTCACCCTTCACTCTTAGTTGCCTTTGATTTTTTTCTTCCTTTTGTGCTCCCTCTAGCTCCCGTTTTCTTTCTCTTTGTTTGTACCTTTTGGTTTATTTTTATGATTTTTTGGACGGATCTTATTTTTATTTATTTATATTATTTATTTATTTAATTTAATTTATATATATGTTGTTTTTTTTTTTTAAAGTAGTTTCCTTATTATTGTATGAATTTATTTAGCTATGAAATTAAATTATATAAAAATTTATTTATTATTTTTATGTTCATTTTTACTATTTTTATTTAATTAATTATTTATTTGTATCATTAATATTTATTTTTATTTAATTTGGTTTATTTTATTATTATTAAAATTAAAAATTTATTTTTCTCTTATATATATATATATATATATATATATATATATATATATATATATATATATATATATATATATATATATATATATATATATATATATATATATATATTTTTTTTTTTTTTTTTTCATTCAAAGTATTAAAATAAAATATAGAATTATTTTAACATTATATTTATTAGAAATCATTAATATTGAATTAGATTTAAATTAAAACCTTAATAATAAATTTTATTGAAATTAAATATAATAAAATATAGTTTGATTTGATGAAATTTAATTTAATTTATTATTTTAGTCAAACTAGTCGTTATGTTACAAATGACTAGTTGGAGCTTTCTTGTCTATTTAATTAGGTTTTTTGGTTCAGATTGCTCATCTTGTCCTGATTATGAACCACACTGGCTGGTTCGAAAAGCATCGGCAAAAATTCCCTACATGTGATTTTCACCGAAAAAATTTCTTACACAATTTATGGATCACAAAAGAAAAATTCATAATAAGAAAAAAATTATCCCCTATGAACCACAATGACACATGTCAACAATGCAAGTTGCCGAGAACGAGTAAGAGGAATTTCCTCAAGCTCCTTGACATATGTGTGTGTGTGTGTGTGTGTGTTGAAAATATCCCATGTGAAATTTTGGGGAATGTAAGACTTCAAAGTTGCTGTGAGCTTTTTAAATAAGTCTTGAACTTATTTTTGTATATCAATATGCATATGTAGTTGTATGTGCATGCACATTTGTATGATGGTTCAAAGTTCCATGAATGTGAGACTCAAGGGGAAAAATTTTGAATTTTTGGGATTGTTTTATGTTAATTCCTATAAGTGTTGGATTTAATTTACCCTTTCATGAGTGACATCATTTTGATTTTAGATTTGTACATGACCATGCTATTTTATGTATGGATTCCTTTATGATTGTGATAATGGATTTTATTCTCTTTTGAAGTGTTATCTCTTAATTTTACTCTTGCATTTCCTATTGATGTTATAGAAATCCTTTAATTTACATACTCAAGGATTAGGTCCTTGAGTCAACTCGATTTAAGGTGGAAGGTAGACCGTGAAGCTTTGGTGAAAGAGAGCTAAAGAGGGTCACATCAAATGGACATGGATAATGATTAGTTGAGAGAGTTTCAAGAAATGAGGAACTTCAAGCTAGGTAGATGGGCTAGAAAAATGCCAGTGTTGAACATAGTGGAGAGTTACTCCTAGACACAACAACAAGCATAAGAGAAAACATAAGTGGTTGGAATTTTCTGCATAGAAGCAAGGTGAAAGGAAAAGGTAAAAAGGTGGAATCATATAAGAGAAATCCTTTAACTACTGTGTGCTTTGTTATGTAAAATGATTTAGCTAAATCCTAGTTTTATTTGACATAAGACAATGTCTATTACGCCTATGACTGAGTGAATAATGACATGATGTAAAAGTGGTTGGTTAGTCCATTGGAATGATGGATAGTGGCATGATAGCCATGAGAATGACACAAGGGAAGTTCTCTATCCTTAACTAGATATAGATATAAATTTGTGAGATTCCCATGATCAAGCCAATATTTATATACATATGTAAATACCATTGTGACTGATAGGTTTTCTCAAGAGTCATTCTTATAGAAGAATGATGGTTTAAATTAATTTTACGTAAACGTGGATGGCATGGAGGATTCCTGATTATGTTAGGAGTCAAATGGGGAAAAGTACCTGACTAATCTATTATTTTAATATCATGTGATGGTGATTCTTATATTATTCCCATGTTTATATTTTGAACAGGGAATGTTGAAGGAGAAATCAATAGAATGAAATAATCGTGACTTGTGGAATTTCAAGATAGCTTCGATAGTTAAAAAAACTACATATCCTTGATATGTATTATGGATGCACACATTGAAGCATGGGAAGGACACAAGAGGTAGTTCTTTCTTGTGTATGAGAAAAGAGATGAGATAGTCTCCAAGTTTTCAAAATTTTTGTGTACATGTAGTCTTATGCCATGTGCATTGTGTATGTATTGTGTTTTACCCTATGTAACTATTGTATTGTACTATGTGTATATGTGTGTGTGTGTGTGTGTGTGTGTTGTGTAATGTTTTGGGAAAGGCGGGTATTGAATTTCCTGGGCCCTTGTGTTGTGTAATGAGTTTGGATAGACAAGCATTGCGGGATTGTTTGGGCATGTGTTAATTTAGGACAGATAGGCTGCCAAAATGGGGGTTTCCTGAGCCTACAAAGGTGTTGAATACACCTATATTCATATCAACAAAAGAATACCTATTTGGTACTTCCCATATTCATAGGGAAACAATTGTGATTATTTATATTTATTTGTTACTAAGTTCTTTCCTTGGGTACAATGAACGAATTAGTAAATTTGAAATCGAAAACAAGAGAAGAGAGGAGAAGGTACTAGGTGCTTGTTCTATTTGGAAACCGATCTAGTGTGTGTACGAGGTCAAAGAGAAGAGAATGAAATAGGTTTTTGTTGAGTTTGGAAACTGATCCAATGTGTGAGTGAGGTCAAAGATAAGAGAAGGAATTGGGTGCTTGCCAGGTTTGGCAACTGATTTGGTGTGTGTGTGAGGTCAAGGAGAAGTGAAGGCATTGGGTTCTTACTTGGTTTGATGATCAAAGAAATTTTTAGGTCTAAAACGGGCCTCCTAAGAGAAATGTACAACCAAAATAAACTTTATAAGAACCAATAGGATTCAAGATGATGATGTCAACCATGGGGGATGATTCACGATTTTTGGGGTAAAAACGTAAAAATAATAAAAAATAATAAAATAATAAAACTACTTTTTCAATTTTTATTTTAAACTTATATCCCTAAGTTTTATCTCAAATTTCAAGTGGAATTACTCGTTGGATGCAAAATTTAATTCCTCATTCAAGGACTACACATGTTTCATACTTTTGATGGACCCTCCTACACGAAAAATGAGAAATACATGAAACAATGTTATTACAATCATGTTTTTCATGTTTTTATCAATTTTGTGTAGTATTATCCATATAAAGTATGAAACATGGGTACTCCTTGAATGGGTAATCAAATTTTCCATCCAACAAGTACTCCCGCTCTAAATTTGAGTAAACCCATAGGGAGATAAGTTGAAAATAGAAGTTGAAAAAAAATAGTTTTTTCCTTTTTCCTTCTAAATTTTGATGATGTAATCTAATATTATTTTATTATTTCCACTATTATTTTATAATATCCTTAGGAGTCCTATTTTATACCTCAAAATTCCCCTAATGAACAAATTCAGTGTGTGTACGAGTTCAAAGAGACATTGTATGCTTGTCGATTTGGAAACCGATCTAGTGTGTGTAAAGCAAGCAACAAAGAGAAAAATAAAATTTGGATTGAAAACCTCCAAAGAATCAAAATAATTCAAAGGGAAATTGGAACTTGGTTGAATTTATAAATTAATGATTACTGAAAGACAGGTAAGCCACATTGCATATAATATGTGTCATAAAATCTAAAATGGGCTATGTATATAAAGTTCTACAATCAGCAAAGCTTGGTCTAACTACATATTTTCATATATTATTGTTGAACACTGAGTATGATGTTCCCCTCAAGGAGGATGGGACTGTGATATCCCCTAGGTAAATATTTCTCTCAATGTAAATAGTATTATCTTAATTAGTTGAGGAAGGGACACAAATTCCATTGTTGGAGGTAGGAGATTTCCTAAGGAATTGGATATTTTAAAAGACAAGCATGGGTTGACCAAAGTGGTCCTAAATGGGCTGACTATGAAATAAGTATAACCAACTAGAAAAGGATACGCCCAGCTGTCCTTAGCCTCTAACAACAAGAAAGGTAGGAAAAAAAATTGATGGAACATAATGGGTTGCATTGTCTAAGGAGGGGGATGTGTGGAACCTCAAGAAGAGGTAGGTGGTTGGCCATTAAACGAAATAGGAAATATCATTTGAGTGAACCTTTTGGGGGAATCTTACACTCACTCATGAGTAGACACTATCGAGTGGGCGCGAGGGGGGATACATGCACAGAAAGGAGAGGCACACAAAAACAACAAGAGCACAGAAAATGCCAACGAGAAGGAACAATGATTCATATCCTTAAGTTTCCATCTTTGGATCACAGAAATAGATAAGGAATCATCCGACACAATTCTTGTTGGGTAGACAATATCATAGAGAGAGTAGTGGCTTTCTTTCTAGTCTAAATAAACCAGTGGAAGTTGGTGGCTTGAAGAGCCTGATAGATTTGAAGGATTCACCCTGGTACTTGTGAGGATTGAAAACACCGCCATAAGTTTCATTGGGATAAAAATATAGTTTTTGACTCACTGATGAACCACCTAGAGAGTTTTTTCATCACCATTGGCAGCTTGACCACTGATTTACCTTCTTTATTGTGGCTCTCTTCTCATGAAGAGTGACCTAAAGTTCTCTATGTTGTGGTGTCTTAGCATGAAGTGAATATACTTGAAATGTTGAATATCATGTGGTAGATGGTGGATGAAGGTAGTGTAGCATAGTGAAATTTTTTCTTAAGTTGTTATGTTGGTCAAAATTCCACAAAAAAAATCCACCTCAATCTAATCTAGCTCGGGGTTGGTAGCTGCACGCGTGAAATAGCTACAACTATTTATGGTTGGGTGGAGAGTTGATGTCCCACTCTCATTTGGAACACCTTTTTACTAAATAAGATAATTGTTTCTTATGCTAATTATTCACAATAAAAACACATTTACATTTCTGGTATGAAATGGTGTTATGAATGCATGATACATGATAGTGATATGATTATCTATATGATTGACTAATATGTTATGTCAGTATTTTAAAATAATTTAAGCAACATGTATTGATGTTGGTTATGCTCTACTAGAAATTAGTATGGATATCCTTTCTTATTTCAATGGCATGATTATGTTTATTTCAAGCTTTTACTAACATTGCTTATTTGTTTGTGTGGTATTACTAAGGATATCTTCATCTTTGGTCCTTATTGACCTATTTATTTTACATGGTAGCCTTCTCCAAGTCTTCAATAATGTATACACTGGTTGTGGGTTTATATTATCCTATTAATAAGAGCTCAAGCTATAGTGAACCTTGTGTTTTAGTGTTGTGAATGACACTGCTTCATGAGCTTTAATGACTTTAGTTACATTCCTACACTTCATACAATGTTGCATCTTTACTATGCATACAATGTCGTGAATTTATTAATGTTAGGTGTTATATTATGCATGTGGTCTCGGTCCTGGAATGATGTGATAAATCCTTATTTGAATGGCTAAAGTTATAGTCATCGTTCTCAAATGTATTAGTGCTCTATTAGTGTGAAGATCGTGATCATGAACTTGTTTTGATTGTGAGTTCAGGGTATCATATTGGAGATCCCTCTCTCCTCACTAATTTTCTTATATGTCCATTTCATTTGAAGGTTTTCTAATCCTTCCAAGAATGTAGACCCAGGTTCTTAGGTCTATATTTTTATCTTCTCCAATTTTATGACTGAGAAAACCTTTTACTCCTTGGAGTGGAGGAGATTACTTTAAAATATTTGATAACCTGGTTTATTCTTCCTAGTATTGGCATAATACTAACTTCAAGCCATAATTATGATGGGAATTTATACCTCTATGGACTCGTACTCCTTTGCATGCTTATGATTAGGTGTATGGGTTCTGGTACATTGATTTATCATCAAAGGAGACTACAAACCTCTAAAATTTTGATGGTTAATTCCTTTGCTTGAATGGATATGTTGATTGATCATCAAAGGAGACTACAGACCTCTAAAAATTTTAATGGATAATTCCTTGTCCTGAATGGACAAGTTCCAGACCGTGTCTTATATTTATGTCATCAAGAAGTTAGATAATGTATTCTTATAGTAAGCTTAAGAAGGATAGTGCCATAATGTTCTTTATAAACCCTTAATGGATATGGTTAGGCTCTGGAATAAGTCTAGATGTTTGTAGAACCATCGTAGCCAATACATGGTTAAGTCCCTTTGAAAAAGACTCATACTATAGAGTGAGCAGAAAGACCTTAAATCATATATTTAGCCTCTTGATCCTATTCATGATTGTGGAAGGATTTATTGGGCCACATGAAGGCTGGATTGAAGGCTAAGTCACTATCCCACATGACCTCAATGTATAACCATGTGAAAATAAAACACGATGAATGACCAATATTGAATGAGAAAAATTGACAGTTGAGAATAAACCTAGGATGATGTAAGCCCAAAGGTTATGCCTCAGAATCTCACAAGAAGCCACGTACGGGGAAGGTCAGGATGATCAGGATCAGGCTAGTGTGGAGTAGGTTGGGATGATGTGGAGGCCATGCATTAGCTGGTGGGAGAGTTTAATCCCACTTAAAAATGGTGTATCACAACATTGGGTAGTCGTAAGTGGGACTCGCTTAGACGAGAATTATCATGAAATTTTATAGGAATGTTGCTGGAATTTGGCATTTGGAAAATACTGCATAAATGTGTATATTAATAAGGTTAGTGTGAATGGGTCAACTGTCACACACACACACACACACACACGGATACAGACACAGACACACACACACACACACACACACACACACATATATACCTAGCTAACCTCTCAGCTCCACTTGTAAAATGCACATTAGATGTCGACTTGTTAATAACATATGATCTACATTTAAATGTGCACACACACACACATATATGTGTGTGTGTGTGTATGCACATTTAAATGTAGATCATATGCTATTAACAAGTCGTCAGCTAATGTGCATTTTACAAGTGGAGCTCAGAGGTTAGCTAGGTATCCAGGTTGGTGCCAGTGGGTGCCTTGATCATATCTCTTGATCCAAAGGCAGGATTGAAGTGAAAGTTTATATCACCATAATCATCTTTATGAGATATAAAAAACAATGATGTTTTTTAGAGGCTTTAATCAAGTTGAGAAGATAAAAAAAATTAGACCTTATTTCCATATCGGCACCTTGGATATTGGGTCAAACATAGTAACACCTCCTTTTAACCAGTATTTCAGAGGATATTAGGAGGGTGTGTTACAACTTGGTAGAGTTTTCCTATAATAATGGTTATCAGGAATCACTCAAAATGAGTCCCTTTGAGCCTTTCTATGGGAGAAAGTGTCATATTCCTCTAAGTTGAAGTTTACTTTAAGATCTATTATTAGACTAGACCTACTACAGGAAATGAATCAAATGATAAGAAAAATAAAACAAAATCTAACACAGACATAGGATCGAAAAAAAATTTATGTTTATTTGAAATAACCCTTAAGGAGTTTCAAGTGGGGGAACATGCTTACTTGAAAGTGTGGCCAAAGAAGAGTTCCTTGAAATTGGGAATCTCTTCTAAACTAGTTCCCTGGTTTAGTGGGCCATTTGAGATATTGGCCAGGGTAGGGCGAGTGGCCTACCAGCTAGCATTACCATCTCATGTAAGGAATCAAAATATGTTCATGTGTTTATTTTAAATAAATATATATAATCCTACTCATATAATTAACTGTAATGTTGTACATGTCAAACTAGAAAGAGAGTTCCAATTTGAGCCTTTAAAAATCCTCGATCGAAGGGAAAACACTCTCCAAAATAGAACCATTTCTCAAGCTAAAGTGCAATGGAATCACTTTGGGCCTGAGGAGGCCACTTGGTAAATGGAAGAAGAGATGGGGAATGTCTTTCCTATGTTATTATAAATAAGGATGGAATCTTACACACCACTTATGGTGTCCCTATTAAGGGGAGGGGAGATGTAACACTACTAGATAATTATTTATGACTTTTTCATTTAATTGTGGCTGGGAAAGTTAAAAATACTACGAATATGACATGTTGATGTAAATATTTACATTAATTAATGGGAGAAAAAAATTATTTTAGCGTGTTAACATTATTGGTAATGTGTTAAGGGATATCATGCGGGACTTAGCTCCTAACTGCTAGAAACAATTGGAATTTGTTATTCCCAAGAAGAAGGAAGGAATAAAAGAGGGAAAATTCTCCTTTATCCATTATTGAACAGAATTTGGTAGAGATGGAACACCAAACATTAGAGTAATTTTGATGTCTAAAATGGGTCTCCTAAGAAAAATGTACAACCAAAATAAAATTTATTAGAACCAATAGGATTCAATATGATGATGTCAACCATGGGGGATGACTCACCATTTTTGGATAAGAAAAGTAAAAATATTAAAAAATAATAACATATTAAAACTAATTTTTCAACGCGTATTTTCATCTTATATCCATAAGTTTTTACTCAAATTTCAAGCACGAGTACTCATTGGATGCAAAATTTAATTCTTCATCCAAATAGTACCCATATGGCATAATTTCGATGGACCCTGCTACACTAAAAATGGGAAATGCATGAAAAACGTGATTGCAATCACATTTTTTTCATGCATTTTTCATTGTTTGTGTAGCCAGGTCCATTGAAAGTATGCAACATGGGTACTCCTTTGATGAGGAATCAAATTATGTATCTGACAAGCGTTTTCGCTCGAAATTTGAGTAAACCCATAAGGAGATAAGTTGAAAATACAAGATGTTTTTTTTTCTTTCTTCCATAAACAATTTGATGATCTAATATACTATTGTTATGAAACCAACTCCAAAAATATAAGAAACGAGAGATCAACGCCTGATAAATAAGCCACTTCGAGGGGGAAACCTCATTTACATTACATAAATGAACAATTCTTGGATAATACAAATGGAAACACCTCCTTCTATATATAGGAGTCCATGGGGTCACAATATAATCCTAGCTAACCTAACAATAATAATGTAAGGGAAAAATAATAACAACATGGGGGTTAGAGGGATACAACAATAACAATAATGGGGTACACTAACAAAAATAAGGGACTACACTAGTAATATAGGAACCTAACATGCCCCTCTCCTTAAAAAAGTGTTGTCCTCAATGTTTGAGTAGCTTTGGATGCTTATGTAAAAAATTATCATCCTCCCATGCAGAATATTTAGTGGGTAAGTTGCTCCACTTGATGAGATACTTTGAAAGTGATCGATTTTGTAGCTGTCATGTTCTTGTTTCCGTGATTGCTTCAGGCTCCAATATGATTTTTACTTCCTCATCAAGTTCTGGCAATATTTTTTGAGCTAAACATTTGTCACCTATAACCTTTTTTAAGCATGAAACATGGAAAACTGGATGCACTCGCAAAGAAGCAGGAAGCTCCAATTTGTATGCCCTAGTACCAATATTTTACAACACCTTTTAAGGACCATAGTACTTTGTTGATAATTTATTATCCTTATTAGCTTGCTCGAGGGAGATCTGTTTGTATGGTTTTAGCCGTAAAAATACTCAGTCTCCTACATCAAAACTTCTCTCATTGTGATGTTGATCTACCTGTTGTTTCATTCGATTTTGTGCGAATTTTAGGTTATCCTTTAATATTGGAGAACTTGTTGTTGATGCTCGATGTGATATTCCACTACTTGAAACATAGAATTTTCTCTTAAATATGATGTGATGGATGATTGATGATATCCATAAAGTGCCATAAATGGGGTCATTTTTGCTGTAGCATGGAATGAAGTGTTATACCGCCATTCAACCAGAGGTAACCACTTGACCCATTTTGTTTTTTTTATAGATACAAAACAACGAAGATATCCTTCCAAACATTTGTTCACTATCTCAATTTGATCATTGGATTGAGGATGATAAAGTGAGCTATGAGTTAGTTGAGTACCCAAATAAGAAAATAATTCTGTCCAAAAATTTCCAGTAAAAATGGGATCTCTGTCACTTACCATAATATTTTTGTTTCCATGTAGCTTTTGAATTGTTTCCATAAATGCAGTAGCAACTATACTTGCTTTAAATGGATGAGATAATGCAGAAAAGTGTGCATACTTGGTAAGTCTATCAACTACCACCATGGTGACACTATTTCCTTCAAGCTTAGGTAAACCTGTGATAAAATCCATTGAAATATCCTCCCAACTTTGACAAGGAATGGGTAAAGTTTGTAGAAGACTTGGGGTCTTAATTGTCTCAACTTTATTTTGCTGGAAAACTAAACATTCCACCATAAAATTTTGAATATCAGATTTAAGGCCATCCCAAAATAAATCTTTTCCACCCTGTGGTAAGTTTTTAAAAATCCTGAGTGTCCTCCTAAAGGAGAAGTGTGCAATTCCAAAAGAATCTTTTGTTTTAGTTGGGCATTCTTACAAAGATATAACCGATATTTGTACCATAAGGAATCATTTTTTGAAATAAATGTATCATATGTACTAGGATCTTGCTGCAACTTTTGAATGAGTGTCCACACTTCTTTGTCCATTTTCCATTCATCCCTTGCTTCGGTTATCCAATATGGTTGGATAATAGAAATGGAACAAAGAAATTATTCCACCTCTTCATCCTTTCCTGAGAGTGCATTTGCAACAATATATAGCTTCCCTTTTTTGTAGATGATTTCAAAGTCATAACCCAACATCTTTGTGACCTATTTTTGTTTCTCTTCTGAAGACAATCTTTGTTCCAAAAAGTGCTTAAGACTATCATGGTCATTTTTTACCTTCAAGTGTCTTCCCATTAAGTAAGGTCACCATTTCTTTAGTTCATGTAGTATTGCCAACATTTCCTTCTCATAAATAGCTTTATGTAAATATTTTCCTTTCATTAGACAACTTTCAAAAGAAATGGGTCTTCCTTCTTGCATTAAAACAACACCAATTCTATTTCCTAAGGCATCACACTCCACAATAAAGGTTTTTGTGAATTCTGGCATAGTTAAGACCGGTGCTAGGCACATTGCCTCTTTAAGATGTTCAAAGGCCTTAGTTTCTTCAGGATTCCATGAAAATAAATCTTTCTTCAATAATATTGTTAGAGGTTCTACTATTCTCCTATAATTCATAACAACATGTGATGATACCCTGTTAACCCAATAAATCATTACAACTGCTTTATGGTTGTGGGGACTTTCCATTCCTAAATGGCTTTAATTTTGTTAGGGTCTACCTTAACACCCTCGTAAGATACAATATGACCCAGATATTCCGCTTCTTGTACTCCAAAGAAAAATTTGGAGGTTTTTTCATATAATTGTTTCTCCTCCAATAGCTTGAGCACCCTGTCAACATGATGAACATGATCCTTCGAAGACCTGTTGTAGATTAGTATATAATAAAAAAATACTAACAAAAAATTTCTAAGGGTTTGAAAATGGAATTAATAAACCCTTGAAATGTAGAAGGTGCATTGGTAAGGCCAAAAGGAATGACAAAAATTTCATGACCCTCAGGAGTTCGAAATATAATTCCAGAATATCTTCAGTCTTCATTCTAATTTGATGATATCCTGAACGAAGATCCAACTTGGTAAAATAAATTGCTCCATTTAATTCATCCAATAATTCATCAATCCTAGGAATGGGAAATTTATATTTAATAGTGAGCTTATTGAGCTCCCTATAATCCAGAAAAATGTGCCATGATTCATCCTTCTTGTGCACCAATACTACTAGAGCAGAGAAAGAACTTTGACTAGGTTGACTTATACGAGCCTCTAACATTTCTCCAATCATACGTTCAATTTTGCTCTTTTGGACATAAGGATGTTTGTAAGGCCTGATGTTTGGAGGAACAATTCCTGGAATTAAATGAATAGCATGGTCATGATCACGAATACACGGGATTCCTTTGGGAGTTTCGAACACCTTGGAATGATTGTCCAAGACTTTTTGGAGATCTGGAGAAATAGATGAGTTTGATGTTGAAACTTCTAGTGAGAATAATTGTGCAATTACACCTCATTGTTATTTCTTCAGAAGCTTTTTCATGACATTAGAGCTTATTATCTCTCCCAGATTCCTTGCAATACCCCGTAATTTGAATTCCTTTCCTTCCGAAAACAATTTCAAGAAAATTTCTTAAAAATTAAAAGCTATCGTCCCGAAAGATTGTAACAATTGTACTCCTAGTACAATATCAACACCTCCCATTGGAACGGAAAGCATTGGACTATTCAATACATATTCCCCAATGGTTATCTTTATATTATGGAATTTTCTAGAGCAATTTATCATTCCTCCATTTTCAACCATCACTTGACATTCTAGTGTTGGGTATAGGAAGTAATGCCATTCCTTGGCTACCTTACAATGAATAAAATTATGGGTACTACTTGAATCAATCAACACCATTACCTTTTTCTTCTTGATATTCCCTTCTATCTTGAGAGTTTGAGGAGTGGTAATTCATTCCAATGCATTACACGATATGATCAGACTCGTTTCTTCTTTCTCTAGGGTTGTTTCCTAGGGTATATCATCTTCTTTTGAAGTTTCTTGTTCATTTTCTTCCTCCTCTTCACAATATATGTAAAATAATTTCTTTTCAGCAAGATTATGACCTTTAGTGTATTTGCTATCACAGTTGTCTCAAAGCCCTTTTGCTCTTTTTTCTTCCAATTGTTGTGGTGTCAACCTTGTAGGTTGTGGAAGTCTAGGAGTAGCAACTCTTCCATCTTTAAAGATGTGAGTGGTAGGATTCCTTGTTGCCATAATTTTACATTCAATTTTTCTTTCGAACTTGAATTCCTTCTCCAATGAATCAAGTTCCCAAAGGTGAACCTCATGTTGGATGTTATCCTTTAAAGTCCCTATGAAGACACCAATCTTGCGTTCCTCTAAATATCATTTACCCTTATATTAAATTTTTGGAAGTCCTCAATGTGCTCCACCACTGAACCCTTTTTTTTGTATATTTATCAATTGGCTAAAGAAGGTCTTGCTATTTGTATCCTCATAATGTGCTATCATTTCCTCCATAAAAATTGACCAAGTGACAATTATTTTACAGGAGCAAAGCCATTGATACCATACAAATGTATTTTGTTCTAAATATAAATTTCCAATGCATAACTTTTGTGTGTTTTTCACATTATTAAGATCAAAATATTTCTCCATATGTAGTATCCATGTTACGGGATCCTCGCCATCAAACTTCCTCATATCAATCTTTGGAATATGGTGAGTCTTCCATCCAACATTCGATTTTATGAAATCACTATTAAAATTTATTTTGTTCTCATCATGAGTTTCCTCTACTATCTTTTCGCCATTAGGAATAATTTCTTGTATCAACTTTGTCAAGCCTTCCATGTATTCTTTTATATCATTCTTCATGTCTTCCATTTTTTCTTCGATGTCTTCCATGCAATTCTTCAAGCCATCCATCTTAGCTTCCACACCTTTCTTCAAACCATCCATATTAGCTTCTGTGTCCTTCTTCAAACCACCCATATTAGCTTCCATGCCCTTCTTCAAACCATCCATGTTAGCTTCCATTCCTTTCTTCAGAACTTCCATTTCAATTTTTTTGCTCTTTGCAAGAGAAAAGTTTGGTGCACTTTCTCTTGTAATTTTGATATATAATGTTAAAATACTTCATCTTCATGAGTGATAGTAGAGTATTATGAGGGCTTAATGGTTGTTTAATTATTTTCAGGGGGAATTTTAGAACCCAATACTGATATATATGCTTCAATATGCCTTTGTAATCACTTCACACTGATTTTTCAAACAAGACTTGTGGAATTTGAAAACAAAATACACACCTTTCTCTTGCTTTTGAGAATCTTGATATTGAAACCGAATTATATCTTTGATTTTAGATCTTCAATATCTAAAATTCAATCCTGTAGTAGCCCTCTTAATCTTCTTTCGAATACCACAGGTCTGACCTGATTTGGATGCTTCAAGTCAAAGTTATGCCTAATATCCAAAAATGACCTAATTATGGACTGATTCAGTAGAGCGAACTTGTACAACGTGCCATGTGTCACTGCTTCCTCCTTCATCTCTAAAATTGATACATAAGAAACTAAAGTCTGTGTACATTCAACCAATTCTTATAGAATTCCATTCTAATGCTCAGAGAGAGAGTTATGATGATTTTCCCAAGGTAACCTATTTTAGATAAAATTTGGGATCCTGTGAAAACCCTAACTTCCATGGATCATATCTCTGAAAATATTACAAACAAGATCTGAAATTTTTGCACGAAGCTCCTCAGGATTTCGGCTTCGCGTGGTAAAAATTTCATCTTCTGAACCTTCGTATAAAAAAAAAGTTATAGCGAAAATGCCACGATGACCTATTTGGAGCAGCGAAACCCTAGAATCCAAAGCTCTGTTTCCAAATGTTATGAAACCAACTCCAAAAATAGAGGAAAAGAGAGATCAATTCCTTAGAAATAAGCCACTTCGATGGTTCAACCTCCTTTACTTTACATAATTGAACAATTCTTGGATGATACAAATGAAAAAACCTCCTTCTATATATAGGAGTCCATGGGGTCATAATACAATCCTAAGCGACCTAAAAATAATAATGTAAGGGCACAATAATATCAATAACGGGGTTACAGGGGTACAAAAATAAGAATAAGGGGGCTACACTAACAACAATAAGGGACTACACTAGTAATATAGGGACCTAATAAATATTATTTTATTATTTCCATTATTATTTTATAATTTTCTTAGGAGACCCATTTTAGACCTCAGAATTTCTCTAATGAGAATTCATGACTGAAGATAAATGTCGTGAGGTGGAATATGAGTAGGAGCACTATGGGAGAGAAAGATGGTTGCTTCTAATGGGTTTTAATGTTGTGAATGATACTACTTCATGAGCTTGAATGACTTTAGTTACATTCCTACACTTCATAAAATTTTGCATCTTTACTATGCAGACAATGATGTGAATTTATTAATGTTGGGTGTTATATTATGCATGTGGTCTCAGTGCTGGAATGATGTGATAAATCCTTATTTGAATGGCTAAAGTTATAGTCATTGTTCTCAAATGTATTAGTGCTCTATTAGTGTGAAGATCGTGATCATGAACTTGTTTTTATTGTGAGTTCAAGGTATCATGTCGGAGATCCCTCTCTCCTCACTAATTTTCTTATATGTCCATTTCATTTGAAGGTTTTCTAATCCTTCCAAGAATGCAGACCCAGGTTCTTAGGTATATATTTTTACCTTCTCCAATTTCATGGCTGAGAAAACCTTTTCCTCCTTGGAGTGGAGGAGATTACTTTAAAATATTTGATAACATGGTTTATGCTTCCTAGTATTGGCATGATACTAACTTCAAGCCACAATTATGATGGGAATTTATACCTCTATGGACTCGTACTCCTTTGCATGCTTATGGTTAGGTGTATGGGTTCTGGTATGTTGATTTATCTTCAAAGGAGACTACAAACCTCTAAAAATTTTGATGAATAATTCCTTGTCTTGAATGGATATGTTGATTGATCATCAAAGGAGACTACATACCTCTAAAAGTTTTAATGGATAAGTCCTTGTCTTGAATGGACAAGTTCCTAGACCGTGCCTTGTATTTATATCATCAAGAAGCCATATATTGTATTCTTATATTAAGCTCAAGAAGGACAGTGCCATAATGTTATTTATAAACCCTTAATGGCTATGGTTAGGCTTTGGAATAAGTCTAGCTGTTTGTAGAACCATCGTATCCAATACATGGTTAAGTCCCTTTGAAAAAGACTCATACTATAGAGTGAGAAGAAAGACCTTAAATCATATATTTAGCCTCTTGATCCTATTCATGATCGTGGAAGGATTTATTGGGCCACATGAAGGTTGGCTTGAAGGCTAAGTCACTAGCCCACATGACCTCAATGTATAACCATGTGAAAATAAAACACGATGAATGACCAAGATTGAATGAGAAAAATTGACAGCTGAGAATAAACCTGGGATGATGTAAGCCCAAAGGTTATGCCATAGAATATCACAAGAAGGCATGTACGTGGAAGGTCAGTATGCTCAGGATCAGGCTAGTGTGGAGTAGCTTGAGATGATGTGGAGGCCATGCATTGGCTGGCGGGAGATTTTACTCCCACTTAAAGAGGGTGTATCACAACATTGGGTAGTGGTAAGTGGGACTCGCTTAGACGAGAATTATCATGGAATTTTATAGGAATGTTGCTGGAATTTAGAATTCGTAAAATACTGCATAAATTTATATATTAATAAGGTTAGCATGAATGGGTCAACTAGCACACACAGAGACACACAGACACACACAGACACACACATGGATATATATATATATATATATATATATATATATATAGATATATACTATGAATAATTTTGCAGCTAATGTGCATTTTACGAGTGGAGCTGAGAGGTTAGCTAGTTATCCAGGTTGGTGCTAGTGGGTGCCTTGATCATATCTCTTGATCCAAAGGTAGGATTGAAGTGAAATATTATATTGCTGGAATCATCTTGATGAGATATACGCAAAAATGATGTTTGTTTGAGGTTTTAATCAAGTCAAGAAGATAAAAAAAAATTAGTCCTTACTTCCATATCAACACCTTGGATATTGGTTCAAACATAGTAACACCTCCTTTTAACCAGTATTTCAAAGGATATTAGGAGGGTGTGTTACAACTTGGTAGATTTTTCCTATAATAATGGTTATCAGACATCACTAAAAATGAGTCCCTTTGAGGCTTTGTATGGGAGAAAGTGTCATATTCCTCTAAGTTGGAGTTTACGTTAAGAGCTATTGTTAGACTAGACCTACTACAGGAAATTAATCAAATGATAAGAAAAATAAAACAAAATCTAAAATAGACATACGATCGAAAAAAAAAACCATGTTTATTTGAAAGAACCCTTAAGGAGTTTCAAGTGGGGGAACATGCTTATTTGAAAGTATGGCCAAATAAGAGTTCCTTGAAATTGGGAATCTCTTCTAAACTAGTTCCTTGGTTTGGTGGGCCATTTGAGATATCGGCCAGGGTAGGGCGAGTGGCCTACTAGCTAGCATTACCATCTCATGTAGGGACTCAAAATATATTACATGTTTTTATTTTAAAGAAATATATATATATAATCCTACTCATATAATTAATTTTAATGTTGTACATGTCAAACTAGAAAGAGAGTTCCAAGTTGAGCCTCTAAAAATCCTGGATAGAAGGGAAACTACTATCCAAAATAGAACCATTTCTTAGGTTAAAGTGCAATGGAATCACTTTGGGCCTGAGGAGACCACTTGGTAAATGGAAGAAGAGATGGGGAATGTATTTCCTATGTTATTCTAAATAAGAATGGAATTTGACACACCAATTACGGTGTCCCTATTAAGGGGAGGGGAGATGTAACACTACTAGATAATTATTTATGACTTTTTCATTTAATTGTAGCTGGGAAAGTTCAAAATACTATGAATATGACATGTTGATGTAAATATTTACATTAATTAATGGAAAAGGAAATTATTTTAGCATGTTAACATACTTGGTAATGTGTTAAGGAATATCATGTGGGACTTAACTCCTAACTGCTAGAAACAATTGGAATTTGTCATGCCCAAGAAGAAGGCATGAATAAAAGAGGGAAAATTCTCCTTTATCAATTGTTCAATAGAATTTGGTAGAGATGGAACACCAAACATTAGAGGAATTTTGATGTCTAAAATGGGTCTCCTAAGAAAAATGTACAACCAAAACAAAAATTATTAGAACCAATAGGATTCAAGATGATGATGTCAACCATGGGGGAAGACTCACCATTTTTGGATAAACAAAGTAAAAATATCAAAAAATAATAATATATTAAAACTAAATTTTCAATGCGTATTTTCATCTTATATCCCTATTTTTTTACTCAAATTTCGAGCGGGAGTACTCATTGGATGAAAAATTTAATTCTTCATCCAAATAGTACCCATGTGGCATAATTTCAATGGACCCTGCTACACTAAAAATGGGAAATGCATGAAAAACATGATTGCAATCACATTTTTTTCATGTATTTTTCATTTTTTGTGTAGCTAGGTCCATCGAAAGTATGCAACATGGGTACTCCTTGGACGCGGAATCAAATTATGTATCTGACAAGTGTTTCCGCTCAAAATTTGAGTAAACCCATAAGGAGATAAGTTGAAAATACAAGATGTTTTTTTTTCTTTCTTCCATAAAAAAATTGATGATTTAATCTAATCTTGTTATGAAACCAGCTCCAAAAATATAAGAAATGAGAGATCAACGCCTGAGAAATAAGACACTTTGAGGGGGAAACCTCCTTTACATTACATAAATGAACAATTATTGGATGATACAAATGGAAAAACCTTGTTCTATATATAGGAGTCCATGGGGTAGCAATATAATCCTAGCTGAACTAACAATAATAATGTAAGGGCACAATAATAACAATACAGGGTTACAGGGGTACAATAATAACAATAAGGGGGTACACTAACAAAAATAAGGGACTACACTAGTAATATAGGGACCTAACTTGCCCCTCTCCTTAAAAAATTGTTGTCATCAGCATTTGAGTAGCTCTGGATGCTTCTATAAAAAATTATCATCCTCCCATGCAGAATATTCAGTGGGTAAGTTCCTCCACTTGATGAGACACTCTGAAATTGATCGATTTCGTAGCTGTCGTACTCTTATTTCCGTGATTGCTTCAGGTTCCAATATGCTTTTTCCTTCCTCATAAAGTTCTGGCAATATTTTTTGAGCTAAACATTTGTCACCTATAACCTTTTTTAAGCATGAAACATGGAAAACTGGATGCACTCGTGAAGAAGCAGGAAGCTCCAATTTGTATGCCATAGTACCAATATTTTACAACACCTTGTAAGGACCATACTACTTTGTTGATAATTTATTATCCTTATTAGCTTTCTTGAGGGACATCTGTTTCTATGGTTGTAGACTTAAAAATACTCAGTCTCTTACATCAAAACTTCTCTCGTTGTGATGTTGATATGTCTGTTGTTTCATTCGATTTTGTGCCAAATTTAGGTTATCCTTTAATATTGGAGAACTTGTTGTTGATGCTCGATGTGATATTCCACAGCTTGAAAGTTATAATTTTATCTTAAATATGATGTGATGGACGGTTGATGATATCCATAAAGCACCATAAATGGGGTCATTTTTGCTGCAACATGGAATGAAGTGTTATACCACCATTCGACCAGAGGTAACCACTTGACCCATTTTGTTTTTTTATAGATACAAAACAACGAAGATATACTTCCAAACATTTTTTCACTATCTCAATTTGATCATTGGATTGAGGATGATAAAATGAGCTATGAGCTAGTTGAGTACCCAAATAAGAAAATAATTCTGTCCAAAAATTTCCAGTAAAAATGAGATCTCGGTCGCTTACCATAATCTTTGTGTTTCCATGTAGCATTTGAATTGTTTCCATAAATGCAATAGCAACTCTACTTGCTTTAAATGGATGAGAGAATGTAAAAAGGTGTGCATAATTGGTAATTCTATCAACTACCACCATGATGACACTATTTCCTTCGAGCTTAGGTAAAATTGTGATAAAATCCATTGAAATCTCCTCCAAACTTTGACATGGAATGGATAAAGGTTGTAGAAGACCTGGGGTCTTAATTGTCTCAACTTTATTTTGCTAGAAAACCAAACATTCCGCCACAGCCTTTTGAATATCAGATTTGAGGCCATCCCAAAAAAATTCTTTTTTCACCCTGTGGTAAGTTTTTAAAAATCTTGAGTGTCCTCCTAAAGGAGAAGTGTGCAATTCTAAAAGAATATTTTGTTTTAGTTGGGAATTCTTACAAAGATATAAGGGATATTTGTACCATAAGGAATCAGTTTTTGAAATAAAAGTATCAGATGTACTAGGATCTTGCTGCAAATTTTGAATGAGTGTCCACACTTATTTGTCCTTTTTCCATTCATCCCTTTCTTCGGTTATCCAATCTGGTTGGATAATAAAAATGGAACAAAGAAATTCTTCCACTTCTTCATCATTTCTTGAGAGTGCATCTACAACAATATGTAGCTTCCATTTTTTCTAGATGATTTCAAAGTCATAACCCAACATCTTTGTGACCTATTTTTGTTTCTTTTTTGAAGATAGTCTTTGTTCCAAAAAGTGTTTAAGACTATCATGTTCAGTTTTTACCTTCAAGTGTCTTCCCATTAAGTAAGGTCACCATTTCTTTAGTGCATGTAGTATTTCCAACATTTACTTCTCATAAATAGCTTTATGTGAATATTTTCCTTTCATTAGATGACTTTTAAAAGAAATGGGTATTCCTTCTTGCATTAAAACAACACCAATTCTATTTCCTGAGGCATTACATTCCACAATAAAGGTTTTTCTAAATTCTTGCGTAGCTAAGACTGGTGCTAGGCACATTGCCTATTTAATATGTTCAAAGGCCTTAATTTCTTCAGGATTCCATGAAAATGCATATTTCATCAATAATATTGTTATAGGTTCTGCTATTCTCCTATAATTATTAACAATATCCGATGATACCCTATTAACCCGATAAATCCTCGCAACTGCTTTATGGTTGCAGGGACATTCCATCCCTTAAAGGCTTTAATTTTGTTAGGGTCTACCTTAACACCCTCGTAAGATAAAATATGACCCAGATATTCCACCTCTTGTACTCCAAAGAAACATTTGGAGGTTTTTTCATATAATTTTTTCTCCTCCAATAGTTTGAGAACCCTATCAACATGATGAACATGATCCTTCGAAGACTTGCTGTAGATTAGTATATCATCAAAAAATACTAACAAAAATTTTCTAAGCAAGGGTTTGAAAATGGAATTAATAAACCCTTGAAATGTAGAAGGTGCATTGGTAAGGCCAAAAGGAATGACAAAAAATTCATGACCCTCATGAGTTCGAAATATAATTTCAAAATATCTTCAACCTTCATTCTAGTTTGATGATATCTTGAACGAAGATCCAACTTGGTAAAATAAATTGCTCCATTTAATTCATCCAATAATTCATCAATCCTAGGAATGGGAAATTTATCTTTAATAGTGAGCTTATTGAGCTCCCTATAATCCAGAAAAATGTGCCAGGATTCATCCTTCTTGTGCACCAATACTACTAGAGCAGAGAAAGAACTTTGACTAGGTTGACTTATACGAGCCTCTAACATTTCTCCAATCATACGTTCAATTTTGATCTTTTGGACATAAGGATGTTTGTAAGGCCTGATGTTTGGAGGAACAGCTCCTGGAATTAAAAGAATAGCATGGTCATGATCACGAATACACGGGAGTCCTTTGGGAGTTTCGAACACCTTGGAATGATTGTCCAAGACTTTTTGGAGATCTAGAGAAATAGATGATTTTGATGTTGGAACTTCTAGTGACCATAATTGTGCAATTACACCTCATTTTTCTTTCTTTAGAAGCTTTTTTATGACATTAGAGCTTATTATCTTTCCCAGATTCCCTGCAATACCCCGTAACTTGAATTCCTTTCCTTCCGAAAACAATTTCAAGAAAATTTCTTAAAAATTAAAAGCTACCATCCCCAAAGATTGTAACAATTGTACTCCTAGTACAACATCAACGCCTCCCATTGGAATGGAAAGTATTGGACTATTCAATACATATTCCCCAATGGTTATCTTGATATTATGGAATTTTCTAGAGAAATTTATAATTTCATTTTCAACCATCACTTGACATTATGGTGTTGAGTATAGGAAGCAATTCAATTCCTTGGCTACCTTACAATGAATCAAATTATGGGTACTACTTGAATCAATCAACAACATTACCTTTTTCTTCTTGATATGCAATTCTATCTTGAGAGTTTGAGGAGTGGTAATTCATTCCATTGCATTACACGGTATGATCAGACTCATTTCTTCTTCCTCTAGGGTTGTTTCCTAGGTATATCCTCTTCTTTTGAAGTTTCTTGTTCATTTTCTTCCTCCTCTTCACAATATATGTAAAATAATTTATTCTCAGCAAAATTATGACCTTTAGTGTATTTTCTATCACAATTTTCGCAAAGCCTTTTTACTCTTTTTTCTTCCAATTGTTGTGGTGTCAGCCTTGTAGGTTGTGGGAGTCTAGGAACTTGATGTTGGATGTTATCCTTTAAAGTCCCTATGAAGAAACCAATCTCGTGTTCCTCTGGAATATCATTTACCCTTATATTCAATTTTTGGAAGTCCTCAATGTGCTCCACCACTGAACCCTTTTGTTTTATATTTATCAATTGGATAAAGAAGGTCTTTCTATTTGTATCCTCATAATGTGCTATCATTTCCTCCATAAAAATTGACCAAGTGACAATTATTTTACAGGAGCAAAGCCATTGATTCCATACAAATGTATTTTGTTCTAAATATAAATTTCCAATGCATAACTTTTGTGTGTTTTTCACATTATTGAGACCAAAATACTTCTCCATATGTAGTATCCATGTTACGGGATCCTCGCCATCAAACTTCCTCATATCAATCTTTGGAATATGGTGAGTCTTCCATCCAACATTCTATTTTATGAAATCACTATTAACATTTATTTTATTCTCATCGTGAGTTTCCTCTACTATCTTTTTGCCATTAGGAATAATTTCTTGTATCAACTTTTTCAAGCCTTCAGTGTCTTCTTTTATATCATTCTTCATGTCTTCCATTTTTTCTTCCATGTCTTCCATTTTTCCTTCCATGTCTTCCATGCAATTCTTCAAACCATCCATCTTAGCTTCCACGCCTTTCTTCAAACCATCCATATTAGCTTCCGTGTCCTTCTTCAAACCACCCATATTAGATTCCATGCCTTTCTTCAAACCATCCATGTTAGCTTCCATTCCTTTCTTCAGAACTTCCATTTCATTTTTTTTTCTCTTTGCAAGAGCGAAAGTTGGTGCACTTTCTCTTGTAATTTTGATATATAATGTTGCACTACTTTGTCTTCATGAGTGATATTAGAGTATTCCGAGGGCTTAGTGGTTGTTTAATTCTTTTTAGGGGGCATTTAGAACCCAATACTGATATATATGCTTCAATATGCCCTTGTAATCACTTCAAACTGATTTTTCAAACAAAACTTGTGCAATTTGAAAACAAAATACATACCTTTTTCTTGCTTTTGAGAAGCTTGATATTGAAACTGAATTATCTCTTTGATTTTAGATCTTGAATATCTAAAATTTGGTCTTGTAGTACCCCTCTGAATATTCTTTCGAATGCTATAGGTTTGACCCGATTTGGATGCTTCAAGTCAAAGTTATGCCCAATATCCCAAAATGACCTAATTATGGACTGATTCAGTAGAGAAAACTTGTACGACGTGCCACGTGTCATTTCTTCCTCCATCATCTCTGAAATTGATACATAATAAACTAAAGTCCATGTACATTCAGCAAGTTTTTACAGAATTCCAATGTAATGCTCAAAGAGAGAGTTATGATGATTTTCCCAAGGTCACCTCTTTTAGATGAAATTCAAGATCCTGTAAAAACCCTAACTTCCATGGATCATATCTCCGAAAATATTACGAACAAGATCTGAAATTTTTACAGGAAGTTCCTCAGGACATCGCCTTCGCGTGGTAAAAAATTCAGTTTCTGAACCTTCGTAGAACAAAAAGTTATAGCGAAAATTTCACGATGACCTGTTTGGAGCAGTGAAACCCTATAATCCAAAGCTCTGATTCCAAATGTTATGAAACTAGCTCCAAAAATAGAGGAAAATAGAGATCAACGCCTTAGAAATAAGCCACTTTGATGGGTCAACCTCCTTTACTTTACATAAATGAACAACTCTTGGATGATACAAATGAAAAAACCTCCATCTATATATAGGAGTCCATGGGGTCACAATACAATCCTAGGCAACCTAAAAATAATAATTTAAGGGCACAATAATATCAATAAGGGGGTTACAGGGGTACAATAATAACAATAAGGGGGCTACACTAACAACAATAAGGGACTACACTAGTAATATAGGGACCTAATAAATATTATTTTATTATTTCCATTATTATTTTATAATTGCCTTAGGAGACACATTTTAGACCTCAAAATTTCTCTAATGAGAATCCATGACTGAAGATAAATGTCGTGAGGTGGAATATGAGTAGGAGCACTATGGGAGAGAAAGATAGTTGCTTCTAATGTGTAACCAATGGAAGAGAAAGATTGCTTAAAACCTAGGAAATTGAGTAGGAAACTACCATAAGGGTTTAGGAAGAGAGATTTTGAAAGTTCCTTTATTGTTTCTCTAATGGAGAGTAGTGGAGATCATAGGTAGCTACTTGTAAAAGCCAGCTTAGGATGGGGGGCTCATGAGAGCCCTTAATTAATTCTAGGGAATAAATTTAGAGAAGTGCTCTATTATTTTCAATTTATTGTTGAATATATATGTTTGGAAAATTTTGAAAAGGAAAATAAAAACAAATTTATATTCAGGAAGTTAAGAAAAATGAATTCGTGTTTCAATATTGGGTTATAATTTTCTGGTTGTATAACCTACAAGTTCATGTGTTAGAATTGGTACATGTATTTATAACTTGTAACAAGAAAGGCAAGACTGTAAATAGTAGGTAATTTATTATTTTCATTGGAGGTTTTCAAAAGATAGACAAGGTAAGAAATTCCTGAAAAACAAGATTTGGGATGGAAATGAAAGATATGAAGAAGTTGTCTAGCTAATCATGTTAGTCTGGTTCATTTCCATCATAAGAGGTAAGAGTAGTAATACAATTGAAGAATTATGTTATAATGTGGCATGTTTATATGTATGTAAATATATTGATACATATGAATAAATTAAAAAATATATATATTAAGTTCAGATCAGTTGCATTAGGATTCAGGTAAACAAGGGTTTTGTATACCTACCCTTTAGTAATAGCTTGAAATTATTAGAGAAAAAAAAAGGTTGGTAGATCACATGACAAGTTCCCCAAAATATTTTGGTCTAAAGATTCTATAAAATAAAACATAACCTACATATATATTTGAGTCATCCATCCATATACACACACACACATAAAGATAATTTATAGCTAATGAATATTTGTAATAATAGACAAAGTAGAAATAGTAAATTATCTCTTTTGGGATAATCGATATAATTGTACTTTTTGGTTTGGAAAGAAACATTTATATTGAATAATTTAGAAAATTGGATTGACTAAAGGAACACACATATTTCATCAAATAAAAATTTAACATAGAATCCCCATAATATAGCAATCCACTATAATAATTGTGATATATATACATGTGTTCAAGAACCAAGAAAACATTGAAGAAAGAATTACCCCTGAGGGTTTCATTAACTACAAATAGTAGTATCTTTTTGAAACAAGTCATCTCTATAAAAGTTTCCAAAGACTAATAACATTATTATATATATTTGCATAGGTATTTCAGATAGGCACAATATCAATTTAATAACAATATAAGAAAACCATGTACTATAATTCTTACAGAAGAAGCCAAAATAAAAACCCCTGGGTGGAAATTGTACTTACCAAGGTCGATCAGGCCTTATGCATTTAGTGTGCAAGATTTTTTTTCCTAAAAAAATACATCTATAAATTTATTAAGTGCTCTAGAAAAATATATAACTCAATGGACAAGTCCTTTATTCTGGTTCAAATCCCAAGCATAAAAAATGACTCTGAAAGGGTCTTGGCCACCATGGTCAACTACCCTATATGAGAATAGGAACTAAATAAGAACCCAGATAAGCTAAAACATTGTGAGGAAGAGGCATGAAAAAACCAGGAAAGGAGACAACGATGTCAAGGGTAATAGGTATTGAGAATATAAATGAGGCTAAAGAAAAATTTTCTTTAAAAAGAAAGAAAGAAAAATATGGTAATAAGATAAAAAAGGAATTAAAAATAAATATTAGCAGTTGAAGGGGAGATTAGGACATCATAACCTTTTCGTTGAAGTCATAGAATGACAATTGTTAATAAATGTAAATTAATTAATAATTTTACCTCAGGTTGGAATGGAAAAAGTTAGAATTTACTCGAAAAAATTTGTTTGGTTATTACACACAATGGTAGCCACGTCTTGTTAGTCATTTGAGAAAGAAAATGTTGTTCCAGCGGAGATATTTTTTCATAAAATTCACCACAATAGGAACAACCAATGAATTTTTCACTGAGCTAAGAATGTAACCCAACAAAAACTACCATAGAATAAAATTGTAGAAGAGTATACTAGCAATAGAATATTGCCTATAAACAACCATTACAAGCCACTTAGGAAATTAAAACGTAACCTGAAGAAGCCATTCCTCATGTAGCTGCAACCAGAGTTCCTACGAATGCATTAGACCCTAAAACCTTCAAAATGTGAAGTTCGGTTACATGTTTTTCCCTTTTTTGAGAAAAAAAATATCATTTTTAGAAGTTATTTAACTTTCTGCAAGCCAAAACAATTTTTCTATTTAGAATTTCATTTTACATTTAAAAAAAACCTCTGAGAAATTTTATTAGCTTTTTATTACTTATTTTTTGGAATTTTTTTATTCACGTTTGATATGCCAACTTAACAGTTCTTTTAGTGTGTGTTCTTTAACAATCAAAGGATTTATAAAAATTCATGTTGTGACACGTTGGTGTATTCTTTGAAAACTTGGTGATTTTGAGAAAAAAAAGTGTTACAACAATCTAGACAGAGTCTACTTCGGGATCGTTATATTTATGAAACCAACTGATCCATATAATAATTACTAGAATTTTTTAAATTGAACCAATATGAAAAAACTGCATATTTGAATATGTTTCAGTCTGTGTCAAGTTTCTGAACATATTAGTTATAAACTAAAAATATAAAAACTACCCATTACAGATGATGGACCAATCTAATGCACCATAAATTTTTCATTTTTTTTTATAGTGTATTTGGGAAATACAAATTTTGATTTCACTAAATCATAATGACCTTTAGAAATTTTTTACACCCATTTTATTACAAATTTAATTAAAATTAGTAAATATTTATGGAATTCCATTAAAGTTATATCTCCTAAAAGTAGATTGAATTCTGCAAATGCTAGCCTTGGTTCCGAAAGTTAATTCATAAAATTTGATGGAGTTTAACCATTCCAAAGTTGAATACATGTATTCAGAGTCGAGTTCTAGCGTAGTTGTAGGAATTTTATTTTGGTTGAAATTTTTTAAGATTTTGGATGAATTTTTTTTTGCCACTCCCTCCCATTAGTTTTAACGACAAAAAAATTTCTCGCAAATCCTGTCGGCCAGAAAAAATCGATGAAGCCCCTACAAAAAAACAAATTTCACAACTATATAAATAGTTGAAAACAGAAACATTATTTTTTCACATTTACTCATTTGAGCTGAATTTGCAAAGGAATTTTTTTGGGCTGAATTTAGAAAGGAAATTTTTTGGGCTGAATTTGCAAAGGTATTTTTTTGGGCTAAATTTAGAAAGGAAATTTTTTGGGCTGAATTTGCAAAGGAAATTTTTAGGGCTGAATTTTCAAAGGTTTTTTGGGCTTAATTTTCAAAGGACATTTTTTGGAGATATTTTTTAAAGTGACATGTTTTTAGAGTAAGTGTTTTGGGTTGAAAATATTTTATAATGATGTTTTTAAGTGAATTTTTGTCTAAATTTTTAAAGTGAATTTTTTTTGGAGGACTTTGAAAGAAATATTTTGAGCTTCATTTTTAAAAGACATTTTTTTGGCGGAATTTTTAAAATAAGTGTTTTGGGCTGAAGTATGCCTTTTGTGAAAAATGTTTAAGGTGATTATTTTTAAACTAAATCTTTTGTGATGATTTTTTGAAGTGATTTTTTGTCTAAATTTTGATAGTGAGTTTTTTTTTGTAGGATTTTTAAGGAAATGTTTTGAGCTTCATACTAAATTATCATGGGAAGTCAAAGAAATTTCAAGAGAAAATATGATCAGACAAGAGACCCTGAGGCTTGCAGAGAACAAGGGAGAGAATATCGCCAAAAAAAGAAGAGAAGAATGCTCAAATATTGAAAGGGAAAATCAACCTCAACTAGAAGTTGATGGAGGTATGTAAATGTAAATATTATAAATGATGTTTAAAATTTAACTAGTGCATTGTCAAACTAAATTTTTATTTGATGAACTAATTTGAAAAATATTTTGCAATGTAAATAGAGAGAGATGCTCATAATATTGATGATGAGATAGAAAATTTTGAAAGATAAAGTGAAAGAGATATTGAACCAATGATTGAATATGTTGAAAATGTTGAAAGAAATTCAAGCGAAGAAATTGAATCACCAGGTATGTATATATATGTTGAATGTGTATTATTGAAATTATACATATTTATTAATTTAATTATTTATTAAATATGTAAAATCATTTTGTACATTTAATTATAATATGTACAGATGAAATCAATATCGATGATGAGGTGTTAGAAAATGTTGACACTGACACATATGGAGATAAAAAAGCTGACCATATTATATGATATCATGTTAAGCACATTATTGATATGTTATTCAAAGATGAAAATGTGGCAGTTCAAGCCAAAATTTTGAGAATTCTCTTAACATCGAAGAAATTAAATGAAGCTATGACTTTATTGGGTATTCGAAAATCAACAAAGGATAAAAAAAATGAGGTAAACTATGATACAAAATACAAATATTGCTTTAAATTCAATTGGAAGATCTAGAAAGAAAAGTGATTTAGATGCACGTAGAGAAATAAAAATGGCAGTGGTTTCATCAAGTACTAAAGAGAATCGTTTGGTTAAATCTATGGCAGAAGAATTAGAGACGTCATGAAAAACTTTGCACAAACATTGGAAATTTCGATTGCAAATAGTTGTAAATAATTAACTCGCTTGTTGGATAGTTAATTGTAGGTAACCATACAAATATAGACTTGGAGATGTTAAAAAAATAATATATGAATATTGGATGAAAAATTCACGTGTTTCACTAGAAGAAAGGGATGTGATGCGACAAATAATCGTACGAAATCAGTATGAAGAACATGCAAAACATATCTTGGACACCTCCCAAATGGAATTTTCAACAAGTTAATAGAAGAGAATAGTGAAATTAATGTCTCAATTACTACTTTTGTGCAACAAAAACCATTTTATTCTAAACCTATCATTGTATGTAACACTTGTTGTTATGGTTATCTTGTGTAATTTCAGTGATATAATGACACATTCTTTAATTTTGGTAAAATATTTTGGAAAAAATCACCTCCTCCTTCCACTATCCATGATTTCATATATCTCAAATTCTATGTGCAAGAGAAATCCATGAATTATTTTACCAAAAGAAATGTTTTTGTGGTAAAAAATGTGATCATTGTGGAAATTTGAATTTATTTCACAACAAATATCTTCTTGATATAGATGATCAATTATTGTCCAACATAAAAGTGAAATTGAAGAGATATGAATATATTCATACATGGATTGGTTCAAGTAGTACTACAAGTGCTAAAAGGATTGATCTACAAGAAGAAGAAATTTTTGTGATAGAGTTTTTGAGAAAGTTTGAGGTGGAAATTTATAAATACACAAAGCATTCCCATAGATCTCGATGGCAGGACTTGCAATTCAAAAACTCCCGTGAATTTTTTCCACCAGGGACCATTTTCTCAACAGTTGATTTTGCAGAGAATTACACATTTTTTCCACAAAACGAAATACAGAGCGAATGCTATCATTCTAGCCAAGTCTCCATGCTTTTACATATTCTATATAGAATCACTCAACAAAATGTTAATCATATAGAAAGCACTAGTGAAAATTGACATGTTATTAAAGAATAGCACTTTTATATTAGTGGCGATTGTACACATGATACATATTTTGTACAACATTTTTTTGATAAGATTTATGACTCATTGAAAAGTCGTGGAATAAAATTCAATAAAGATTGGATATGGTCAGATGGATGTGCAGGTCAATTCAAATCTTCACGATAATTCTTTTGGTTGTGTCATCTTCATATGAAAATTCGCATTAAACATTGTTGGAATTTATTTGAGAATGGTCATGGAAAAGGAGAATATGATGGTGCAGGGCCATGTATAAAATGATCACTTCGAAGATATCAAATGGACCACTCTTCACACCGACTTGTCACAACTAAACAAGTTGTTCAATGGTGCATCATTGTGCTAAGCCATGAGACAAGCTGGCCAAGGGAAGTATGAAGGTACATGTACATATATACAAATTAAATTGCATATATATAGATGTAAAAATTTAATATACATGATCTAATTTTATAAATTTAAATATTGCTTATCACAATGATTATCTTTGATTGTATTTTGAATAACATATTTATATTCTTGTTTGAATTTTCCATATAGGGTTTTTTGGCATATTTGGGTCCAACATGTAGATAGATCAATTGGAAATGACGTTGAAACGATAAAAGGGACTCGAAAATCACATTCAATTAAAACAAAGGAGTACCAAAATATGTTTTCATTTGATAAAATAAAATATTATTGTTTTTGTCATGTTTTCATAGACGACACAAAATCCAATGATGTTTGTGAAAAGAAAATGTATGTAAAAGATTGGCAACATACAAAACTAAGTACAAAGGGGAAAATGTATGTTTCAAGCTCTAAATAAATGCAATCAGAGGAGACTATAGTATCATCTAAAGGTGATTGAGTTTCTAATCTTATTAGAGAAGGTAACATTTCAATTTCTTTCAAATGATAGAGATCTAGAAATAGATAATAAAATGAAGTACACATGTTAATTTTAAAGTTAATTATGATCGAAATTTATGTAAGTTTGTTTTATTGTTCAGGAGATGTTTTGTTGTAGTTGCACCTACTAACATCATAGAAAATGTCAAGTACTATTTGATGGTTTCACTGAACAAAAGATGAAATTATTGGAAAACTATGATGATAACGGGTTTATATATGACAAAGGGTCTATTATACTAAAAGGTTATTTTTTACAACAAACGAATCAAAGTTAGGATTTTTTTTAATTTCAATACTATGAACCTAATATCATAAGTTTTCAATATAGTCACTTGGTGTGTGCAACATGCATAAAATTGATAGAAGTTCAATCAAAGAAAAAAATAAAAATTAAGAAATGAAAAATATCAAAAGTTGATCATGAACAGATCATTGAAGATGGCATTCCATTATAATTTTTTTTATTGAACTTCCCAACAATTTTGTCTCCTTGGATTCATCTTTTAGAACTTACAGAACTCAAGTAGAAATTGTTAGCCTTTTTTTGTGCATTTTTAAGTTTTACATTATTATATGTATATTTTATGTTATGTACCTATGTTTTCACATGAACACAACAAGTAAATTATACACATGTACGCATACATCTAGATTCTCTGGTCTTAAACGATTTCATACATTCTATGGTATGAGCTAGTTAATTTTATGTCATTGTTACAAAATCTATGTATCTAGCATATTTTATATAATTCAAATTTTAAGTTATGATTTTGTTTTATACATCTAAAGAAAATTATAATATTAATTCTTGAATGTAAAATGTGTGGAATTTGTAATTTCCATTTTACTATCAACTAACATCCATAGTAGCCTTTCTATGTACATTAATGAAAAAGTTTGTGTACTGGATATTTTTTAATGCAATTTTAAAATTTTAGGAAATTATTTGAAACATATATGTACACCTAGAATTTTATTATTGTTTTTAGATGTACATCTATATGCATTGTATATTAAAACATTATAAAAATGATTTCAAATGAAAAATGTATGAATTAAATGAAAATTTTATTTCATTGCTACATATTCATGAACTGAAATGTATATGTATTTAACTTGTAATATGTAAAACCATATATAATTGTTTTATTTATGACACTTGATCATGTGAAAAATGTACCTAAATATAACTTTTAATAGATGTATGTCCTAATTATATAACATTCATACATGTTCAAATTCATTTAACATGTACCACATGTGTTTTGTAATTTGCAATTTCAATCTAGATTCATTTTAAATAACAAATGACAAAACAACTTGAGCTTTAAAAACAAAACATTTAATCTAATATTGAATCTAAGTAAACATTATAACAACAAGTCATCATATATTCAAAATGTAATGTAACTAAATGCATTTATGTACTTCAATCATTGTTACATATTCATGAACTTAAAAATGTATTTAACCATCTATAATTTTTTTAAATGACAGATGATCATGGGAAAAATTTACACATAAATATCACTTTTAATAGATGTATTTCCTAATTATATAAAATTTATACATGTTCAAATGCATTTAACATTTACCACATGTGTTTTGTAATTGCAATTTCAAAATAGATTGATTTTAAATAACAATGACAAAACAACTTGAGCTTTAAAAACAAAACATTTAACCTAAGGTTGAATCTAAGTTAACATTATAACAATCAGTCATCATATATTCAAAATGTAATGTAACTAAATTCATTTATGTAATTCCATCATTGTTATATATTCATGAACTTAAATATGTAAAACCATAGATATGATTGTTTTAAATGACACTTGATCATGAAAAATGTACCTAAATATTACCTTTAATAGATATTTACACCTAATTATATAACATTCACATGTTCAAATGCATAACATGTACCACATGTGTTTTGTAATTTTAAATTTCAATCTAGATTCGTTTTAAATAACAAATGAAAAAACAACTTGAGCTTTAAAAACAAAACATTTAATCTAATATTGAATCTAAGTTAATATTATAACAACATGTCATCATGTATGCAAAATGTAATAACTAATGTAAATGTACTTCAATCATTGTTACATATATTCATGAACTTAAATATCTAAAACCATAGATATGATTGTTTTAAATGACACATGATCATGCAACATGTACCTAAATATCACATTTAATAGATATTTACACTTAGTAATGTAACATTCACACAAGTTCAAATTCATAACATGTACCACACGTGTTTTGTAATTTCCAATTTCAAACTAGATTTGTTTTAAATAACATATGAGAAAACAACTTAAGCTTTAAAAAAAAACATTTAATCTAAGGTTGAATCTAAGTTAACATTATAAAAACATGTCATAATGTATGAAAAAATTAACATCTAAATGCAAATTTACTTCAATCATTGTTACATATATTCATGAATTTAGATAGATAAAACTATAGATATGATTGTTTTAAACGACACATGATCATGCAAAATGTACCTAAATATCACCTTTAATAGACATTTACATCTAATTATATAACATTCACACATGGTCAAATTCATAACATGTACCACATGTGTTTTGTAATTTGTAGGTTTAATCTAGATTCATTTTAAATAATTGAAAAAACAAGTTTTAAAAATAAAACATAATCTAAGATCAACTAAGTTAACATTATATAACAACATGTTATCACATGTCAAATGTAACAACTATCCAAAATTTAAAATCATTCAATAAAATTAAATGTAGTTCAACTATCCAAAATGTAAAATATGTCCAAAAATTTATATCATGAACAATAAAAGTAAATATAAAAATGTATCAAGTGTTACAAGTATCAAGTTATATATAAAAGTAAATATGACACATGTTTAAGCTATAAAAATACTAGATCAAATAAAATGTTTCACTTGCATCAATAAAATAGAGAATTTGAATGCAATGTATTTTCCAACAGCCTCCTGAGCCTCCTTGTGTTATCATTTGAATAATAGGGAACCTACACAACGTGTAAACATTAAAATTTAATATTTTAAACTTGAATGAGAATGTATAACCTCATAAAAAAACAAAATGAAAAAAAATAAAAAAATAAATTCATGTAATAGCTCTTGCATTTCCCCCTCCATTGTCATGTGTTGGCCCTAATTGTGTATAAATATATATGCACACATGTATAAGAAATTTTTGTTGCTTGTATTAAAATTAAAATTTAATGTTTTACAAGTTAATGAGAATGTATAACTTCAATAAAACAAACAAAATTAAAAAAATAATCATGTAATACCTCATGTAGTTCCCCCTCCATTGTCCCATGTTGGCCCTGCATCAGTGCATCCTCCATGATAATCTGTAAAATATACATGTACAAGTATATATATATTAAAAATTTTCAAATTAAAATGCATAATCTAATGCAATAATATTAAAAAAAAGTTAGACAACTTCTTGTTCAAATTGTTTGGATGTTCCTATCTCCATCATACACTTCGTCGCTAAAGTACTTGAAGAATGGAAATCATCTCCACAAACCTAAAATTCAAAAATTTTAAAACTGTAAAGTAACTCAAGATTTAGATCTCATTTTTTAATGAAACTTTCACTTCAATTTATAACTTGAAACATAAGTGAAAAATTGAATACTTGTGATGATGGATTTGGCACATCTCCTAACACGGAAGAAGAGGGTGGCTCCATTGCGAAAACATTAGAAAAAATCAGAATATGTTAACATTTAATTATATACATGTCTGCACACAATTATTTCTTTTAAAAATATGTCATTATGATACCGATATAATAATAGAATAATAATTTTACATCAACATCATGAACTCTAAAAAAACAATAACATTTCCCAACATATCATCTTGATTGCGAGGACCTGAACCTTCAACCACAATATTATCAAAATTTTCATTCAACAAGCATGTTAACTACAAATGGTGAACATATGATATATTTTTGTTAGATTAACATATACAAATAAATATGTATATCTAAATTACAAATTATATTAAAATATTCACCCTAACCATTAACACATACTGATCCCATGCCCTCTTTCTCATGAAGAATTAAGTCCTGCCAACCATTGTGACAATTCTTTGCATATGTTCTAATATCTTAAATACTCATGTTCTCTATCTAATCATTTGTATTATAAACAGAATTAGCACATGCACTCTCTTATTCTATTTATCAATTCGAACCAATATCAATTCCACCAAGTCCAATTTGAACATTTTCTATGATGGCATCCCTTGCTTATCGACTAATTTGAGAAGTGGCATCCATCTCTGACCGCAAATTTACCACACGAAGAGGTTAGATTACCAATGGTGGCTCGAGGCGATGCAACTCAACATCACGCTTAGCACCCCTACAGTCACATAATCAACCTTTACCAGGACCAAAAAATTTAGAAAGAAGGTCATTATAATTGGGTTTGATTCCAAAAAAGAATTCTACATAAAATAATCTTGCAAAATAAACAAGAACCTTGTGATTCCATGCTAGTCTTCCATAGGTTGCAAGGTGCCTATCATACAAATGGCAAGCTATATTAGGTTGCTTGAAATATTACACCTTTAACATATTTATTTTTGGCCCTTCTTTGAAATTAACCATATATTTTTCCATTTCTTTTTCAACTTTTTTTTTAACATCATCCCATGTATCAGGACGCATTACCGTTTCCTTTTTTTTTCTTATCACTTCTATAAAAGTATCAGTGGTTGGTCCAAGATTTTTTTTGAATATATACAACTGTGCTTAAAGAGTGCATAACTATTTCTAAGCTTTATCGACTCTCAGCTGGGATTCTCAAAGACAAAATATCTTTCTTCAATATTGAATAAATATGTTCAGACCTTTGTAATGTGCAATGTTGGATGTTTATTTTCCGAGGTAAATAATCAATAATTTCATAAGGATAAGTTGTGGATGGTGTAAAACCTTCTTATTGAATAACACAGTCTGGCCTATATCTTTTTCGAGAAACATTTTCACCCTCTCCATCAATATATAAAATTATGTATAAATAAAAAACAAGTGAACAAATTTGTTTTTTAACCATAAAAACATTATATAAATAATTTAACAAATTAATAATTGAATGACAATAATATTTATATTGATGGCCACGTTTAGATGGCTAAGCAATATCATGCCACCTTAAGATGGTTGAGAACTAGCATGACCACCCATTGGTTGAGAACCAACATGACCACCCATTGATTGGCCACCAGGGGAATGTGTACCACCACCCTCATGCAATTTTCCACCACCGATTGATTGGCCACCAGAGGAATCTGTACCACCACCACCCTCACGTGACAAGAGGGAAGGTTCATAAAAAAAATATGAATTTCTAATCAATTCAAAAATACATACATACATATGATTGAATAGATTGCATGAACCATGGCCCGGCTCCATTGACTGAGTAGATACTCTTTTCCTCCGAACTCCTAAAAAATGAAATTTATTAAAAAATAATTTAACTCACAAAATTGATAAAAAATAAATTTCATATGTATACATGTATGTACATGGGGATAAAATTATATATTCATTAAAAAATCAATTCCACATGTATACATGTATGTATGGTGATAACATTATATATTCAAATGTCATTAAAAAACATACATGTTTAATATAAATACCATGAACATCCCCTAATCCATGATCCCCCTCTCTCATAGAGGCACGAGACTCTATTGATGTTTGTCTTGGAGAATCACATGCCAAATTATCATCCTCCAATATATATATATATATGGATATCTACATTGGATATCTATATTTACATAGATACACATAATGTTTAAAGCCTCGAAGAATCATGTGGAAAAATATCATCCATGATATATATGGATCTATCTACAAATACATAGATACATGATGTTTAAAAAGTTACCTCGTGCATTTACAATTATTTTTAAAATTACTAGTTAAAAAAAAAATCAAAAGAATTCAAAAAATTGATTTAATTTACACAAATGTTGAGCACAAACACAAATTATGTAAAACACAAAACTTTCAAAGCACAAATTTATTGTAAAAATCAATTTAATTTTTTTTTTTGTTAAAGTCCTACACATTTTGAAAATTAAATACAAAATTTTCTAAAACATAAAGTTCACCAAGTTGTGTTCACATGGTGGGAGCACACTTGGTATATAATTGAAAAAAAACACATGGTCATTAAAAATGACGCATTTATAAGTACACACACACACACATATCAAATATATGTTACAGTGTCCATCAATAAATTTTGAAGGAGAGCGTCTCAACACTAATTCATCTTTGAGAGATGAATCATCAATAAATTTTGAAGGAGAGCATCTCAACACTAATTCATCTTTGAGATATGAATCTTGAATTGGCATTGCATGATAAAATACTAATTCATAGTTGATAGATGAATCTTGAGTTTGCATTGCCCCATACAATAGATCACCAGACATCTTATTAACATGTTCACAATGTCTTACACTAAATTATTGAAATTATCTAACAATATTGTTTGCTTTTTCATTCAGTTGTTTTAGCCTCTCATTTTTAAATTGGTACATGCATTTCATCTAGTTGCACACAAGTTCAAAATTGGTGAAAACTACAATTCCATTTGATCCATATCCCTAGTTGGTCCCAAGCCTTCTATCAATGCAATATAATATGCTTCAATATTTTTTGTTCTTCTAGGTATATTCATTTTACTTTGGAGGACTTTGTTAGTCACAATATTGCATAGCACATATGTAATCACTGCCTTCCCTGGATTGGAATAACAAGAACCATCTATGCACAATGTCCATTTTAAACCATGTTTAGTGGGCTTTTTGATCTCTGAAAAAAACAAAGTCAATAAAATATATTAAATTAACATTTCTTGCAAATGCCTTAAAGTTTATCGTAGAAATGACATGTACATGGTTTCCAAAAACACTAGGACCAAAATAAAATATTAAATGAACATTTATTGCAAATGCCTTAAATTTTATGGGAGAAATGACACGTACACGGTTTCTAAAAAAACTATCAAATGCTTTAAATTTTATGGGAGAATGACATGTACATGGCTTCCAAAAGCATCAGAAAATGCCTTAAATTTTATGGGGGAAATGACATGTACATGGTTTCCAAAAACACTAGGACCATCCCTACATTTAGCTATATTTTTTTATAAAGCTGATACACATGTGATTTTGAAAGCATCCTTGATGTTAAAAAGAACATGGGCTAAATGAGTAACAACACATCCTAGCCATTATGGTTGGTTGGTTGATAGTGAACCCCTATGAGATGATAGCTACATTTAGCTAAAAGTTTTATAATTGTTTTTAAAAAAGGACAGGGGCTAAATGAGTAATAACACATCCTAGCCAGTATGGTTGGTTAGGTGATAGTGGACCCCTATGTGATGATAGACACATTTAACTAAATTTTTTATAAGGGTGATAGACATGTGATTTTGAAAGCATCCTTGCTATATTTTCTAATTGTTGGGTTTCTGAGAAATGACATGTACATGGTTTCCAAAAACACTAGGACTGTCCCTAAATTTAGCTAAAAGTTTTATAATTTACTGCCAATGAAAATGAGTAACGCCACATCCTAGCCATTATGGTTCGTTAGGTGATAGTGGACCCTTATGAAGTGACAAACACATTTAGGTAAAAGTTTTATAAAGGTGATAGACATGTTATTTTGAAATAATCCTTGCTTTATTTTCTAATTGCTGGGTTTCTGATAAATGGCATGTACATGGTTTCCAGAAACACTATAAAATGCCTTAAAGTTTATGGGAGACAAGAAAAATGCCATGGTTGATGGTAAAAATTTTAAACAACAATAAGTGAATTATTTATGCAGAGTAGTAAAATTTAATTCTTGGTTTTAAAAATATAATTTAACAATTTAACATAATAATTAAAGCAATTTACAATTTAACAATTTAATAAATGTTGTGAAACCAGCTCCAAAAATAGAAGAAAAGAGATATCAACGCCTTAGAAATAAGCCACTTCGAGGGGGCAACCTCCAATACATTACATGAATGAACAATTCTTAGATGATACAAATTACAAAACCTCCTTTCTATATATAGGAGTCCATGTGGCCACAATGTAATCCTAGTGGGGACACAATGTAATCCTAGCCGACCTAACAATAATAATTTAAGGGCACAATAATAGCAATATGGGGGTTACAGGGGTACAATAATAACAATAAGGGGGTTACAATAACAACAATAAGGGACTATACTAGTAATATAGGGACCTAACATTCCCCTCTCCTTCAAAAAAAGTGTTGTCCTCAACGCTTGAGTAGCTCTCGGTGCTTCTATATAAAATTCTCATCCTCCCATGTAGAATCTTCAGTGGGTAAGTTCTTCCACTTGATGAGATACTTTGAAATTGATCGATTCCGTAGCTGTCAAGTTTTGGTTTCCGTGACCACTTCAGGTTCCAATATGATTTTTCCTTCCTCATCAAGTTCTGGCAATATTGTTTGAACTGGAAGATTTTCACCTATAACCTTCTTTAAGCATGAAACATGGAAAACTGGATGAACTTGTGAAGAAGCAGGAAGCTCCAATTTGTATGCCATAGTACCAATATTTTGCAACACCTTGTAAGGACCATAGTACTTTGGCAATAAATTATTATCCTTCTTAGCTTGCTCGAGGGACATTTTTTTGTATGGTTATAGATGTAAAAATACCCAATCTCCTACATCAAAACTTCTCTCACTGTGATGTTGATATGCCCGTTGTTTCATTCGATTTTGTGCCAAATTCAGGTTATCCTTTAAGAGTTGGAGAACTTCTTGTTGATGCTCGATGTGATTTTCCACTGCTTGAACCTTCGAATTTTCTCTTAAATATGATGTGATGGATGGTGGATGATATCCATAAAGTGCCATAAATGGGGTCATTTTTGTCGTTAGCATGGAACGAAGTGTTATACCACCATTCAACAAGAGGTAACCACTTGACCCATTGTGTTTGTTTATCAGATACAAAACAACGAAGATATCCTTCTAAACATTTATTTACTATCTAAGTTTGACCATCGGATTGAGGATGATAAGATGAGCTATGAGCTAATTGAGTACCCAAACAAGAAAATAACTCCGTCCAAAAATTTCCAGTAAAAATGGGATCTTTGTCGCTCAAAATAACCCTTGGGTTTCCATGTAGTTTTTGAATTGTGTCCATAAATGTAGTAGCAACTGTACTTGCTTCAAATGGATGAGATAATGCAGAAAAGTGTGCATACTTGGTAAGTGTATCAACTACCACCATGATGACACTCTTTCCTTCGGAATTAGGTAAACGTGTGATAAAATCCATTGAAATCTCCTCCCAACGTTGACTTGGAATGGATGAAGGTTGTAGAAGACCCGGGGTTCTAATTGTCGCAACTTTATTCTGCTGGCAAACCAAACATTCCGCCAAAAACTTTTGAATATCAGATTTAAGGCCATCCCAAAAACTTTATTTTTTCACCCTGTGGTAAGTTTTTAAAAATCCTAACTGTCCTCCTAAAGGAGAAGTCTGCAATTCCAAAAGAATCTTTTGTTTTAGTTGGGAATTCTTACAAATATATAAGCGATATTTGTACCATAAGGAATCATTTTTCCAACTAAATGTATCAGATGTACTAGCATCTTGCTGCAACTTTTGAATGAGTGTCCACAATTCTTCGTCCTTCTTCCATTAATCTCTTGCTTCGGTTATCCAATATGGTTGGATAATAGAAATGGCACAAAGTAATGCTTCCACATGTTCATTCTTTCTTGAGAGTGCATCTGCCAAAACATTTAGCTTCCCTTTTTTGTAGATTATTTCAAAGTCATAACCCAACATCTTTGTGACCCATTTTTAATGCTCTTTAGAAGATAGTCTTTGTTCCAAAAAGTGTTTAAGACTATCATGATCAGTTTTTACCTTGAAGTGTCTTCCCATTAGATAAGTTCTCCATTTCCTTAGTGCATGTGCAAAACATTGCTAACATTTCCTTCTCATAAATAGGTTTTTGTAAATACTTTCCATTGATTGGATGACTTTCAAAATAAATGGATCTTCCTTCTTGCATTAAAACAACACCAATTCCATTTCCCGAGGCATCACATTCCACAATAAAGAGCTTGTGGAAGTCCGGCCAGTGAGCTGAAGACTGAAAGTGCTAGGCACATTGCCTCTTTAAGATGTTCAAAGGCCTTAACTGTTTCTGAGTCCATGAAAATGCATCTTTCTTCAATAATGTTGTTAGAGGTGCTACTATTCTCCCATAATTCTTAACAAACTTGCGATAATACCCTGTTTGTAGAAATTTGCATAACTGTTAGATTATTCACCGAGATTATCTTGATCACACACTATTTGAGCTTCATGCATAATACATAACCTCTTCTACTATTGATCATCAATTTGCGGAATTAAAAACAATCACATGTGCACATTAAAACCATAAACAATCACACATATAAACACGGTATTTATGGGAAAGATTAAATCTCAAAACCACCAACTATCTGTATATTATAATGATAGAGATCATGTAACAATCATTGTACAAACTCCTCATTGGAATCTCCATCAATGTGTGTGCAAACTCATGCACCAGTATAGTCACAACTGATAGTCACACTTGCTCTTTCACCTACCTCTTCACTGGTCTCCACTGAAATTGTCCATGCACTGAAGTTAACTGATGTATTCTTTAGTTGATTTATGAGTTTATAATTAGTGAATTAATTAATAATTAATTCACACCACTGTCACTAATTGTATCAATCAATTAGACTAGATACAACTAGCTCAACTAAGTTAAACTGAAGACAACTCCATTAACTGTCTCATCAACTGCACCAAACTCTACCACTTGAGTTCTAACTAACGTCAACCATGCAATAGCTCAACTAACCCTTATGAAAATCGTATTTTCTTCTGTCAGCTGCATGTGCCACATCCAAGCATCAAACTGAAGTGCTCCAAGAGGAAAAGATAATGTTTATAGTCTAAATATTATTAAGGGTTAATAATATTTGACTGTTCTATTTTTAGCCCGGCAATCTAAAAATAGAAACCGCCCAATGTCTAAAAATAGAGGTCCATATATTTTTACCAACTCCAGAAATCATCCATAAATAGTATCTTGCAACCATGTAGAATATGCTATATGTACGAAAATACCTTTAAGGCCAAACACCAAAAATAGCCCTGCGGGCCCACTTAGTGAAGGCGACTCCTTTCCACTAAGCTCATCATCTTGTTGCAATCTCAACACTCCCTCTCAAAAATATAAGGATTATCTGCAACCCCTATCCTGCCCCTGTGGTATTCGAATTTTCTCCTGGTGAGCGCCTTCGTCAAGATATTAGCATCCCGATCCTCCGTGGGAATGTATGAAAGTAACATGACCTTCCGCTGCACACAATCTCTGATATGATGATACCAGATGTCAATGTGTTTAGATCTATCATGAAATACTGGATTAACCGAGAGTTTAATGCAACTCTGATTATCACAATATATCACAGTAGGATCTAAGTGTGAACCGAACAACCCGACCAGAATCTTCCTCATCCATATAGCCTCGCATGCAGCCAAACTTGCTGCCATGTACTCTGTCTCTGCTGAACTGAGTGCCACAGATCTCTGTTTCCTTCTGTAACAAGAAACTGTTGTAGACCCGATACTGAAAATCCCTCTAGATGTGCTCTTTCTGTCCGTTGGGCTCCCTGCCCAATCTGCATCCGTGAAGCCATATAGCCTCACCTCATCCAACTATCTATACCATAATCCATATCCCGATGTGCCTCCGAGATATCTCAATACATGCTTGCCTGCCTTCCAGTAGAGCTTGGTAGGCTTAACCATAGCTTGTGAAAGTTGGTTAAGAGCATAGCATATGTCGGGTCGTGTATTGACCAGATACATGAGCGACCCCACCAACTGTCGATAAACAGTGGCATCCACTACCTCCGCTGAAGTAGCATCCTCCTTCCTCCATCCACCAGGAAGAGGAGTATCAACAGCTTATGTGCCTATGCATGTTGAACTTCTCCAGATCTCCCGGCATACTTACTTCCGGGAGAAACAAATAAATTCATCACCTGTATACCAAATTTCCAATCCTAGGAAATAATGAAGGAGGCCCAAGTCCTTCATCTTAAACTCTTTTGCAAGATCCTCCTTGCATGAGAGTATCAACAACTCATCACCTGTCAAAATCGAATCATCTACATAAAGTACAATGATCACCAACTTACCCTCCACCACAATCTGGTATAGGTTAGGATCTGCCTCACTCTTGGAGAATCCATGTCCGGTGAAATAACTGTCTATCTGTGTGTACCAAGCACGAGGTGCTTTTTTCAACCCATACAACACTCTCTTGAGCCTGCACACATGCGACTTGCTGCTGAAGATCTCAAAACCTTCAGGCTGCTCTATGTACACCTCCTCCTCAATGACTCCGTTGAGGAATGTAGTCTTCACATCCATCTGATGAATGTGCCACCCCATCTGTGCTGAGAGAGCTAGGATCGTCCATATGGAAGAATACCTTAGGACAGGTGCAAAGGTCTCCTCATAATCGATCCCCTCAATCTATGAGAAGCCTTGGGCAACAAATCTTTCCTTGTACTTCTCCACACTCCCGTCAGCTGCCTACTTCACTTTGTAGATCCATCTCAAACCCAACACTGATTTCCCTTTCGGCCTTGGGACAATCTCCTATGCACTGTTTCTGACAATCGAATCATACTCTTCCACCATGTCATCTACCCATGGGGGATCCTCCATAGCTTCCTTGAAAGAGGATGGCTCTGTCACGATACACTTGCTCATAAGAGCCATGTATCTAGTATACCAGTCAGGTGACTGTCTCTGTTTGCATTGTGATGTAGGTGCTCCTACAACCTTCTCTGCATCTTGAGCCAGTCGCTCAGCTTCTGTAGTGCGATTCCGCCCTCTGATGGTTGGCGTTGCATGAGTGGTCTCTTCCACTCCATGAACCTCATCTTGTGGCTGATCCACATCCTGAGACTCATCCTTAGGAACTAATAGCTCCTCCTCTGCATGCAAGTGTGGCTCCCTCTCAAGCGAACACTTCATGGCTTTATCCTCTTGAAATTTGATATCCTGTCGCACAACAGTCTTGCGACTGCCTGGAAAATACACACGATAGTTGTGGGGCATATCAGTGTACCCCAAAAATATTCCAACCTCTGCGGTCGGCTCCAGCTTCTTCCTGGCATCCTTCGTCACATGAGTGTAAACAAGTGAACCAAAAATCCTCAAATGGGAAATATCAGGCTTCTTACCAGAAAACACCTCCTCGGGTGTACTCATGCCAAGTATCTTGTGAGGACAACGGTTCTGCACATATACTGCAGTGTTGCATGCCTCCACCCACAAGTGAATGGGTAGGCCTTGATCATGCAACATCGCCCATGCAGCACCCACGATCGTTCTGTTCTTCTTCTCAGCAACCCAATTCTGTTGTGGGTTATGAGGTGCTATGAGCTCTCTTCGAATTCCTTCTGCGCTGCAAAAGTCCTTGAATTCGCCAGAGATGAATTCACCACCATTGTCGCTCCTAAGAGCCTTCACCTGCTTCCCTGATTCTTTCTCAACCAACACCTTGAACTCACATAACTTTGAGTATGTCTCGCTCTTATTTTGCATGAAGAAGATCCAACACTTCCGAGAAAAATCATCAACAAAGATCACATAATACCTGTTCTTTGCTGTCGAAGCTACTAAGAAAGGTCCACACACATCTGTGTGAATTATCTCAAGGATCATCGTGGCGCAACTATCCTTCTCGTGAAAGGTGGCTTTCATAAATTTTCCCAAGGTACACCCCTTGCACTGATCTGATTGCGCAAGAGTGCCTTTAGGAAGCCCAGTAGAAATCTGCTGCAGTATTTTCAAAGCTCCATGGTGAAGGTGGCCCAATCTATGGTGCCAAAACTCACCATCATCCCAGCTCACCACTCCTTCTGCCTTGCCCACCATTGCTGTGCAGCCATCTACCTGCAATTGATAAAGGTTCTTAGCTCGAACCCCTATCCTCTAGGTCTCACCAGTTGCCTTACTGTGCAAGAAAGCCTTTCCTTCACTAAAGACAACATCGTATCCCTTGTCTTCTAACATCGCCACAGAGATAAGATTATTCTTCAATCCTGGAACATGCATCACTTCCTTTAATACAAAGGGTTTACTAGACTCCCTCTCAAAGGAAATGGTACCAATACCGGTCGCACTGTATCTACCATCATCTCCCATCTTGATGTGCACTCCAAGATCTTTCTCATCCAGATCAGTAAACAAATCTCAATCTCCTGTCATGTGAAAAGACACACCACTGTCTAGAAACCACACTGAACCCATCACACTTGAAACCAAGCATGCGATCAAAAAAAAATCCAGCTCAAACTGTGAGGCTAAGGCCTCTCCAGCTGCAAATCCAGCAACCTGCTTATTTTTCTTCTTCTGCGGACAATTTGTGGCGTAATGTCCGTGTTGGTGATAGTGAAATCACTTCACCTTGGACATGTCCTGCTTCCTACCTTTCGCACCGGAATGAGAAGCTTTCTTGCTCTTCCCCTTATTTGCTTTAGCAGCCAAAGCGCAATTCTCTTCATTAGAGTTCTTTGATGACGATCCGTCCCTGGTACTCCGCCTTATCTCCTCTTGCACAAGATCCAACCAAAGTCACTCCCATCCTAACAATTTTTCCCGACCATTGACAGAGTCCTGATAGGAATGCCAACCCTTCGGAAGCCCAAGGAGAGCCAAGCTCAGCAAGTCCTCATCATCTACAGTCACCCCCACACTTCCTAGCTCATCCCTGCATTGGGTGAACTTCGTGAGGTACTTTGGGATACTATCGCCTTTCTCCATCTTTATGTTTCTGAGTTTGTCCTTGAGCGCCAACTTCCTCTGGTCGCTCTTGCTTTGGAATAAATCTGTCAAGGCTTTCCACATCAAGTATGGAGAAGCCTTACCATGTAGTTTGGACACTATGTGATCCTTCACGCCCTCCAACAGAATCCTTCGACACTTTTCTGTCTTCTTTTTCCATGTGTCAAGTACGGCAGCATCGCTAGAAGTAGGCTTTGGAACTTCAGCATCTATGAACTCCTTCAACCCATTGTCATCCAGCACAACCTCCATCCTGTCCGTCCATGCAATATAATTTGAGCTTCCCTCAAGGGCATACTCCAATCACAATCCATTGAAAGACATCTCAACTTCGACACCAAGAAAACATTGCTGCAAATTCGAATTCCACCAGCACAAAACTCAACCGCTTCAATGTTTTGCAATTGCTCCAATGATCAATATCGCTTCGATACCATGTAGAAATTTGAATAACTGTTAAATTATTCACCGAGATTATCCTGATCACACACTATTTGAGCTTCATGCATAATACATAATCTCTTCTACCATTGATCATTAATTGCGGAAATATAAACAATCGCATGTGCACATTAAAACCATAAACAATCACACATATAAAAACAGTGTTTATGGGAAAGATTGAAGTTGAAAACCCCCAAATATCTGTATATTATAATGATAGAGATCATGTAACAATCATTGTACAAAATCCTCATTGGCATCTCCATCAATGTGTGTGCAAATCTCATGCACCAGTATAGTCACAACTGATAGTCACACTGCTCTTTCACCTACCTCTCCACTGGTCTCCACTGAAATTGTCCATGCACTGCAGTTAACTAATGTATTCTTTAGTTGATTTATGAGCTAATAATTAGTGAATTAATTAATAATTAATTCACACCACTCTCACTAATTGTATCAATCAGTTAGACTAGATACAACTAACTCAACTAAGTTAAACTGAACACAACTCCATTAACTGTCTCATCAACTCCACCAAACTCTGTCACATGAGTTCTAATTGAAGTCAACATGAAATAACTCCACTAAACCCTAGAAATAACATAATTCCTTCTCTCAGCTGCATGTGCCACATCCGTGCACTTAACTGAAGTGCTCCAAGAGGATAAGATAATGTTTAGAGTCCAAATATTATTAAGAGCTAATAATATTCGACATATCTATTTTTAGACTGGCAATCTAAAAATAGATTCCGCCCAGTATGTCTAAAAATAGAAGTCCATCTATTTTTCTCGACTTGACCAACCATCCACAAATAGCATCCTGCAACTCATAGAACATGATCCATATGTCTAAAAATAGACATAGTCTAAAAATAGACTTTGCGTCAAAAATAGCCTGCGGGCCCACTTAGTGAAGGTGACTTCTTTCCACTAAGCTCCTCATTTTGTTGCAATCTCAACATTGTTAACCCGAGAAATGCTCACAACTGCTTTATGGTTGTGGGGACTTTCCATTCCTTAATGGCTTCAATTTTGTTAGGGTATACCTTAACACCCTCGTGAGATACAATATGACCCATATATTCCACCTTTTGTACTCCAAAGAAACATTTGGATGTTTTTGCATATAATTTTTTCTCCTGCAATAGTTTGAACACCCTGTCAACATGTTGAACATGATCCTTCCAAGACCTGTTGTAGATTAGTATATCATCAAAAAATACTAACACAAATTTTCTAAGGAAGGGTTTGAAAATGGAATTCATCAAGCCTTGAAATGTAGAAGGTGCATTGGTAAGGCCAAAAGGCATGACCAAAAATTCATAATGACCCTCATGAGTTCGAAATGTTATTTTTGAAATATCTTCCATCTTCATTCTAATTTAATGATATCCTAAACGAAGATCCAACATGGTAAAATAAATTGCTCCATGTAATTCATCCAATAATTCATCAATCATAGGAATGGGAAATTTATCTTTAATGGTGAGCTTATTGAGCTCCCTATAATCAGGACACATGAGCCATGATCCATCCTTCTTGTGTACTAATACTACAGTATCAGAGAAAGAACTTTGACTAGGTTGAATTATACCAGCCTCTAACATTTCTGCAATCATACGTTCAATTTCACTCTTTTGGACATAAGGATATCTGTAAGGTCGGATGTTTGGAGGAACACTTCCTGGAATTAAATGAATAGCATGATCATGATCACGAATAGGTGGGAGTCAATTGGGAGTATCAAACACATTGGAATGATTTTCCAAGACTCTTTGGAGATATGGAGAAATAGATGATTTTGATGTTGGAACTTCTAGTGAGCATAATTGTGAATTATGCCTTGTTGTTATTTCTTTAGAAGCTTTGTCATGACATTAGAGATTATTATCTTTCTTGGCTTCCTTATGATACCCCATAATTTGATTTTCTTTCCTTCCGAAAAAAAATTCAAGAAAAGTTCTTGAAAATTAAAAGCTATCGTCCCCAAAGATTGTAACCATTGTACTCCTAGTACGACATCAACAACTCCCATTGGGATGGAAAGCATTGGACTATTCAATACATATTCCCCCATGGATAGCTTGGTATAGGAAACAATTCAATTCCTTCCCTACCTTACAATGAATAAAATTGTGGGTACTACTTGAATCAATCAACACTATTACCTTTTTCTTCTTGATATGTCCTTCTATATTGAGAGTTTTAGGAGTGGTAATTCCTGCCAATGCATTACATGATATGGTCAGACTCATTTCTTCCTCTTCTAGGGTTGGTTCGTAGTGTATATCCTCTTCTTTTTCATATCCCTCTTCCTCTTCACAATCTATGTAAAATAATTTCTTCTCGGCACACTTATGACCTTTAGTGTATTTGCTATCACAACTATAGCAAAGCCCTTTTTCTCTTTTTTCTTACAATTGTTGTGGTGTCAACCTTGAAGGTTGTTGAAATCTAGGAGTAGAAACACTTCCCTCTTTATAGAAGTGTCTGGTAGGCTTCCTTGTTGCCATAATTTTACATTCAATTTTTCTTGCCAACCTGAATGCCTTCTCCAATGAATCAGGTTCCAAAACGTGAACCTCATGTTCGATGTTATCCTTTAAAGTACCTATGAAGAGATCAATCCCATGTTCCTCTGTAATATCAGTTACCCTTATATTCAATTGTTGGAAGTCCTCAATGTGCTCCCCCACTAAACCCTTTTGTTTGAGATTTATCAATTGGCTAAAGAAGGTGTTGCTCTTTGTATCCTCATAATGTGCTATCATTTCCTCCATAAAAATTGACCAAGTGACAATTTTTTTACAGGAGCAAAGCCATCGATACCATACAAATGTATTTTTTTCTAGATGTAAAGTTGCAATGCGTACCTTTTGTGTTTTTTTAACATTATTGAGATCAAAATATTGCTCCATCTGTAGTATCCATGTTATGGGATCCTTTCCATCAAACTTCCTCATATCCATATTTGGAATATGGCGGTTCTTCCTGCCAATATTAGAGTTTATGAAATCATGATTATCATTTATTTTGTTCTCATCATTAGTTTCCTCTACTATATTTTCACCATTAGGAAACATTTGTTGTATCAACTTTGTCAAACCTTCCATGTCTGCTTTTAGATCATTCTTCATGTTTTCCATTTTAGCTTCCATGTCATCCATCTTAGCTTCCATGCCAACTTCCATGCCATCCATCTTAGCTTCCAAACCATTCATCTTAGCTTCCATGCCTTTCTTGAAACCATCCACTTCAATTTTTGTTGCTCTTTGCGATAGCGAAATTTGGTGCACTTGCTCATGGACTTTTGATATCTCATGTTGCATTTTTTCCTCTTCATGAGTCATAGTAGAGCCTTCAGAAGGATTAATGGGTGTTGAGTTCTTTTTTGGAGGCATTTTAGAACCCAATACTGATAGCTATGCTCAATAGGCCTTTGGAATCAACTAGAACTGATTTTTCAAACAAGACTTATGTAATTTGAAAAAATTACACACCTTTTTCTTGATTTTGAGGAACTCGATATTGAAACTGAATTATCTCTATGATTTTGGATCTTCAATATCTGAAATTTGGCCCTAAAGTCACCCTCTGAATCTTCTTTCAAATGCCACAGGCCTGACCTGATTTGGATTCTTCAAGGCAAATTTATGTCCAATCTCCCACAATGACCCAATTATGGACTGGTTGAGTATAGCGCACTTGTCTGACTTGCCACATGTCACTATTTCCTCATTTAGCTCTGAAATTGATAGAAAATAAGCTACAGTCCGTGTACTTGTGGCCAATTTTTACAACATTCCAATCCGATGCTCATATAGAGAGTTATGAAGGCTTTCCCGCGATAACCTCTTTGAGATGAAATTCGGGAGCCTGAAAAGGACCTAACTTCCACAGATCATATCTCCGAAAATATTGTGAACCAAGCTCTCAAATTTTGTAATGATGTTCCTCAGGATTTTGGCTTCCCTCTCTAAAAATTTCAGCTTCTGAACCTTCGTAGAAAAATTTTTATAGCTAAAATGCCACGATGACCTGTTTAAGTGAAATTTAGGAGCCTGCAAAAAGCCCTACCTTCCATAGATCATATCTTCGAAAATATTGCGAACGAAGCTTTGAAATTTTGTGACAATGTTCCTTAGGATTTTGGCTTCGCACCCTAAAAATTTTAGCTTCTGAACCTTCGTAGAAAAAAACTTTATAGCGAAAATCCCACGATGACTTGTTTGGAGTAGCGAAACCCTAGAATCCAAACCTCCAATACCAAATGTTGTGAAACCAGCTCCAAAAATAGAAGAAAAGAGATATCAATGCCTTAGAAATAATCCACTTCGAGGGGGAAACCTCCAATACAATACATGAATGAACAATTCTTGGATGATTCAAATTACAAAACCTCCTTTCTATATATAGGAGTCCATAGGGCCAGAATGTAATCCTAGCCGACCTAACAACAATAATTTAAGGGCACAATAATAATAATATGGGGGTTACAAGGGTACAATAATAACAATAAGGGGGTTATACTAACAAAAATAAGGGACTATACTAGTAACATAGGGACCTAACAATAAAAATTAGAAATCATGCACTTCCATAAAGATTATACAATAATCTTGTACTGCCATAAAAATCATACAATATTTTTGGAGTTTTATATGACAAATTATTTAGATACTGCGGACCTATGAAAAATACAGACCTGTGTATCTAATTTAAAGGTTTTGTTACATTTCCTATCTTATTTTCTTGTGTCTTCTTTATCCCCCGTTTCTTTCTAAGGGTTACATGGATCATTTAAGTTTTCTTGACCTTGAAACTCTTTATTTGCTTACCCCGAGTCCAATGCATTGGATGTGTACTGATTGTGGGTTTCTCATGTTGTTTTTATTTTCTATTAGTGTCCAAATCATTGGATGTGTACTAATTATGGGTTTCTCATGTTGTTTTTATTTTATATTAGTGTTGATGGCCTTGGTTCTACTTCCCATTATTACCATTTTCCATCTACGTGAAATTTAGATTCACTCTAATATAATTAAAGGAGACGTATTATCTTTTGGAACATTTTGTAAAAATGGTTGTATTCATAGATGAGAACATTCATTACGCTAAAAATGAACTTATTTGTAGTTTATATTCTAGATACGAGTCCAATTGTCAAATTCAAGTCCAATAGAATTTGGAAGTCCATTTGTAGTTCAACTTCTATGTTGGTAGAAGTGCAAGCATAAAAACCTTCTTCTATCTCGTTTTCCTCTAAATTTTATATTTAATCTAATTATTTTGTTGGAGAGATAGGAATAACCTGTAAGGTACTAAAAATAAGAAAGAAAAATTTCACATCAAACCTGATTCCCAAATAATTTTGGATCTGTACTTTCAGTAAAATGGAGGCAGATCAAAGGCAGCAAGCTCTTCATGAGAGATTTGGATAAGGATATAAATTTGGACCTATGCTTTCACCAAAAGAGAGGCATATCAGAGGTAGATCATAAATACAAAGATAGATCATAAATACGAAGGTATATTAGAGGAATCAAGCTCTTCATAAGAGCCTGGGTTAAGGATGGGCCTTCAATTGTGTAAATTTAGGCATTGTAAATAGAAGAATGGCCTAGACGATGCGAAAAAAAAATTTCCAGTGGTTGATGGTAAAAATTTTAAACAAGAGTGGGTGAATTATTTATGCAGAGTAATAAAAGTTAATTCTCCGCTTTAAACATGTAATTTAACAATTTAACATAACAATTAAAAAAAATTACAATTTAACAATTTAACAAAAATCAGAAATCATGTACTACCATAAAGATCATACAATAATCTTGTACTGCCGTAAATATCATACAATAATTCTAGAGTTTTCTATGTCATATGTCATGTTCTTTAGATATTGTGGACCTATGCAAAAGGCGAACCTAAGGATCTAAGTTAAAGGTTTTGTTTTCTTTCCTATCTTCCTTTGTGATGTCCTCTTTATCTCCCGTTTATTTCTAAGGGTTACATGGATCATTTAAGTTTTCTTAAACTTGAAACTCTTTATTTCCTTACCCTAAGTCCAACGCATTGGATGTGTACTGATTGTGGGATTCTCATGTTGTTGTTATTTTCTATTAGTGTTGATAGACTTGGTTCTACTTCCCATTATTACCATTTTCAAGCTACGTGAAATTTACATTCACTCTAATCCAATTAAAGGAGATGTCTCATCTTTTGGAACACTTTGCAAAATGGTTGTATTCATAGACTAGAACATTCATTACATTAAAAAGGAAATTATTTGTAGTTTATATTCTAGATAAGAGTCCAATTGTTAAATTCAAGTCCAATAGAATTTGGAAGTCCATTTGTAGTTTAACTTCTATGTGGTTAGAAGTGCAAGCATAAAAACCTTCTTCTATATCATTTTCCTCTAAATTTTATATTTAATCGAATTATTTTTTTGCAGAGATAGGAATAACCTATAAGCTACTACAAATATGAAAGAAAAATTCCATAGCAAAACTGATTTCCAAATAAATTTGGATCTACACTTTCAATAAAACATAGGCATATTAGAGGAAGATCATAAATATAGAAGCATATCAGAGGCAGTAAGCACTTCATCAGAGACTTGGTTAATGATATAAATTTAGATCTATGCTTTCAGCAAAATATAGGCAGATCAGAGGCATATCATAAATACAAAGGTAGATCAGAGGAAGCAAGCTCCTCATCGGAGCCTTGGTTAATGATGGACCTTTAATTTTGTAAATTAAGGCATTGTAAATAGAAGTATGGTCTATACGATATGACAATAAAAATTCCATTGGTTGAGGGTAAAATATTTAAACAACAATAGGTGAATTATGCAGAGTAATAAAAGTTAATTCTCAATTTTAAATGTTTAATTTAACAATTTAACATAAAAATTAAAAAAAAAATTACAATTTAACAATTTAACAAGTCAGAAATCATGTACTACCATAAAGATCATATAATAATATTGTGCCATAAAGATCATACAATAAATTTAACAAAAATCAGAAATCATGTACTGCCATAAAGATCATGCAATAATCTTGTACAATGCCATAAATATCATACAATAATTATGTATTTTTCTATGTCATATGACATGTTATTTAGAGACCATGGACCTATTCAAAATACAGACCTATGGATTTAAGTTAAAGGTTTTTTTTTCTTTCTTATCTTCCTTTGTGATGTCCTCTTTATATCCCATTTCTTTCTAAGGGTTACATGGATCATTTAAGTTTTCCTAACCTTGAAACTCTTTATTTACTTACCCCGAGTCCAATGCATTAGATGTGTACTGATTATGGGATTCTCATGTTGTTGTTATTTTCTATTAGTATTGAGGGTCTTAGTTCTACTTCTCATTATTACCATTTTCCAGCTATGTGAAATTTAGATTCACTGTAATCCAATTAAAGGAAATGTATCATCTTTTGGAACACTTTGAAAAATGGTTGTATTCATAGATGAGAACATTCATTACATTAAAAAGGAAATTATTTGTAGTTTGTATTATAGATACGAGTCCAATTGTCAAATTCAAGTCCAATAGAATTTGTAAGTCCATTCGTAGTTCAACTTCTATGTGGGTAGAAGTGCGAACATAAAAACCTTAGATTCTATCTCGTTTTCCTCTAAATTTTATATTTAATCCAATTATTTTGTTGGAGAGATAGGAATAACTTGTAAAGTTTCGAGTTTGCCAAGGTTGAGAAGAAGAAAAGGAATACCAAGGCATTGCAAGATGAATTTTGTGGTTTGTTTCTCTAGGTGAAATTAAAATTTCCATTAGTCTAGGTAAAATCCACAAGAACCTAAAATCCAAGGGCCATTTCTAAAAACAAAATTGATATCACTCTGCAGTGAAAACCAAAAAGGGAAATATTATTTTCCACAGACATGGAAATTTGAAAAGGACTTATGCCTGCAAATGAAATGTCGAATGTTTCTTAATCAATCCCTCTAGTGTTTTATTATTATACTATTATGTAGTAAATATTTCCACTAGAATGTGGGCTGTGGTCTGCATGATACAAAGACTTCTTTTCTGCATTTATGGAGAGGAATTTAAGTTTACATAATTCTTATGTTTTCCTAATAATCACACCTTAGAAGTTGCAAAATATTTTGTACTTTTCTAAGAGGAAGTTGCAGGAAGATTTTCCAAAGATTTCAAAAACGTTTCGAAAGATAAAAAGGGAGGGAAATTCACCCTCTCTGCCTTAGAGAAGCAATTTTAGTTTCTTAGCTCAGCGATTTTAAATACAAAATTTATTATCTAGGATTATTTTCAACTATATGAAAATGGATTAGGGAAACAAACACACTATCCTATGGGACTTAAATAAAAAATCACATTTGGAATCACAATTATTGATATGATGGCTATGCTATTGTTTGAAATGAAAGTTTCACCTTGCATAAAGACGATATTTTATTTGAGATAGAATGATAAATGAAGGATTTTGTTCTTTTGAGACAAAGAATGATAAATGAAGATTGACATTTTTTAAGTACTTTAATTAAAAGCATTATAACTGGCCCAAACACATACTGCATCTATAACCAACTTAACTACTATGAAATTTAGAGTTCAAATTCGGATTTCAAACCTACTAATAGTCTGTAGTTAAGGCTTAATTTAGAAAATTCAGAGTCAAACCTACCAACAACTTGCAATTAAGGCTTACTTGGGAATTCATAAAGCTAGAGTCCACAACATGTTGTGACAATGATTCATGTCATGTGGAAATATTCATATTAGAATGAAATCCTCAAGGACTGTAATTAAAAGCAAGGAAACACACAAATTTGTGGCTTTAATCAAATCAAGAAAAGCAACCCATGCAAGATTTTTTTAATTTTCTCATTATTTTCCTTAATATAACAAAAATTCAGAGGATAAGAATATTATTCTCATATAAAAATCTTATAAAAATAAAATAAATATATATATTTTAACCAGAGACAAACACTGAAAAAAAAAATTTACAGTCATTACTTATGATTTGCAATCATAATTAAAAGCAGAAGAATACTGGGAACTGAGAAAATATTTGGCATCACAATTATTGATATGATGGCTATTCTATTGTTGTAAATGCAAGCTCCACGTTGAACAAAGACCATATTTTATTTGAGATATAATGATAAAAGAAGGGTTTTTTTTTTTGAGACAGAGGCTGAGAAAGGAATATTTTTGCTTTTTAAGTTCTTGATTTAAAAGCATTATAACTGGCCCAAAGACACATTGCATCTATAACCAACTTGACTGCTAGGAAATTCAATGTTCAAACCTACTAATAGCCTGCAGTTAAGGCTTACTTTAGAAAATTCAGAGTTCAAACCTACCAACAACTTGTAGTTAAGGCTTACATGGGACTTCATATTTATAGATTCGGGTTACAATAGATTTAAACTTGTATTTCATAAATAAAAATAATTAATCAAAATAGTTAACTTCACAGTCAACCACCAGCATGGAAAAAAACATAGTCTTAATTTCAGAGAATAATACACCATCAAAAACAGTCTTTTACATTCAAGCACCAGCATAGAAAAAACACAATCTTAATTTCAAAGAATAATGCACCATCAAGAATAGTATTTTACAGTTAACCACCAGCATGGAAAAAACACAGTATTAATCTCAGAGAATAATTCACCATAAAAAAAAGGAACTTGAGAACCTACTTTTATAGTCATTACAATAATGATTTGCAACAATCACCATATGTCCAACTCCTCTACCTGCATTGGTCTAATTGTTAAGTGGAGAGGTTTAGTCTCCATATGTCTCAAATTTGAGTACATCGCCAAATTTTCATTAGAGTCCTATGGAATGGGTCATACATTTCATATATTCAAACATAACTTTGTCGAGTTTCACCAGTAATCTCATATATTGAACATAACGTTGTCGAGTTTGAGCAGTAATGCTAATTTCAAATGGATTTTGACAAGGAATGGTAATTTTTTAGATGGATGGTGATTTTGTTGTTTGTTTTTTTATATCCTCGAGTGTTCTTTCACATGGTGTTAAAATTTAGAGGTGCATGAGTGAGCATGAAAAATGAGATTAAGCAGATGAAAATTCAACTCTGCAAAATATAAAAATATATCATTTCTTTCCTTGGCCAGGTATTAGCTATGTTATGTATAGTACACTCTTCTTGTCACTTATGAAACATGTATGGTTTAATTTGGTGTCAATATCAAGATCATGTAGCCTCTCAAATTATTTTGTAGTTGGTACTTGGAATCATATTCTCTGGTTTTCTTTCACAGATGGTTAAAATTTAGAGGTCCATGAGTGAGCATGAAAAATTAGATCAAGTAGAGATCACATTCAACTCTGAAAAATATAAAAATATATCATTTCATTTCTTGACAAATTATTAGCTCTCTTATGTATATTACACTTCGGCTCAATCTGAAAAACTCTATAGACTTGAGAGCTACTCCAAATGCATTTCATTAATTGAAAAAAAAATCATTGTTTTTTCATACAGAATTATGTAAATAACCTCAAAGTTACAAAACCTTCTCACACAAAGTTTTCAATGGCATAAGGGGTACACAAAGCTTCAACAGATAGACAAAGAGCTAGATTTCACAGAGATTAATCAACAGGACTATGCACCAATCTGATTCGTTGTACAAGTCCAAGCAGGTTCCATGGAAGATTCATTTACGTCGATTCTCTATGAAAGTAAGAGGCCTAAGAAAGATATTAACTGGGAAGAAATATTTAGTTTTCAGAGGATGAGGAGATGTTTAGCAGACATGTTTCTCCGCTATTTTTTAATTTTTTCAGTTGCTCCATCTCTTTCAAATTTGAGTAATTTGGTCCACTTTCGGTTCGTTGATAAGATCAAATATCTCAGGAAGGTAAGATTTTGGCATTGAACGGTAATTTCCCTAGATGTTTACGAAGCCTAATTCATCGGAGCAAGCAATTTCATTATCTGCATATCCCAATTTAACCAGTTTCATCATCCATTTCCAATTATTGACACCAACTAGATGATAATTGGGAATGAAATAGAATGAGTTTTGAGCCTTCTTCTGATTCCAAGCAGTGTCCCTAAACATAGCTTTATAGAAGGTTGCTAGGCTTTAGCTTTCAAAAACCTATGCTACAACGTTTATTTTTTTTGATTCACTGAGTGAGGATCCATTGGGTGCGAGGTTCATTGTGGGCTTTCGGTTTCAAATTTGAGTAATTTGGTAGATCGAAATAAATCTAATTTCAGAGAATAATGCACCTACATTTATAGTCATTACAATAATGATTTACAGGTAGGATTAAAAGCAGAATAATACTTAGAACTAAGACGAGGAGACAGAGCACACTGAGGAGCTAGAGTAGATGACGAGGAGGCAGAATGGGCATGTCGAGGATGTATGGCAGACACTAGGAAACCCTAAAAAAATCCTACAAACACAAAAAAAAAGGAAATTAGTATTAAAACTAGAAAAATAAGCATAAAGAAAACAAGAAAAACAATAACTGGCTAACCTCTCCTTTACCTTCGCTTGCTCCCCTACTGGTTCAAGATCAGCGCAACACAAGCAAAAAGCACACATAAACAACCCTCTACAACAATCATTGCCAATAGAAAACTCACAGCACTCTCCAATGGTAACGCAACACAAAAATGATTGAAATATTCTTGTGGTCTTGGGGCCACTATATTTATAACAAAAAATTTGGCTAAAATTTTAAACAAAGTTCAGTCGAACTAATACTCTCGCCGAACTATTGGGAGAGTGAAATTTTTGGATGTGTTTCTCACATATGTGTAACCCAACTTCACATTTTTACCCATATATATATATTTACCTTAGAGTGGGGAAAAGGATCTTGTAGTCGTGGATGAAAATAAATCCTAAGTTGCATAGCTCTACTCAAGCCTCGAGTGTGCAAATGGGACTAGAAAAACGAAGACATTGTGGTAAATGACTCCAAACTAACCCTAGATCACATCCATCATCAATAATAGACCCTATACATTTGTACAGTCATGGTTATATAACCTTTACATTGTGAAGGATCTTTTGTTCGATTAAACCTTTTGTGAGCTGCAGTAGTATTATCATGCACCATAAGTGAGTTAAATAATATTATTCCAATTAATTGTAACTTAGGAGCTTTTGTAACCTTAATACATGGTGATTGTTTCTTATGTGTAGAGGATGTGTCTCTTTTCAAAACATATATCTTCTACAAGGTCAATATGTCCATTATTTTAAGCATGAAAAAGGAAGAAGAATGGACTTATGTTATCGATATTGTAGAATATATATGTGTGTGTGTGTGTGTGTGTGTGTGTGTGTGTGTGTGTGTGTGTAACTTTGGTGGAATATTCATGGTAAAGAGAATAGATCCTAGTGGTTCATCAAAATGCAGATAAATATGGGACTATTATCATTCCTTTATTTCTTTCTAAATAAATATATTTTTAAGATAAGAATTAAAAAATAAATAAAAATATTAGAAGAATACAATAAGGATATTACATCTAACTTTGTACTCTTGCATTCCATAATGAATTTTCTCAAACCTTTAAATAGGCTTCATCATAACAAATGCAATGGGCTATGTAATACCATGGACTTGTTAACCATGGTAATTGAGAGATGTTGTATTGTTGTGTTATGTAGACATGTTTACTCAGTAAATTACATAAAATTAAATAACACAACTTATCTTTATTATCTGAATTCATGATTCTTCTGTGATCCATATTATGAATGTTGAGAGATCTTTTAGGAAAAATCACATAAAATAACTTTTAGTCGATGAGTTTCAAACCATCTAGTGTGGTTCATCTTCATGATAAGATGAAGAACAAGATCATGGCTCTCGATTAAATAGAATAAGAGATGTGTTTTATAGTCGTTAGAATATAACAACTAGTTTTCACTAAATAGTTATCATTGATTAATAAATAAATTTTGATTAAAACAAAGTAATGCATGGAAATTAGTTGTAAAAAAGAATTAAATTATTTCTATTAATATTATTATTTTAATCAAAACTAGGTGAGTAATAATAAGGTCAAACTTAGTTATTATAAACAATACAACTAAAAAATATGAATAACAAACTGAACACAAATAAACAAATAATAAATGAATAAACAAGATAAAATAATCAAGTCAAATTTATCTATTCTAAATAATAAAACTAAAACTAGTAATAAGGAAATGGAAAAAATAAAATAAGTAAAATATAAATATAAATCAAGATAATGAATTAGCTCAACTTTACTATTTAAATCAAAAAAATTGTAATATTCCCAAATAGGGAATGTAGCAATACAAGACAGATATGCAGAGAAATAACGCAGATCATCTAATAAGAGGCAGGAGGCCAATATGGAGACTCTTTATTTACATTTATAACAGAAAAATATATGCATAAGATGGCCCATAATATTTACAACAGGAAATAGAAGTCTCCAATAGAAGAAAATCCTCAAAAAGAGGTGCTGTAATATCATGTACAGAATAAAAAAGGCTTGACAACTTTATTTTATTGAGTTGCAGCAGCTGAAGGTTACACTTTAGATCTAGAGAATATAAGTGCATGAAATGTTAGATCTATAATAGATTCATACACTAAAGAGGCTCCTCTTTCAATCCGCCTTTGGGTTTCCAGCAAAACACCATGTACATGAAGTAGATATGAGATCTAAGTTACAGATATGCAGAAATATTCAGATATTCCGAAGTATTCAGAAACATGCAGATCAGATCTGAAATGAACAATATATAGATCTTCTCTAATGGATCTCCAAAGTGAAAGGCAGATCCCCAACACTTGAAAACCAACTCTACAGATGGTATGCCAAAACACCGTGCAACTTCACCTACAGGAATAACATAGTTATGGAAGCATTACTGCACTGTAGGGTTTAGAATATGTTTGGCCACATGAAAAGATCTGAAAATGGTGCTCCAATGATCCAATACTCTCTTGCCAATGGGATAGAAGCCTTCCCCATTGAAAAGGAGCACTAGAATGGTCTAGATCTGAGTAGATCTATCTTCCACTTGCTGCAGCTTTCAAGGACAACCAAACCCTCAATAGGATTTGCATTGTATTTGGAAGAAGAAGCTTGGCCTCAAGCCAGATAGTGGACTATGCAATACAAGTCTCTCCCAAGAGCTACTCAATGGAAAGAGGTGGGATTCCTGATCAGGAACACCCAATGCTAAACAACATTTGCAATCTAGGCTAAACAACAAAAGAAAGCTTGTATGTCTAAACAGACAATACTTCAGAAATCTAATATCATTCAAAAACCTTTTCATGTTTCCATCCTCTTCCTTTTATAAGTTAAGAGCTTGTAAACCCTAAACCACCTTCAATGAAATAACTTCTTTCACATAAGCCACCTCCATATAAAACTATGTTGTGCCTCATTGAGGGCCACTCCTCCAAGATAGCACTGTAGATTTGGTCATGTTTGACCCAGTCCAAATATCGAGCCCCTTTCACACCTAAGGGTGCTTTATTACATAGCCAATATTTAGCCTTTTTCACATTTGGCATTGATTTATTTACTATTTAGGAGTTTTATGAACCTCCTTTACATTTTTATTCTCGAAACAGAAAAATAAAACAAAATTGAATATTCCCATTAGCTTAGGACTAATTGGGAATATTACAATCCTCCCCTCTCAAATGTTGCTTGTCCTCAAGCAACTGATAAGGTGAGTGCTGCAACTCTTTCTCCTCCATTGGTGACACCATCATGTGATAAGCTCCCTTCATAAGCTAAGTGTTCACCAATCCAGCCCTCCATGAATTTTTCCTCCAAAGTTCTCATGAGATGCAGATAGTCCATCCCACAAGGAGACAATAACTCAAATGAAACAAACATGGCTTGCCCAATGTCCTCCCTGAAACATGTAGCATAAGATACATGGATAACCTCCATCCCATGGGGCACATGCATACCTCCTGTCCTCCCTCCATACATTCCCATAAAAAGTACAAGTATATCATCAATGTATGGAAGCAAGACAATGTACAAACAAACAGAAATTTGTGCATATGGAGGTGGGTCATAGTCCCACATGTGGAACCAGTGCAGTGCATCTCCTGCCTGCATCAGATCTAGATGTGGTAAGTGGATTCTCCACCACTTACTTGCTGCATATGTTATCTCACTATGGCTAAAAGTGTGAGATATATTTGGTGCCTTAGGAAAGCACCCATCATGAAACAAGATCTCCCTTTGTCCACCAAGGGAGTGGCCAAGTTCAGAAATTTTTGTGGCCCAATGTTGGCCATGAAGTTTACAAGATAAAATACTCCTCCTTAGAGTCATGTCCTGAATAAAAATGGTGAAATAATTCATACAATCAGAAAATAAAACATTTTTTACATGAACATGTTCTTCACCAACAATCCTCCTCATACAAATGGAGTGGTGTATAAATCTATCTCCTCTCTCAAAAGAAGGGAGAGATGGCTGAAACAACTCTTTCATAGAGTCATATTGCTGCCCCAACTCCACATGGTCCATGCATTCATGAAAATTTTGATGTAGTTCTCCTTCAAATCCTTCCCATTCAAAGCTTCTCATGATGATGTTGTAGATCCTCATAGAATAGGTGTGGCTGAAACGAAACTCTTTGTAGGCCCTTTATAGCAACTTCTCCTTGATCTTGGTAGCTCTAGATAAGAAGATGCTACCATGATGATAGATGACTCCTTCATGGACTAGATAGCCCTCTTCATGCAGCTGGTCATCAAGTATCATACAAGTGTGAAGATCCTTGGAATAATCCACCAAAAGTTGGGATTTCCAATATGGATCTAAACTGCCCAACAATGACAGCATTGATGATGTATCAACAGAATTGGCTGTCATATTTTTTCTCTCCTCCTTGACATCTCCCATGCCAAAGGTATATGTTGGAAGGTCATTCCTTCCATTCTTCTCCTCCCACAACGCAGAATTAGAAATGAGACTGGGTGATGATGATAAGGGAAGAAGATCTCCCTCCTCCTTGAGCCTACCCAAGCCTCCCAACACTGTATCATTGTCTTCCAATGCTCCCATCCCTCCTAGATCTGAATTTGGTGAATTATGTTGTGAGATATCTCCCACAAAAACTGAATCAAGTGGCCCCCCTAGTGGTTTACCACTAGATAAGAGTGTCCCATGCAGCAGCCTCATGAGCATGATAGATGGGACTGTAAGGTCCTTGCTTCCACTGCGCAAATCCATCTCTGATCTTTGTGTGGAAGTGGGATGTGAGGGATATGAATGCATGCCTTTGATAATTTGAGTTTCACCACTCAGGCTTGTCCACCCATTCCATTTTCAAAGCCTCCCAATCAGTGGTGACTTTTCCCAATGTAATCAACCATTGAACACCCAAAATCACATTGGTGTCCGGTATGTCAACCACAAAGAAGTGATCAACCAATGTATAAGTTCCCATGGTTAATAAAAGTGATGGGACATAATGCATGCATTACATTGTTCTATCTCCTGGGACCAAAACAGAAAATCCCTCAAAAGTATCAGTGGGTATTACCCTCCTTTGCACTAGATGGGCATCAATGAAATTGTGGTTTGCCCCATTATCAATCAAAACATAGACTCTCTAATTCAATATGGAACCTTGAACTCTTAAGTTCAAGTACTTAGGTACTCCTCTCAAAGATGCAAGAGCCCCTCCAATAGGATCAAATTCTCCATCCCCATCTCATGATGGTGTTGGCTCTCCTCCTGCAATGTCAACGCTGTGACCTCTTCTTGGTTCATCTTCTTCTTCCTCCTCAACATCTGAGAAGACCTTTATGTAATGTGCTTTTCCAGTAGCACATCCATGTCCAGGTGCCCATGATTCTTTGCAAGTGAAGTATAGCTTCCTTTTTCTTAGATCTCTCCGGACTTCTTCATCAAGAGGCTTCTTGTATGAGTTCTCCTTGGAAGGAGCAACTTTTTCTTCCATTCCTTTTGAAGGAAAAAAGGGTTTATGCTGAAATTTTGCCTTTGCTTTTGGCAAGGCATCTTGAAGGTCTCTAGCCCTTTCAATAGCATCATGCAGGGTAGTGGGCTTGGTAAATTTAACCAACCCATGAAGAGGTTCATCTAAGCCATCAATGAACATATACACCCTTCTTGCTGCAGAAAAATCAGGAACCATAATAGATAATCTTAAAAATTCAAAAATGTAAGACTCTATATTACCTGATTTCTTTAACTTTGCAAGGCTCATGAATGGTTCCTCTGGATCTCTTTTGTCAAATCTCTCCACTAGCCTTCTAGTGAACTCTGAATAAGTAGTCACATTGGAATGTCCCAATGTAGACAAGCCATGGAACCACCAATCATGTGCTTCACCTTCAAAGTGCAGCGCTGCAATCTTGATAGCCTCCATCTTTGGAACCTTGTTCAACTGAAAGTAGATGTCAAGTTTTTCTACCCATGCTTTGGAAGAACTCTTGGATGACCCATAAAAATTCGATAAAAATAATCTTCCCATAGATTGATGTTGACCATGATTCTAAATGAATCCACCACCTCTATGATGATGCCCTGGTCTTCTTTTGTCCTTGAGGTGACAAAACTGCTAACAACTCAAGTGATCTTTGAATCTCTGATTTTGAGATTCATATTATTCAAAATAGTCTTCAAGGGATTCTTGCTCTTGAAACCCTTCATTTCCCATAGCCAAAAAGGTAGGCATGGTAGAGCGTTGGGAAACTTGTGGCTGATGCACTGGTTGATCATTCCAGTGGTGAGACATGCCAGAGCTTTCTCCAAGATGGAATCCTTTAGGGGATTCTTTGATTCTGTCCAATCTCATCTCTTTGATCTCTCTTGTAAGATCTTTTATGGCTCTCAAAGGGATCTTAGGAAAATCATTTTCTTCTTCTTCACTTCCAGATACAGGAGCTTTACCCTTGTCTTCATTGTCATTGGTGTAATAAAATTTCTTCTTCTGTCTTCTCTTGATATACCTATTCTCTCTGTTAGTAAGAGGTTCTTCTTCTTCAGAAGACATATTGTCTTCTTAGAATGCACAGGCTGTGCCAGGATGATGCTCTGATACCACTGTAATATTCCCAAATAGGGAATGCAACAATATAAGACAGATATGCAGAGAAATAATGCAGATCATCAAAGACAAAGTAGGAGGCCAATATGGAGACTCTTTATTTACATTTATAACAGAAAAATATATGCATAAGATGGCCCATAATATGTACAATAGGAAATGGAAGTCTTCAATAGAAGAAAATCCTCAAAAAGAGATGTTGCAATCTCATGTATAGACCAAAAAAGGCTTGACATCGTTATTTTATTGAGTTGCAACAGCTGAAGATTACACTTTACATCTAGAGCATATAAGTGCATGAAATTTCAAATCTATAATAGATCCATACACTATAGAGACTCCTCTTTCAACCCCCCTTGGGGTTTCCAACAAAACACCATGTACATGAAGTAGATCTGAGATCTAAGTTACATATATGCAGAAATATTCAGATATTCAAAAGTATTCAAAAACATGTAGATAAGATCTGAAATGAACAATATATGGATCTCCTCCAATGGATCTCCAAAGTGAAGGGTAGATCCCCAACACTTGAAAACCAACTCTACATATGGTATGCCAAAACACCCTGCAACATCACCTATAAGAATAACACAGTTATGGAAGAAATACTATGTTGTAGGGTTTAGAATAAGTTTGGACACATGCCAAGATCTAAAAATGGTGCTCCAATGATCCAATACTCTCTTGCCAATGGGATAGAAGCCTTCCCCACTGAAAATGAGCACTAGAATGGTCTAAATATGAGTAGATATAGCTTCCACTTACTGCAGCTTTCAAAGACAACCAAACCCTCAAGAGGATCTGCGTTGTAGTTGGAAGAAGAAGCTTGGCCTCAAGCCAGATAGTGGACTATGCAATACAAGACTCTCCCAAGAGCTGCTCAATGGGAAGAGGTGGGATTCCCGATCAGGAACACCCAACGCTAAACAACATTTTCAATCTAGGCTAAACAGCCAAAGAAAGCTTGTATGTCTAAACAGACAATACTTTAGAAATTTGATATCATTCAACAACCTTTTCATGCTGCCATCCTCTTCCTTTTATAAGTTAAGAGCTTGTAAACCCTAAACCACCTTCAATGAAATAACTTCTTTCACATAAGCCACCTCCATCTAAAACTACATTGTGCCTCATTGATGGCCACTCCTCCAAGACATTGTTGGAGATTTGGTCGTGTTTGACTGAGTCAAAATATCCAAACCCTTTCACACCTAAGGGTGCTTGTTTACATAGCCAAGATTTAGCCTTTTTCACATTTGGCATTGATTTATTTACTGTTTAGGAGTTTTATGAACCTCCTTTACATTTTTATTCATGAAACAGAAAAATAAAACAAAATTGAATATTCCCATTAGCTTAGGACTAATTGGGAATATTACAAAAATATAATAATATGGTGAAATAATAACAATAATGAATAGTAAATAAATAAGAAATAAAGGTACATGAGAAATTATGATTAATAATAATAATAATGATAAGTAAATAAGTATTATAAAAACTTAGGAATACAAGGTAGGGATCTAACACCTGATAATACTCCAAATCATCATTGATAGGTCTCCTTTCAATTTCCAAGGCCTCCCTAAACTTGCGGTGATGAAAATGATCAATCCTTGCAATGACCCTCACCTCTTTAATGCATATGTGATGTTATTTCTTTTCCCCATGTTCTTCCAAAACTGAGCATCGATACCTTCCATGTTTAATGTTAGTGGTGTGCTCATGAATCTTCTAATTATTTGAGCGGCCATTTTCACCAACGTGCGGAGTCCTAAGGAGCAAGGGAAGGCATAAACACCTTTCCCATATTTAGGGTTCAGAGGGTCTTTGATATTAGGGAGAATTAAAAAAAAATCACTACCTCAAATTACATTTTAAAAAAATAAAAAATTAAAAAAAATAATAATAATTATAATTATTAACTATTAATAATTAAAGTAGCATACATCTATTTTAACTCCAAATATATCAAGTGCTAAGAGAGGTCAAATATCTCTAGGTGCAAACATTCAAAAAAATGTTTGCACACTAAAAGATTTGATCCCTCTCAGAACTTGATAGTCCACATTCAAGAAAGATCTAGACTAGTTTTATAGTTTAATTTAACTTTATAATTTTATACTTAAAATTAAAACTAATCATTTTATTTTTATTTTTATAATTTTAATTATAAAAAATTTACAACTGTTGTTTATTTTTTATTTTATTTTATTTTTTACCAAATAAAAAAAAATTGTATTTACATTATAACTTCACCTACCTAATTTTTAGACTAAATAACATCTCTCAACGCAATTACATAAATATAAATAATTATTATTATATATATATATATATATATATATATATATATATATATATATATATATATATATTCTTAACCATTAATGTCAAACCTACTATAATATGTTCGTAATGCAGGCACATAATAAGTGTGTCAATTTTAGTTATTCTTAACCAATAAAATAATAGTATCAAACATATTATAGATATCATTTTTAAGGCCATAATGCAGGTACATAACATGTGTGAGTGTAATTTTCCCTTATTCTTAACTTGACCCTACACTAAGACCCCACAGGGTTGAAAGAAAAGCTAATGCAGATGCTTTTGACACCTCATAAGCTACTATTGCTAAAGACGCCAACTCTTTTTGTTTCCATTATGATGTAATGTGTTGTCCTTGATGGTAACCTACTCGACGAGTTACCTTTTGATAGAAACCTATTTGTTGAAGATGTAAGCTTGATGTCTCTACATGCGAGTTCAGATGTGACAGAGAAAGGAATACCAGTCAGTGACAGAGGAATGATGAAAGTAAAGTTTCAGGAAATATACGCAGGTTTGATGAAGGGAAGCCATGTATATGCAGATGTATACACAAGTTCAATTCATGTATATACGCAGGTTTGATGAAGGGAAGCCACGTATACAATATATATACACAGGTTCAATGAAGGCAAGTCATGTATATATCTAGAATATACGTAGAATCCATGTATACGTAGTTTTGGTGAATAAAATTCATGTATACATGCAGGTATAAAGAAGCAAAGTCATGTATGAGTTGGTGCACTAATTTTAACAATACCAAGGGTCTTTCCCATGGTATTAGCCCAAAAAATTGACCTTAGTAATGGCTATTTGATCCCGTCCAAGAATACCATCAGTACTTGTGTGGTTCTGGCTCATGGTATTGGCTAGGGCTCAAACTATATAAGGAGGTGAAGATCATAGTGCAAAGGGAGGATGAGTGTGTGAATTGAATGAATAATTTAGTCTGAAGTATATCTGCATGGAATGGGCTATAATCAATAGACAAATATGATATTTTGATGCACTCATGAATAAAATAATGGATCAGGCTCTCTAGACCTAAAACGACTATGTATTTGCATGATATGTTTATCAGTTGTTTAGATCTATGGTTTGGTACATAATTGCTGAAGTAAAAGATATGATCTAAGTAAATTTGTTTCTTTGAAGTGTTGCACAACCCTGCAATATTTGCAGATATATACACTGGTTAGTCACAATGTAAGTGTGTATACCCGCGGGTTCGTATCATCAAAGGTGCGTATGGAATTCAGGTTTTTTTTTTAATATTGCTGAAGAAAATGTCTCATCATTTTTGTTTTGTTTATGTTGTCTGTCAATGAAGTCTTCATGAAGATCTTGATTGTTTGAATACTATTTATGATACTAGTTGATTATGTATAAATGATCAGTGACTGGTTGATTAAGAATGATAGATGCTACTAACTGGTTAAGGATTCTGTGAACTTAACAAAGTGTATCTAAATATCTCTGATATGTTCTAAGTCTAGATAGAACTCTAATATCTTAGTATATAAAGATCTATACAGAGGTGTTGAAGCCCCGAAAATTGGGTCTACAACAAGGGGGATACTTACCTGGTCTGGACCTTGGTTAGCATCTCCTTTTCCATTTGGTGTAGTGGGTCCAACTGGAGATAATGGGACCAGTTTCCCAATATGTGTGTGTGTGTTGAGAATTGATATTTCCTTTCTAAAAAGGTTCCTAAGTGAAATGCTTTTATTATATTTATAATCTAATAACATTCAAATTTTATTCTAATTAAATAGAAATATCTAATTCTAAACTAACCCGGGATGTAATATTTCTATTATGTGATCTAAAATGATTTCATATAACAATTGGTAATAAAGATCATTCAACTGTTATGAGAAAAGAATTCAATAAAGATAAACCACTTCCTATAAAAATTTAGACGAAACAGTTGTGAAAAACATATCACATAATAAGCTACTCATACATTAAGCATAAATAAATAGCTATCACCGTACAAAAGTGCCAAATGATAACTCAAACATTCAAGCATCAATATATAAATAACTAAACATGAATATCACTTTAACACAAAGGCATAAATAGTTAAGAGATAAAAGTACCATTTATAACTAGTTCTACTCATGAGCTTCAAGCAATAATGACTTATCTCTTCTTGATCCAACATCCACTAAGAGTAAAAAAGTGCAACATCAGTAGTAGATATTAAACGCAGATATCAATAAATCTTGTTCCATTCATTCATCAAAACCTCCTCTGAGGGTGCAAAAGTGCATGTTTTGAGGACAAGTTTTTGACAAATTTTAGGACCCTTCTCTATATGCATGAGAAGGGTTTAAATACTACTAACTAAATCTAAAAATAATTTATTACAAAAATGTAGGATACGGTTTAAATAACCGTCCTCTTTTTAGGCAAAAATAAAGCAAAACTAATACTAAATCTAGAATTTAAAATTTAACAACTAACTAATTGTGAATCTATTCTTTGGAATTGCAAGCATTTAGCATTGATCTAAGAAGAATAGGCTGGCCGACTTCAGACTTTAACTGTCCTGTGAAAACGGAATCGGCAAGAGCTAGCGCCATCTTCTCGGCAGAATTGATGATACACTTGAGAGTCATACACTGGCTATGTGGTTTTACGAGACATGCCCAGTAAGAATCCCAATTTAAATTTGTTAATCCTTTAATCAATTCTGCCTTTTCTTGGGATTTCTGTTTCCAGTCTGTCTGCAGTTGATGTGCTTTTGGTAGGTATCCTAGAATAGTTTCAGAGATCAGATTTTCCTTGTGTAAATTTTCATTTATAAAATCAATAATATTGTTGGCTACTGTTGTTGCCTCTTCTGCTGCTTGCTCTGCCTTCCTGATCTGTGCATCCCAATTATTAAAAAGTATTTATTTGTGATTTTCATTGATTACAGGTGCACCTGCTCTTTTCCCCTCCTCTATTTCTTGCCAAGCCAAATAGTCAGTAACTCTTTTTTTAGTTAAATCATAATCATGTTGTAAGTCTATGACATGATTAGTGATTTTATCACTTTCTTCACAATAAGAGTTCCATTCTGTCATTTTTTGGCATAATATTTCTTGTTGTTGCAGTAGTTGGTAATTTAAGGAAATAGACTCTGTGATAAATTCTGTGAGCTTGGGATCATCTTTGTGCATCTCTTCCATAACCTGTAGCTATTTCTCTTTTTAGGCCAAACTTTTCTGATATCCAATCTGAATTTGTTGAAAATCTTGCTGTAATTTTTCAAGTTGTTTCTGAGCTTCATTGTTAGCATTGGCTTGTTGCAGCTGTTGTTGCAAGACCTGTACCTGATTTTCTTTCTCATTCAATAATTGTCGTACCTCAGATGCTTTGTCAATGGCTGTAGAGGCATAAGCTCCTGTGATATGAGATAATTTAGTGAGATTCTCAGTTGGATCAGTAGTAGGATCTTGCCATAGAACATCTAGGTGTTCTGCATCATGATAGAGCACATTTTCTAATTTCCTTTTCTTCCTTTGTCTTCTTACCACTGCTTTGTGTTGTGGACTATAGAATACATCAAGAGGAGGAATTTCCTCTATCTTGAGCATGGGTTCAGAGGATGGGGTTATGGGAATGTGTCATGTTTCTAAGACAATGGTAGTTACTCCTGTGACTATATTTATTGTTGTCTATACATTTCTCACAGGTGTCTGTGTGTTTTGTGCTTCAATATTAATCAAATCATTGAATGTTTCCCATTCCTTATCTAATTCAATTCTGATTGTTGATTGCTGTACAATGAGAGGGGGAAGATTTAACTGTGGAGAGGTTGAAATCTGTTGCTATGAGAGCTCTTTAGACTGGGTAGTATCCTTTACTGACCCTTCACTTTTAGAGTGTTCAGAGGTTTCTCTTCAAGACTTTGACTTAGATCTATTTGTTCCTAAACTTCTACTGAGACTGATACTAGGAGTTGGTTCTCTTATGGGTTCCAAACGTAATTTATCCAAAGGGATAGTAGTTAACCTCCTTTCTCTGTATATTTTGAATTCTTGAAACTTTGCTGGAGGAAACCGTATTTGAGCTGAATGTAGAATTTCTTTAAGTGTGCCTTTTTCTTGGAACATATCATCAAAAAGATCTTATTCTTTAGAAAACACTCTTATCTTGACTACAATAATGACATTTTTAACAATATCATATGGATCAAATGGTCTTCTTGGAAACTTGAACAAATTTAAACATGTAATATTGTTTACTTCTTTAAATGCATGACAAACATCAAATAATGAAAAGGCCCCATAGGCCACAGGAAATTGAGGCCAGATAGCCTTCTTCTTATCCTTCAACTCTTTAGTCAAACCTCCTTCTCCGCAGGTTTGATAAGCAATTTCTCAGGCGATGAGTTTATCAGGAACATACAATGGTAAAACATGAGGAGAAGAAAAACTTCCAAAAACCCTAACATATGTAAACAGTTCTTCTCCAAACCATCTCACAATAGGTAGGATGTCTACCTCTGCTTCAGGAGAAAACCTTGGAGCATCTTTATCATACAATATTCTATACAGGGGCAACATGATGCCATGGAAAATCTTGTAAAAATAGGGAATGAACTTTGAATCCCACAATTCTTTGTGATAAACATGAATGGGAAGGGGATCTTGAATTGTCCATTTCCAACCCATTAAAGGAAACTTAGAAACATAACAGATTGAATCCATCACATAAGTAGATAAGTAAAAAGGAGGATAAATCCTCTGAGAAATAGTTCTTTTAAACCGATAATTCAAAACAGCCGTGGCTAAATTGTCAGATAATATCTTAGCCCAATCCACAATAGTAGCATTAACAACAACATTCAATAATGGTAGCCATTCAAATGAAAACTGATTAATGTCAGGCTTTCCAAAAATTCAACAGAGCATAGCAGCAGCAAAGCAATATGGAGAAGTGAGAGAACCAGTGCTATATATACCGTGTTTATCTTTCTTCAGTGGTTCGTCTCTTCTTGACCAGTCCTTGGTGCATTCTGCCAAGTTTTCATTTTCTTTGGAAAACTTCTCCATAAACTGTTTGTTATAAGTTGCCTGTGGCTCCAGCAAATGATACATGAGTCTAAAATCTTGTGGAGTAAATGAGCCAATGAGCTCTTGACCCTGAGTCTCAAACTGTCTGTTTGTAATATCAGTACTATCGAGTACCCATTTAACCATGTCCATGTATGGAAGAATTCTAGGTCTCGCTGCTACTCGGTGCAAGAATGAACAAGCTAACTCTGTAATGGATGCATCAGAAGACCCATGTGAGCCTGTAGTAGCTGTAACCTCCATTACTCTGGGGTTCTCTTCCTCAAGTAGATTATACATGCTCTCCCAAGTAGTGATACCAGCGTCTTTGTTACAGACGGTGTCTATGTATAAGGGCGTCATCTCTTTGTCCTCAGAACTTAGAACCTTGTATTTCTTTCCCATAATACTCTAAATACTGCTTTGTATAGTTCTCAGTTCTTCGCTCCTGTAGTTCACGAATTAAGTGAGAATAATGATAGAAAAAAAAGGTGACGAGAAGGTTTTAAATGTTGAAAATGTATAAAATATACCACCTTACGTGAAATAACTCTTCAATCAGAACGAAACCATTTTTCATTAATGAGTGACAACCAATTCATTGATTAACATTAAAGTGCATAACCAGGTCTCGATTTATGGAAAGATTTGTTTTCATATAATGAGCCTTTAAAGATCTGCGATAAGGCGATCTGCGATTTGCTTCGCAATATCGCAAAATCGCAATATTGCAGATTGCAATCTCGTAGAATTACATTAGCACAATATTGTAACATCGCAAAATCGCTATATCGCAATATCGCAAGATCGCAAGACATAACATATGACAAACACCCGTTAATGCATTTTCTTGCGAGACGCGATTTGCGATATTTGTTATCGCACATCAGCGGTTTGAGGTTTTTCAGCGTAAGATATGACATTCTAAGCATGCGATGAAATGAATGTAGTTTCGCATCACGATCTCACTATTTTTTGTGTTCCACTTATGAAGAGGCATTCATTACTTTTTTGCGACACGATATTCCTTAAAGAGTGATTTTATTCTATGTTATCATAAAACTTAAGTTTTTTAGATTTTTCAAGGAATATTTTCCTAATTTTATGATAGTAAGTTTTATTGAAGAAAGAAAAAACAAGTTCTAAAAAGAAAATATTTTTTAAATTTTTTGATTAAGGGTCCCCATTTATTTTAGTATTAGTGATAATGCTAAATAAAAAGGGGGGTTTTTGCTGGCCACAACAAGAGGTTCGTCCACAAGAAAGTGTGTATACACGTTGGTTGCAGTAAGTAAAGTAGTGTATACAATTTTTTTATGACTGATCACTGTTGAAGTTGATTTTGATTGTTAATACAGAAGTCTGGGTTTAATGATGTGATCTGGTTACAGTGACCTCACTGTTGTGTTTGAATATTGGTTGAAGGTTATTAGTGTTGATCTACAAATTGTGTTGTGTTGAAGCTATTGGATCCAGTGTGAAAATTTATGAAACATAATATGCAATGGTTTTGAGGGTTGAAGCCTTCAGTGTTGAAGTCGAAGCTTCTTGAAAGTAGAAGTTGGTGATCATTTCAGGGGGTTGAAGCTCCCTTCTAGTAGTGGTTGGTAAACAAGATCAAGGGGTTGGAGCTCCTTTCCAGTAGCATCTGGAGAACGAGAGAAGGTTGCAGTCTTCTGCAGGTGGGTGCCTGCGTACTGGTATGATTCTACACTAGTACACCATTGTAACTAATTTTCTATATAATAAATATTGAATACAAAGACGACAACATCGATGGTTTTCTCCCGGCTTGGGTTTCCACCTTAAATCTTGGTGTTCATGTGTGATGATTTTGTGTGATTATTTATTTTGTTATTACTGCACATGTTTACTGCTTAAATTTCTTATGCATAACTGATGAACTGGTCTAAATAAAGTTTCTGAAGAATTATTTGAACATTAAGTTATATAGGTATACCCATGTTTCATTTTAGAAATCCAAGTGTATACGCTATTTGAATTAATTAGAATCATTTATAGAAATAAGTAAAGAAAATAAAAGATTGTGTATAGTGATTCAACCCCCCTCTCAGTATTTTTCCCAACAATTGGTATCAGAGCAGGTCCTTCTGAAGAAGCTTAATTGCTAGAAGGAATATCATCCAAGATGATAAATCAAGACGGAACAACATCTATCAAACCACCAATATTCAATGGAAATAATTTAATCTTTTGGAAGACAAGAACAAGATCCTATCTTCAATCTCTTGGAGCAGATGTTTGGGAAATTGTTGAAGGCGGTTACCAATATCCAGCTACAGTTCCCATAGATCCAGCATAAAGGAAGAACTATGAAACTAATTCGAAAGTTGTTAATGCATTATTGGGAAGTCTGACAGAATCATAATTTGTCAAGGTTATGCAGCTAAATATCGCAAAGGAGATATGGCACAAAATAATTCTAAGCTATCAAGGAGATGCCACGGTAAAAAGTGCTAAACTCCAATCTCTCATAATTCAATATGAAAATCTCAAAATTCATAATGATGAAATCATTGCTAGTTTCCTTTTGCGTCTAGATGAGATTGTAAATCGTATGATAAATCTCGGTGAAGATATAGGATATACAACTTTAGTAGAGAAAATATTAAGATCTTTAACTCCTAAATTTGATTCAAAAGTGTCTGTTATTGAAGAGATGTAGGATCTACAGACTCTTATTGTTGTTCAACTTCATGAGATCATCGCTGCTTTTGAAATAAGAAAAGGAGGTTCATCTGAAGTCAAAGAAGCCGATTTTAGAGCTACTGCAAAAGGAAAGGACAAGGAAGAAAAAAAGAATCAGGGTATGTATCAGAAGAAGATAAGGTAAATTTTGTAAAGAAACTTCAACTTAGCACTGGAAGGTTCAGAGGTAAGCTTCCATTCAAATGTTTTTCTTTGGGAAGAGTGGGTCATTATGCTGCTAAATCTCCTCATAAAGATAATTAGGATAAGGGAAAGGATTTAGCAAAAGGTAATAGGAGACGATTTTTCAATACAAAAAGTTACTATACTCATGAAGATAGTGATGGCTTGTCAAATAGTGAAGAAGGAGAATCTGATCAAGATCTTAGACTGCTCATGGCATTTAAAAAAGACACTAGTGAGGCTAAAATATACTTTTATGGATGCTTTAGAAGAAAATGATTTTCTTGAAGAAATCACTCAACTAAAGCTATGCTTGGAAGAGAACAAAATAACCATAGATACTCTAAATAATCAACTCATAGAAAAGGAGAAGAACAATGAGAAATTATAATGTGAAATAGTAAGTCTAAGAAAGGAAATTGAGAAAGTAAAAACTCTAAATCTTATATTTCTAAAGGATCTGAAACCTTAGATGAAATTATCAAGGTTCAAGGCTCTCCTCTTATGAAGACAGGTCTTAGATATATTGGTGAATTTTCTTAGTCATAAAAGTCCTCAGCTGCAAGCTATTTAAATGTCGTAAAATCTAGCTAGCAAAGTTTCATCACTCAACAAAACAACAAAGATAATGCTCAAGTAAAGTGTGACCATTCGAATTCAAGGATGAACAATAATAGAAGTATCAGTTAAAAGGTAAACAACACTAGAAGGTTCTATGATCACGGAAATTTATTCTTTAATGGAAAATGTTTCTCATGTCATAATTTTTGCACAAATTTTCTCAATGTGTTTCATACAAAACCATCATGACCAGAGAAGCAAGAAAGAAAATAAATGAGACAGGAATAAAGAAGAATAATTATAACAAATTTTCTCCTCTTCAAGATGAAATTGAATGTTCATTTTGCAATAAATTTGGACATGAGGAATGTGAATGCAGGAAAAAACTACAGCCAAAAGAACAAATATCCACAAGTTCTAAGGTATGGAGAAGGAAGGACATACAATTCAAAAGCTACGACATAGCTTTATTTGCAGAAGGAGAAGAAAATAAATGGTACATTGCTAGCGGATGTTCAAAACATATGACAGGTGATAAAGACAAAATTATTTCATACAATGCATTAGAAAAGGAAAAGAATGTTACTTTTGGAAATGAATCTCTTGTTGTCATTAAGGGTAAAGGATATGTTTTTCTAAAAGAAAAGGTTAAAGGTAACAATTTCATGTATGTTGATGGATTAAAGCATAAATTTTTTAGTGTTAGTCAAATTTGTGACCAAGGAAATGAAGTTGTCTTCCGATAAAAAGAGTGTTTTGTTCGTGAACTCGACACAGGAAAGACCGTAATAAAAGGAACAAGAAAACCAAGCAATCTGTATATATTGAAAGGTGGCCAAGAAAAATGTTATCTAGGCAAATCTGTGAAAAACTGGTTATGGCACAGAAGATTGGTACATTCGATATTTTCTCAAATAAACAAATAAAGTAGACTCAAATTTGTTCGTGATCTACCCAATATCATTTTACTAGAAAGTACCATATGCAATTCATGCCAATTCAATAAACAAACCAGGTTCCAATTTAATGCCAAAGAAGGATCAGAAAGTAAGCCTCTTGAACTTATACATACTGATTTGTGCGGGCCTGTAAGGAAAAATTCACCTTGTTGAGAACAATACTATATCTTATTCATTGATGACTTTTTTAGAATTTGTTGGATTGGTTTATTGAAACACAAAGATGAAGCATTTGAAAATTTTAAAGTCTTCAAAGCTTTAGTTGAAAATGAATTAGATCTAAAAATCAAATATGTCAGATCTGATTGAGGAGGAGAATATATATTAGATGAATTCTTTGATTTCTGTGAAAAGTATGGGATAAAAAGACAGTTCTCTATAGTTGGAACTCCACAACAAAATGGCATGGTAGAAAGAATGAATAGAACAGTTCAGCGAATGGCTTGTGCTATGGTTGATGAATCTAGGACTCCTGACACCTTTTGGGGTGAATCTGCTCATACCGTAGTAAATATTCTCAACAAGGCTCATCTTCATGTTAATAGTGATAAAACTCCTTGTGAAATTTGGTATGGTAATACTCCTACTGTGAAGTAATTTAAAGTTTTTGGAAGAAAATGTTTTATCAAAAATAATGATGAAAAACTTGGAAAGTTTGAACCTAGAGCAGATGAAGGAATACTTCTTTGTTACTCTTTTAGAAGTAAAGCATACAAATGCTACAATAAGAGACTTTGGAATATTGTTGAATGTATTGATGTTGTGATTGATGAAACACTCAGAACTCCCAAAAGGGAAATAACAACAAATGAGGATGATGATGATGATGAATTCTTTCCATCATCCAATCACAATGATATAGAAGAAGAAAATAATGAAGCACCTGAAGAAGATACATCAAAAAGGGCTCCATCTAGGTATGTTCAAAAGAATCATCCAGAATCTCAAATTTTGGGAGAAAAGGAATCAAAGGTACAAACAAGAAGAACACTTGTAGGATCTCCTAGTTATCTAGCACTATTATCCACCATTGAACCAAAAAATGTAAATCAAGCTAGTAAATATGAATTTTGGATTAAGGTCGTGAATGAAGAACTGGATCAAATTGAAAATAATAATACTTTGGAATCGGTTCCAAGACCTCATGATAAAATGTTATTGGAACAAAGTGGATATTCAAAAATAAGTTAAATGAAAATGGAGATGTAAATAGAAACAAAGCTAGACTTGTTTGTAAAGGGTATGCTCAACAAAAAGGTATAGAATTTGGAGAAACATTTGCACCAGTAGCCAAAATTGAATCCATAAGAATGTTTCTTGCATTTTAAATTTTTCAACAATTCAATATTTATCAAATGGATGTAAAATATTCTTTCCTTAATGGTGATCTAGAAGAAGTTTATATAGAACAACCAGAACTATTCATTCTGGGAAATGATGAATTTTTTTTTTGTAAACTTAAAAAGGCCCTATATGGTCTAAAACAATCCCCACGAGCATGGCACTATCACCTTGACAAATATATTCAATAAGAAGGTTTCATAAAAGGATCTGCAGACAGTAACTTATACAAAAAAATTGAGGATGACAAACTGTTAATTATTGTTCTTTATGTTAATGACATGATTTTTGGGAGTAATGAAGAATCCATGAGTCAAAAATTTGTTTTTGTTATGCAGCAGGAATTTGAAATGTCTTTACTTGTGGAAGTAACATATTTTCTTGGCTTACAAGTGCAACAAGCAAAAGATGGCATATTTCTCTCACAAGGAAATATCTCAAGTAGATTCTAAAGAAGTATGGGATGGAAGACTACAAACTTGTGAGCACTCCAATGGTGACCGGATGTAACCTCATTTCTCATGATGATTCAACCATGGTAAACCAACCAGAGTATAAATCTATGATTGGAAGTCTGCTTTACCTAACATGGACTAGATGGGATATCATGCATGTAGTTGGGATTGTTGGACGATTCCAAGCTAATCCAAAGGAGTCACATCTTCAGGTAGTAAAAATAATATTCAAATATCTACAAGGAACTCAAGATTTTTTTCTATGGTATCCCAAGAACGTTGATCTTACTCTCCATGCTTACAGACATGCAGACTGGGCTAGAAATGTTGATGACCTGAAAATCACTAGTGGAGGTGCATTTAATATGGGGCCCTGATTAGTATCATGGTTCAAAAAGAAACAAAGTTCCATTGCTTTATCTATAGTGAAAGAAAGATATGTGGTTTTTGCATCATGTTTCACACAAATTCTCTGGATGATGCAGACATTACAAGACATTCAAATTAAATATTCTCCTCCCATCTACATCCTATGTGATAATACAAGTGTCATTAGTATCTCAAAAAGTCATGTTATGCATTCCAAAACCAAGCATATTCCCATCAAGTATCACTTTTTACAAGAACAAGTGCTTGAGAAAAAGGTTCAATTAGAGTATGTTCCCTCCAAAGAACAAGTTGCTGACATATTTACTAAACTACTTTCCAGAGACGCATTTGAATATCTCATACAAAATTTGGGAGTTGTCTTTGCCTCATTATGTTTTTAAACTTATTTGATATGATTGATTTCATAGGCTTAATTTTGGTATGCAGGTTTCATGATGCATAGTCGCGTATATACGCGAGTTTCTCTCCATACAGTCACGTATGGATCCTTCTGTCATAAAATCGGTGGGTCAACCTTCAAGAAAAGTATTCATCATGTTACTGAAAGATATGATTTGGTGCTGATGGGATGCACTGGTTTAGGGGGAGCATTAGCCTTGCTGGGTATAATGCATTGATTGTCATTCTGTTGGTTGCTAAAGTTTGTTCAATGATCTCTCTCTATCTAGGTACTTTGGTCTTGTTTATAAATCCATATATGTAATTTGATGTAAGGGTCATGTTGAGACCTATGATGTAAATATTGTCATATTCAATCATGTATGGACTTCTTCAAATATGTAAATCCACTTGGTTGGGTGTTTGAGTAAAAAATTTCAACCCACTTGGTTGGGTAGTTGAGTCAAATATGTAACCCCACTTGGTTGGGTAATTGATGTATGTATGCATCCTTGGTGATACAAAAGGTTCATTAGGGGAATTTTGAGGTCTAAAATGGGCCTCCTAAGGAAATTATAAAATAATATTGGAAATAATAAAATAATATTTGATGACATCATCAAATTTTAGAGGGAAAGATGAAAAAACTACTTTTTCAACTCATATTTTCAATTTATCTCCCAAAGTTTTTACTAAAATTTTGAGCGGGAGTACTCGTTGAATGAAAAATTTAATTCCTCATCCAAGGAGTACCCATGTTGCATACTTTTGATGGACCATGCTACACGAAAAATGAGGAATACATAAAAATCAATAGACCTTGCTACATGAAAAATGAGGAATACATAAAAACGTGATTGTAATCACGTTTTCATGTATTCCTCATTTTTCGTGTAGCAGGGTCCATCAGAAGTATGCAACATGGGTACTCCTTGGATGAGGAATTAAATTTTGCATCCAACGAGTAATCTCACTTGATATTTGAATAAAAACTTTTAGAGATAAGTTGAAAATACGAGTTGAAAAAGTAGTTTTATTATTTTATTATTTTTTAATATTTTTACCCTTTTACTTAAAAAATGGTGAATCGCCCCCCATGGTTGACATCATCATCTTGAATCCTATTGGTTCTTATAAATTTTATTTTTGTTGTACATTTTTCTTAGGAGACCCATTTTAGACCTCAAAATTCCCCTAATATGATAGAGTCATGTATTTCATTTCAAATATGTTTTGAAGCTTTAGCATGTGTTCAGGGGAGTATGGCTGGTATAGTGCAGCGCCAATCTGGGCATCCTTGTATCGGTTCACCCTTTGCCCTTAATGTCAAAGGGGTAGAGTAACGTGGTGTTTGAATAATGCTTATGATTGATGTTTCTAATAGGTATCTACAAGTTGTGGTGATCAAACACCAACATGGTTACCATCAAGTCTAAAGGGGGAGATTGTTGGCATTATGATGTAATGTGTTGTCCTTAATGGCAACCTACTGGACAAGTTTCCTTTTGATAGCAACCTATTCATTGAAGATGTAAACTTGATGTATCTACAGGCCATTTCAGATGTGACAGAGAAAGGAATACCAGTCGGTGATAGAGGAATGATGAAGGTAAAGTTTCAGGAAATATACGTAGGTTTGATGAAGGGGAGTCGTGTATATGCATAAGTATACACAATTTCAATTCATGTATATACGTAGGTTTTGTGAAGGGAAGCTGTGTATACAATATATATACACATGTTCGATGAAGCCAAGTCATGTATATATCTAGAATATATGCAGAATTTGTGTATACGCAGTGTTGTTGAAGAAAAGTCACGTATACACATGGGTACAAAGAAGCAAAATCAGGTATGATTTGGCACACTAATTTTAACAATATCAAGGGTATTTACCATGGTATTAGCCCAAAATATTGAGCGCAGTAATGAATATTTGATCTCGTCCAAGAATACCATTGGCACTTGTGTGATTTTGGCTCATGGTGTTGGCTAAGGCTCAAACTATATAAGGAGGTGAAGATCATAGTGTAAAGGGAGGATGAGTGTGTGAATTGAATGAATACTTTAACCTGCAATATAAATGCATGGAATGGGATATAATCAATAGATAGATCTGATATTTTTATGCACTCATGAATACAATAATATATCATGTTCTATAGACCTTAAATGACTATGTATTTGCATGATTTGTTTATGAGTTGTTTAGATCTGTGGCCTGGCACATAATTGCTAAAGTAAAAGATATGATCTGAGTAAGTTTTATAATTTTAAGTGTTGCGCAACCCTGTAATATTTTCACATCTATACGTTGGTTAGTCACTATGAAAGTGTGTATACTTGTGGGTTTGTATCATCAAAGGCACGTATGGAAGTTATGGTTTTTTTGAAGATTGGTGAAGAAAAGGTTTGATAATTTCTGTTTTTGTTTATGATGTATGTCAATGAAGTCTTCATGTAGATTTGGATTGTTTGAATATTGTTTATGCTACTAGTTGATTATGTATAAATGATTAGTGACTGTTTGATTGAGAATGATGGATGCTACTGACTAGTTAAGGATTATGTGAATCTAACAAAGTGTATCTAAATATCTCTGACCTTTTCTAAGTCTAGACATAACTCTAATTTCTCAGTATATAAATATCTATACGCAGGTTCATCCATAGGAAAGTTAGTATACACGCGGGTTGCAGTAATTAAAGTATCTTATACAATTATTTTATGAATTATTAGGGTTGAAGTTCATTCTACGTGTTAATACAGAAGTATGGGTTTAATGATGTGATTTGGTTACAGTGATCTCATTGTTATGTTTCAAGATTGGTTGAAGGTTATTAATGCTGATCTACAAATTGTGTTGTGTTAAATTTGTTGGATCCAGTGTGAAAATTTATGAAACGTGATTTGCAGTAGTTCTGAGGGTTGAAGCCTTCAATGTGGAAGTCAAAGCTTCCCGCCAGTAGAAGATGGTGATCATTTCATGGGGTTGAAGCTCCCTTCTAGTAGTGGTTGTTAAATGAGATTAGGGGGTTGGAGCTCCCTTCCAGTAGTAGCTGGAGAATGAAATAAGGTTGCAGCCTTCTACAGGTGGGTTCCTGCATACTAGTATGAGTCTGAACTAGTACATCATTGTAATAATTTTTCTATAAAATAAATATTGAAGATAGAGATGGCAACAGAAGTATTTTTCTCCCGACTTGGGTTTCCACCTTAAATCTTGGTGTTCATGTGTGATTATTTTGCGTGATTATTGATTATGTTATTGCTTCACATGTTTACTGCTTAAATGTCTGATGCATAACTCATGAATTGGTCTAAGTATATTTTCTGAAGATTTATTTGGACATTAAGTTGTCTGGGTATACACATGCTTCATTTCATAAAGTTGTGTGCTTACGATAGTTGGATTAATTAGAGTCATGTATAGAAATCAGTAAAGAAAAGAAAATATTGTGTATATTGATTCACCCCCCCCCCTCACAATGTTTTTCTCGACACTTTTCTGCACAAAATTTCTACACGCCCCAATATTCTACCATATATAGATATGGTGAAATGGATTATTGACAACCTCAACATCGGAGATAGAACCTTCATAACAAGAAAAGGCACAATGATAGGGTTGTTCAAAGCAGAATATTTGTAGAAAATGTACCACATTCCAGACCCCCATAAGGTGTATGATAAATATTTTCTAACACAATTCGAAAAGGAGAATAAGTTGTAGTCGGATCCCATAAAGCAATGGACAAGTAACCCTAATAAGCATAAACATGATCATAAGGGTATGTATTCCATTGCTTCTCTTGATGGTCCCTACTATTATATTTCCACTATGATTTCTAGAATTTTTGGTCAACCCAATACTAGTAAATTCTCTGTTGAATGGGTTCCCCCTATGGAAGTCATCACAGGCTCCTACACCATGGACTGGGGAACCATTTTTCAAATAGTATTGCTACCGAGATTCTTGATTACAGGAAAAATCATTCTCTTTCATCTAAGATCCTTCCCCCATTATATATGAGTGCCTACATTATGGATGCAGTGTGTTTTACATCATATTTTCCAATCATGGGTTGGAAATGGACTATCCAAGACCCCAATGCCATTCATATTTATCATAATATGCTATGGGAATCTAAATATGAAACCAATTTCTATAAGATTTTCCATAGATTTATGCTCCCACTGTTTCAAGTTGTGTTTGATGAAAACGCCCCTAGATTGTCTAAAAAATCCCAAGTCGAGTTCACATCCATTGGGAAATGGTTTGGGGAAGAGTTAATTACTTCTGTCAGAGTTTTTGGAATCTTAGGCTGACCACGTGTCCTCCCATTATATGGTCTATACAAACTTCTCGCAAGAGAAATTTCCTATCAAACAGTGGGTCATGGATTGACCAAAGTTTTGAAAGAAGCAAAGAAAGCTTCATGGCCTTCCTTTCCTATTTATTGTGGTATCCATGCATTAGAAAATTTCAAACATGCCTGGTTATAAATTAATCAAATCCAATGTTTGAAATTGTTTACAATTTCTAACAGGCAATATTACCTGAACCAAGTTGCATTCAATTTCATAACTCAAGTGAAAAACATGCCATTTTCCCATGAAAACTATGATTTTGATGATTTGTTTGAGTCAGTTGATGCTTATTCAATAGTGGAGAAATTGGCAGCATCATGCCTTAATCCTCAACAACTATCAAAGTTCAAGCAATACAAGAATATAAGGTTAGAAGGTATTCCTCTAAATATTCATGAGGTATCCCAACCTATCTCATAGAAAGAAAGAAAAACAGAAGAGCAGAAGCAACAACAAAAAGAATAGGGAAAGGTACATCCCGCAAAGGATATTGAAGTCATTAGTGGAACAAAAGGAGATAAGTCTACTGGAACTCAAACTAAAGATCCATTGTTTTCAAGTGACTTAGATGAAGTCTAGAAAGACTTTTATCAGTAGCTTAAGGGAGACTAAGAAGTGGTGATCATTGATCGTCAATAAAAATTTGAAACACCTCATGGTAAAAGTCATAACTCAGTTACTTATGGGTCAACTGACAAATATGTTAGTATAGAAGAAGTTGAATTTATCCCGGCCTACCCAACATCAGAAATTGTGTTGAAAATCAAGGAAATGCCTCCTTTGGATATATTTTACAGCCCAAGGCATAAGTCTATCATGATAAGATAGATGGAGAAGAGAAGAACATAGCAATTGCAGGCTCTCGTTCTTGGGGATGTCTCTATGGAAAGAGTTTTGAAGGACCCACAAGTAGATCGATTTTAGGATCCAACATGGTTAACTAAGTTTGCAGGTGCTTATGCATCTACCACCATTGAAAAATCCATTGAAGTTCAACAATTAGTCAAATATAAGGATGAAAAAATCCTTCAATTAGAACAAGAATTGCTATCATAGAAGCAAAGCATTAATCTAAAATTACAAGAACAAGTGTCACAGTTCCAATAGATCTTGAATCAACTAAAGCTACGTCACCAATCTGATGTTGGTGCTAAATATGCTTAGATACACCAATTTCAATTCATTGTTGAACAGTTGAAAGATAATCCCAAAGTGGATGAATTTAAAAAGGAAACTTTAGAACTAAACACTTTGTTAGCCCAGCAACAAGTTATTTTCAGTCAAAAATTGTCTAGCATAATTGGGTTGTGTGAAAAAGTGATTCACAGATGAATCAAGTAGTTGATCAGAGGATAAGCTTTGATGAAATTGATGATAAAGTCTCCAAATAGTCATCTGGAAAGATACTCTTGAAGGCTGAAAGGCCAATATTCCCAGGATTGAAGATTATAAAAAATAAATCTTGTTCACTGATCGGGACATACAGTTAAAGCAAACTGAAAGGGAAATTTGCAGGGCTAGGGATGTTGCTAACAACATTGTTGAAATAGTCATCCAAAACCTCATTGCTGCTAATCTGATTGATAAATTCCCACCCGGTTATCTACCTATTGTAAAAGATTTGATAAGGTAGTGGTAGGAAATGTCTAAGATGAAGGAAGAAAGTATCAAAAAATTGGATAATCTAGATTGGGACAAGTATTGTAATCACTTGGTCAAGCCACATGTCCAATGGCTAATTTTGCGCTATCTAACCTACACTTCCTCTTACATGATGCCTCTACTATCAAATGCGTTCTACACAAGAAAAGTGCAGGTCAAGATAGGCCAACCTCGTGAGGTTTATCCTATGATTGACATCCTTCAACTCAAATAATGAATGTAAAAAGAGATAGCAATGCATTCCTAAAGCGAGTCATCCCACAAAAATCTGTTTTTGCTTTTATTTCACTTAATTTAAGGAGAGTTGTTTAAACCTCCTCAACTCTTTATGTATTTTCTATTTTTGTACTTTTATTTTAATATATAAACCCTTTCAGGTCTTTAAAGAAAGGGTCCTGAAATTTTGAAAAGAAGACTTTATAGAAGTTGCACTTTTGTACTCTTAAATTTTTTCTTAATATAAAAGGCTAGACTAGAGATTGTTTTTTCAAACGTGCAGAGTTAGCATATATATGGTGCTTTTATATTTATGTTGATGTTATGTTTCAAATTATAAATATTTAAATTTCCTAATGATATTTTGTTACATGTATCTTTTTAAAATAATCCAGCATTAATTCACCTCTAAACTTGTTTGATTGCCATTTTTTATACATATACAATACATGAAATAGTAAATGTGATATATACTTAATCAATTGATTTGATTAACTACTTAATCAAATCAATTATCTTAAATTGTTTTACATTTCTCTAAGTTTTTGATAAATCTTCATTTGCATTCACTTAAATATCATCTTTTTAAATCTCATATAACAGAAAGATAATTCATCCCAGGATAGAGATAGGTATATACATATTTTCTTTAAAATTATTTTCACTCTCATTCACCAGGTTGTAGTCACTTAGAATACCACCCATCCACTCAATTATATTTTACTTGGAAAATGTTCCTATAAATCCAGTCGGTGCCACTATCTCAAACGGATAAGGGACGGTTTTCAAGTTCCCAACTGGGTGGGTTTACCCGATGTTGTTGCAGCGAGTTTAAAGGCATCAACATTTTCGGTTCTAGAAAGAGGTCCACTAGACTATGAATTGCACCAAAGATTTTTCTAAAAACAAAGATCATCAAAAGAGTCAATCCCCCTCCAAATCTCCTACAACATCAAGTCCATGCTCAAAACATCCTACCTTTAGATCAGAAGATGTTCAATCTCCTCCCAAGTCTCCTAGTTCAATTCCCAAAGAGCTCTCCACTGATTATGCTCCAGAATCGCTTGAAGTATATGATTTAATAAATAAATTAGAAGAAATTTATATTTCAGTAGAAACTTTTGTGCTTTATGAAGCCTCTGAAGGAAGGGTTACTTCAATTTTACAAGGTACTAGTGTATTGACTCGTTCTCAGAGTGAAATAGTCAAAATAAATCCATTTGAGTTTCCTCTTCATTCGCATAGCAGGAAGACTCCAATATCTGAAGCACAAACATCTACTAGTGAGAATATTTCATCTTCTCCCCATCAAACTCCATCATTTATTCCCCCTTAAATTACATCCTCTCAAACAATTTCCTCATCTACTCGTATATCTTCATCTCAGTCCACAAGCGCTGCTTCGAGTAGTACTATTTCCGTGGTCATTTCTTCCTCAACTACATCCACCTTTGGAACTACCTCTTCTTCTTCAAATCATTCTTCAGGACAAACCAATCCTCCAATTCACACAATGGAAAATAGGCCATGGACTAATATTGAGTTGTTCAATTACCAGGTCCTCTTCATCCTTTACCCAAGAATCCAGAGATATGGATGCCTAAGTATAATCCTTACGACGGTCTCCCTGTTGAAGAACATCTCCATAATTTCAAGCTTGCCATGAATCTAAATGATGTCTCTAAAGAAGATTGTGTAGTAAGATTGTTTCCCTATACTTTTCAAGGATCAGCCAGATCATGGTAGTTTTCATTACCATCAGGAACTATTTCTAGTTGGGACATATTTGAGGAACAATTTTTGACCAAATTTGGTGATGATCGCACTACTGCTTCTCTCATCAATGATATTTCAAATCTTAAAGTGAATTTAGGTGAAAAAATTAGCGATTTCAATTCCAGATTTAACAAATTTCTCAAAAAAACCCCAACTACATATAAATCTGGTGTAGAGGTATAGATTGAATGGTATATATCCTCTTTTCCTTATAATATAGAAATTTTTGTAGATAAATCCAATAAGGCTACTTTGGTAAAAAACATGAAAGAAGCCCTCTCCGTAGAAAAGAGAATTCTTGCTTTAGAAAATAAAACTACGGAGGAAGATAGAAAATCTAAAAAATTAACGTTTAAGGATGTCAAGCCCAAAAATAAAACATATAAGGATCCTTATGATCTTGAAGGATTAAAAAATGTTCTCAAAACCATGTCAAATGACATGGTAGAAATAAAAAAACAAGTAGTTGAATATTCTTCTAAGAAACCTTTCAAATATTTTAAGAAAACTCAGACTTCAAATCCTCAACCTCCAAATGTAATTTCTAATGCTAAATCAGATGAAGATGAAGATGAGGATGAAACAGTATTGTCTGCAAATGAATCAGAAGATGAAGAGCTAGTTGAAATTCATTGATTATGGGATTTTATTCTTCCCACAACCAATAATGAAGATGAATATGAGGCATTTACAATTAGAAATAGAAGTAAAAATCTTACTGATATCCGTCAGTCTCCTCAAAAACAGAAATCTTCAGCCCCTGTTGCTAAAGACAAAGTTGTTAACAAAAATACTCCTTCTTCTCAAACAAGCCCAAATTCTTATAACTCTCCATCTAAATCAAAGACCTTAGTGGTTTCAGATACCATTGAGTATAATATAATGGAATATATGAAGAAAGTTAAAGAATATATATCTCTATGTATGAGGTGAGTAAATTAAAACAACATCATAAAATCCTACTCAAACAATTGAATGCAGTTCTTGCATCTCCTTTACCTGCGCCTATTACTTCTAAAGTCTCAAAAGGAGTAGGAAAACCTCCCACAAATTCATCTTAAAATATCGATGCCACTGATTCTATCCTAATTGGAGACAGATCCAATTCTCACACTCCTCCATTCCTCCTCACTTTTTCATTTTTTAATAAAAATGTGCACAATTGCCTGATAGACTCTCCGGCTTCCTCAAATATTATTCCATATTTTGTTTTCTTGAAGTTAAACATCACACCTCAAAATTATGCTGTACACATCATTAAATTAGATAGAACCAAAGTCGAGGTTTTAGGAGGGATGAATTATGTCCTTATTAGGCTCGCTTCTAATTCAAAAGTTCATCAAGTAATTGATATTCTAGTTGTTGATATTCCCGACTTTCACGGTTTGATTCTAAGTAGAGATTGATCAAAAAGGATTCACGGTTATTTTTCCACAGATTGGTCTCATATGTGGCTTCCCTACAATGGTAAGCCAAATCAAATTCAAGTTGAATGTGAAAAACACATGAAATACTCAGTAACTCATTTCGAGGATGAAAATGAACCAATGGCTTTACCAATAACATCCTTGGAAATTACTCTGTTGAATCATTCTTCGAAAATTTAAATGCACAACGATCTCCATTTATTTTCATTTAGGTTAATTCTCAAATTGAAAACTTTTCTCAGTTAGATTCTTCCAGATGTATAAATATTGTAGAAAACCTTTTTATTAAAACTTTATTTTGGAAATTGTACTTCGATGGATCAAAGTCAAACGACTGTGTAGGAGCTGGTTGCATACTAATTAATCCATAAAAATAAAATACAATGTTGGCCCTGTAGGTTATAATTTTAATTCAAAAACAGTATTGCAGATTATGAGACATTAGTCCAAGGTTTGTATAAAGAAATAGAAATTGGTGTCAAATACCTTCAAGTATATGGTGATTCTGAAATAGTTATCAAACAGGTAAGAAACACTATTCACCATAACTCTGGTCATATCAAACATTAAAAATCATTATTGTAATCTCTTACCTCACATTTCTTAGCATTCAATATCTCACCTATCCCAAGGCTCCAAAATGCAAGTGTTGATCTCCTATCCAATGTAACATCCAGACTTATTCCATCTGAGGATTATAGTCCAAATATATTTTCTATAGAATTAAGTTTTCACCCATCTATTCCTAATAATGTCACTAACTAGAGACAATTAATTATGATGAAGATTTTATAACCTTTCTAACATCTGAAGTATCTGTTGAAGCCCCGAAAATCGGGTCTACAACAAGGGGGATACCCACCCGGTCCGGACCTTGGTTAGCAGCTCCTTTTCCGTTTGGTATAGTGGGTCCGACTGGGGATATGGGACCAGTTTTCCAATATGTGTGTGTATGTGTTGAGAATTGATATTTCCTTTCTAAAAGTTCCTAAGTGAAATGCTTTTATTCTAACTCTAATATGATAACATGCAATTGTATTCTAATAAACATAAATATATAATTCTATACTAACTCGGGATGTAACCTTTCTGTTATTCGATCTAAAATGATTTCAAATAAAAATTGGTAATAAATATCATTCAACTATTATGAAAAAAGAATTCAATGGAGTTAAACCACTTCGTATAAAAAGTTAGACGAAATAGTTGTGAAAAACATATCGCATAATAAACTACTCATATATTAAGCATAAATAAATAGCTATCACTGTACAGAAGTGCCAAATGATAACTCAAGCATTCATGCATCAATATATAAACAACTGAACATGAATGTCACTTTAACATAAAGGAAGAAATAGTTAAGAGATAAAAGTACCATTTATAACTAGTTCTACTCATGAGCTTCAAGCAATAATGATTTATCTCTTCTTAATCCAACATCCACTAAGAGTACAAAAGTGCAACATTAGTAGTAGATATTAAATGTAGATATCAATAAATCCTGTTCCATTCATTCATCAAAACCTCCTCGGAGGGTGCAAAAGTGCATGTTCTGGGGACAAGTTTTTGACAAATTTCAAGACCCTTCTCTAAATGCATGAGAAGGGTTTAAATACTACTAACTAAATCTAAAAATAATTTATTAAAAAAATGTAGGATACGGTTTAAATGACCGTCCTCATTTTAGGCAAAAATAAAGAAAAATTAATACTAACATTGAATCTAAAATTAAAACTAACAACTAACTATTTGTGTATTTGTTCCTTGAAATCGCAAGCGTTCAACATTTGTTTGAGAAGAGTCGGCTGGCTGACTTCCAAATTTAACTGTCCTGTGAAAACGGAATCGGAAAGAGCTGGCGCCATCTTCTTAGCAGAATTGATGATACATTTGAGAGTCTTACCTTTGGTAATAATGGTTTTACCATCTGCTTGATAAATCGATTAACAGTTAATCTTTGATTGAGATTACGCCTTTCTTGAAGCCTTGTCTCCAACATACGTAAGTTGCTATACTTTCAATACATACCACAGGTGGTTCGAATCAATTTCACAATACAAATTTTCATTTTATGCAGTCAATACAACTCATTTCTTCGTAATAACCATCGCTTATACCTTTCCTAATTGTGCATCGATTTGTCAAACATTCTTTGATTGTCATTGATTGACCAATTACTTCTCTTTTCTTGAGCCTTTTGTCTCCAGGCGATTGTGTGCAAATAGCCTTCTTTTGTCCTTCAAATCTTTAATTAAACCTCTTTCTCCCAAGGTTTGATAAGAAATTTCGTGCCATGAGTTCGAGGTTATAAAGTGAAAATAGTAGCGAGACTTCGAATACTGCGACATATGTAGTTCTTCTCCGAACCATCTCGCGACAGGGAGTATATCTACCTCTGCTTCGGGAGAAAATCTTGGAGCGTCTTTATCATATAACATTTTGTACAGGGGCAACATGATTCCATGAAAAATCTTGTAAAAATACGGAGTGAACTTGGAATCCCACAATTCTTTGTGATAAATATGAATGGGTAAGGGGTCTTGAGTCATCCATTTCCAACCCATTAAAGGAAACTTGGAAATATAACAGATTGCATCCATCACATATGCAGATAAGTAGAAAGGGGGATAAATTCTCTGAGAAATAGTTCTTTTAGACCGGTAATTTAAAATGGTTGTGGCTAAGTTGTCAGATAATATCTTAGCCCAATCCACAACAGTAGCATTAATGGTGACATTCAATAATGGTAGCCATTCAGATGAAAATTTATTAATGTCTGGCTTCCCAAAAAGTCTACAGAGCATAGCAGCAGCAAAGCAATACAGGTAGGTGAGAGAACCAGTACTATACATACCATGTTTATCCTTTTTTAGTGGTTCATCCCTCCTTGACCAATCTTTGGTGAATTCTGCCAGGTCTTCATTTTCTTTAGCAAACTTCTCCATGAAATATTTGTTATAAGTCGCCTGTGGCTCTGGTAAATGATACACGAGTCTCAAATCTTGTGGAGTGAATGAGCCAATGAGTCCTTGACCCTGAGTCTTAAATTGTTTGCTTGTGATGTCAGTGCTGTCCAGTACCCATTTAACCATGTCAGTGTATGGAAGAATTTTGGGCCTCGCCACTATTCGGTGCAAGAACGAGCAAGCTAGCTCTGTAATAGACGCCTCAGAAGACCCATGTGAGCCTGCAGTAGCTGTAACCTCCATTATTTTGGGATTCTCTTCCTCAAGTAGACTGTACATGCCTTCCCAAGTAGTAATACCAGCAACTTTATTACAGGCGGTGTCTGTATACAAGGGCGTCATTTCTTTGTCTTCAGAACTCAGAGCTTTGCCTTTCTTTCCCATAATATCCGAAATACTGCTTTGCATAGTTTTCTGTTCTTCGTTCCTGCATTTTAAAAATGAGGTGAGAATAATGATAAGCAAAAGGTGACGGGAAAGCTTTAAATTCCGAAGACATATAAAATATAACACCTTACGTGAAATGGCTCTTCGATCAGAACAAAACCACATTTCATTAATGATTGACAACTAACTCATTGATTAACATTAAAGCGCATAACCAGGTCTCGGTTTATGGAAAAAAAACCTTTTCGTACAATGAGCCCTAAAGATCTACGATAAGGCGATTTGCGATTTGCTTCGAAATATCACAGATCGCAGTATCGCAGATTGCAATCTCGTGGAATCACAATATCGCAATACCGCAATATCGCTAGAGCGTAGCATATGACAATCATCCATTAATGTTTTTTCTGCGAAATGCGATTTGCGATATGTGCCATCGCATATCGGCAGTTTGAGGTTTTTCAGCGTAAGTGATATTTGAGGCATGCGATGCGATGAATGTTTTTAGTGCGTAGTTTCGCATCACGATCTCAAAATCTTAGAATTCCGCTTGTAAGGAGGTATCGATTACCTTTTTTGTGATGCAATATTTATTTAAGGAATGATTTTATCCTACCTTATCATAAAACTTAAGATTTTTTAGATTTTTCAAGGGGTATTCTCCTAAGTTTATGATAGTAAGTTTTATTGAAAATGGAAATACAAGCACTAATCGATTTTTAATTTTTTTTTTACTAAGGGCCCCCACTTATTTAGTAGTAGTGAAAATACAAAATAAGAAGGGGGGTTGTTGCTGGCCACAACAGGATCATATGACGATTATTTGATCGATGAGGATGAACATGAAAGACAATTTAAACAAAAAAATGATGAAAATGCCATACCTAAATCTGTGGTAAAAAATGAAGATCTTTATGACCTAAAAGACAGATTTAAGAAGGTTAATAATTCAAAGCTACAAATTTCAACCTTGAGAAGTGAACTAGTAAACCTTGGCACTGATCTCAGACCTCAGAATATCAATCTAGGACTTGGTCTCTCACCTAATGAGATATTAGCCTTCATTTATTTATTGAAGATAAATAAGAATGTTTTCACATGGAAATATGAACATCTCAAGACATATGATACCTCCAAGAAATCCATGTAGTCCTTTTTAGGACAGATAAATTTTGTTAAGAGATTTGTTCCTAATTTTTCCTAAATTGTTTTGCCATTCCAAGCCATGATCAATAAAAAATCACTCTTTAAATGGGGACACAATGAAAGAAAAAAATTTTATTTAATCAAGCAAGCCATCATAAATTCTCCTTCTCTAACTACCCCAAATTTTTCTAATAATTTTATTTTGTACACCTTTGCTTCTTAAACATCTTATGTTATTATACTAATGCAAGTTGAAGATCAAAAACTTGAAGCACTCATCTCTTTCTTTAGTTCTAAAATGCGTTGAAATAAATTATGCAGAAGTGAAGAAACAAGATTTTTTTTGTTTATAAATGTGTAAATCATTTCATGAATTTTCTCCTAAAGACGCATACCAAGGTAACAACTCCATTCCCAACAGTAAGGAAGCTGCTCATACAAAAATAACTGGGAGAAAAAAGGGGAAAATGGGTTACAACTCTGTAGGAATATGATATTGACATGAAACTAACAAAAAAATTTAGAGGACAAGGTCTCTGCAGATTGCTGCCTTGAGCATCCAACTTATCAAATGATGAGGATTCAGGTAATACTATACATGTTTATGAGGTAAGCCTAATTGACTCTGAATCATAATACATTGATCTCTATGTTTTATTTTAAAAATGGATATGCTCCCATGTAAATCAATCATAAAATAAAAAGAGATTTAAGATTAAAATATAATCAATATCATATCATTAATAACATATTATTTAGGAAAAACTATCACTCTCTATTATTAAGATGCCTTGAAAAGTCTTAAGCACAGAAGGTTTTGCAGGAACTCCATGATGGACCTGCTGGTGGACATTTCAGAGGAGATACCACCGCACATGAAATCCTTCATGAGGATTTTATTGGCCAACACTGTTCAAAGACACTCATGCATATGTGAGAAAATGTAAAACATGTCAAACTGCTGTTGGAAGACAAAGAAAACTAGCCTTACCTCTGCAATCAGTCAACATTGAACAACCCTTTGAGCAATGGGGATTGTGTTAGGTTCCTATATTAAGAGTGTAGTCCCTTATTGTTGTTAGTGTATCACCCTTATTTTTATTTTTGTACCCCTATAGTCCCCTTATTGTTATCATGGTGCCTCATAAAATCCCAATATTGTTATCATTGGTCCCTTACATTATTATTGTTAACTTAGCTAGGATTATATTGTGACCATATGGACTCCTATATATAGAAAGGATGTTTTTTCATTTGTAACATCCAATAATTTTTCATTTATGTAATGTAAATGAGGTTTCCCCCTTGAAGACCTTGATTTCTAAGGCATTGATCTATATTTTCTTATATTTTGTGAGCTAGTTTCATAAAATTTGGTATCAGAGCTTTGGATTCTAGGGTTTTTCTGCTTCAAAGAGGTCATCATGGAATTTTGGCTATAAATTTTTCTACGAATTTTTAGAAGATAAAAACAAAACCCATTTGCGAAGAAATATTGAGGAATGTTTTGTAAAAAAATAAAATCTTGGTTCACAATAGTTTCAGAGATATGATCTGTAGAAGTTAGGGTTTTTGTAGGCTCCCAAATTTCATCTCAAAGAGGTGACCTTGTGAAAATCGTCATAACTCTCTCTCTCTGAGCATTGTATTAGAATTCTATAAAACGTGGCCAAAATTACACTGACTTTAGTTTCCTATGTATTTATTTTAGAGCTAAAGGAGGAAACAATGACACGTGGCATGTCGTACAAGTTCACTTTACTGAACCAGTCCATAATTAGGTCATTATGGGAGATTGGGCATAACTTTTCCTTGAAGGATCTAAATCACGTTAGACCTATGGAATTGAAATGATGATTCATAGAGCTACTAAAATACTGAAGATAAAATCTTGGGGATCCTAAATTATAGAGATACATCAATTTCAATATGGAGCTCCTCAAAATCAAGAAAAAGGTGTGTATTTTTTTTTGTCAAATTGCATAAGTCTTGTTTGAAAAATCAGTTTGAAGTGATTCTAAGGGCATATTGAAGCATATATATTAGTATTGGGTTCTAAAATTTCACCTAAAAATAATTTAACGCCCATTAAGCCCTTATAAAACTCTACTATGACTCATGAAGAGGAAGAAGTGCAACATGATATATAAAAATTACAAGACCAAGCGCAACAAATTTTGCTCTCGCAAAGAGTAAAAAATAATGAAATGGAAGTTTTGAAGAAAGGCATGGAATCTAAGATGGATGATTTGAAGAAAGGCATGGAAGCTAATATGGATGGTTTTAAGAATGGAATGGAAGCAAATATCGATGGCACAAAAGCTAATCTGGATGACATGGAAGCTAATATCAATGAAAAAATGAAAGGCAACATGGAAGACATGAAGCATGATCTAAAAGCAGACATGGAAGGTTTGAAGGAAGGTTTGAGAAATTCGATACAAGAAATGATTCCTAATAGAGAAAACATAGTAGAGGAAACTCATGATGAGAACAAAATAAATTTTAATAGTGATTTCATAAAATCTAATGTTGGATTGAGGACCCACCATATTCCAAATATCGATATGAGGAAGTTTGATGGCGAGAATCCTCTAACATGGATAGTACAAATGGAGCAGTATTTTTATCTCCATAATGTGCAAAACACACAAAAGGTACGCATTCCAACTTTATATTTAGAAAAAAAAACATTTTTATGGTATCAATGGCTTTGCTCTCGTAAAAAAATTGTCACTTGGTCAATTTTTATGGAGGAAATGATAGCACATTATGAGGATACAAAGAGAAACACATTCTTTAGCCAATTTATAAATCTCAAACAAAAGGGTTCAATGGTGGAGCGCATTGAGGACTTCCAAAAATTGAATATAAGGGTAACTAATATTCTAGAGGAGCATGGGATTGATTTCTTCATATGGACTTTAAAGGATAACATCCAACATGAGGTTCGCATTTGGAGCCTGATTCATTGGAGAAGGCATTCAGGTTGGCAAGAAAAATTGAAAGTAAAATTATGGTGACAAGGAAGCCTACCACTCACATCTATAAAGATGGAACGGTTCCTACTCTTAGACTTCCACAACCTACAAGGTTGACACCAAAAAAATTGGAATAAAAAAGAGCAAAAGGGATTTTCTACAGTTGTGATAGCAAATACATTAAAGGTCATAAGTGTGCTAAGAAGAAATTATTTTACATATATTGTGAAGATGAGCAATAAAATGAAAAAGAAAATTCAAAAGAAGAGGATATACACCAGGAACCAACCCGAGAGAAAGAAGAAATGAGTCAGACCATATCCTATAATGCATTGGCAGGAATTACCACTCCTCAAACTCTCAAGATATAAGGACATATCAAGAAGAAAAATGTAATAGTGTTATTGATTCAGGTAGTACCCATAATTTTATTCATTGTAAGCTAGCCAAGGAATTGAATTGCTTCCTATACCCAGCACCAGAGTTTCAAGTGATGGTTGCAAATGGAGGAACTATAAATTTCTCTGGAAAATGTCATAATATCAAGCTAACCATAGGGAATATGTATTGAATAGTCCAATTCTTTCTATTCCAATGGGAGGTGATAATGCTATACTAGGAGTACAATGGTTACAATATTTGGGGATGGTAGTTTTTAATTTTCAAGAACTTTTCTTAAAAAAAATTTTGGGAGGAAAGGAAGTTGAATTACGGGGTATCGCAGGGTAGCCAGGAAAGATAATAAGCTCTAATTTCATGAAAAAGCTTCTGAATAAATAACAATGAGGTGTAATTGCACAATTATGCTCACTAGAACTTCCAACATCAAAATCATCTATTTCTTTAGATCTCCAAAATGTCTTGGATAATCATTCCAAGGTGTTTGAAAATCTCAAAGGAATCCCACCTATTCGTGATCATGATCATGCTATTCATTTGATTCTAGGAAGTTTTCCTCTAAACCTTAGGCCTTATAGATATCCTTATGTCCAAAATAGAAAAATTGAATGTATGATTGCAAAAATGTTAGAGGTTGGTATAATTCAACCTAGTCAAATTTATTTCTCCACTCCAGTAGTATTGGTTCAAAATAAGGATGGATCATGGCGCATGTTTCTGGATTATAGGGAGCTCAATAAGCTCAGTATTAAAGATAAATTTCTCATTCTTGTGATTGATGAATTATTGGATGAATTACATGGAGAAATTCATTTTACCAAGTTAGATCTCTATTTAGGATATCATCATATTAGAATGAAGACTGAAGATATTTTGAAAAAAAAAATTCGAAATCATGAGGGTCATTAAGAATTTTTTGTCATGTCTTTTGACCTTACCAATGGACATTCTACATTTCAATGATTGATGAATGCTGAGTGTGTGCTATATTATTTCCATGAATAGTCGCACACGCGGGGTGGGGTCACAGGAGGGGCGATAGCCTCTCCCTGTTCGTTGTGTTGGGCGTAATGGGGAGGTCATAGGGGGGAAGACAACCCCCCTTGTCTAGGGGTTTGTAGGGGGTAGGTCGATCCTTACACAGGGTTCAGGGCAGCACCCCGGGAAAAAAAAATTGGACCCTATTTTAGGTGCCCGGACCTGGCTATGGTTTTGTGCATGGGTTTGCACATGGTTTTGGGGCATGATGGTTTTATGCCCCTAGTATTATGTAGGTCCAGTCAAGGGAACTACAATTATGTTCTAATCTAGGGTTAATGGATTGGGGTTTATGAATCATTCGACATGTATATATATGTTTTGTAACACTAAAAGGAACGTAATGACAAATCAAGCTAGTAGTCCCGATTTGGGATCTAGGTGAAAAACTCTGTGTATATCTGGTTTATGTTTTATGCTCTTGCTATTGTTTATTTTCTATTTTTAAGAATTGTTTTGTAGATAATTTATATACAAGATTAAAACCTACATTTGGTATCATAGTTGTTTCGGTTTCAAGGGGATGCCTTTGCTTTTGAGAATTTTTTTCCTCTGTCCTGTGGTAGATCCTGTTCAATGGGAGATCTATGAGATTGATTCTTGTAGTGAAAGAATATGGCGAGCAATGCAAAGATAGATATTGATAAATTTAATGGTGAGAGTTTTGAGTTGTGGAAGCTCAAGATGGAGGACCTGTTGGTGGATAAAGATTAGTGGATCATGGTAGATCCTGGTACTAAACCAATGGCAATGTCAGATGAAGATTGGGTGCAACTGGATCGGAAGGCAAAGAGCACAATGCGGTTGTGTATCTTAGATTCGTTATGTTGAATGTATCTAGGTAAGCTACGACGAAGACTTTGGGGTCAAGTTAGGGACATTGTACCAATCTAAGTCTTTGGTAATAAATTATTCTTGCTGAAAAAATTGTATAACCTGAGGATGAAGGATGGAGACTCGATGAAATAGAATTTGAACACCTTCAATACTATGGTAAGTCAGTTTTCATCTGTTTATATTAAAATATGATATGAAGATAAGTGCGTTAGTTTTTTTTGTTCTCTACCATATTCATGGGACAATATGGTTATTGTAATAGGTAGAAATACAACTACCTTGAATTTTGATGAAATTATCTCATCCTTGCTTTTGGAGGAAATGATATGGAGAAATATGGAGGGCCATAATGGAGATGCCTTATATGTATGAGGAAGGTCCTAGAACAGAAAAAAAAAAAAAAATTTAGAGTGGGAGATCTAAATCTAGAGGGAGATCTAAATCTCCAGGAAAGCCTATAAAGTTGAGTTGGAAATGCGAAAAGGAAGGGCACTTCAAAAAGGAATACAAATCTAAATCTCTTGAGAAAGGAAATGAAATTGATTATGATCCTTCTGAAAAGGAAAAAACCACCTCAGATGAAGGTGGGGATGTGTATTTGGCTTCTTCTTCAAATACACATGTAGATCATGAGGCATGGTTGATTGACTCAGGTGCATCCTTTCACTTAACTCCCCATATGGAGTGGTTCTTTGAGTATGAGAAGTATGATGGTGGTGATGTCTTCCTAGGGGAGATAGGAAGGAAAAAATCGTCGGACGTGGAAAAGTGAAGTTTAACCTGCAAGGTGGAAGGATTAGAAGACTTCATGGTGTTCTTCATATTCCTACATTGGCCAGAAATCCTATTTATGTAAGCACCATTGATGATGCAGGTGTGAAAACAATGTTCAAGAAAGATACTTGTAAGATGGTTTGGGGAGCACTGGTATTAATGAGGGGAGTTTGGATTGGAACTTTCTACAAGCTTTAGGTTAGCACTGTTATTGATGGGTGCAACATTTTTGTGGTTGCTTAAAGAGGATCAGAATGCCTAGCAGTCTCTAGAGAAAATACCATTCTATGGAATCAAAGGCTTGGATATATTAGAGAGAAGGGACTTCGAATACTGCATGGTAATGGTATGGTAGAAGGTATGTCTAATTTCTCTCTGGATTTTGATTTCCGTGAACATTGTGTATATGGGAAGCATAATCGAGTGAGTTTTCCTTCTGGTGCTAAGAGGGCGAACAAGATATTAGAGCTTATGCACACTGATGTGTTTGGACCTGTGTCGGTTCCATCACTGGGTAAGTATGTGTACTATGTTTCATTCATAGATGAATTCTCAAGGAATACATGGATACTTCTTGAGGAAGAAATTTGAAGACTTTGACATATTTAAAGAATTTACGGCTCTGGTGGAAAACCAGACAGATAAGAGGATAAAGGTGTTGAGGACAGATAATGGTGGAGTGCTTTGAAAGAAGGAATTTGAAGAGTTTTGTAAGAAGTATGGTATAGCACGGTAGAAGACTACTCCATACACACCTCAACAAAATGGAGTTGCAGAAACAATGAACAGAATGCTGATGGAAAAGGGAAGAAGCATGCACAGTGTTATCGGGTTAGGACAAGAATTCTGGGTAGAGGCAGTGAAGATTGCATGTTTCCTGGTTAATATATCACCTTCATCAGTGTTGGAGGATAAGACTCAACATGAGGTATAGACTGGTAAGAAACCCTGTCTTTCACATTTGAGGGTATTTGGATGTGATGCATATGTACATGTTCCAAAGGAGAAAAGGACCAAGTTACATAATAAATCTGAAAGGTGCATATTTATTGGGTATAATGATGGTTTCAAAGGTTACAAGCTTTGGAACCCATTAAAAAGTAAGGTTATGTACAGTTGAGTTGTGGTGTTTAGAGAGGTGAAATATGTTGTTAAACATGAAGTCCTATCAAAGGAACCTGAGAAGATAGAGCTTGAGCTAAAGGATGATGAGTCAGACTCTACAACATAACAAGATTTATAAGAGGAAGATCAACAAATTCTAGTTGTGAGAAGATTAGTTCGGGAAAGAAGGCAGCCAGAAAGGTATATTCCATCTTCTTTCTTTTCAAATTTTTCTTTAACTATGACTGATGATGATCCCATAACTGTCAGGGAGGAAGTGGATTCAGAGGATGGAGAACTCTGGAAGGAGGCCATGGTTGATGAAATGGAATCCTTGAACAAAAATGAAGCATGGGATTTGGTGGAGTTTCCAGCTGAAAGGAAGCCCATTGGGAGAAAATGGGTGTTTAAGAAGAAGATGAATGTAGAAGGCAAGGTGGACAAATACAAATATCAGTTGGTAGCAAAGTTTTATTCCCAAGTGTCGGGAATTGATTTTGGTTATATTCTTTCTCCTGTTCCCAAGGTTCTATTAGATTACTTTTATCTGTTGCTGCTGCATTTTATTTTGAGGTAGAACATATGGATGTGAAGACAACATTTCTTCATGGGGATATGGAAGAGGAGATATACATGACGCAACCTGAAGGCTTTGAGGTGAAGGGTAAGAAAGAACTGGTATGTAGGTTTAAAAATTCTTTGTATGGGTTAAAACAGTCACCAAGGATGTGGTATCAGAAATTTGATACCTATATATGGGGACTTGGCTTCACCGGAAGAAAAGAGGATCATTGTGTATATTTTAAATTAATTCATTACTGTGTTATTGATTTGGTCTTGTATGTGGATGATATCTTGCTGGTTGGAAATGAAAAAGAAATTATCCAATATTCGAAGACCCATTTGTTCTCTAAATTTGACATGAAGGATCTTGGTGCTGCAAACTATATTTTGAGCATGGAAATTAAGAGAGATCGAGCAAAGAGGAAGTTCTGGTTAAACCAGAGGAAGTATGTAGAGACAATATTGCAAAGGTTCAATATGCAGGATAGTAAACCGGTGAAGGTTCCTATTCTTGTAGGTGTAAAGCTATCTTCTGAACAATGTCCCAAGACAAAAGAAGAAGAGGAGGATATGTCTCATGTTCCATATGCAAGTGCAGTGGGTATCTTGATGTATGCAATGGTCTTTACTAGACCCGACATTGCACGTGCAGTTGGAGTATTGTTGTAAATATTGTGATTGATGGTAAAGGAGCAGAAAAGAGCAGCACATGAACTATCATTAACGAAAAGGAGCATAAAAGTAGTAGCAATAAGGAAGTGGAGAAAATAAGCATAAAAGAGAGGCAGAGGAGCAGCAAAGAGGCAAGGAGCAGCATTATATCATCAACAAAGGCAAAAGAGGAGAGAGGAGCAAATTTAGAACCAAAGGAGAAAAGGCAGCAAAGGGAATTAAGGCATAAAAGGAACAAAGGCGTCAAAGGAAACAAAGGAGCAAAGGCAACAAAAAGGCAAAGTCAGCAAGGGAAAAAAAGGCAGCAAAGGCAGTTAAGGCAGAAAGGGAACAAAGGCAACAAAGGCAGCAAAGGAGCAAAGGTAGCAAAAAGGCAAAGGCAAAAAAGGCAGCAAAGAAGCAAAGGCAGCAGAGGAAGTTAAGGCAAAAAAGGAGCAAAGGAAGAAAAACAACAAAGGCAGAGTCGTGAACGTGTTGGGCCAAGTCATGCACATTTGGGTCAAGTCGTGAACACCAAGTGGGTCAAGTCTTGAACGTGGGGAAAGTCGTGAACTTGGGTAAAGTCGTGAACGAGTCAAGTATTATACGAACAACTAGAAAGAAATGAACGGGCACAACCAAAGAAGCAAAGTCAGAAAACTAGAGTAAAGATACAGTGAGGACCGTTGGCTCTAGGCATAGATCAACAGAGGAGAATAAATCGCAAACACAGTGGTATTGCACACTTCAGTGATTTTATGTTCAAATACCGCATGGTATACTATCTTATTTGCGATGTGAAGCAGATCAACAAAGGAGCAGCGTGAACCGTTGGATCTGAGCATTGATCAATGGTGGATATTAAATTGCATATCACATATTGGAGAGTACTACATTTATATGATAAGAAATCGCAATTTAAACTGTTTAAGTTGCGATGCGAAGCAGATCAGCAAAGGAGCCGTGTGGACCATTGGATCTAGGCATTGATCAACGGTGGAGATTAAATTTCATATCACACATTGACGACTTTTACATTTATATGATAGGAAATCACAAGTTAAATTGTTTAAGTTGCGATGCGATAAGTCACAAAAATTGCGAAATGAAAAGTGCAGGCGATGATGTGGGAAGGTGATGTGGCAGTGATGTGGCAAGCTGACGTGGCCCCAAACCCACAGATGGTAGGAAATTTATGATGACGTGGAAAGATAACGTGGCATTGATATAGCAAGGTGACATGGCACGATGACGTGGACCGAGGCCGCATACCACACATCGCAGATTGCATAGGATAAGTTTATTGTTAAACGTTAAAAGTTGTGGGTTGCGGCAGAGAGTTCGTTGCAATTTGCGAAATTGAAAAATCCCAAGTTTATCAAAATTGCTATAATCTAAAACTTGCGAAGTGTGACAAAGAGGAGCAGCTACGATGGAGCTTCAAAGCTAAAGTATAGAGAATATAAAGTCTGGCATGGAACCCATCTGCATATCGCACAATTCAATCAGTGATTCTTACATTTACATGTTAAGACATCACAAGTTATTTGTTTTGCGATGCGAAAATTCTCAACAGAAGTAGACTCGGGCAAGACCCGACTCTAAGTGTAGAACAGTCTCATGTAAATTGCGGCTGTGAGTTAAAAAGTAAAGGTTGAACGCAAGAGAAAATACTCTGGTCAAGTGACCCGACACTCGTGCAGAGGTCTTATGCGGCTGCGGCAGTTTGATAACAAAGACTGAACGTGGGTAGAAGGAGAATCAGGTAAGTGACCCGACACAGAGCAAAGGAGAAAAGAAGAGCATGGAATGTTGCAGGTAAGATAAGAAATAGGAAGAGGAAGTGTAAAATAGAAAGGCATGGGTCAAGTCGGGCTAAGACAATAATGCTGTAACACAGTTGGAAATATAACAACAGGCAGAGAAGATAAAGGGATAGCAGGAAGAGAAGACAAGATGAAAAAAATAGAAAGAAGCTGAAAGGGCTAAATTGAAATATTATTGTAACTGTAAATGTAAATTCATTGATTATTTTATATTGGTTGTGATGCAAAAACAAGTCTTCGTAGGCATAGGAAAAACTCCATGAGTACTGTAATGATTACTTCTAATGTAATATCCTGACATGAAGAATGAGGAATCAAATGGGTGGAAGGAAGAGAGTCAGGCATGGTCACTCCATATTCCCTGTAGAATGCAAATAGTCATGAAGTTATTTGTATAAAATAGGTAATATCCATGTACAAAATGTTACTAAGATAGAGGAAGAGAGAGAGAGGGTGCAACATATTTGAAGAGTGCGGAAGAGGTTAGAAAGAAACAGAATTGAAAAGAGAAAAAGAATGTAAGAGAGTTGCAGAAGGTTGGAGAGTGGAATAATAAGAGAGAGATGATATGAAGTAAAGCCTGAAGAGGCAGCAATGGAGGAGTATAACAAAGCTAATATCCAGGTAAATCAACATTTTAGTTTCATGTTGATTGAGGGAATTGTAGTCTCCTTTCAAGTAGTAGCTTCATAAATTTCCAGTTGTAGTTGGTTGAGGTAGGAGCCTCCTGTGGGTTGTAGCCTACAAAAAATACATGGGATTTGGTGCTTCTGTTTCAATTTGTAGCTTGATAGATGTCTAGTTGGAGTTGGTTGAGGTAGGAGCCTCCTGCGGGTTGTAGCCTGTAGAAAAATACATGGGTGTTGGTGCTTCTGTTTCAAGTTGTAGCTTGATATATGTCTACTTGGAGTTGGTTTAGGTAGGAGGCTCCTATGGGTTGTAGCCTACAGAAAATAGATGGGAGTTAGAGCTTCCTTGCAAGTTGTAGCTTGCAAAATTGGAGGTAGTAGCCTCTTGTAGGTTGGAGCCTACATAAAATCAGTGGTGAGAGGGAGTTGGAGCTTTCCTTTGCATCACAACAATAATAATATGTGGTTTTCTCCCTTATGGGTTTCCACTTATATCTGTTGTCTATGTGCTTGATGATTATGTGTTGATGTGATGTTTTAATCTGCTTAATTACTTGCTCTACACACATTAAGTTTGTTGATTCATTATGTATTAATTTTCTTATGAACTGAAGGTGTAATTGAGTTTAATGAAAATATTTTTAAATTTCCATGAATGTACTAAATTGATTCACCCCCCCTCCTCAGTTTAGCTAAGAGTTCATCAATTTGTATCGGATATGGTTCCTTTGGTGTAAGCCAAATAGCTAGAAGGAGATTTGGTTGAGTCATGGACTATCAAAATGTACCCATGTTGAATACAACAAACTTTCCTAAATGGAGAGATAAGGTTAAAACATATTTAGTGGCTTATGAACCTAAGGTATGGAAGCTTGTATGTGATGGTTACTTCACAGGCTCTCCCTCTTTGCAAGAACAATAGTGAAATGCCAAGGAAAAATGTGTGATATATAAAAATCTTCATAACAAGGATCTTGATTCAATAATGGATTTAACTTCTGAAAAAGGAATTTGGAATAGATTTCATTTCATGCATGAAGGAGACACTATTTGGTGCATTATCAAGAAGGAGAAGATAAACAAGAAGAAGAATAAAAATTCCTTTCAAAAGGAAAAAGGTCAATCAAATGAGATACCTGCTAGGGTGAATGGATGTGAGTACCATAAAGAAATTACAGTTGAGGAAAAAACCAAACTTGACACAGCCTTGACTGAAATAGAAATATTGAAGAAGGAAAACAAAAAACTTAAGACACTGGTGCAAATATGTGATGAGAGAGAATACGAAGATAAGTAAGAAATTTTTGTCCTGAACGCACAACTTGAAGAAACAAGGAAAGTAGAAGACAATCTGTTGCAGAAAATAAGAGAGAAAAGTATGGAATGTGGAAGATTGGAAGAAGAGGTGGTAAGCTTGAGGATGAAATTAGAGAAGGCCCAAATTGAACTAATTATGAATATTCCACAAATGAAAAGCTCAATACAGTTGGACCAGATTCTAAATGCTCAAAGGTCTCCTCTCATAAAGGCTGGGATAAGCTATGAAGGAGAAACCAGTAAGTCCAAGGTAGAAGATAACAAGAATATCATTTTTGTAAAAGCTATAAAGGATAATGAAGCAACTTAGAATATTCCTACATAAGTAGAAGCCAGCAAGAACATGATTTGTAAAGAAACAAACAGAAACACGCATCAACATGAAAGGACAGAGAATGAGAGGAAGAAACAGTCAACTTCTAAAGGCTCATATGCTCCTAAGGATGAATTGAACAAATTCAGAGGATGTCAAAGGAGGTTCCCTCCTCCTATGAGAAGTATCACTTGATTTGACTACCAAAAACCTGGACATACTGCGGCATATTGCAAGACAAAGTAAATCTAGTCCAACCGACTAAAGATGCAGCCAATGAAAAGACTACCTCAAGCAAAAAAATGGAGAAGACAATATATCACCATGTACACAAATCATTTCCATGGCTACTGTTATGCATGAAATGATTTTGTACATAAACTTGTTGAATGTAAATTATGTTCAAAAGGGAGCACAAAATATTATACATCAGATCAAACGTACCTTAGTAAAATAAGATGTTGTGTATGCCACAAGCTTGGTCATAAAGCAAAAGACTATAATCTGCCATATACATTAAAGAAATTTAGACAGATGATGGAATCCAATCAAATCAGACAAAACTGTGAATCAAAAAGAAGTGCAGACATTATGAATAACCCTGATAAAGTATGGAAGGAAAAGAGAAAAGGGGAGCCTATTACTTCAATAAAATAATGAATCCATCATTGTCTCAGGGGGAGTTGCTCTAGGAAGCAACATAAATATCCATCCAGTAATAGATAAGAAGCAACATCCCAGGGGGAGAGAAGTTCATAAAAATTCCCCATAAAAGTAGTCTAAGAATAGCTCCTTGGAATAAGAACAGCTAAAAGTTTAGGAAGGGAAAGTACAATTCCTCTGACAGAGAACTATAGAGAAAGAAGGATACCTAAAGCATTCAATAGCCAACAGGTTTATGGAAGGAGAGAAGGTAGAAAGCAACCATGGTGGTAGAGAGAACATCAGCCATGAACATGTAAGCTAAGAAGACAACAACAAACTAAGTGATGAATGGTTAAAATCACAAAAAAAAATTATGTTTTGAGCTATAGAACCGGAAGTATCCATAGAGGATGATCATATTGTGCATCACACTGCAAGTGTTAACAATGAAACAAAATTAAGAAGGATGAGTAAGAGAAATATTTATCCTCATTATATCATTGCATCATTCCTCAATAGAAGGTCCCCTTGGAGGAAAGTAGTTAAATGAGTGATAAAACTATGAGTTGTCTGCCCTTTTAGATTCCAAGTAAAGAAATTGAAGATTTCCTAAAGATCAATATGTTAGAACAGTTGAATTGTATATAGAGAAAAAATTATTTTGGAGCAGTCCTATAAAGAAATATGCAGTGACATTCTTTTAAAAATAGAATGACAGAATAGGCAAAAGGTTAATGATGCCAGAATCAGATTCTGTATATTGATGATTGTTGTTGCAAACAGTGGAGAGATCAATAGTAGAAACCGTTAAAGGTTGTCTTAACTATGGGTGTATGTGTGAGTTGAACTGAAACTACTGCATGGATTATCAATTGGTATCAATTGTTATTTGGAACAAGCAACCTGCCTTTCAATAGAATACCAAGTATTATTAGTGGAGTAGTGGTATGGTACAGGTCCTCAGGATCAGAGTATTATGGCAGAAGTACATCAAGGTAGTATTCCGAGCAATTATTAGCATTATAATATATGTGGATTAATATTTGGATGCTCTAATTATTAAAAAATATTTTCTGATTATAAATATTGGAGAATGTCGAGCTACATTATTAAAGCATGGAAAGGTCAATGAAAATGCCAAAGGATCATTATCTTGTTTGCATTTGAAGTGTTATATTGAGCATTGAAGCAATATCTATTCTTGGATATAACTACATGCCTTCCTCAAGTCAGTACGGATATATCTTCAAGGCCTTTTTCTTAATATCATTCATAAAATTGTGTGAAGTCTGTTTGCTGAGATTTCAATAAAACAACTTCAAGATGTTTTGTTGAAGATCATTATGATAGAACAGTTGAAGTATCTGAAGTATGAAGAGATAGATGTGTTAATCTTACTATTGAAGCTCAAGAGTTTTTTATTGATTCATCTAAAGCCTACTTCTACAGAAAGGAATTGTTGGTATTTCACCATTGTAGAGAGGTTGATCATTGACATACATACCCCCTTATGTCGTAAATAAAATTGCATAGTTGATAAGTGAGACTGACCAATGCATTGAATGTATCTAGCATCAAGGGTTTGTTTATAAAATACATTGTATAGTATTAAAGTCATTTGGTCTCTTAGATTGAAATGCGGTCTAGTTTTACAACAAGTTGTAAGGATTCTTGAGATTTTGTAATATTCCCAAATGGAAAAAGCAGCAATACAAGACATAAAAATGGAAAATAGCAGTGAATATCAATGCATAAATATGAGAGACCAATATGGAGCTATTTCATTATATAGAACATCAACAAGTAAGTACAAAGTGATGGGGCACAGGTCATATAACATGAACCAATAAGCCTCCAATAGATAAATCCCTCAAGAATGAGGTACTGCTACTATACCAAAATGTCGGAAGACTGCTACAGTGCAGTCATAAGAGCACTGCTACAGCATATGAACATAGAAAATATTAAATGGCTGATATATGCCTCAAGAGATAATATAAATGAAGATCAAGGCTCTATACAACCTCCAACAAGAACCCAAGAGGTTTTTCAGAAAATACACCAATATACAAGATATGAACCCAAGCCCTAGGGCTGAAGATTCACTACAACTAAACAACTGGAATGATGTGACATATATGATGTAGCAAAGAATTTAGCCTCCTCCAATAGGCTCTCCAAATGAAAGGTTGATCCCTTCACTGAAAAATATTCTCCCCAAAAGGTGTACTAAAACCACCCCTGCAAATCCTCCCTAAAATAACGCAGTCCAAAACTGAAGCTGCACTATAGGGGAAAAAAATAATGTGGCCTGGTGCCAAATACTACAAATAATCTCAAGGGCCCTCTTTACTAGCCTCCCAATGGAAGGAAACCTTCCTCCATTTAAATCTATCTCAAAAAACACCCAAATCAACTCTCCACTCTTGCACCCTAAAACACAACATAGCCCTCTACAGAAACTGCATTGTATATGAAAGATGGAGCTTGGCCTAATGCCGGAATGTGGAAGTATTCCCAGATACTTCTCTTAAGTAGGCACTAGAATTCCCCCGAGGATGAAGGTGGGATTCCTGCTCGGGAAAGCCCTGTGCTAAACAACACTACAGTCTTAGCTAAATAACTGAAGAGAGAAAATATTCATACACACCATATCAAAATAATAATCTAAAACATTTCCTCTATGGCTACCATCCCCTTCCTTAGATAAGTGGTGAGCTTCCTCACCCTTGGTCCCACTCATTAAAGCCACTACTTCCATGCATGGAGTCTCCCTCCAAAACTGCACTATCCCACAATGAATGTCCACTCCTCCATGACAATTTTGTTGATTTGGTCAAAGTTGATCCATTCTACATGCTCCAGCCCCTTTTTGCACATTAGGGTGCTTAATCAAGCTACTACAATTATCTCCATTCACATTAGGAGTGATTTTATTTCTACTAAGGAGATTTATGTGTCTCCATACCCTCTTATTCATCAAATTAAGAAGCAAAAACAAAAATTAATATTCCAACTAGCTTATAGCTAATTGGGAATATTATAGATTCATTGTTCACATCAGTATCAAGGTCCTTTCGGCTGTTAGTGTAATATCCATGTCAGTAGTCTAGCACATATCACCACCAACAGGTAGTAAAGGTGAACCACAACTACAAAATATATATTGGCATCATCATATTTGAACAGATGAGTATTTCAGAAGAAGACATATTCAATATACAACCTTCCTCAACAGATATGTATCTTAGATGAAGATGATAAGATAGGCTAAATTATATTTGGAGTAGACATTATATGTTGTATGGAGAATTCTCAATATTTCAGTATTATTCCAATGATGCATCTCTGATTATATAAGTCTGGTACAATTTGTTCTATGAAGTGTCCTTATCATCACCTTCAACTTTATACAAGTGCAAGGAGTTTGCACTTTGGGATGGTATCAGCTTACTTTGTACATACATATAAGCTCAATGATTCTCAAAGTGTTCTCTCAACAACTCTTGTACACCAGTCTTGAGCAGTAAGGTATAAAATCAGAAGAAGAAGGCCTATACACAAGTCAGAGAGAAATAATGCAAAGATAGAAAATACACTAGGAAATGTGCAACCCTTTGCCATTGATATCAAAGGGGGAGGAAAAGAAAGGAGAAGGAAAAATGTTCTTCTGAAAATCAAGCAGAGGAAGAAAGACACTTCTCAGAATGAAAGGGGGAGGAAGTCTTCAAGGAAGTATTGGAGTATTGGTGGATGTGTTGCCATCAATGCTAAAGGGGGAGACTATTTGAAATATTATCATTGATTGCAAAGGAACACAAAGGAGTAGCACCAGAACTATCAATAAGGCAAAGGAGTAGAGAAGTGACAGAAATAAGGCAAAGAAGCAGATCATGCAATAATGCAGTAAGAAAGCACAAAAGAGAGGCAGAGGAGTAGCAGAGAGGCAAGGAGAAGCATTAGACCATCAGCAAAGGCAAAAGAGAAAAGAGGAGAAACTTTAGAATCAAAGGAGCAAAGGCAGCAAAGGAAGTTAAGGTAGAAAAGGAACAAAGGTAGTAAATAAGAAAAGGAAGCAAAGGAAGTTAAGGTAGAAAAGGAACAAAGGTAGCAAAGGCAACAAAGGAGCAAAGGCATCAAAGGCAGCAAAGAAGCAAAGGCAACAAAGGAAGTTAAGGAAAAAAAGGAGAAAAGGTAGAGAAACAACAAAGGAAGAGTGGTGAATGTGTTGGGTAAAGTCATGAATGTGTTGGGTCAAGTCATGCACGTTTGGGTCGAGTCATGAATGCCAAGCGGGTCAAGTTGTGAGCATGGGGCAAGTCGTGAATGAGGGGAAAATCGTGAACGTGGGCAAAGTCGTGAACGAGTCAAGTATTCTATGAACAATTAGAAAGAAATGAACGGACACAAACATAGAAGCAAAGTCAGCAAACTGGAGTAAAGATATAGTGAGGACCGTTGGATCTGTTCATAGATCAACAACGGAGATTAAATTGCAAACCCAGTGGTATTTTTCACTTCAGTGATTTTATGTTCAAAGACTGCATGGTAAACTATCTTATTTGCGATGCGAAGAAGATTAGAAAAGGAGTAGTGTGAACTGTTGGTTTTGGGCATTGATCAACGACAAAGATTAAATTGTATATAGCATATCGGCGAGTTCTACATTTATATGATAAGAAATCACAAGTTAAAGTGTTTAAGTTGCGATGCGAAGCAGATCAAAAAAGGAGCAGCGTGGACTGTTGGATCTGGGCATTGATCAATGGTAGAGATTAAATTGCATATCACATATTGGTGAGTTTTACATTTATATGATAAGAAATCGTAAGTTAAATTTTTAAAGTTGCGATGCGCTAAGTCACAGAATCTGCGAAATGCAAAGTGTAGGCGATGACATGGGCGATGATGTGGTAGTGATGTGGCCAGCTAATGTGGCAGATGACATGGCCCCGACCCCACAAATCGCAGGAAATTTATGATGACATGGCAAGATGACATGGTAGAAACATGGCAGGGTGATGTGGCATGATGATGTGGACCTGGCCCGCATACCGCACATCACAGATCACATAGGATAAGTTTATTGTTAAATGTTAAAAGTTGCAGGTTGCGACGAGGAGTTCGCTCTGCTTAGCGACATCACAAAATCGCAAGTATTGCGAAATTGCTATAATATAAAACTTTCGAAGTGTGATAAAGAGGAGCGGACGTGATGGAGCTTCAAAGCTAAAGTATAGATAATTTAAAGTCTGGCATGGGACCGATCCGCATACCGCACATCGCATTCGGCGATTCTTGCATTTACATGTTAAGACATCGCAAGTTGTTTGTTTTGCGATGCGATAAGAAGTTCGGTTTGCAATGTGATGCGATCACATATCGCATATGTTAAAGGGAAACTCATTAGCACTAAGAAATAAATCCTACGACATGCAACAAGAGCCCGGATGTGATGTAGCGCCAGAGTCAAATTGCAAAGGATTTCAAATCTGGATGTAAAACCTTTCTAGTGTTAAATTGCATCGGAGGTGGAAAAGGGAATTATAACGTAAAACCTTTGATACGCCGAAATGCGATATGATACCGGACACGAAAATTTTTGAAGTTAAGATCTGATTTATTTCAAGTCCGGGGCTATGTGGTTTTATGAAGAAAATGTTGGAACCAGAGGATGACTCAGTTTACGAAGAAAAGACTGAATGCAGGCAAAAGACTCGTGTGTATAAAGAAAATTCTGAATGGGAGTAGACTAGGGCAAGACTCGACTCTAGGTGCAGAACAGTGTCATGTAGTTGCAGTTGTGAGTTAAAAAGGAAAGCCTGAACACAAGAGAAAAGACCTTGGACAAGTGACTCGACACTCGTGCAGGCGCCAATTTCATAACAAAGACTGAATGTTTTCAGAAGGAAACTCGGGTAAGTAACCCGACACATAGCAAAGGAGCATAGAAGAGCATAAAACGTTGTAGGTAATATATGCAATAGGAAGAGGCGGTGTAAGACATAAAGGCATGGGTAAATTCGGGCTAATAGAGTAATACTGCAGCACAATTCAAAATATAACAGCAGGTAGAGAAGACAAAGGGACAACAGGAAGAGAAGACAAGATGAACAGAAAAGAAACAAGCTGAAAGGGCTGACTTGAAATATTATTGTAACTATAAATGTCAATTCATTGATTATTTTATATTGTTTATGATGCAAAGGCAAGTCTCAGTATGCAAAGACAAGTCTCCGTAGGCATAGGAAAAACTCCATGAGTACTGTAATGATTACTTATGATATAAGATCTTGATTTGGAGAATGAGGAATCAAATGGGTGGAAGGCAGAGAGTCAGGCCTTTTCACTCAATATTCCCTGTAGAATCCAAATAGTCATGAAGTTATCTATATAAAATAGGTAATATCCATGTACAGAATGTTATGAAGACAGAGGAAGAGAGAGAGAGAGAGGGTGTAGTAGATTTGAAGAGTGCAGAAGAGGTTAGAAAGCTGCAGAATTAAAAAGAGCAGAAGAATGTAAGAGATTTGAAGAAGGTTGGAGAGTGGAAGAATAAGAGAGAGCTGATATGAAGTAAAGGTTGAAGAGGCTGCAATGGAGAAGGAGTATAATAGAGCTAATATCTAGGTAAATCAGCATTTTAGTTTCATGTTGAGTGATGGGATTGTAGTCTCCTTTCAAGTAGTAGCTTGATAAATTTCCAGTTGTATCTGGTTGAGGTAGGAGCCTCCTGCAGGTTGTAGCCTACAAAAATAACATGCGAATTGGTGCTTCCATTTCAAGTTGTAGCTTGATAGATGTCCAGTTGGAGCTGGTTGAGTTAGGAGCCTCATGTGAGTTGTAGCCTGTAGAAAAATACATGGGAGTTAGTGCTCCCATTTCAAATTGTAGCTTGATAGATGTCCAGTTGGAGCTAGTTGAGGTAGGAGCCTTCTGTGGGTTGTATCATGTGGAAAACAGATGGGAGTTGGAGGTTCCTTGCAAGTTTTAGCTTGCAAAGTTTGAGGTAGTAGCTTCATGTAGGTTGGAGCCTACATAAAATCAGTGGTGAGAGGGAGTTGGAGCTTGCCTTTGCATCACAATAGTAATAAGATGTGGTTTTCTCCCTTATGGGTTTCCACTTATATCCATTGTCTATGTGATTTATGATTATGTGTTGATGTGATTTTTTAATCTGCTTAATTACTTTCTCTACACACATTAAGTTTGTTGATTCATTATGTATAAGCTTCTTATGAAATAAAGGTGTAATTGAGTTGAATGAAACAAGTTTTAAATGTCCATGAATTTACTAAACTGATTCACCTCCCCTCCCCTTCTCATCTTAGCTAAGATTTCATCAAGTATTGAGCAAGTTTATGTCAAAACAAGGGAAGGAGCATTGGACAGCAGTGAAGCAGGTTTTCATATATTTGTGTGGCACTAGTGATTATGGTTTGTGCTACCAGGGAAGACCAAGATTGGACAGAGTTTTGGATATCCTTGTTTTTGTTCATGCAGACTCGGCTGGAGAAATGGACCAAAGAATATCTACGAGTGGGTATTTGTTTAGCCTACTTGGAGGAGCAGTCAGTTGGATGAGTAAAATGCAGTCTGTAGTGGCTCTTTCAACTGCAGAGGTAGAATACATGGCAGCCACTCATGCAATCATGGAGGCATCTTGGTTGCAAATATTGTGTTCAAGTATGGGGTTGGAGCAACGAGCTATAAGGATAGACTGTGATAGCCAAAGTGAAATTTTCTTGGCTAAGAATCATGCGTATCATTCAAAGACAAAGCACATTGATGTTCAATAACACTTTGTGAGATATATGGTTGAGGATAAAAAGGTGTTGTTGATAAAGGTGGACACTTTGAAGAATGTTGTAGATGCATTGACGAAGTCTGTGAGCACTTAGAAGTTCTCTTGGTGTAGAGAAACCATTGGTGTTGCAAATATGGGATAATGACTAAGCTCTCCTATGGCCCCCTATGAAAATAAAATGCCAAGTTGGAGAATGATGGCTGTGTGTTATATTCTTTCCATGAATAGTCGCATGCGTGGGTGGGGGAGGGGTTGTCACAGGGGGGGCGAAAACCCTCCCTATTTGTTGTGTCGGCCTCCCCCCCTGTCCAAGGGTTTGCAGGGGGCAGGTAACCCCTTGCATAGTGTCCAGGACAGTGCCCCGGAAAAAAAAATTTAGAACCTATTTTAGGTGGGTGGACCTGCCTATGGTTTTTTGCATGGGTTTGCACATGGTTTTGGGGCATGATTTTTTTCTGCCCCTGGAGTTTTGTAGATCCGGTCAAGGGAACTACGGTTATGTTCTAATCCAGGGTTAATGGATTGGGGTTTATGAACGCTTCAACATGTATATATATGTGTTGTAACAGTAAAAGGAACATAATGAAAAATCAAGCTGGTAGTCCCGATTTGGGATCCAGGGGAAAAATATCTGTGTATATCTATTTTATGTTTTATGCTCTCACTATTGTTAATTTTCTATTTTAAGAATTCATTTACAGATAATTTCTATACAAGGTTAAAACCTACATTGAATTCCATTTTCAAACCCTTCCTTAGAAAAACTATGTTAATATTTTTTGATGATATAATAATCTACAATAGGTCTTTGAAGGATCATGTTCAACATGCTGACAGGGTGCGAAAACTATTGGAAGAGAAACAATTGTATGCAAAAACCTCCAAATGTTTCTTTGGAGTATAAGAGGTGGAATATATAGGTCATCATTATATCTCACGAGGGTGTTAAGGTAGACCCTAACAAAATTAAATCCATTAAGGAATGGAAAGTCCCCACAACCATAAAGAAGTTGTGAGGATTTATCGGGTTAACAAGGTATTATCGCATGTTTGTTAAGAATTATGGGAGAATAGTGTTAGTTCCCCATAATTTGCTAGATTGATTGAGATACAAATGGACAGGGTAACATCAAACCAAGCTTTGAAATCCAAGGACCTAGCCTTCCTGGATTCAGAGAGGGATCTCTCTAGTGGGTGCAAAGATATGAACTTGTTTACTGATTAGGGTTGATTTTAGGCTAGATGTTAAGTGCAGGGTATTTTGATTCATTTTGATTGGGTATGATGCTCAGATGGATTTAGATAGAAAACATGGAATATTTTTAAGTCATTGGGAAATGAAGTCAAACAAGGTCATGATGAGTTCATCAATGGTTTCAAGAGCATCTGCAGGGCAATTTTAACTAGGTTGGTACATCTTTGAGGTTGTGGTGGATGATGAGATGAACATTAAGCTTGAGAATAAAAGCTAGTGAAGGGCAGAACTGAATCCTTAATAAATTTTTACACTAAGGGAGTTAGAAAATAATAAGCATGGAAGACAATCAAAGGCATAAGTGAGAAATAATCCATTTGATTTCAAACTGAACATAGATGATTATCCAAGACAAACATTAAAATGAAATTATAGAAAGGCAAGAAACTTATTTAACTTTCATAGATTTCATTATCAAGAGTAGAAAAACATTTAATATGCACAAGTATTTATAACCATAGAAGAAGAGAAAACATTATGAACATCTAAAGTTACAGCTATGAAGGTTCCTTGAAACAAATTTAGCTAGTAAAGGTAAAGAGCATGATTCAAACAAACTTCTTTGGTAAACCTAGGAAAATATGCTTTAAAGAGTTAATTCCAAAACAGAGTATTTCAGTAGCAACAATATGTAGGGCTAGCCATAAATCATACTTGACACTAATTGATCTAAACCATTCAATAAATGAACAAGCTAAGAACTTCTTAGAGAGCAAGAGATGGATTCCCTAATATATCTCAACAGAAGAAAACATTAAGGCAGTGAAGGACAAACATAAGTAAGGTGCCATCAGGAAGCATTTCTTAATCTAAATTTTGTGTCCTACTACAACATAGCGAGATGGAAAACATAATGGAAAACTAGAAAACATAAACATAAGAAACACTTCACCATCAACCAAGCTTATGGATCCTGCAAACAATCTCTCTCCATCAACAAGCAAACCAAGGCATGCATGAGCTCCAAGACATCAAATTTCCATGAAAAACTCCAAGAGACTATGTATTTGCTTCAGAATAAGTCATCAAAATCCACCTAATACATAAGAACCTCATGCTCTATTTATGGAGCAAAATGAGGAGGTGGAAACCCGAAGAGGCTTCCAGAAACCCTAATTTAGCCATAAATGTCATAAATGTGCTTAATGACCATGCAAGGCCCAAGACACATAATATCTAAGCTAATAAATGAAAAATATCGTAACATAACTCCTCAATCAAATATGGAGTGATTTTCCCAAGAAAATATTAAAAAATTATCTTTCCATAATTTGTGTGTTTTGTTGACATTTTGGCAAAAGATAGTCCAGGAGCACAATGCCACTTTTGTAGAAAATAGGTTGTTTTGCAACCAAGTTTTGGACCACTTCCCGATGTCGGATTTTTCTCCGTGATGGCTTGTTGGAAAGCATAAAGAATATAATTTTAAAATGTACATTTTTTTTCTCAATATTACCTCTATACGTTTCCAAAAAAATGGAAAAATCCAATGCTTCCAGGATCGCAACACCTGTTCAGAAAAGGAGGCAGAAAGGTCAAATTTTGGGTGTTTTTTGAACTTTTGAGGGGGTAAAAATGCTCCAATTGATCTGAAATTTTGTGGGTAGACTGCTAGTGACATGAAAAACCCAAAAATTTAAAATTTAGCAGCTGATGGTGCCCCAAAAAAGAGCGTAGCGCCTAGGGTGTTGCGCTCCTAGGGCCTTAAAATTTCAAAAACATAAAAACTTCTCCTCTGTGCAGCGCCATTTTTCAGAGGGCATTTGGAGGCCTTCTCGGTGTCGGAATAAACTTTGTGATAGCTCATTGGAAATCTTGACTTGTATAATTTTAAAATATACAACTTTTTTCTTAATTTAATTTTATTTGATATGTCAAAAGTTTATTTTCCCATGACTGGTCAAAACGTGCTGAGTGTTGGTGCAGAAATGTAGAGTGCTGGTGCAAACAAATTTTGGAGGCCTTCCACAACTCCAAATTGAGCTCATGATATATCAGTGGAAATATGGTTGAGTATTATTTCCAATTTTTTTATTTTTTTTCTATTTTGTGTTCATTTACCTATCCAAAAACTGATTCTCCCAACACTGGTCAAAAAGTGCTGAATGCTGGTGCAGAAATGCAAAGTGCTAGTGCATACCACTTTTGGATGACTTCCTCAATTCTAAATTGAGCTCATGATATCACATGAGAAATATATTGAAGTTTAGTTATCATTTTACTTATTAAACAAGTCATTTGGACACTCCAGCTGTGAGAAAAAATGATTTTCCCAGGATCACTCTAGAAGTGCAGAGTTTCTCCCGTGACACCTGTATTTTTGAAATTGATCTCAAACCATGATACCTGTGTAAAAATGGAAGGATTTTTTTCTTCTTTGCCCTATGATGGACAAAAACCACTCTTATTTTGGCAAAATTCATCTCTGTGTGGTCAGAAACAAAATTTGAAGCAAAACTAGCCCTAGGTGTGACACATGGATTGTCTCTTGGAATGAATTCTTGGAAAATGATGGAGACATGATTTTTATGAGCTGGTATAGAATTATTATTGCTTACATGATCTATAAAATGAATCATTTTCTCTTATTCCTCCTTTTTATATCAAACCCTAGCTTAGTTTGAAGAGGAAATTAAGGTTTGTGTATGGGATTTTAGGACCGCCTTGCAGAGGGAGGGGAATGAAGGGGTTAAGGGTTGTCTAAATTCTTGGGGAAATTTTTGGGGATAGGGATAGATGCTAGGGAGTAGGGGAAAGTGTAATTTCAAGAATTGAATTAGGTTAAGGGGTCCAAAATGTCAAAACACAGGCCTAGTCTCAAAAAGTGTCAAATTGTGGCAATAGACTAGGTTTTGTAGGAAAATGATGATTTTGAGGGATAGGAGTGATGGGAAGTGTTTGTGAAGGTATATTAAGGATATGAGGAGGTGTAAGAGCATAAATATACAAGCCTTGTGGATGATTTAATCATGGAGGTCATGAAACCAAGAGAAATTCCCTTAAAAACCCTAGATAGACAATGGAGGAGTTTAGGCAAAACAAAAATAGAGGGTTGAGGCCAAAGGTGGAAAAACATAGTGATAATGAGTGACATGAGCCCATGATGGTATTATAGGATGGGTGAGTTGAGCTTGACATGATGGAATGATGAAATAGTGAAAATTTATCCTAAGGGAAATGAAGGCCGTGAGATTTCTAGAACTCACAATGTTCATGAACTTTGTTTCTAGAAATCTACAACCAATACTTAGTCATCTTTAGATAGTGAAAATTATGGATGAATAACAGTGGCTCCACTTGGGGAGGGAAGCTCCTTTTCAGGAGGTGTCCAGAACTTTCAAATCTCTTGGTTTATGAAGACTAGTGCCTCATCCATTGGGCAGATTTTTACCTCTTTCACTTGTTGATGCTTGCTTGAAGCTGTGATCTTAGTAATCTGAAAAACATGATTAAAATCAACATCATCTCTACCTACCCAACCTAATTGCCTAACATTTTTTCTTCCTTGGGTGCACTTGAACTGGCAAACCCTCAACATTTTTATTTTTGAAAACACAAATCAAACTATCTAATTGTACCCTTATTTCTTCCAAGAGTTCAGATTAGGCTAATGAACTCTCTTATTCTCTACCTAGTCTAATCATTTTTCAAGATTAAGTTGTTTGAAAAAATTCATTCTCTAAGCTATAAACATGAAATTGAAAGCATGGTTTAAATCAGGATTAGGCAATCTGACTTACCATGAGTTGTGGCATAAGAACAAGCTGCACAGAAACATTATTTTGCATAAAAGTAAAATAGAAAGATAAGGGTTGTGATCTATCATTTGTTATGCATCCTCATATTCCTCTTTGGTTCTGTTTTGAGCATGTGGAACCAGTATCTTCTCATTCCCTAATCTATCCTTTTTTACAAGTCAAGTTTGAATGATTTAACAAGCTCTCTTTCACTAACTTATCAGCAAATAAATTGAAAACATGTTCAGCCATGATTAGGCTAGATGACTGAACAAGACTTCTTTATGAATAAGTAGTGGAATTTAGGCTTGCACACTTTCATTAAGACTATTTTTTGGGTATGGGGTTGTGCCTCTTCTTTTCATCTGCCCTCTTTTTCATTTTTCTTTTTCTTTTACTTTTTCTCTCTTCTTGGTCAAAACAATCTAAAACTATAGGTAAAAAGATGCTCATAGTGCTGAGCTTATTTTCTTTCCTATCTATCCTAATCTAACCTATACATGATATATATTTAGCTGGTGAACTCTCTTTTCCAATACATCCAATCAAGGAGATGATTCCATGAGGGATCTTGGTTTAGCTCTTCGAGGGTGTTGACAAAATTAAAAAGCCACTCCCCCCTAACTTGTGTTTGAAAAGTAGTGTCTAAAATGTTTTTAAAATTCTACATCAAACTTCCCTTGACATGTTTTACTCCATCTTCAAGTGCCTCTAACAAATCAACAAAGGGATCTTGAAACAATACCTGGTTTAGAGGATTTGGGAGATAATATTGATCTAGGACTGCTTCTTCCTTCACTTGGCTGAGCTTAGGACTCCTTTGGGAAATAATCTCATCCTCTTCCTCATGATCATCTGAACTAGTAGACTCATCATAGATTGCAATGTTGTCTTCAAGAAGTCCTGGTATGCTCTGATTTAGTGGATTGAATTATGTGTGAAGACCATCATGTTGATGAGCAGGAGCACTCTTAGGTAATAAATCTTCTTGAGAAAGAGGTGCAACAACTCTTATGTGATTGTAAATTTCCAAGCCTTCATCTACAATTTTAATTTCAATGGGACTTGGTGGCTGCAAATCTGAAGTTGAAGAAGTTTCCGTGTCCCAAATGATTTCATCAACCATTTCAAAAAAAGATTTTTCACTTACAACTTGCTCAAGAAGTTCTTTTTCTTTTCCAATTTCAACAGCAAAACTGAAATACTGATGATTCTCAATCATATGGAAGTTATTGCTGATGGGTTGATATGAAGTGCAATAAAGGGTTAGAGATCCTTTATTTACTTCTGAACTTTCAAGGCTTCCCTCATCAGTGGCATACATAGCATGAATTGGCTTAATACTTTTTTGAAGTTGATGAAATTGATCTTCCTCCCACAAACCAATTAGTGATTGCTCTGCAAAGTTAGTTTTTGTTTGGAGGATATCATCATCAGATTGATCAAACTTTGGAAACTCATCAAAATAAGTAGTGTCATTAATCAAACATATTGGATTATCAGTTTTTAATTGATCTACAAGTTCACTTTCTGATTTATGGTAGATGGATTTAATAGGAGAAAGAATAGGAATGTTTTGTTTACATGAAGGCTTAGAGGGTGGTTGCATGTTTAATATCTAATTTACTTCCTTTTCAGTCAAAATAGGAGGCATTTTTCTCTTTCTTTGGATATAAGTACAACAATTCTCTTTTTCTTTTGAAGGTTGATTTTGAGGCTGAATGTTTTCTTAAGCCTCACCTAGAAGAGATGGTGAATCATCACTTGTGCCTTCAGAGAGATCTTGTGGGTTTTCTTCTATACCTTAAGTAACTGATTTCTTCCTCAGCTAACTCATCTAGGTTGTCATGATAGTTATCTTGAGAAAGAAATTCATGAATGGATGTTAAGAGGTCTTCAGGATGAAAATTTTCCAAATCTTCATCACTATCTATAAGGTACTGTATGATATTCTAAGATTGATCATAACAATTTTCAGCTAATGATAGAGATGGGCAATACCCTATATAGTGTTTATAGAATACCTTGTGGAAATCCTTAAAAGAAAACAAGATGCCAGGTTCTAGCCATTCATACCAATTTCTTGCCTTACCTTCTAATGTTTCCATAAGCATTTTCATGAGGCAGTCCTCATGCCATTCAACCTTTAACCTCCATACATGTATATGGAAATTGATGAGATGTAACAAGGGGTCATCAAATTTTTCATCTTGAAATATAGGTAGGTTTTTTAACCAATTTATTTCAAGCATTTTGTGTGGGAATCCATGGATATGATCCCTACTCATTGGGGCATATCTTTGTTGTATTCTTGGATCCATGTTTATAAACCAGAAATGGTCACTGAATCTTTTCAACCAATCTAGATTTCTCTACCAGTGGAGTCTTTAGGTCTATTGAGAGTTGTGGAGTCACTAGGTGGAGGGTTTCAACTTTTCTGTCCACCATCAGCATGATTGGGATTGCTTAATGCATTCCCAGGGGAGTCTATGAGAGCTAGTGTGGTCAACAGGGCTACTGAAGACCAGTGGTGTTGCCAGGTGGATGATATTTATTGTTTTAAGGATGTTCTTGTTGTCCACCATCAACAACTAAATACCAATCAAAGGATGTTTGTGAGTTTTCTGATATCTAAGGAATACTTAGTTTGTCAGTAACTCAGAAGGTCCCACCGTGATTGCCATTTATGTTGGTGTGAGTGGTGGGATAAATCCACAAGATAGTACTCTTAAGGGTTTTTTGAAAGGTTTAGGGAAGTCTAAGTCCCACCGTCATTGCCAATATGTTAGTTCCCTGTAATTTTCTAGATTGATTGAGATACAAATGGACAGGGTAACATCAAACCAAGCTTTGGAATCCAAGGACCTAGCCTTCCTGGATTCAGAGAGGGATATCTCTAGTAGGTGCAAAGATATGAACTTGTTTGCTAATTAGGGTTGATTTTAGGCTAGATGTTAAGTGTAGGGTATTTTGATTGTTTTTGGTTGGGTATGATGCTCAGATGGATTTAGATAGAAAACATGGAAGATTGTTAAGTCATTGGGCAATGGAGTTAAACAAGGTCATGATGAGTTCATCAATGGTTTCAAGAGCATCTGCAGGGAAATTTTAACTTGGTTGGTAGGTCTTTGAGGTTGTGTTGGATGATGAGATGAAAATTAAACTTGAGAATAAAAGCTAGTGAAGGGCAGAACTAGATCCTTAATAACTTTTTACACTAAGGGATTTAGAAAATCATACGCATGGAAAGAGAATCAAAGGCATAAGTGAAAGCTAATCCATTTTATTTCAAACTGAACACAAATGATTATCCAAAACAAACATTCAAATGAAATTATAGAAAGGCAAGAAACTTATTTAACTTTCATAGATTTCATTATCAAGAGCAGAAAAAAATTTAAGATGCACAAGTAGTTATAACCATATAAGAAGATAAAACTCTAAACATCTAAAGTTACATATGTGAAGGTTCCTTGAAACGAATGTAGCTAGTTAAGGCAAAGAGCATGATTCAAACAAACTTCTTTGGTAAACCTTGGCAAAGATGCTTTAAAGAGTTAATTCCAAAGCAGAGTATTTCAGTAGCAACAATATGCAGGGCTAGCCATAAATCATACTTGAAACTAACTTAACTAAACCATTCAAGAAATGAACAAGCTAAGAACTTATTAGAGAGCAAGATACGGATTCCCTAATATATCTCAACAGAAGAAAACATTAAGGCAATGAAGGAAAAACAGAAGTAAGGTGCCATCAGGAAGCATTTCTTAATCTAAATTTTTTGTCCTACTGCAACATAGCGAGATGGAAAACATAATGGAAAACTAGAAAACATAAACATAAGAAAAAATTCACCATCAACCAGGCTTATGGATCCTGCAAACAATCTCTCTCCATCAACAAGCAAACCAGGGCATGCATGAGCTCCAAGACATCAAATTTCCATAAAAAACTCCAAGAGACTATATATTTGCTTTAGCATAAGTCATCAAAATCCAACTAATACATAAGAGCCTCATGCTTTATTTATGGAGCACAATGAGGAGGTGGAAACCCTAAGAGGCTTCCAGAAACCCTAATTTAGCCATAAATGTCATAATTGTGCTTAACGACCATGCAAGGCCCAAGACACATAATATATAAGCTAATAAATGAAAAATATCATAACATAAATCCTCAATCTCATCTGGAATGATTTGCTTAAGAAAATATTAAAAAATCATCTTTCCATAAATTTGTGTGTTTTGTTAACTTTTTGGCAAAAGACAGTCCAGTAGCGCAACGCCACTTTTGCAGAAAATAGGTTTTTTGCAACCAAGTTTTGGACCACTTCCCGATGTCGAATTTGGCTTTGTGATGGCTCGTTGGAAAGCCTGAAGAGTATAATTTTCAAATATACCTTTTTTTTCTCAATATTACCTCTATAAGTTTCCCAAAAATTGGAAAAATCCAAGGCTACCAGGAGCGCAACACCTGTTTAGAAAAGGAGGCAGAAAGGTCAAATTTTGGGTGTTTTTTGACCTTTTGAGGGGGTAAAAGTGCTCCAATTGATCTGAACATTTTTGGGTAGACTGCTGGTGACATGAAAAACCAAAAAATTTAAAATTTATCAGCTGAGGATGCCCCAAAAAGGAGCATAGCGCCTAGGTTGCTACGCTCCTAGGGCCTCAAAATTTCAAAAACATAAAAACTTCTCTTGTGCGCAACACCATTTTTCAGAGGGAATTTGGAGGCATTCCTGGTGTCAGAATGAACTATGTGATATCTCATTGAAAATATTTACTTGTATACTTTCCACATATATAATTTTTTTCTTAATTTACACTAATTTGCTTTGTCAAAACTTTATTTTCCCATGACTGGTCAAAAAGTGCTGAGTGCTGGTGCAAACAACTTTTGGAGGCCTTCCAAAAATCCAAATTGAGCTCATGATAGCTCATTGGAAATATGGTTGAGTCTACTTTCCAACAATGATTTTTTTTTCTATTTGGTGTTCATTTACCTATACAAAATCAGATTCTCCCAACACTGGTCAAAAAGTGCTAAATGCTGGTGCAGAAATGCAAAGTGCTGGTGCAGACCACTTTTACATGACTTACTCAATTCAAAATTGAGCTCATGATAGCTCATCAGAAATATCTTGAATTTTAGTTTTCATTTGACTTATTAAGCAAGTCATTTGGACAGTACAGCTGTGAGGAAAACCGATTTTTCCAGGGTCACTCCAGAAGTGCAAAATTTCTCCCATGACACCAGTATTTTTGACATTGATCTAAAAACATAATACATTTGTAAAAAAAGAATGAGGTTTTTATTTTTGGCACTATTATGGAAAAAAAAATCTCTCACTTTTTCCAAATTCATCTCGGTTTGGTCATAAACACAATTTGAAGAAAAACTAGCCCTAGGTGTGACACATGGCTTGTCTCTTGGAATAAATTCTTGGAAAATGATGGAGACATGATTTTTATGATTTGGTATAGATTTATTCTTGCTTAAATGATCTAAAAAATGAATCCTTTGCTCATATGCCTCATTTTTATATCAAACCCTGGCTTAGTTGGAAGAGGAAATTAGGGTTTGGTGTATGGGATTTTAGGACCGCCTTGCAGAGGGAGGGGAATGAAGGGGTTAAGGGTTTTCTAAATTCTTGGGGAAATTTTTGGGGATAGGGATAGATGTTAGGGAGCAGGGTAAGGTGGAATTTCAAGAATTTACTGAGGGGAAGGGGTCCAAAAGGTCAAAACACAAGCCTAGTCTCAAAAAGTGTCAAATTGTGGCAATAGACTAGGTTTTGTAGGAAAATGATGATTTTGAGGGATAGGAGTGATGGTAAGTGTTTTTGAAGGTATATTAAGGATATTAGGAGGTGTAAGAGCATCAAGATACAAGCCTTGTGGATGATCTAATCATGGAGGTCATGAAACCAAGAGAAATGCCCTTAAAAACCCTAGATAGACAATGAAGGAGTTTAGGCAAAAAAAAAAATAGAGGGCTGAGGCCAAAGGTGGCGAAACATTGTGATAATGAGTGAAATTAGCCCATGATGGTCTTCTGGGATGGGTGAGCTGAGCTTGAAACGAAGGAATGATGAAATAGTGAAAAAATATCCTAAGGGAAATGAAGGCCGTGAGATTTCTAGAACTCACAATGTTCATGAAATTTGTTTCTAGAAATCTAGAACCGATACTTAGTCATCTTCAGATAGTGAAAATTATGGACGACTAAAAAATATTAGCACCTTTAACAACATTATTGAATAAATATGCATTTTCATGGACTCCTGAAGCAACTAAAACCTTTGAACATCTTAAAGAGGCAATATGCCTAGCACCATTCTTAGCTACACCAAACTTCACAAAAACCTTTATTGTGGAATGTGATGCCTCAGGAAATGGAATTGGTGCTATTTTAGTGCAATAAGGAAGACCCATTTCTTTTGAAAGTCATCCAATGAAAGGAGAATATTTATATAAATCTATTTGTGAGAAGGAAATGTTGGAAATACTACATGCACTAAATAAATGATGACCTTACCTAATGGGAATATACTTCAAGGTAAAAACCAATCATGATAGTCTCAAATAATTTTTGGAACAAAGAATATCTTTAGAAGAGCAGCAAAAATGGGTCACAAAGATGTTGGGTTATGACTTTGAAATCATCTACAAAAAATGGAAGCTAAATGTTGTTGCATATGCCCTCTCAAGAAAGGATGAGGAGGTGAAATAATTGCTTTGTGCCATTTCTATTATCCAACCATATTGGATAGCCAAATCAAGGGAGGAATGGAAGAATGACGAAGAAATGTGGACACTCATTCAAAATTTGCAGCAAGATCCCAGTACATCTAATACATTCATTTGGAAAAATGATTCCTTATGGTACAAAGATCGATTATATCTTTGTAATAATTCCAAACTAAAACAAAATTTTCTTTTGGAATTGCACACCTCTCCCTTAGGATGACACTAATTATTTTAAAAAACATACCACAGGGTAAATAAATAATTTTTTTGGGATGGCCTTAAATTTTATATTCAAAAGTTTGTGGTGGAATGTTTGGTTTTCCAGAAAAATAAAGTTGAGACAATTAAGACCTTAGACCTTCTACAACCTTTATCCATTCCAAGTCAATGTTGGGAGGAGGTTTCAATGGATTTTATCAAAGGTTTTCCTAAGTCTGAAGGAACGATTGTCATCATGGTGGTAGTTGATAGACTTACCAAGTATGCACACTTTTGTGCATTATCTCATCCATTTAAAGAAAGTACAGTTGCTACTGCATTTATGGGAACAATTCAAAAGCTACATGGAAACTAAAAGATTATTGTATGTGACATAGATCCTATTTTCACTAGAGTTTTTTGGATGAAATTATTTTCATGTTTGGGTACTCAAGTAGCTCATACCTCATCTTATCATCCTCAATCTGATGGGAAAACTGAGATAGTGAAAAAATGTTTGGAAGGATATCTTCGTTGTTTTTTATGTGATAAACAAACACAATGGTTCAAGTGGTTATCTCTGGTTGAATGGTGGTATAACACTTCCTTCCATACTGCAGCAAAAATGACCCCATTTATGGCATTTTATGGATATCATCCACCATCCATCACATCATATTTAAGAGAAAATTACAAGGTTGAAGTAGTGGAATATCACTCTGAGCATCAACAAAAAGTTCTCAAAATCTTAAAGGATAACCTAAATTTGGCACAAGATTGAATGAAGCACCAGACAAATCAACATCACAGTGAAAGAAGTTTTGATGTAGGATACTAGGTATTTTTACGGCTACAAATATACAAACAAATGTCCCTCAAGCAAGCTAAGAAGTATAATAAGTTATTTCCAAAGTAATATGGTCCTTACAAGGTGTTTCAAAAGATTGGCACTATGGCATACAAATTAGAGTTTCCTACTTCTTCTCGAGTGCACCCAATTTTCCATGTTTCATGTTTAAACAAGGTTATAGGTGACAAACTTCCAGTTCAAACAATATTTCCAGAACTTGATGAAGAAGGAAAAATCATATTGGAACCTGAAGTAGTCATGGAAAAAAGAACTCAACAGCTACGAAATCGATCAATTTTAGAGTATCTCATCAAGTTGAAGAACTTACCCACTGAAGATTCCACATGGGATGATGAGAATTTTATATAGAAGCATCCAAATCTACTCAAGCATTGAGGACAACACTTTTTTGAATGAGAGGGGCACGTTAGGTCCCTATATTACTAGTGTAATCCCTTATTGTTGTTATTGTAGCCCCCTTATTCTTATTTTTGTACCCCTGTAGTCCCCATATTGTTATTATTGTGCCCCATAAAAGACCACTATTTTTATTGTTGTGCCCTTACATTGTTATTGTTAGGTCAGCTAGGATTATATTGTGACCACATGGACTCCTATATATAGAAAGGAGGTTTTTTCATTTGAATCATCCAAAAAAATTTCATTTATGTAATGTGAAGGAGGTTTCCCCCTCGAAGAGGCTAATTTCTAAGGTGTTGATCTACCGTTTCTTCTATTTTGTGAGCTAGTTTCATAACATAATGGATATCATAGGGGAGATTATTTCTAATGCTTCCAAACATCATTAATACATTCTCACTTAAACAAACTACTTTACAAAGTGGGTGGAAGTTTTTCCATTAAAGGTAGCTAATTTTGAAGCCATCATTGAATTGATCGATCAATTCATCATTACCAGGTTTGGCTTACCTAAGAAACTTATGTTTGACAATTCATCTTACTTTTCGGGTAATAGTATGACTGAATTTTCTCTCAAGAGAGGTCTTAAGCTCAAATATTCTATTAATTACTATCCCCAAGGGAATGGTTTAGCAGAGTCAACCAATAAAAATCTCATAAGAATCATAAAAAGAACTATTGATGAGATCTAGAAGAATTGGCATAAGTCTTTAACATTTTCTCTATGGGTAAATCGAATAAATAAGAAGGTCTCTATAGGTACTTCTCCATTCAATCTAGTTTGTGGGAAAGAAGCTGTAATTCCATCAAATTTAGCCCTTCCCTCACTATCCCTTGTTCAATTTATTGATGAATTACCTTCCTCTTTGTTGCAGTTAAGAATGTTCCAAATCCTTAAATTAGAAGAAGAAAGGGAAAAGGCCAAACTAACACATGATCAACATCATCAGATCATTAAACTTATTTTGATGCAAGTTTTGTTACCCCAAAAATTTTCCAATTTGGAGACCTCATTCTTAAGTGGGACAAGGCACATGAGGAAAAAGGTAAGCATACCAAATTCCAAAGAATGTGGCTTGTAACATTTCAAATTACAGAAAAAATTGGCCCATCAACCTTCATATTGCAAAATCTTCAAGGGAAGAAAGATTCTCTTCCTGTCAACAGGTTGATTTTGAAAAAATTATTTTCTTACAAGAACATTTCATTTAAATGTATCATACTTATATTTACTTTTTTTAGGCTAATTAAAGAACAATGTTTCATTAAATACTTTTGGTTTTTCCCAAAACCTATAAATATTTTTTATGACTTTTAATTTTCAAGAATATAAATTCTTAAAGAGATGGTTACAAACTGGAAAAAATGGATAAATACCATACAACTCTGAAATTTTTTTCCATTGAAATTGTAAATTATTGTAAACCTAAAAATTCATAAAGACTTTTTACCCTATTATCAGTGAGAAAAAGTTCACTTTTTCAAATTAAAGACTATTTGTTACTAAGCATATTTAACTCTAAATTGTCTTCCAAAATGCTTAAGGAGTTAATGATTCTCCCCATCTATTAATTATGCTTTTTCTAGAGTGTAATTCAAAAATATAAAAAACTTAAAAATATAAGAGGTATCATCACAAGGCTGCTTACCATGATCATAGGAAAATAATAGACTAACATTACCACTACTACATATCAATCTAGGGTAATGGTTTATGATTATTAAATAACCATAAGACAAGGGGTCTCATCACAAGCTAGCTTGTTCAGTCCAATTAGAACCAGTGAATTCCATTGTCGTTATTTGGTCACCAAGCCAAGACAATGAATTTTTAAGAATAAGAAAAACAAAAACAAAAAACAAATTATATACATGTGCATTTATCTCCAAAGATTGTAATGATAGATGGATGTGATACTTGATCAATGATGGTTAAAAGGTAACCCTGTTGAGGCCATAAATTCCTACTGGCAGCAGTGGCTCCACCTATCAAACAATGAGTATATCAAAAGGCTAAGTTGCAAAAAGCCACATACTTTACCTTTTAAGATATTTAATGACTAATATAGAGAAATGAATATTTTTATCTATGAAAGGTTTTTAATGAGCCATAATAATATGAGTTTTTATAATTCACATTAATTTTATTTATCTAAATATTTCGAAGATAATTTCCATTTCCTTAATTATTTTTATTTTTTTTAAATATCATGAATTTCATTTTTCAGAGATAGGTGGTTCTTCTAGTGAATCGCCAATTTATGTGCTATTCAACAACCCCCATTATTTTAGAATAGTTGACTTAGCAAAATAATGGAGACCTTTTTAAAAAATTTAGACTAGAACAACTAAGACCCTTAAGTGATTAACTAAAATAGAAATTGGAGTTAGAAAAGCAAAAGTGCAACATTTTATTAACTAAAAGGCACATAGGCGGAAAATTCAAGAGAAACGTAGTTGCAAAATGCAATCGCAAATCACAAATACAACATACAACATCTTAGGCCACTCCAAATGAATTTGCGATGTGATATCAAAAAAAAGATTTAATAAAGGAAAAAGGCTTCTGACCAAATCATGTTTTGATGAAAGAGTAAAAACCGCGGGACCCACCTTTTCCATGTCATTAATCGCAATCAAAAATCACATTTCCATCCCGCCATCATTTGAGCCACCCTTGATTCCATTTCCCCAATGCGATACATCACATCACATCACACTTTCCCCAGTGACCATTTCCTTCCACCATCCAGTTTCACCGAGATTGTGATTGTGATATTGCATCGCAAAATTCTCATTTGTTTTTCCCACGCTAATGTTTTAATCTTTCAAAAAACTTTAATTTTTAATTCAAAAGGATGTTTTTAGCATGAAAATGAATTAATCGCAATCAAAAAAATATATGTGTTTGGTGCTTTAAAAAAGTTGGCACACAAATGAATCTGCGATGCAAATATATCTTATTTAAATGCCTAAATGTCTATTCGGGCACGTGAACCCACGATTTCCATTAACGTCGTAACTTAACGGTTTAACAACGTGAACCTAAAAATGTTATTTGACCGCAAAAGAACTAATGTTTTAGATTACTCCACGTGCCAAGTTTTATTTTCCATCATTTCAATTATTGTTACAATGCTCTTGTATTGTGACAATATTTCCCTTTCTACTCATTGTTCTTCTTATTTCACAGACAATTCCAAACAAACAGAGTTCCTCAGAAATTTCTAAGGCCACAAAGAAGTCCAAGAAACCCATGGCTCTCCCTAATCCGGCGCCTCCTGCTAACGAAGTAACAGAAATGCTGCCCCTATTCGCAGATACTAAATGCACAATAGATATTGGTTCTTCTTCTTGGGAAGCAATGTATAGGTTGTTTGAAGACAGAAAATCCCGCAAGGCTGAAAGAAAAGCTACTGTAGACACTTATGACACCTCAGAAGCTACTATTGTCGACGTCACCAACTCTTTTCTGCAGATAATTGCTACACGCCCCAATATTCTACCATATACATATATGGTGAAATGGATTATTTACAACCTCAACATTGAAGATAGAAACTTCATAAAAAGCGTAGGCACAATGATAGGGTCATTCAGAGAAAAGGATTTGAATAAAGTGTACTGCATTCCAGACCCCCATAAGGTATATGATAAATATTTCGTATTGAAATTTTCAAAGGATAAAAAGTTGTATTCGGATCCCATAAAGCAATGGGGGAGTAACCCTAACAAGCATAACACGATGATAAGGGTATATATTCCACTGCTTCGCTTTCTGGTCCCTACCTTTATATTTCCACTGTGATTTCTAGAATTTTTGGCTAACTCAATACCACTAATTCTCTATTGATTGGGTTCCCCTTATGGATGTTTTTATAGAATCCACATCATGGATTGCAGAACTATTTTTTCAAATAATATTGCTACCCAGATTCTTGAGTACAGGAAAAATCGTTCCGTTTCATCTAAGATCCTTCCCCCATTCTATATGAGTCTTACATTATGGATACAGTGTGTTTTACGTCAGATTTTCCGATGATGTGTTGGAAATGGACTATCCAAGACCCCACTCCCATTCATATTTATCATAATATTCTATGGGAATCTAAATATGAAACTGATTTCTACAATATTTGCCACGAAGTTATGCTCCCACTCTTTCAAGCTATGTTTGATGAAAAGACCCCTAGATTGTCTAAAGAAGCCCAAGTTGACTTCACATCCATTGAAAAATGGTTTGGGGAAGAGTTATTTACTTATGTCAGAGTTTTTTGAAGCTTAGCCTGACCACATGTCCTCCCATTATATGTTCCAGACAAACTTCTCGCAATAGAAATTGCCTATCAGATTGTGGGTCATGGATTGACCAAAGTTTTGAAAGAAGCACAGAAAGCTTCATTGCCTTCCTTTCCTATTTACTGTGCTTTCTATGCATTAAACAATTTCAAACATGGGGGGTTAGAAATTAATAGAATCCAATATTTCAAATTATTTATAATTTCTAACAGACAATATGACCCAGACCAAGTTGCATTTAATTTCACAACTCAAGTGAAATTTAGGCCATTTTCCCATGAAAATGATGATTTTGATTATTTGTTTGAGTTAGTTGATGCTTATTCGATAGTGGATAAATTGGTAGCATCATGCATTAATCCTCAAAAACTATCAAAGTTCAAGAAATATAAGAATATAAGGTTGGAAGGAATTCCTCTAAATATTCTGGAGGTATCCCAACTTTTCTCATAGAAAGAATATCAAACAAAATAGGAGAAGCAGCAACAAAAAGAACAGGGAAATGAAAAACCCCCTAAGGATACTGAAGTCCTTAGTGAAATAAAAGGATATAAGAATATTGGAACTCAAGCTAAATATCCATTGTTTTCAAGTGACTTAGATGAATTTGAAGTGGTGATCATTGATCATCAAGAAAAATTTGAAACACCTCCTGGTAAAAGTCAAAACCCATTTACTGCTAAGTCAACTGATAAATATTTTAGTATAGAAGAATTCGAATTTATCCCGGTCTACCCAACATAAAAAATTCTTCTAAAAATGAGGAAATACTTCTTTGGATATATTTTACATCTGGAGGCATAAGGTTGTTATGAGAAAATAGAGGAAGACGAGAAGAATAGAACAATAATAGGCTCTCATTCTTGGGAATGTCTCTATCAGGATCAAGCGCGATAAACTCAGTTTTTAGGTGTTTATGCATCTACCACCATTGAAAAAGCCACTAAAGTTGAGCAATTATTCAAAGATAAGGATGAAATAATCCTTCAATTAGAGCAAGAATTGCTAGCATAGAATCAAAGCATTAATCAACAATTACAAGCACAAGGGTCACAACTCCAACATATATTGAATCACCTAAAGCTACAACACCAATTTGACGTTGGTGCTAAAGATGCTCAAATACACCAATTGTAATTCATTGTTGAGCAGTTTAAAGATAATCCAAAAGTGGATAAATTTAGAAAGGAATCTTTAGAACTAAATACTTTGTTATCCCAACAACAAATTGTTTTTTGTAAAAAAATTTCTAGCATAATTAAGTTGTGTGAAAAAATTCATTCACTAATGAATCGAGTAGCTAACCAAAGGATCGGAGTTGATGAAATTGATTATAAAGTCTCCCAATCCGTCACCTGGAAAGATATTGTTGAAGGCGAAAAGGCCAATCTTCCCAGGATTGAAGATTCTAAATAATAAATCTTGTTCACTGATTGGGACATACAGTTAAAGCAAGTTGAAAGAAAAATTTCCAGGGCTAGGGATGTTTCCTACAATTAGCACATTTCCGTGCTTAGTCATCAGTGTGTTTTAAATTTATTTATTTATTTATTTTATTTTTTTTCGGGATGAAAACTTGTAAATTTCAAAAAAAATTAGAACGTTGCTGGAAGTTTCGGAAGCGCATATTTTAGCCTTGTCAAACATTCTGTTTTAATTATGTTTTATGTATGTTTTTCCTTTACCCGATGCTACTAGAAGTTTCGGTAATCTCCCCTATTTTTTAAAAAATAGAAAAAAGTGCAACCACTTTTGTGTTAGCCATGTGTTCCTATCATCAATAAAGTTTTAAATCTTTTATCATGAGCCATGTCACGTGATAGGAAAGGTTTACACTTGAATGATGTCGAGTTAAGTTGTGTTCTGTTGGAGTCCCGTGATTTGGCAGATTGGTAAACCAAATGACAGGGTAACATCAGACCAGTCTTTGGAGTCCTAGGACCTAGCCTTCCTGGGCTCAGAGAGGGCTCTCTCTATTATTCGAAGGATGTGGACTTGTTCACTTTGGATGATTGATTTTAGGCTAGTTGTCAAATGTAGGCTTGTTTGTTTGTTTTGGGTTGGGGTAAGATGATGAAGTAGGATAGGTGGAATGAGAGGTTATCAAATCAATAGGGCTATGGGGTCAGATGAAGTCAAGGGTGTCTAAATGATGAAACAGAGTGTATTGCAGGGCTGATTTAGCAAGGTTAATGGATCCTTTAGGTGATGTATGAGGTGTAATGAACATTAAGTTTGGGAAAAAACTAAGAGGTCTTAAACATATATATTCTGAAGCAATAATTCATGAGGTAGGGAAAACCATTCATCTCTACAAACAATACTCAAACTGATAAACATGTAAGATGAACATTCCAGTGAAACATAGAAGCATTAGAACTCCTAACTTTAGAAATTCACCTTCAGCTTTTAGGAAAACACATAAGATAAAAAAATAACTCAATTTATGGAGAGGGAACTCCTAAAAAACATATATCAAGTTATTTGGAACTATGAAATAAGTTGGTACGAATGGGCAAAGGGCAAGATCGAACGAGACCTCTTTGTCTTAACCTAGTCAATCAATATTCCATAGAAAAGCTTCAAGATAGGGTTTTGAAAACTTTAAATAAGCAGGGCATACCATGAATCATACTTATAAGCTAGCATACTAACCATTCATGAAACAAAAACAAGTTTTAGTGGACCTAAGGAGCAGTCAAGAATTCCTTAAGATGACTAAAAGAGGAAAACATCAAAGCTATAACAAACAGGAGATTGGAGGTGCTTCCATGAGCGTGTATCAACCTATACTTTTCTGATCTATAGGAACCAAGAAGAATGAAACAAAAATGAGGACAAGAAAAAATTAACAAGTTAAGAAAACATCACCATTCACGAAGCTATGGAATCCTGCAAACATGCTTCTCCATCATCAAGCCAAACAAGCCGTTCATCTACTTCATAAAACCAATTTTTTCTCCAAGCTCATAAAACCATGTATTGCTCTTAAAAAAATCAAGTCCCAACTATTTACAATGAATCCTCATGCCTTATATAACAAGCAAGGAAGATGAGAGCCAACTAGAGCATCTAGAAGCCTATTGGCCAACAAGAAATATCCTAAGTTGTCCTTGAGGACTTGCAAGGCCCAAGGCACAAAAATATATAACAAATATATTTTTCAGCCAAAAATATAAATTAAATTGAATTTTAGGCCCTGAAAAGCATATGAAAACTTTCCAGATGCACATTCTTCCTAGTCACCTACAGGAGCGCAGCACACTGTGTCAAAAATTAAAATTATGCCAGGAGCACAGCACAAAAAAAGGCCTTTTTGCAGCAGTGTTTTGGAGGCCTTCCCAATGTCGGAAAAGGCTCTGTGATGGGTAGTTGGAAAGCCATTGAAGTCTAATTTCTAGATATACCTTTATTCATTTAGTATTACCTCTACAAGTTTCCCAAAATGTGAAAATTTCAAGACTGCTAGGAGCGTAGCACATGCTTAGAAAAGTGGGCAGAAAGGTGAAAAAATGAGTGTTTTTGACCCTTTTGGGGGTCAAAACAACTCCAATTGAGCTGAAAATTGGTGAGAATACTCCTATAATGATGGGGAATCCAAAAATGTAAACCTCTCCTCCTGAAGATGCCCTAGGAAAAAGCGCAGTACAGGGTGCGCTGCGCTCCTAGCCTCAAAATTTGCAAAAAACAAAAACTTGTTCAATTTCTTTAAAAATTGGTAGGTAGGAGCCTCATGGGTCCTGGAGACCTATATATAAGCTTGAGCTAAAATACCAAGGCTAGCTTGGTATTTTTCATCTTTTGGTGCCGAGCCCTCATTTTGGGCAGTTTTGAGTTTTCTCCTTGCAAAGTGGGTTCTTCGTTCATATTGCTCAATCATTCTCCTTCGCAATGTAAGAGGTGTCTTGATCATTTCTTGGTACATTTTCACCTTAATGACTATCCTTCTCTTCATCATTTGACACACTGTGTTTACTGTCAAATTTAACCTTTGTACCACTTCTTGCACTCTTTGTGGGGTCGCTGTCTTGGGGACTCTCATTAGTCTTTCCCTTACTGTGATGGTCATTTTCTTCTTCATTAGGTGAGTTATCTTGGTTGATTTCTTCTTCACTATCCTATTCAATATCTTCATTATTTGGCCCATTGTTATCATTGTTTTTCCCACTGAAATCACTTTCAAACTCTATTTCTTGGCTATTTTTGCCATCTTTGTCACTATCTTCTTTGTCCTCTTCATTGTTTTCATATGCCCCCCTTCCAATGTCCTTTGTATTTTTAGTGTCACCTTCTCCATTGTTTACTTCTTCTCCTTGACTGTCATTTGTTTTTTGATTGTCATTAGGCTCACTGTTTTGGTCGTTTTGTAGCTCACTATTTTCAAAATTATAAGTTGCCTCTATCCTTGTATCCTTGGAGTCATCTTCTTCATCATAAGACCCTCTCAAAATATCTCCACAGCAGAAAAAACTGGCTCAAAACACCTTGTGGGTAGGTCGGGCGCCTCCTGAACGTGTTTGGGCAACTCTTGAACAAGTTTTGTGTAGCTCCTACATGCTGTGGGCAACTCCTGCATGGGCCTTCGTGCACTTCTAAATGGTGGGGGAAACTCCTACATGAGGGTGTGTGCACCTCCTGCGTGAAAAATGGGTCACCCAGGCAAGGTATTCACGGTGGTGGGCGCGCAGCGCATTGGTGTCGGGTGTCTTGAACGTGTTTGCGTGTGCCTCTTGCACGCTGGGCAACTTTGCTGCATGATATAACCCTTTACAGGAGCACAACACAAGGTATCGGGTGTCTCTGGGCAAATAGTAGGAGCGCAACGCCGTGTTATAGGCGCGCAGCTCATAGTGAAAAGGTGTCGGGTGCCTTCGGGCAGACAACAGGAGTGCAGTGCCGTTCTACAGGCGTGCAGCGCATAGTGAAAAAATGCACAGGTAGTGCCTTCGAGAGTGCAGCGCAAGTTTTTTCTGCCCGAACCTCTATTAGGTTTCTTTTGAAAAGTTGGAAACCCTCGACTATGTGTTGCGAATGACCAAATGGAGTGGGGAGATGCTTTGCTGGAGTTGTTTTATACTCATTTGAAAAAATTAAAGCTACAAACCCAATTTACTAAGGTTAGTCTTTGCTTCTTGCTCTTTCACTAATTTCTTTCCCTTTTTCCTTTTGCAGGTGTTGTTTTTTATCATCAAAGTGATATTTGTGGGAGACCCTTTTTTAAAAGATGTTTTCATCCTTTCTTTGGCCACTAATCTGTCAGAATCATGAAGAATTTGTCCTGTGCAGCAACCCTAGCCTCTTTTGGTCAATTTCTGCTTGCTGGTGGTATCATAAAAACAATGTTTTTCATCCTTAAACTCCATTTGGAGTTTGGCACTTTAAAACCCTTTAGCAGTAACACTTAGGCTCTCTTTTGATGGTTATTCTGTAAACCTGTGACTGTGCTTGAGGAGCTCAAGAAACCTTCACACTGATACTCCTTTCATCTTTTTCAATTTTTAGAAGGCTGCTTTCAAAGTACTCTGAATACCTTTTATCTCTTTGATGGGGTTTTATGGCCTTTTGTAATGAAATAATGTTGTCTTTAACAATATCCTAAAACTATTCTTTGATATTATCTTCTACTCTTTTTGTGTAGTCACCAAGGAGGCTTTCCATTTTGTCTTTCTGTTGATTGATTCTTTGATTGGTGTACAATGGTGCTTATGTGCTACTGTCTTCAGGACCTGTTGAAGTCTCGAAAATCGCTGCAACAACATTGTGGGATAACCACCCAGTCCAAAGCTTAAAGCAACTCCTTTTTCGTTTGGAGTAGTGGCTCTGAATGGTTAAATTAGGTCCAGTTACCTTTTCCCAAACTCCGATTACTTAAAATATAACTTTTGTTCATTAACAGAGAAGAGATATCAGATCAGCTCTCTTGCTGATTAGGCAAGAGAGTTGATCTGGGGCTCAGCCAAACCATGACTAAGTTACGTCTTATAATTAGTCTAAATATTCTAACCTAACTGTCTTTATAGTATTAAATTACTGTTAATTGTTAATCCTAAATGACACTATGATAATGCTATCCCTATGAAACTTGTTAGTTTAATATTATCTATTAATCCTAAAGTAACACACTGTTAATGCTATATTTATCATTAAAGTCTTTTTTAAGTGCTAAAGTATTCCTATTTATCTCATATGTCAAATCTAAACTAATATATATCCTATGTTATTATGCTAATTAACTAACTATACTATGTAAATAACTATACCTTATACTATAATATATTCCTAAATATTACTAATATGATTCTAATAATAATTCTAGTTTATTATAATATATCTATGATAACCTATGAAATGAATGTTAAATAAATACTATTATTATTATTCTAAGTAAACAATTAATAAAATCAGATCTAATTAAATATACTACCTAAGTAAAATTAAAATTATTCTAATTCTTTTAGGTTATTATTATTTATTGAAAGTTAATGTTAGAAAACTAATTAATAACTAGTATGCTAAAGTTAACTCTAAAAAAAAGAAAAGAAAAGTAACTCTAATGTTATGTGTTATTAATTAAAAACAAATAAATTAATATACAAGATATTACATTAGTTCTAATGATTGATTTCTAGTATTTTGAATAATGATTAAAATCAATCATAGAAGTTTAACTAATCTAATGACTGGATTGTGCCACTGAAAATCAAGATGTTTGCCTTTAAACAAAGAGGACTTTCATGTTGAGATCATTTACAAATACAAAATTAATCTTAAAACGAAAATCCTATCTCTGACTAAGATGGGATAGCTTTCTCTTAATCCGAGAGCAAATTAAAAAAAGGGGAAAGACAGGTTTATGATTGAATTCACTATGTAATCTCCATTAATTAAAAGAAGAAATTCATATTAATTAATGGGATAAAAGAAAAATACATTTGTGAGTTAAATATAAGAAATTGTTATTTAATCGCAAATATATTTCATTGAATTTGTTATAGATCTGATTTCGTTCTGCTTCTTGGAGATAGCTCCTACAAAGCTTCAAATCATATCAAAATTGAGCCAACAGAAATGTTAAGTATCAATAAGAGATATATTTTAGAATAGAAATCGAAATAGATTATAAAATAGGGGGAAGGACTGGTTTATGATCAAATTCGCCATGTAGTTTTCATTAACTAAAAGAATAAATTCATATTAATTAATGAGATAAAAGAAAAATACATTTGCGAGTTAAATATAAGAAATTATTATTTAATTTCAAATATATTCCAGTGAATTCGTTATAGATCTGATCTCGTTCTGCCTCTTGGAGATAGCTCCTACAAAGCTTCAAATCATATCAAAATTGAACCAACAGAAATGTTAAGTATCAATAAGAAATATATTTTAGAATAGAAATTGAAATCAATTACAAAACTTGGACACAAATAAAAATTCAGCATTCAGGTAGAAATACTCATGAATGGAAATTCAAAATAATGCCAAAGCTTCGCTTACAAAATATGCAGTGATTGATAATTTGAGACCTATGATTTTATTACATGCAGAAATGCTAAGCAATATTACAAAGGCAAAAAACTCTCTTACAATCTTTACAATCACCTCCTCTACACAAAACAAAAATGCATAAGTGTAGATTGAATGATAGCAAAGAATCCCCTATGCTGGATCGCAACCCCTTCTCCTTCTGACCTGTAAAGTCTCCTTCAAACTGTTGAAAAACTGATTTAAAAATTTTCTCCACCCCTCTCAATGTATTTTTTATGGCTTTATATAAGGCTTCTTTAAAATTCTGTTTGCCCAAAATAAATTTTTTTGAGCTAAAACTGAGATAAGGGATTCGAATCCCTCTCTCCATACATATCCTTATGTTTAGGGATAAAAACCCCCCAACACCTTAGCGCTGAAATTAATTGTTTAAACCCAAAATAGAACTTTATGATATAATCGAAACCCTAGCGGTCAGCATAACTGCGTGCATCGAATGGGTTGTTGCATGTGATCAGGCAGACAAACTTCAATGGTTACACCTGGCGGACTTCATTTATTCGTTTTGGTTAAAACATGACACATCTCGTGTGATTGGTTGGCGGTCCCAGCGGTGATAACCGATGTTTAACATACTTTCTGATGCGGTTATGCAAACTGTGGGTTTAATTCATTTGTCAATATAAACATTTCTGTCGTGGTATAAAACCTGTCACATGTTTAGATAACGTTAAGAGCATTTACACCGGTCATAATGAAATTAAACTTGAAGTTTTAAAAGTGTGAACCATTTTGTTACATCCTCTCAACATACATTTTCATTTTTTTTTTTTAAATTATTTTTCATATATATATATAGATCATAAGTCATTTTATATAGTAATGTATAGGTGCATTAAAGTATGGTGTGCATACCAAAGAAAACGACCTTGGAGATAATATATATTTCAGTTTTAAGTTGAAAGGAACGCTTCTTCCCCCTTGAAGGTGTTGTATCATATTTTATATATGGTTTATATCAATGTATTACCCACCTAATTTTATTATATCATAGTTTTAGGTCCGGTAATTTATATATGATTTCTTTTGAGCTTTTTAAGGTTTTATGCTTAGGTTTTAGTTTTTAGGACTTGGGAGTAAGGACTTAGGTTTATTTTTTAAGATTTTAGGCTATAACTTAGGTCTTAGATAATGTGGATAGGTTTTTAGACTTAAGTTTTAGAATTTTAGATCTAGGTTTGACTTTTAATTATAAACCTTTAAAATGTCCTTTGAAACCTTAGTTATGATTTAAAACATTTTACATCATATCACGAAATTCGATCCTTATGACATTGGGGGACTTTTTCACTGGAGATTTAATGGTCAAGAAATTTGTTTTTTAAAATGCGAAAAGAGGGGAGTTGAAAAATGAAGGGTTTCTGCGATAAATGTAAAAATCTAAAAGAAAACAAATGAAGTAATATAAAAAATAAAGGGCCTTCAAACAAGTGCATTTCACAACAACTAATCCAAATGAGGTAAAAACAAATTAATATAGATAAATAAGAAAAAATTGAACTCATTTGGGCCTTTCCTCATTTTCAAATTCCAAAAATAGTATTATCAAGTGATCAGTTGAAAGGGTCCCCATTTTTCATTTATAAGTGAAAAATAAGGGGGGGGGGGGGGGGGGGGGTTGTGTTTCACCACAACAATGGCGACATATTGGGAAGAACTAGTTATCTCTGTTCAAATTGACAATAAAATTCTAAGGAAAAAGAAACAAAAGTTAAATTAAATCAAATTGCTAAGATTCATACTTTTCTTCAAAACTCTTAAATGAAATCAAATACTATCATTTTGCATATCTTGTAAATATTGATTATAAGAGAGCTAATTACGGACAACTATTTAATGACAACTTAAACTTAAAGAACACAAACATGTTGTTTTGTTTAATGATAAAGATGAACTCTTATAATCATAGGTAGGACCACTGCTGCCAGTAGGCGTCCATAGCCTCGGCAAGGTTACCTCTTAGCCCAAAATGTCAGTATCCCATCTAATATTTAAATATTCAGAGAAAATTTATTTTATTAAAAACCTGAGAACCATTGCCCTGGCTTGGTGACCAGATCATGACAATGCCATTCACAAGTTTTGATAGTCATGAACAAGCCGGCTCGTGATGAGACCTCTTGTCTTACAACGTGAAGTCGTAAGCCATTATCTTGGTGTGGTAATAAGATTGACAATGTCATAATTATCAGAACCTATGATCATGGTAGGCTAGCTCTGTACAAATTCCCCCTATTTTTCAGATTCTTTGTAGCTTTTAATTTATTCTCTGATAATTGGCGATAATAGATGGGGAGACAAATTATCTCTTTAAGAGATTTGGAATGACATGGAAGAGTTTAAAAACTAAACTTTTTATATTGCTTGTGTTACTTTAGCTAACGCTGAATTTAAGATAAGTTGTCATAAAAATAAACTCTTATGTTATAGTTTGAGATCATCAAAATGATAATAAAGAAATATTTAGAGTTCTCAATTAAAATCTGAATGGAAGAAATTTTGAAAATTAACTTGATATTCTTTCTTTAACCCTAGAATTCTTTTTAAATATAGAGTTAATAATTTCCCATACATGAAACCAAAGTTGAATAGAAAAATTCCTCTTACTAACACTTGATAATACTACTAAAAGAATATGTATGAGGATTTTCAAAGTAATTGAAAATGGTCTATTGTGAAATGAACTCTATTTAAAAAGGACAAAAATTAAAATGAAAGAACTAAGAATGAAAACAAACAAGCTCTTAAGAAAGAAAAAAAAAAATGAAATGAAAACAACTCAAACAAGATGATGATGTAGAAATTTGCTGAATAATGAAGATTTATCCACTGAGATTATCCTGGTCACACACTAATTCGAATTCATAGATGACACATAACCTCTTCTACAATTGATCATCAATTTGCGGAAATAGAAACAGTCGCATGCGCACATAAACACAATATGTAATGGGGAAATCTTATAGCTGAAAACCCCCAGCTATTTTGTATATTATAATGGAAGAGAAAATGTAACAATACATAGCACAATACTCCTCACAAGTACTCAGTACTATCTCTAGAAGTTACACACAAACTAGCTCAGTTTTGAACAAGTCACGAGTTCAAAACTCATCCACTATTTGCCTGCCTCTACTGCGCAATCCAAGTTGGTGTAATGAGAGATCCAAGTTCGAATCTTCTTGGCTTCAAATGCGCAATCCTCATTGGCAATCTCCTCCAATGCTTGTGCAAATCTCATGCACAACTAATGTCGCAACTAATAGCAAACTCACCCTTTCATCTACCTCTTCCACTGGTTTTCACTAAACTGTCTATGCACTGCAGTCAACTGATGTGTTCTTTAGTTGAATAATGAGTTAATGTTTAGTAAATTAAATAATATTTAATTCACCCCACTCATCTCTAGTGTATTATCCAGTTAAACTAAACACAACTAGTTCAACTAAGTTAAACCGAACACAACTCCACCAACTGTCTCATCAACTCCACCAAACTCCGCCACTTGAGTTCTAACTGAAGTCAACCATGCATGAGCTCACCAAACCCTAGGAATAGCGTAATTCCTTTTGTGGATACATGGGCACATCGTGCTCAATGAGCGCAGAGGATGGCGAAGTTTTATAGTCCAAATATTATTAAGGGTAAATAATATTTGACTCACCTATTTTTAGGTGAGGTAGTCTAAAAATAGATTCTGCCTAGTATGTCTAAAAATAGAAGTCCATCTATTTTTTCCGACTTGACCAACCATCCACAAATAGCATCCTACAACTCAAAGAACATGATCCATATGTCTAAAAATAGACATAGTCTAAATATAGACTTTGCGCCAAAATACCCTGCGGGCCCACTTAGTGAAGGTGACTCCTTTCCACTAAGCTCATCATCTTGTTGCAATCTCAACACTCACTCTCAACAAGATATGGATTATCTGCAACCCCTATCCTACCTCTGTGGTATTCGAATTTGCTCCTGGTGAGCGCCTTCGTCAAGATATCAGCATCCTGATCCTCCGTGGGAATATATGAAAGTAACATGATTCTTCGTTGCACAAAATCTCTGATGTGATGGTACCTGATGTCAATGTGTTTGGATATATCATTAAATACTGGATTAGCCAAGATTTTAATGCAACTCTGGTTATCACAATAAATCACAGTAGGCTCCAAGTGCGAACCGAACAACCCGACAAGGATCTTTCTCATCCATATGGCCTCGCATGCAGCCAAGCTTGCTGCCATATACTCAGCCTCTGCTGAACTGAGTGCCACGGATCTACCTTCCTCTTGTACATGGGAAAATACGATGACCCCATGCGAGACTCCTCGAGATGAGAACTCTTTCGATTAGTTGGGCTCCATAACAATCTTGCATAGATGGCTTGGAAGCTGCTCCATCTGTCTGTACCATAGACCATATCACGATGTGTGCCACTAAGATAGCATAGCCATGCTTGCCTTCCTTCCCGGGAAGAGCTTGGTAGGCTTAACCATAGCTTGCGAAAGCTGGTTAACAGCATAGCATATATCGGGTCGTGTATTGACCAGATACATAAGAGACCCCATCAACTGTCGATAGACAGTGGCATCCACTACCTCCACTGAAGTAGCATCCTCCTTCCTCCAACCACCGGGAAGAGGAGTATCAACAGGCTTGCAGCCATGCATGTTAAACCTCGCCAGTATCTCCCGGGCATACTTACCTTGAGAAACAAATAGTCCACCACTGCGCTGCCAAATCTCCAATCCCAGGAAATCATGAAGGAGGCCCAAGTCCTTCATCTCGAACTCTCTAGCAAGGTCCTCCTTGCATTGAAGTATCAACAGCTCATCACCCATAAAAATCAGATCATCTACATACAGTACAATGATCAACAACTTCCCCTCCACCACAATCTGGTACAGGTTAGGATGCGCCTCACTCTTGGAGAATCCAAGTCCAGTGAAATAACTGTCTATCCGTGTGTACCAAGCATGAGGTGCTTGTTTCAGCCCGTACAGTGCTCTCTTGAGTCGGCAAACATGCGACTCACTGCTGAAGATCTCGAAACCTTTAGGTTGCTCTATGTACACCTCCTCCTCAATGAATCCGTTGAGGAACGTAGTCTTCACATCCATCTGATGGATGTGCCACCCCTCTGCGGCCAGAGAGCTAGGATCGTCCGTATGGAAGAGTACCTTGCAACAGGTGCAAAGGTCTCCTCATAATCGATCCCCTCGATCTGTGAGAATCCACGGGTAACAAATCTTGCCTTGTACTTCTCCACACTCCTATCAGCCACCTGCTTCACTTTGTAGATCCATCGCGAACCCACCACTGATTTTCCTTCCGGTCACGGGACAATCTCCCATGCATTGTTTCTGACAATCGAATCATACTCTTCCACCATGGCATCTACCCATGCGGGTTCCTCCACAGCTTCCTTGAAAGAGGATGGTTCTGTCACGACACATTTGCTCACAAGAGCCATGTATCCGATTAATGCCGGTCCCGGTGGCCCCGTCTGCATGCGTTGTGCGTAGGTGGTCCTACAACCTTCTCACGCATCTCAGGCTTGATCGCTCGGCTTAGCTGTAGTGCGCTTGCGCCTACGATGGTTGGCGGTTGCATGAGGTGGTTTCTTCCACTCAGCTTTCTTCCTCTCTTGTGGCTGATCCACATCCGAAAGCTCCTCATAGGAACAATAGCTCCTCTTACGCATGCAAGTGTGGCTCCCTCTCAAGCGAACACTGCATGGCTTTCTCCTCCTGAAATTTGATATCCCGTCGTACAACAGTCTTGCGACTATCTGGAAAATACACACGATAGTTGTGGGGCGTATCAGTGTACCCCAAAAATATCCCAACCTCTGCGGTCAGATCCAACTTCTTTCTGGTGTCCTTCGTCACATGCATGTAGACAGGTGAGCCAAAAATCCTCAAATGAGAAATGTCAGGCCTCTTGCCAGAAAACGCCTCCTCCGGTGTACTCATGCCAAGTATCTTATGAGGACAACAGTTCTGCACATACACTGCAGTATTGCATGCCTCAGCCCACAAGTGAAGGGGTAGGCCCTGATCATGCAACATCACCCATGCAGCACCCATGATCATTCTGTTCTTCCGCTCAGCAACCCCGTTCTGCTGTGGGTTATGGGGTGCGATGAGCTCTCTCCGAATCCCTTCTGTGATGTAAAAGTCTTTGAATTCAGTAGAGATGAATTCACCACCATTGTCGCTCCTAAGAGCCTTCACATGCTTCCCCGATTCCTTCTCAACCAGCGCCTTGAAATCACAGAACTTTGAATATGTCTCGCTCTTCTTCTGCATGAAGAAGATCCAGCACTTCTGAGAGAAATCATCCACAAAGATCACATAGTACTTGTGCTTTGTTGTCGAAGCTATTGAGAAAGGACCACACACGTCAGTGTGAACTCTCTCAAGGATCGTCGTGGCGCGACTATCCTTCTCGTGAAAGGTGGCTTTCCCATATTTTCCCAAGGTACACCCCTTGCACTAATCTGACAGCGCAAAAGTGCCCTTAGGAAGCCCAGTAGAAATCTGCTGCAGTATCTTCAAGGCTCCATGGTGAAGGTGACCCAATCTCCTATGCCACAGCTCAACATCATCCCGGCTCACCACTGCTTCCGCCTTGCATGCCATTGCTGCGCAGCCATCTACTTGCAACTGATAAAGTTTCTTGACTCAAACCCCTATCTTTCGGGTCTCTCCAGTTGTCTTACTGCGCAGGAAGGCCTTTCCCTCGCTGAAGACCACATCATACCCCTTGTCTTCCAACATCGCCACAGAGATCAGATTCTTCATCAATCCTGGAACATGCAATACTTCCTTCAATACGAAGGGTTTACCAGACTCCCTCTCAAAGGAAATGGTACCGATACCGGTTGCACTATATCTACCATCATCGCCCATCTCGATGTGCACTCCAAGATCTTTTTCCTCCAGATCTGAAAACAGATCCCGATCTCCTGTCATGTGAAATGACGCACCACTATCCAAGAACCATACTGATCCCATCACACTTGAGACCAAGCATGCGATCAGTGAAAAATCTAGTTCAAACTGGGAGGCCAATGCCTCTCCTTCTGCAGATCCCGCAACCTTCTTATTTTTCTTCTTCTGTGGACAATTTGTGGCATAGTGTCCGTGCTGGTGACAGTGAAAACACTTCACCTTGGACATGTCTTTCTTCTTGCCTTTCGCACCAGACTGAGAAGCTTTCTTTCTCTTCCCCTTCTTTGCTTTGGCAGCCAAAGCGCAATTTTCTTCATCAGATGCCTTTGATGAAGATCCGTCCCTGGTAGTCCGCCTTATCTCCTCTTGCATGAGATCCGCCTAAAGTCGCTCCCTTCCCGACAACTTCTCCCGACCATTGACAGAGTCCTGATAGGAATGCCAACTCTTCGGAAGACCAAGGAGAGCCAGGTCCACCAAGTCCTCTTCATCGACAGTCACCCCCACACTTCCCAGCTCATCTCTGCATTGAGTGAACTTCGTGAGGTACTTGGCGATATTGTCGCCTTTCTCCATCTTAATGTTTCTAAGTTTATCCTTGAGCGCCAGCTTCCTTTGGTCGCTCTCGCTCTGGAATAGATCTGTCAGCGCTTTCCACATCAAATATGGAGAAGCTTTTCCATGCAGGCTGGATACAATGTGATCCTTTACGCCCTCCAATAGAATCCTTTGACATTTCGCCATCTTCTTTTGCCAAGCCTCAACTTCAGCAGGATCAGTAGGCTTTTGGACATCCATATCTACGAACTCCTTCAGCCCATTATCTTCTAATACTGCCTCCATCCGATCTTTCCATGCAACATAATTCGAACTGCCTTCAAGGGCATATTCGAGTCGCAAACCGTTGAAAGACATTTTCAACTCTGGCACCAAGAAAACAAACTGCTGCAAAATTCGAATTCCAAAATCAAAAACTCAATTGCTTCTGGATCTGTGAGAACAAATTATTTCTAGCAAAGAGATCGACTGTAAGGGCATTTACTGGATATATCACCTTTCAGAGAAAGGATGGATCCAGAGGCTACCTGGCCCGTTACAGACTCTGTCTACCGAAATAAAATTGTAATCACTGTAATAGATCCCGATGATCAATTCCCTCTGATACCATGTAGAAATTTGCTGAATAATGAAGATTTATCCACTGAGATTATCCTGGTCATACACTAATTTGAATTCATGCATAACACATAACCTCTTCTACAATTGATCATCAATATGCGGAAATAGAAACAGTCGCATGCGCACATAAACACAATATGTAATGGGAAAGCTTATAGCTGAAAACCCCCAGCTATTTTGTATATTATAATGGAAGAGAACATGTAACAATACATAGCACAATACTCCTCACAAGTACTCAGTACTATCTCTAGAAGTTACACACAAACTAGCTCAGTTTTGAACAAGTCACGGGTTCAAAACTCATCCACTATTTGCCTGCCTCTACTGCGCAATCCAAGTTGGTGTAATGAGAGATCCAAGTTCGAATCTCCTTGGATTCAACTGCGCAATCCTCATTGGTAATCTCCTCCAATTCTTGTGCAAATCTCATGCACAACTAATGTCGCAACTAATAGCAAACTCACCCTTTCATCTACCTCTTCCACTGGTCTTCACTGAACTATCCATGCACTGCAGTCAACTGATGTGTTCTTTAGTTGAATAATGAGTTAATGTTTATTGAATTAAATAATATTTAATTCACCCCACTCATCTCTAGTGTATTAGCCAGTTAAACTAAACACAACTAGTTCAACTAAATTAACTTGAACACAACTCCACCAACTGTCTCATCAACTCCACCAAACTCCGCCACTTGAGTTCTAACTGAATTCAACCATGCATGAGCTCACAAAACCCCTAGGAATAGTGTAATTCCTTCTGTCAGGTGCATGATCCACATCCGTAGCTCCAACTGAAGTGCTGCAAGAGGATAAACTGAAGTTTATAGTCCAAATATTATTAAGGGCTAATAATATTTGACTGACCTATTTTTAGACAAGCAGTCTAAAAATAGACTTCGACCTGTATGTCTAAAAATAGAGGTCCATCTATTTTTACCAACTCGACCAATCATCCAAGAATAGCATACTGCAACTTCTAGACCATGCTCCATATGTCTAAAAATAGACATAGTCTAAAAATAGACTTTGCGCCAAAAATAGCCTGCGGGCCCACTTAGTGAAGGCGACTTCATTTCACTAAGCTCCATCATCTTGTTGCATTTTCAACAAATGATGTTTTGAAAAAAACATTAAGTTTGTGTTTTCAAATATTCATCAAGTTATTGTCTTTTTTATTATTTTATTTTATTTTTTATTTTTAAAAGAGTTATCTTGTTCCTAAGTTTATTAAAATCAAATCAATTTAAATGAAAGATAACAAACCATAAAGAAGATCGTCAATAGAATAGATCATGAGAAACATATTTGCAAGATAAAAAGTATAAAATGATGAATATGTTTTAAAATTAAAATTTTTATCTTGTAAGATGTTTGTTAAGTGCTGCTCCTATTTTAAAAGCATTGATGCAGTTTTTAAAATTTTTATTCAAATGCTTTAATAAGAATTTTTGCCAATTTTGATTAAAAACTTTTTTTGTAAGTCTTTTAATGATGATGTTTTAAAATTAAGACTAACAATTAGGTTTCAAAAATAATTATAAATGAAGTAAGAAGCAAAATTTGGAAAAGGAAAAGGAATTCCCTATATGAATCATGGTGATTTTCTTTTCTGAATTGCTTTCGCTAGCAAAACCAAATCCTCAAATTGCACTCATAAAAACCTGCAAGAGAAACAAAATAAGGATAAGAAAATATAACTAAAAGAGAAAAATAAAGGAAGGGAACAAAGGAGAAGTGAAGATCAACATGTACACAGACTTGAGAAAAATGCATACCAATTTACCTTGTGAATTTTGACGTCTTCATATGAAGAGTATATAAAAATAGGCAAGATTAGTCATATTTATCTCTAAGTTTGGATATGTTGAAAATCATGATTTATTGAATCTAAAAACTAAGCGTTGCTATAAGAATTCTTCACATGATAAAAATGAATTGACATATAAATAAAGTGAGATAAAAAAATATTGTATGTCATCATTTGATCTTGTGAATTCTTTTTATTAAACATTATTTAAAATGTAAATTTAAATGTTATTGCAATTATATGAGTAAAAAGAAGAAATGGACCTTATATTTGAGTTAACATTTTAAAATGTGGGGTTTATCATTTATCAAATGTAAAAAATTGTTTTATTATTGAAAACCTCAAAAATGAGTAGAATTCCAACTAAATGTCTCATAGGGTCCCATTCTTATTCATCATAATTGCATTATTTGGAAAACAACAAAAATATGAAACAAAATTAAATTTATTCCTACTCTAAACCTTTTGAAGGAAAATGACTAGGTATAGTCATATTTCCAATGTAACCAAGCACTAATTTTATTTCCTGCAAAAATATACATTACATCTGTTAGAAAAATACAAATCTTAATTATTAAATTATATACAAAAATCCTAGAATATTTATACATGTTAATTCCTAAGAATGAAAATAGAAGAAATTTATAATTAAAAATTTTTATGCTAAAATGATTTTCTAACTGAAAATAAAATTTATGGAAATATGTACAATCTAAAGGGTTAGAGATGTTACCTTTAAGGGTCCACCAAGGTTTTGTTTTTGAAAATTGTGCAATAGAAGTATTAACATCAATTGTTTTTAGGCTTTTACAGAAATTGTCATTTTCCCTTATGAGACGTTGATCGTCGTCATGAAGAGAAAAAGAAGGAAAATCCTTAGAGGAATCTATTATGTATACATCAGAATTAAGACAACTAACCAACTCATGATTAATATTGAAAATTTGTAATAGATTTTGATGATCTAAATCATAATGGAAGGGGGCAATTTTGAACTTATCAACTGATCTAAATTGATGAACATCATAATTATTAAATATCACATCATTTTCAAATGATTTGTAAGTATCTTGAATATTGTAGAAAGGATGGATAAAGGTTTCCAGATTCATATTGATAAGTAATTGATCATTTAAAAATACCCCTCGCATTTTATGATGTAATTCATTCTTAAGTTTTGAACTAGCAAATATTCCAACATGTTGACACATACAATGATTAGGTTGCAAATAATGATAATCGTAATGTAAGTTAGGTGAATTTTCTTTAAGATGATCAATTTTTTTTTTCATTGAATTAATGATGTGTCATATGTTATTGCAATAGATTTTAGCTCATTTTCAAAAGAAGAATTATTGTTGTGATTGTTCTTTAAATCTTGTTGTTGTATAGAATTCGATTCTATTGAATTTGACTCATTATCATAAACATTGGGGGGGGTTGTGTTTCACCACAACATGACCTCATTCATGGGCTTTTTTATGGGCAGCACCTTACAACAATTTGTTATGAGATCAAGATCCTCCTTGTGAACTTAGGCCTTTTTATCCTTTACTTGCTGTGGATGTCCTTATGAGTTTTAGGCCTCTTACCTTTGCATATGTTATGTGGTGGACCATTTATAAATAATTCCTACATAAATTCTTGAACATGGGCAAAATGTATTTATGTAGACTTATGATCTAATCTAGGAGGTCCTTCCTTGAAGATCTTTCGACACTCTTTGGACAATCATGAGCTCACCTTCTTTTCATTTGATTTCACCTATATCAGAGCTTTAGAAAACCTTGAAGGAAACTTGAAAGGGCTTTGAAGTGGTTTGAGGGGTTACTTTGCTTAGGAAGACCTCCTGGCCAAGGGCACAACACCATCTCCCAGGAGCACAGCACCATGTGTAATTTATATGGAAAAAACTTTCCAGAACTGCAGTGCAAAAATAGGCCTTTTGCAACAGTGTTTTGGAGGCCTTCCCCATGTCGGAATTGGGCCTGTGATAGCTCGTTGGGAAGCTTAACCTGTATAATTTCCAAATATACCATTTTTTTTCCTAATTGAATTTTATTTTCCTTATAAAAATTTGATTTTCCCATAACTGGTCAAAAAGTGCTGGGTGATGGTGAAACATATTTTTAAGAAAAACTGGCCCTAGGTGTGGTAAATGACTTGGCCCTTGGAATGAATTCTTGGAAAATGATGGAGACATGATTTTTATGATTTTTCATGGCTTCATGATCATTGATATGACCTACCATATGGATCTTATTCTCCTATGCCTCTTTTCCAAAGAAGCCCTAGCTTAGTTGGAAGAGGAAATTAGGGTTTGGTGTAGGGGATTTAGGACTGCCTTGTAGAGGGAATTGAATGAAGGGGTTAAGGGTTGTCCAAATTCTTGGGGAAATTTTAGGGGATAGGGATAGATTTTAGGGAGTAGGGGAAAGTGTAATTTAAAGGATTGAGTGAGGGGAAGGGGTCCAAAAGGGAAAAACACATGCCTAGTCTCGAAAAGTGTCAAATTGTGGCAATAGACTAGGTTTTGTAGAAAAATGATGATTTTGAGGGAGTTATGGGGAGTGTTTATGAAGGTATATTAAGGATAGAAGGAGGTGTAAGAACATCAGGATACAAGCCTTGTTGATGTTTTAACCATGGAGGTCATGAAACCAAGAAAAATGCCCTAAAAAACCCTAGATGGATAATGGAGGAGTTAGGGGAAAACAAAATAGAGGGTTGAGGCCAAAGGTGGCAAAACATAGTGATAATGAGTGGTATGAGCCCACGATGGGTCTTTTGGGAGTAGTGAGATGACCTTGACATGATGGGATGATGAAATAGTGAAAAATTTATCCTAAGGATAATGAAGGCAATGAGATTTCTAGAACTCACAAGATTCATGAATTTTGTTTCTAGAAATCTAGGATAGACATTTAGTCATCTACAAAGGCAAAAAATTACTGATGACTAACGCATACGTAGAGTGTTAGGTCTCAATCTAAAGTTAAGAAGAACCAACCATTGATTTTCCTCACTGTCAGCCTGATTCGTTGTATCCATATGTCAAGGTGCATATTAATTATCAAAAACTAGTCGTGGATCTACAATTTAATGGGATCAACATTTGTTTAATCATGCACAGGAACTCTCAAAATTTTAGGTCTGCCATAAAATACAATGGAGGTGACTACTAGCTCCAATACCACTGAGATCCAACCACTTGTAGAGAAGAATCTAAAACAAAGCAGGAAACCAAATATATCATGAAGTCTGTTATATGGTCTAGGATATTTCTCTTTATGAAAAGATTTTATGCATGGATAAGTGAACCAACATATCATTTTAAATCATAGAAAGAAAGGGAAAACAGTCAGTTTTCATTTTTTCCTGTTGGTGAAGGAGCAGTTCTAGTGAGAAGCTTGAAGAGGGAGACTCAGCTTTCATACAGTTATTATTGAAGATTCAACAACCCCTGTTAAGTAATCTTTCCTAGTCTTGACACCTATCAAATTATAGTAGAAAACCTTATTTATTTCTGAATATGATTAAGAAAGGAGGAAAACTAAAATGTATTGAACCTCAAGGAGTCGATTTAGTTGATGCCAATCCGAATATGAGAAGGTTATTTGTACAGGAAGGGTGGTATCCATTTTTTTCAAGGTTAGGAAGCTCTCATCTAGGAGAAGCTAAGGAATTTTCCCTATAATTTTATGGGAAAGAAGAAAATGTCTATGGCCTTAGATTGCAGGTATCAGCTGAATCTATTGCTGAATCGTTCCACCTTCCACAGGAAGGAGATAAATGTTTTAAAATCCAATTTATCACTAGAGGAAACCTCAACAGCTTCATCAAAGATGAATACAGATACCCTAAATGGTCTAAGGAGATTCCTAGTAGTTATCTCAAGAATGAATGGGATGAAACTATCAAGCTCATCAATATATACCTTAGTTGTGAGAGGAGGTATATTGTTTTTTTCTTAATCACATGAGGTTTTTGTTTCAGATTTTAGGTATGAAGACCCTCAACCTACCTTTCTTTGCACTAAAAATCTTGAATAAGATGTCAACTAGGATACAAACCCATGCAAAAGCTTTAAAGTATAGCTTATATCATCAAGCTCTTATCAAGGTGTTGGTTGTTGAAGAACTCATAAAAAGAAACCAGTCATGGGAGCAGTTGGCTTGAGGGGTCCTGACCCAGGTTCAGATTTAAGTTTTTCCAACAAACCCCTATACTACTGGCCCTTTCGGTAATGACCTACTTTAGCAGGCCAAAGTCTCACCCGAAGTAGTATGGGTGGGTGCTAGAACCAGGTTTCCACACCCTAGGATAGAGTGGTTAATTAAGGCAGATATTGTTGAGTTCTATCAGGTTCACACAGAAACAAGCATATTATTGAGCCCTTAACAGTATAACCAACGTGTAAACATAAACAAAGCTACTATTATTAAGTAGATCTTATCAACGCCTTTGCATCCATGTGCACATCAGCAATTGCCATCACATAATAACACAATCGCAGCTAATTAATATAGACACAATCACATCTAATTCAAATAGAATAGAGGTAATTCAATAGTGAATACAACCAGTTTAGATAACATAACAAATTTTGTGTTCATTAGCACCCAAAACCAAGTTACAAACCCAAGTCACAACCTGAGCACATAGCCAGCGAGGTCCGCACACAACAGGATAGAGGATCTCCGCGCACACAACCAGCAGGAGTCATTACCCAAAACTACCCAAAATAGATCTCAATAGTTCGTACGTAGCATCAATATTACTTAATTACTTATCCTTAGACTCAAAATACCAATCTACTTATATCATCATAGCCTTCATTATCCTATGGTTCAAAAACCATGATTTGGGGACTCTAAGTCTACCCTTTGACCCATTATAATCCATTGGGGGCTTTAACTTGCCCCAAAGCCCTTGCTCAAGACCAATTACTACAAAAATATATCAAAATGTAGCATTGGAACATATCAAAATGTAGCTAGGGGACCTTGTTCCAACAAGCCCCCAACACAATCTTATGACTCGTCTTGAGTCACAGTGGTTGTGGGGTTTGCATATTTTCCTGGAGCTACTTAATGGCATCGACCAGAGGGGAAACACTCTTTTGCTCTGTGTGGTAGTGTTCTATGCAATTTCCACCAATTTTTGTGAATTTGGGTCTTCAGTGGCAGCAGTGACACTTTACAGGGTCCAATTCAGTTGTTTGACTGCAACATCCAAGTCCTGAGATATCTTGAGGGCTTCTTTGGCCCATGGCTTGAGGTGGTCACTTAGAACCTTCTTCTTGTTGCGAAGCTCTTCCATGTCATCTATGAGTGCACGACTGGCTCACAGATGTTCCAGGCGTTGAGCGGGGATCAGAGTGGGCATTATAGCCTCTAGTTGCTTGAATTCTTCTTCCTTCTAGTGCAGTTCTTGGGTAAATTCATGCAAGAGAGGGTCGTGTTGGACCTTAGATGACAGCTGCATAGTTTTCTCAAGAAATTTGGTGCCCTGATTGATCTGAGATGTAATGGTGTTCGTGGCTTCTGTGACCAGCACAACTCTCTATGCACATACCTCAGGAGGAGTTTCCAGCTGCAACTTGGCTGGCAATGCAACAATCTGTTGCTCTGTCTCGGTCTTGACGTTATGGATCTTGGTCCAAGAAGCCTTCAAGGCTGCAAAGAGTCCCTTAATCTTAGCCTGGGGGGTGGAAGAGGCCAGAATGTCTTCAATCACATCTATGCATAGTCTGTTGATCAGACACTCCAACTCAGTCTGTTGTGCGGCGGCCAGGATGCACGTGGCATGTGCCTGGGACACCTTGGTAGTCTTTTCTATGATTGTTTGCTAGGTTGTACTTAGCTGTTGCTACACCCGATGGTCTCTATGCTGGATTTTCTCAAATATGGATGTGTGGAGAACCTACAACAACTTGTGCGGAAATTGGGCCAAGTCCATATGTACTTCTGCATAGGCCTAGACTTGTGCACATAAGGCAGGCAGATTGAGAGTGATTTTTGCACCTGGTAGGGGGCAGAGGCGACTCTTGGTTGTGGAGATCAACTCAGTGGTGGTTGCTGGAGGAAGCGTCGTTTGAACCACGCTCATCTGCAGGGTATTGGCCTTGAGCTGAAGAGCTTGGAGCTTAGACTGTAATGTGGTGACTGTGGCCTTTTGTTTCTCTTCCAAGGAAAGCCATATGTCTTCTAAAGAAAGGGTGACTGCATCTGCGATTTGCTACGAATATTCCTCAGTTAAGGTAATCTCGGTCTCACTACCGAGCCTCGTAGCCCGTCGTTTCGTTCGTTGGCCCTTGAGAGGTTTAGTTGTCTATTTCATGCCATGCAAGGAACCATTACCCTACGTATCCAGAACCTCAATCTCCATGTCCTGCTCTGATTCCTACTCCAAGCCCTGTGCTGTGTTAGGGGGAACCTTCAGCCTCGTGAAGCCTTCCGGGCCACGGCCTTCCAAATTCTTGGTAGTGTCAGGTGGGGTGGGGGTCTTTGGGATTGTGCTTGTACTATCAATGTCAGCCATAGCCGATTTGAAGCCCAATTTCCAGTGCAGTGGCCAAGTGGTGATGAGTCGGTCAATTTCCTCATCAGCGACCATGTAGGGTAGCGACATCCAAGCTGGATCCTTATGGCTGCAAATCTACACGTTGTGCATCATGACCTGGAATGTTGCAATGCTCTTGTATTTTTCGTAGACCTTCGACGACAAGTGTGACTGGGAGTGAATTGCTACCACAAGCGCGCTCTGAAACAATACCCAAAAGAATTTGTTTTCCTTAATTTGTTGCTCATCCTTTGAATCCCATAAGTTTGTGCATCGTGCCCCTTCAAACATGTCTGGTTCAAGCTCAGGGAGGACCGATCCTTCAGGGGCTTCCCATGCGACAAATGAAATTAGGAGCAACAACCAAGAGTAGCAAAATGCCCTCCAGTGATCGTGGGCCTTGCGCACGTTTTCCAGAAACTCATTGTAGAGGAACTACGACCAGTTAAAGTAGACCCCTTTTTCGCAGCATCCAGAAAGCTGAATCACATAGGTGGGGACAATCATGGCCTGGCACTTGCGCATCATTTTGCAAGCGAACAACAAGGTACCCATGCTCACTCCAGGGTCGTTAATGGTGTTGATTATGAACCCTCTAGTGTTGCCCTTGACATGGTAGTCTTCTCGCACCTTGGCAGTGATCTGTTGCTCATACTTCTTGCTAACATGCTCCATGGGATTCGGCCCCTCCATGGGGAGGCCAGTGATGCAGTGAATTAGGGCAACATCGAGGGGAATGCAGTCCTGGATCCACAAGCTACTATCATGGATTAGGGCTAGCAACTATCGTACAAAGTGAGGTATCTGTATCAAGTTTAGTAATCCAGATTTTGTCTAACTCGCACAACCACGACATTGGTATGACCCTTAGCACATCATCCTCCAGTACTCTTTCAAGGTACAGCTCAGGTGTCAATTATGGGATGGCCTCCAAGTTGGCAAGGTCATGACCGTCGAACTTAATTGAGGAGAGCTTGCTCTATGCCTCTCCAATTATCGGGACTTCACCTGAAATTAGCGGCATTTTCATATAGGAGCGCAAACACTCTAGATTCTTAGGCATGCGCACCCAGGACCTTCGGGGCCGAACATAGGGTGGTAGCCAAGTGATTGGGGCAGTGAGCCGAGCTTTGCCCTGAGAAGACAGAGGTCACTTCGTCGGGTTAGGCGAGCATGCCTTAAGCACCATTCAGGGAGATTGCACGTTCCAGGGGGAGGTGCGCAGCTTCCACCCATCACATTTCATTGCCCTCCCCTGCCCTTTCTCCTGACCTTTCTCCTAACCTTTCCCTTTACTCTTCTTTTTCTCCACCTGATTCCCCTTGGTTGGTGTGGAGACGACTTCTTCGACTTTAGGGGTGACCTCCAATACTTCATCGGATGCTCTCTGAGTAGAGGCCATGGTCTATGATGATTCAATGGGATTGGTCGCGGTCATTCTCGCTCAGAAGACGAACTTGGGGTTACTACTATCAGGGGGGGTAGCACGGCCAGACATGAACAGAGTACAATAATTATGAAAATTTGCAAGGCATAATATTTTGAGGATATGCGAAACCCAATTCTGAACTGCCTTCCTCCATTTATAGCCTTGAGTAGTGAGCAACGGTTGGATGACACTTAGTTGAAACCTACCATCAAGGAAATGGTAAAAAATCTTCGGAAATCGTTGCATTAATTGCCTACTGCCCACTCCTTCCAACAGTAAGTTGGAGTTTTACCCAACGGTACGGTTCCAATGGCTAGTTTTCGCAGCTATGTTATACCCCTGCGCTCCCAGTGTACCTCCTCGGGCTTCTTGACCTGCAGTCGACCCTTGCGCATATAACAGGCTTGCCTGCATTTCTCCTCTTGCCTGCATGCATCCCTCCCAAGACAGCTACTCTTGCCATATAGTGAGTTGGTCCGGTCTATTTTGAGACGGCTTTGATTAACATATCCTGGTACAATATTATTGCGCAATGTAGCTAACTGGACAGCTCCTCTGTCAGTGATTTCCTGCCCAACCAGTGCTAAGGAAACTTCCTCGGGTGCTTCACAAACTGGCTATCGTATAGTAGGACGGATTCTCCTTCCAAAAATAACTTCTTCCGAATATGTCTATCATGCCATGCTTTTTCCTGGGCCTTCTAAACTTGCTAATGAATTTTAGCAGTGAATCGATCTTCCTCCAAGGTGACTAGTTGCACTAAGCTTTACTCCATGATATCGGGCTCCGCCATGTTTGTAAAGGCTGCAATGCACAAGCTAGGAATGATATACTCCATGGGCATAATGGCATCCTTTCCATAAACCATCCCAAACAATGTTTTCCCAGTCAATTTCTTGCACGTGAACCGATAGACCTAAAGGACCGACGGGATGCACATGTCCCAATCACTTCGATCAACATTACAAACCTTGGTAAGTGCCTGTTCCATAATTTTATAGAAAGATTCTACTATTCCATTTTCCTGTGGGTGATATGGGGTACTTTTTTCATGGTGGATTCGAATGTAATATTCCATAAATTTAGCCTTCATCTAAATGGAATATTATAGTTTGTTTTATCACTAGGTAGATAAATAAGTGGGTGAGGAGACTCATAAAACCCCTTTTGAAGGAATAATAACACTCCTAATGTGAAAGGAGGAAGAATACATAGCTAGATTAAGCACCTTTGGCTGTGAACAGGGATTGGCTCATGTTGATTTAGTCAACTTTGACCAAATCAACAACGTTGTCATGGAGGAGTGGTCTTTACGATGAGACAGCGCAATTTTAGTGGGGGACAACTTGCATGACCTTGGTGGCAAGTATGGATGGGACCCAATGTGAGGAGGCTCTTATTCTATATATGGAGGGGATAGCAACCATTGTTATTCATGTTTTAGATTATCATTTTGATATTGGTATGTTTAGACTTTTGCTTCCTCTTGTTGTTTAGCCGGGTTGTTGTGCTGTTTAGCACAAGGGTGTTCCTAATCGGGAATCCCTACCTCATCCTCAGGGAAGGAGAGTTTCTTTGAGCTGCATTTCCTCATTCCAGCATTCTGGCCAAGCTACCTCCTTTAGCTACAGCATAGTTTCTGTTTAGAGTTGGGTTGTGTTGCAGGGTGCAGCAATGAAGGATAACATACAACTATTTATGGGCTTGTTTTTCAATGGAGAGGTAGCCTATCCATTGGAGGATTATCAAGGAGGGCTCTTGGGAATATTTCCACATATTTGGCATCAGTCCAATCATCTACCATCCCTCACAGCACAGTCACAATTCTGAACTGCGTTATTTTTGGAGGCAGTTGCTGGGAGGGTTCATTGAGCTCATCAAGAGGGTCTATTTCTGAGTAGAGGGATCAAATTTCTATTTAGAAATGCCACTGGAGGAGGAAATTATCATTTCAGATCTGTCATAGTGTCATTCTATTCAGATCCATTTTTCAGTGACATCTCAACCCCAGGGTTATTTGTCACATTGTACATTTCTTGGTATTTCTAGCAATCTTTACCGGGTTGGCTAGAAATCATGTATGAGCGCTCACATCTTCTTTTCTAGGCATTTATTTTGTTTCTATCAGCCGCATATATTTTATGTATGTTTACAGAAGAAAATACATTGATATAGACAGCATTGTCACTGCTCTCCGACATTCTATACAGTTGCAGCAACTCATGTGCTGATTGTTTTGAGCATTGGAGGCTTGTTATTATTGCTTGAGTGGCTTGTCCCTCATGATATTTTCCTATATTTTTGCTGATATTCTAATAAAATGATGGCTGTATATTGATCCCTCTTATGTCATATTCAGTTTTTCTATGCTTTACATTTTTATGAGCTATATTATTACTATTTCCAATTTGGAACACTGCAGTGGTATCAGAGCATAATCTTGGCTCAGCCTGTGCATTGAAGACATTATGCCATTAGAAGGAGAAGCTTCTTCTCACAGAAAATGGAATATGTATAGAAGAAACAAAGGCAAGACTCCATTATTTGGAGAAATGAAGGAAGAGAGGATCTCCTGGCTTCTTTTCCAAACTATGAAAATTATCAAAGGAGATCTCAAGGAGATGAAAGGGGAGAAGTGTAGAAGAATTCCTAGAGGGTTTGAAAGTGAAGAAAGCCCTAGATATTCACAATATGGGTATGGACATTCAGCCACACATGCAGATCCACAGCGCAGTTCATGGCCCACATTCACTGCAATAAGGATGGAGGAAGAAGATGCACCAAGGGAGGAGACCTTGAGTGGCTATCTTCAGGAGTATGAATCTCAATCATGGGGATTCAAAGAGCACTTGCACTTCCAAGGGTTTTTACAAATCAAGGACGATAGAAGATATAGAAGCCATAATAGAAGTAAGAGAGGTAGAATATTTCTATCTAACATTGATGGATCAGCAAAGTGCACAACCAAAGCTTGGGTGGAGGAGCTAGATTCCTATTTCCAGCTACACCAAGTTTTAGAAAAGGAGGCCATTAGAGTAGCAGTGCTGCACCTCAAAGGTATGGCCCATGATTGGTGGTTTTGTAGTTCTACTTCATGTTATCATGCAAATGTAAACACTTATGCAGGGTTCACTAAGAAATTAGTGAGAAGATTTGATATCAAACATTGTAAAAAATCATTTGTTGAACCCAAAAACTCGAAACCTTTGCATGAGTTGGAGAGATCTATTCTGCCAACTCCACTCCTCATTTTTGTTAAAGGGGACAAAAACATGCATGATGCCTTTCCAAGGGTAAGATCCCCACTTCTTGAAGAGCCCTCTTCTATAGATGAAGACATGGAGGTTCCTCCTTCAAGAGAAGACCAAGATCAAGGGCCTCACATTGATGATGAGACATTCTCAAATATTGGTGAAGAGGATGAATAGAGAAGAGCTAATAGCGCTGTACCATTGGGATAATATCCATCATCACATGAAGATTGGAAGGAAGCCATTGCTTCCATTAGAGGAGCCCTTGTGTCTTTGCAAGGAGTTCCAAATGATCCAACATGTGGGAACCAAAACACAATTCCATAGCAGCATGCATAAGTTATTATGGGTTGTGAATCTGGTGAGATGGAAGAAGAGAAGGATCAGCATCAAGGGATGATGAGCATTCACCCTTATTTATTTCAGGAGGTTTCTTCACAAAATAAGGAGACTGTATTACACAGTGAAGAGAGGGACAAATCAGTCCACTCATATGTACATTATGCTTTAGATCTTGATGTCTCACTACATGGTGGCATTCCACCTTGGAGGCCACCAGATCTAGAGTTGGTGAGAGAAATCTTGCCATTTGGTTCACCACTCTTAGATTTTGGAGGGGTGAAGACCTTGGAGGATTCTAGTACAGCGCAGAGAGTTTGGGATAGACTCAAGGAGGAGGGAGGCATTCTCCCATTTTTAGCATTACCCACTCTCACTACACATACTGCGCTAATAGAAATTGTTGCAGTGATGGAGGATTACACCTTCATGGTGCAAGGGAGCTGCTCGATGGATTTGGAGAAACATAGGGTACTTCCCTTGAGGAAGGAATCCTCCATACCTTGGAGTATATGGAGGCCACTCATGCTTACATTGGCCAAAATTAGGAGGTTCTTTTTGGATGGTAGCTTCACATGGGAGGCAAACTTCCAAAATTCAACACTTGTATTTGAGCATGAGCAGCTGCATGACAGGTGTGGCAACATTTTAAAGAATTACTTTGGCATGAGGGATGTCAAAGGGGAAGACAAAATCATGTGGGGAGCTTCACATTTCAGATCTTCATCGCTGTCTCTTAGGAGGCTTGATCCATATTGGAGGTCTCAACTCTTGGGAGAGTACTCCAAGTATCTTGGTGCTTGCATGATTCTTGATGACCTGGATGGAGATGATAGATACATGGTGGATGATTTGGTCATATATTCTTATGCCAGAGTCTTCTTGACTAAAGCTTCTGAGCTCAAGGAGAATTTTCTACATGCAGCACATGAGGACTTCCTCTCCATGCACTTTGATGCATTTCATTATTTGATGGGGGAGTTCATTTGGGAGGGAATCCAGCATGATATATTTATCATATGGAGAGATGCATAGCCTGGATGTTGATGGAGAGGTTGGCACAGCCACTTCCCTACTCATTGAGAGTGAGGGAGAATTTCCAGTTGAGCCATTTCAACTCCAGGACCAAAGTACATGGTGAAGAAGGTACAATTTTGAATTGTTATTTGTACTTCTTTACTTTACATGAGCAGCATGTTGTACCAAGGATGATTATCCCTTCTTTCATATTATATTATGATGTACTTGAGGCCAATTGTAGCAATGAGATTGGCTATCATTTTGGTGGTTTGTGGGGGAAGCCACATGATTCTTGGTGTGCACTATTGGCACCACATTGTACCTTCATGATTCCATCTTATGGGATGATTGTGGTAGAAAAAAAGTGGCTGGGAGGGCACTTGTTATTCTTTGTTTCAAGGCAGGCAAGGGATGCACTACACTGGTTCCATGTGTGGAACTATGATCCACTCTCTGGTTGTCATATGGAAACTTGTTTTCATTGGTTTTTGCTTCCATATATTGTTGATGTTCCTATGTTCATGGGACTCTTTGTTTGGAGAGTGGGACAAGAGTTGGAGGTGCCCATTGGGAGTATAATTCTACCTACTTTACATATTGTATGTTTCAAGAGAAACAATAGGCAAACCATGATTTCCATACTACGTCTCTTTTCTTCATGTGGGAGGAGCCATTTGAAGAACTTGAGTTCTTGGAGGAGGCACTTCATGGCTGATTTTTTTGGTGGGGTAAATTGGGCCATTCTTGGAGGCCATGTCATTTCAGCCCAAGATCAGAAATAGCCCCATACTTACAATAAATGGAGAGAGAAAAAACTTGGGTGGAAAAATCTAATCTCTCCATGCAGCCCCAATACATTGCATAAACTGGGGGTTGATAATTTCTTTGATGAGCTACCTAGAATGGCTCATTTCATTTGGATGATAGAATGGGCATGGGAAACTCTCATTGGGAATGAGATTCCCTATGTTTATCATCACTCCTACCTTGAGGAGGCCATTGGACAACAAGAAGGTTTACACTTACACCTTCCACTTTCTCATGATGTACACCATTTGGTTTTGCATACTTGAAAGGAATCATTAGAGGGCAGATTATTGCAGATTATGTTGAGATATGGTGGGAACTATTGATGGGGAGGCCACAAGAAGAGGAAGGGAGGAATTTTTGCTCCACCTTTACAGTTGCTTGAGGACAAGAAACATTTTGGAGGGGAGGACTGTAATATTCCAAAAATTTAGCCTTCATCTAAATGGAGTATTATAGTTTGTTTTATCACTAGGTAGATGAATAAGTGGTAGAGGAGACTCATAAAACCCCTTTTCAAGGAATAATAACACTCCTAACGTGAAATCAGGAAGAATAAGTAGCTAGATTAAGCACCATTGGGTGTGAACAAGGAATGGATCATGTTGATTCAATCAAATTTGACCAAATCAACAACGCTGTCATGGAGGAGTGGTCTTAGTGATGAGACAACACAGTTTTAGTGGAGGAAAACTTGCATGACCTTGGTGGCAAGTATGGATGGGACCCAATGTGACGAGGCTCTCATGCTATATATGGAGGGGCTAGCAACCATTGTTATTCATGTTTTATATTATCATTTTGATATTGGTCTGTTTAGACTTTTTCTTCCTCTTGATGTTTACCAGGGTTGCTATGCTGTTTAGCATAAGGGTGTTCCTGATCGGGAATACCTACCTCATCCTCAGGGAAGGAGAGGTTCTTTGAGCTGCATTTCCTTATTCCAGCATTCTAGCCAAGCTACCTCCTTCAGCTACAACGCAGTTTCTGTTTAGAGTTGGTTTGTGTTGTAGGGTGCAACAAAGGAGGATCACATAGAGCTATTTCTGGGCTTGTTTTTCAGTGGAGAGGTAGCCTATCCATTGGAGGATTAGAAAGCAGGGCTCTTGGGCATATTTCCACATCTTTGGCATCAGGCCAAACATCTACCATCCCTCACAGCATAGTCACAATTCTGAACTGCATTATTTTTGGAGACAGTTGTTGGGAGGGTTCATTGAGCTCATCAGGAGGGTCTATTTCTGAGTAGAAGGATCAACCTTATATTTAGAAATACCATTGGAGGAGGACATTATCATTTCATATCTATCATAGCCTCATTCTATTCAGATCTAGTTTGCAGTGACATCTCAACCCCAGGGTTATTTTTCACATTGTACATTTCTTGGTATTTCTAGCAATCTTTACCTGGTTGGCTAGAAATCATGTATGAGAGCCCACATCTTCTTTTCTAGGAATTCATTTTGTTTCCATCAGCCACATATCTTTTATGTATGTTTACAGTAGCAACTACACTGATATAGACAACACTTTCCCTGCTCTCAGGCATTCTATATAGCTGCAGCAACTCATGTGATGTTTGTTCTGATCATTGGAGGCTTGTTCTTATTGCTTGAGTGGCTTGTCCCTCATGATATTTTTGTATATTGTTGCTGATATTATAATAAAATTATGGTTGTATATTGATCCCTCTTATTTCATGTTCAATTTTTCTATGCTTTACATTTTTATGAGCTATATTGATGCTATTTCCAATTTGGAATATTACATCGAAACTCTTCAGTCAAAGCCTTGTATTGTGTCATCAATGAAATGCATACCTCTCTCACTCATCAAGATCTTTGGAGAGCCAAACCTGGCTATAATATGATCAAAAATAAAGTGTGCAGTGGAATCTGCAGTACAATCCTTCACGTCTTGCACCTCTACCCATATAGTTACATAATTAGTCACAGTGATGATGTAGCAGGCACTTGTCTTCTTACCTGGTTGGTTGATGGGCCCAACGAAGTCGATTTCCCATTTATCGAATGTCTACAGGGCCATCTGTGGTTTTAAGGACATTTCATCCCTGCATGATGGTATTCCTTGTTGGATATTGGATTCAACACTCCCCGTGTGTTTCGCGACACGGACTAACCACCTTTTGTGGATCCTAACTCTGGCGATTGTAGCGTAGACTAACGCCTATGGGTTTTGGTTTAACAAAAATTGTGATTCCAAAAATTGGTATCAGAGTGACAGGTCTTGAGTTTGAAACTCACCCGGCTCGCGTTGGGGGGGATATTGTTGGACATTGGATTCAACGCTCCCCTTGTGTTTCGTGACATGGACAAACCACCTCTCGTGGATCCTAACTCTGGAAATTGCAGCGGAGACTAATGCCTGTGGGTTTTGGTTTAATGGAAATCTTGATTCCAACAATTCCTGTCCTTTGGCATGCATCGTAGGCTTTTCAATAGTCGTAAGAGTCACTATGTAGTTTGGGCCACCACAACCCAGCTCATAAGATTTTTTGTGCCGTCGCTTTTCCTCTGTGGTGACCTCCTGCTACGCCTCCATGGGTTTCTGCTAAAATGGCTTGTCTTTCATGCTCCAGAACATATATTCACAGTACCTCATCAGCTCCTAGCTTATACAAGTGCCCCGCTATGATGGTAAAGTCCATTGTGCGGGTTACTAGCTCTTTTTTATGTTGTACCGAATATTTTGTAGGTGCCATCCCCGTAGTTAAGAATTGAATGATATCGGCAAAGTGCGCATCAACCACCTTAATAGAAAATAGATGCGCATCGGGAAATCCTTCCTCTAGGTTGTTCGGTTCTTTAGCACTCTCGATTTTGTACAAGTGGTATTGTCTAGAATTTAGTTTCCCTAGCTTCATAATGATCTCAAATTCATATTCCTGAAATAGCAGTAACCATCGGAAAATCTTCCCCCCCAACACAGGCTTATTGACTAGGTACTTCAAAGCTGAGTGATCTGTGAACATCTTCAACTGCCCTCCAAGTTCTTCAAGTTGATATTTCTACAGGGCATACACCATGGCCAGCCCCTCGCGTTTAGTAGTGGAGTAGTTATGCTCTGCACTAGAGAGTTTTCTACTAGCAAACGCAATCGGGTGGTCAATGTCCCCCTCTCTGGGCTTCGTAAGGATAGCTCTTAGGGCATTCCCTGAAGCATCGACATGGACATGGAAATCCTTCGTCTAGCCAAGAAATATGATGATAGGTGCAGAGACTATCTTTTCCTTGAGTAGCTCAAAACTCTTCTGACACTCCACGTCCCAAAAAAATGAAACGTCCTTCTTTAGCAACTTCTCCATGGGTGTTGTGATTAGTGTGTACCCTTGAATAAACTTACTATGGTAGCCTGTTTGCCTAAGGATGGAGCGCAACTATTTCTCAGTTGTAGGGACTACTAAGTTGATGATAACTGCTACCTTGGTGGGATCAACCATCAGTCCCTCCCAATAGACTATGTGGCTTAAGAAGATCCTGAACGGTACGCAGAATATGAACTTCTTAATATTTAGGGAAATTTGGTGCTTTCTACAGGCATCCAACATCATGCGCAGGTTTGAGACGTGCTTCTTTACCAATCCAAATATTTTCCAATCATCAAAGTATACCTCCAAGAACTTTTGAATGAACTCAATGAATACTGTGACCACTACTCGCAAAAATATGGCAGGGGCATTTTTGAGCCCAAACGACATGATGGTGTACTGTAAGGATCCCCATTCGGTGGCGAATGTAGTTTTTCTGTGATATTTTGGTGCAATCCTAATCTGATGGTAGCCCGAATAGCCCAAAAACCCATTAGTGAACGAGTATGCTTCCTGCCCTCCCACACTATCAAGGATTTCATCAGAGAATGGCGTAGGGAAGGGATCATGTATGCAGGCATCATTCAGCTTGCATAGGTCGATGCAGATTATTATTTCTCCCTTAGTCTTTTTCTCTTAGACCACCATAGGGCTTACCCAATCTAATTTTTCTACTAGTTCGATGATACCTACGGTTAGCAATTTTTCAATTTCGTCCCTGATTTCCTGCTTATACTTGGGGTTCAAACGATAAGGTCGTTTCTTGATAGGGCATGCATTAGGTTTTAAAGTGATATGCATGACCCCTAGGTCCCTTGTAATACCCTTGACTTCTGAGAATTTCATGGGAAATAGGTCCTGGTACTCCGTGAGAAGTTCTGCACTTCCCCAATGGTATAATCATCCCAGCAATCCCCAATATTATCTAGCTTAGGTTGTTCTACTGTTCCAATGTTGACTTCCTTGAGCTTAAGAGGCTTGGTCACATCGATGGTCTATAGTGGGGGTCCAGCAATTGCTCGTTCACCCTTTGATTCCAGGATAGTGATATTTTGCAGGTCTTCATCACATTCCTCGATCGATAGATTGCGGTAGTTAGCGATATCCTACATCTGTGTATCCCAAGCTGGTGCCCCATACTCTAGAAGAGGGCGTGATTCATCAAATACTAGGGCATCTATGTCCTGCAGGGCTTCGTCAAATGCCTCAGTTCTACCTATCAACCCAAATTTCCCCACAAAATCATCCTTAATGGTCTCCTAGTGACGGGTGTGCTGATGTAGCTCTGCATCCAAATACCATGCAGTGGGGATTGGTCCCAAGGCATGAATGAACAAGTGGACCCCTAGTCCTTTCGCACCACACCTCCATCCATGCAGAAAAGTGCTTGCATGGGTCCCCATAGCCAAGGAAAGTCTCTATGCATAGGTGAACCGGGGGTTCAAACTATAGGATCATCAGCTTGTGACATTCCTCCCAATCCTGAAACGTCCCTTTATGAGTTTCCCACCATCGCGCAAGGGTCGCACGCATGGCTAGGTTAAGTGCCCACATTCTTCGCTCCCTTGGGACTTTTGCTTCGAATGCTCTAAGAAAATCCCTAATACTACTAAAACCATCAAAGTAAGGCAACTCTCTTACCTCTGAGGAGATACATTGGAAACCCTTCGTGACCATAAGACACCATAGTGCAGATACATCATGTAACCAATTCTGCCAATTTTCAATCTCCCCGTCGGAGTCAGAGAGGCATTCACTATATTTCTCCCAGCAAAGCACGCCATCAGCCATAGGATTAATCCAGTCCTCATCCCGAGCGATTAGTTTATAGATATGATCCATGTTGTCTTCTTTGCACATGGGTTTTGTATACTGTTCTCCTTCCGCTGGGTTTAGAGGGACTATTACTCTCATGCCCTCATTCTCAAAAACCATGTTCCTTTTCTTCAAGTTGATAATGCCTCCCATGTCTATAGCCCAATCTAGTCCCAGGAGTGCAGGATAAGGTTCTGCATCTTCTACAATTTGAATTACCTCAAGATCTGCGTATACCTTATCCCCTACAATATCTACCATAATCTTTGATAGTCTCCCCAACAGTATGATATTTTGTTGGTTAGCCATGCGCAGCTGTATAGTAGACCATTCCAGCTTAAGTTCTCCCATCCTCTACCATGTCTGTTTGGGCAGGACATTTGCATCAGATCCCAGATCCAGGATGACCTGATCCATTTCATAATCGTCAATCTAGGTCGTTAGCCACATTTCCCGACAAGTTCGTTTCTTATGCTTGTAAAGTTTGTGAAAGTCTTTAATTTTTGTTGGAGGGTTATTTTTTTCTGCTCAACTATCTATCAGTGCTTGAAGATTCTCTACTGCCTTTTTTGTTGCATAGCAACTTCATACATGCCTGTAGGAATGGTTTAACTTCATCATCCGATTTTAGGTTTGTTGGAGCCTTGGAAGTAGATGCCTTATCCTTGGTAAAGTGTTTGCGAGCTTCTATTAAGGTTTCTTTATCCTTCTGTAGGTCCAATATTTCCTTTTTGATAGTAGCTTTTCAGGTAAGGAGCTCAGTCATAGCTCTTTCCTTAGCTCCTCTAGTAGCCATGTCGCTGTGCATTATGACATTAATACTGGGTCCCTCATCACATGATTCTGCCTTAACCCTTTGCACATTCTGCGTTGGCGTCTTCTGCTTTTCTTGCATTTTTTTCTATCAGTACTGGAAAATCTTAGATCACATGATCCAATTGTCTACAACATTTTCAATATTGTCATGCAGGATTCGGACAGTCCCTTGCGAAGTGCCCTACTTCTCCACAGTTATAGTAGATCAATTGCCCCCTTCCCTGACCCGCGCTTTCACCTCTTCCCCCCCGGGCCTCTGGCTGGGGAGCCTCCTCGTCCCGAGGGAGATAATGGCGAAGAAGGGTCAGCCTGTAACTTGTATAGGTTTCCTTGGTCTATCATTAAGTCATATGTCCTACAGTTGTGTTCGTCATGTCCCACAGATCAGCAGAATCAGCACCATTGTTGCTTGAACTCTGGAACATAAGCACCAAGATGGGGGCAATGGTTTGTATCATGTATTCTAGCTATGCGGTAGTCAATGCACCATAATGTGGGACCGCTTGGTCCCACTGCCTCTTTAGGGCATAATGGGTTGGGCCCCCCAGCCTGCATGTAGTCCACCAGCAGAGGGAACTGCTCCTTGGTGTGGCTTGAAACCATGCATCTTATGCACCATATATCTAGATTTTGAGGTGCATTGCCTCCAGCTGTCCCTGGATCTGTTGTACCCCAAATTGGGCATATTCTCTTAGCGCAGCTTCTAGCTTCATAGCAATCTTCAAGGCTTTCTCTTGTGTCTCAGTCACTTCCTGACCCATAGGTCCATGCAGTTGAGTTGAATAGCATGGCGATGCACCATTACTTGTGTTGTCTATCCTCATACTTAAATTCCCCATCTCTGATAACTTTCTTTAGCCACTAATCAACCTCTCATACCGACTTAGTGGGTCCTTGTCTAAAGTCTTTCAAGTCAATGACTAGTTGAGCGTAGGACTTAGGCTTCTAAAACTGTCATTTTAAATCATTCTTAATCTCTTGTATTGATGGATCCGCATGTTGGCCTATGTACCCCATGAACCAATCCAGGGCCCTTCCTTCAAAGGTGAGGGATAGATGTGCCCTTTTTACAACATCACTAGCAGCATTCTACGTAGTCCATATTGATTCTACTATGAACCAAAATCAGTCCATGTCTTCATCTCCTACACCCTTGCAGGTGGGTAGCTTCATGTGTCTGGCCATATCTTCTTCCAGTAGTGGTGGAGGTTTCGGGGATTTCTTGCCCTTATGCTGACTCGACGATGGTGTAGCCGAAGGACTAGTTCTTGCATGTGCAACTGGCTCTTTTAATGGGTTGTAGATGGATCTATCCCCTTCTCGGTTGACTCAGTAGTACATACCACTTCGTGTTGTACTCTCACTCTGATCAGAGGTCATTCATTTGGTGTGGATGTACAAAATGACCTTTTTGCACAGTAATATTCTAATTAGTAGCAGCAATGTTCGTAATAACTTACCCCAGAATCCTTTGAAGAACCTCCACTCCACCTCAGAGTAGGATATAAATTGATCGACTACGAATTCTACTACAAATCCTCCTAGCACACTATCCACCCAATGATCTACATTTCGAGTAATTGTGTTGTGAGCCTTCTCCAACTGTTCAATCAATTCTGGAGTCCACTACATAACCTGGTCGTCTTTCCGTCATGTCTAAAATTCTACTAGCCTTGCTAGCCACTCTTGGATCTCATGCGCAAATTTCACAAAGAAAATTTCATAAACTTCCGTGAAAATATAGTTGTTCTTCCACTTCTCAGATGCTATCTTTGTGTTGTGATTCTCTTTTACAGAAAATTCTTGAATCTATTTTTTGAACCAGTCTTCCAGCTCCAATTTCTCAAGTTTCCAATAGCCTCGTGGCATTACCCGATCTCTCTCTCAAAATGCTCCCGATTCCAGCAACGGAACCATTTGTTGGCTTGAGGGGTCCTGACCTAGGTTTGGATATAAGGTTTTCCAACAAACCCCTATACTAATGGATCTTTCGGCAATGACCTACTTTCGCAAGCCAAAGTCTCACCTGAAGTAGTATGGGTGGGTGCTGGAACGAGGTTTCTGCACCCTGGGAGAGAATGGGTAATTAAGGCAGATCTTGTTGAGTTATATCAGGTTCGCACAAAAACAAGCTTATTATCAAACCCTTAACAGTATAATCAACATGTAGACATAAAAAAAAGCTACTATTATTAAACATATCTTATTAGCGCCTTCGCATCCACATGCGCATCAACAATTATCATCACAGAATAACACAATCGCAGCTAATTCATATAGACACAATCACAGCTAATTCAAATAACACAGAGGTACTTCAGTATTGAATACAACTAGTTCAGATAACATAATAGATTATGTTTTCATTATCATCCAAAACCAAGTTACAAACCCAAGTCACAACCCATGCACATAGCCAGCGGGGTCCACACATTGCAGGATAGAGGATCTCCACACACACAGCCAGTAGGAGTCCTAACCCAAAACTACCCAAAACAGATCTAAATAGTTCGTACGTAGCATCAATCTTACTTACTTACTTACCCTTAGACTCAAACTACCCATCTATTTATATCATCATAGCCTGCACTATCCTATGGTCCACAAACTGTGGTTTGCGGACTCTAGGTCTACCCTTTGACCCATTATAATCCATTGGGGGCTTTGACCCGTTCCAAAGCCCATGCGCAACACCAATTACTAAAAAAATGTATCAAAACACAACATTGGAACATGTTAAAATGCAGCTAGGGGACCCTATTCCAACAGGAGCACTTTCTATTTTATAGGGCAAGCCAACCTACACCTACACAGAATATTCCTACTCAGCTATCTCTAGCCTCACAACAAAATTCTCAACCTGGAAAGAAGGAAAAAAGTCAGAAACCAACTACTTCATCAGTTGGTAAGAGGACTAAAGAAAAGCAAAGAAAGAAAATATCTACAAGAAAGCTAAAGGAAAAAAATAAAATGCTCCCTCAATCAAAGTTGAAGAGAAGTTGGAGAAAGGAGAAGGTTCATCGAGCAGTAAACCCAAATCAATAAATATTGTGCCTCCTATTTCTCCTTTTCCCATGGTTTATTCTAGAGCATGAAAAGGAAAGTCTACAGTTGTAGAAAAATCAAAAGAATAGGTGATGCCATAAGTTTTGGAAGCATACATTTAGCAAAAGACTCAGAAGGACTATCATCCCACCAAGTTATATGAGGAGCTACTGAAGGATGCAAGGTGTGATATTAGCAGTAAGAGAAAACAAAAATATGCAAAACAAGTTGTTGGCAACATAAAAAGACACATAAGAGATAGCAACAAATTTAGGCTGAAATCTAAAGCCCTACATAACCCAAGTTTGTTGACCAAAGTCATCAATGTGGAGAAGCAATCTGAATGGTTACAGATTGTAACACCTTCAATTGCATAATATACTGGGTCCAAGAAGAAAGATAAGGGTAAAGCCCCTTCAAAATAGAAAACATGATCCTCTAAGAGAATAAAAATCTAAAAGAGTTAAGAAGAGAAAAATACCATTACAAAAGAGACAAACACTGGGACCAAAAGGTCAAAATCAATAGTTGACAAAAGAACAGATTTAGACAAGCTTGCAGAAGTTTTAGCTAATATGGAGGAGAGGTAAAAGGATGTCCTAGTGAAATACCTTTTTACCTACTAGTTATATTTTTGAACACATCAATCTTCATAATGTTTAAGTCTGCACATAATTTTTCAAGTATCTTGTTGTGAATTATTGAAAAGGAAACAGAGCGTTATGAGAATTTCTGGTAGCACTATAGTTTTTTTGTAGTTATAGATTTTTACCAGAAGTTTCGGTAGTGTCTCTTTAAAAAAAAAATTGACAGTTGTCAATAGAATTTATGAGCTAGTCCAACAATGATAAGGACTCATAATGATATGGACATGTCAATTGATGGTTGATAAGTGGTTTTGAGGTTGTGAAAAGTCACATTTTGTTGAAATTGGAAACAAGAAAAAATTAAGTTGGCATCCAGAAACAAAATCCAGAAAATGTCACCCATAAATGGCTACCATGTGAGGCTTTTGATTTAATTATCGCTTAATTAAATTGAAAGTAAATTTTAATTTCATCTCATAACAACTTGTATTAGTTAACTAAGTGAGATAGACTTAGTTAGCTCAGGAAATTCGAGTTGAGGGTTAAAGGTGAGGCATGTAGAGTGATTCTATTATTTTTAGGGTCCAGTTGCAGTTAATGCACTAGTGTGGTGTGAGTGTAGTCAGTTAACTCAAATTAATTTAGTTAAAAACAGTTTAACTAGTTCTCACTAAGTGATGAGCTAGTGAGAGGTCAATTGAATTAAATTAGATTTAATTCACAAGTAGTGATATATCAATTAATTGATGATTCACTATTAATAGCTGCATGCATGTCAATTCTGATGATGACCCAGTTGAGATGGAGGTTAAAGGGATGTTAACTATTAATTGTATTATTAGCGAAATGCTAGGGTGAAATTATAAAGTCAAAGGAAGTCTCCTGAAGTATTTTGAAATCAAAGAAGGTTGATTATCCTATTTAATAGGGATTAATTGCCTATGGATTGCATGAGCAAGGATGGGCTTACCAGAGGCCTAGAATTGGCTAAATTCTTGTCAATTTTGCCTGAGAATTTCTAGTCAGTTTTGAGAAAGATCAAACTGAAATATTCAGGAGAGTGCAGGATTATCTTGGTGTGAGAAAGAATTGTATTGTTTCATGATTTTTTGACTATGTACAATATATGATATAGGGATTTTGAGCAGGCACTTTCCCTAGATACATCTTGTGTTGTGTGATTGATGATTTCCTTTCTCTTACTTTCATGTGATTGAGCGATCATGTTTTATATTCCACAAATATAGTAGAAGGATTCAATATCTTGTTTAATACATTACATGATCAAATTGAATCCATTGGTATAGAGTTTCTATATAACTTTTACATGGTATCAAAGCTATGTTAGATATTTTCTACATGGTATCGGAGTGCCAGGAATCACAATAGAAGAGAATAAATTGAGTTTGTCTTGAGAAATTTCAATTTTTCATATTTATTCTTCAGGGTCCAGCAGCAGATCAAGATGTCTTTCAATGGCTTGAGACTCGAATATGCACTCGAGGGAAATTCAAATTATATTGCATGGAAGGACACAATGGAGGCTGTGTTGGAGGACAATGGGTTGAAGGAATTCATAGATAATGATATTCCCAACCCCACAACAGCAGATGCCCAACTTCTTGATGCATGGCAGAAGAAGGTAGCAAAGGCGAGAAGGATCTTGTTATAGGGAGTTTGAGATCATATTGTCTCAAGTCTCCATGGGAAGGCAACTCCATATGCTATGTGGAAGGCCTTGACAAATCTATTTCAGAACAACAACAACCAAAGGAAGTTGGAGATGAAGGACAAGCTTAGAAAGTTAAAGAAGGAGGAGGGTGAGACAGTACCAACATACTTTGCGATGTTCACTCAATTTCGAGATCAGCTTGGAATTTTTGGTGTAACCGTAGCCAATGATGACTTGGTGAGCCTAGAACTTCTAGGGCTTCCCAAGAGCTAGAATAGTTACTGAGACTCTGTGAATGGGAGGGAGAAGTTACCAGATTGGGAGAAACTATGGTCGGATTTGGTATTAGAAGAGATAAGGCAGAGCACCAGAGATGGGACCTCTAGCACCAACAAAGAATAATATTGTGCATTAGTGGGGAAACAAAATAAATCTAAGCGAAAGATGTCCCAAGGTGAAGAGGGCAAGCGAGACTTGTCCAAGATCAGATTTTTTTTATTGTCACGAGCATGGGCACTATGCTTCGAATTGTCCACAGAAGAAGGCAAGAAAGAAGGAGCCTGTAGTTGCAGTGGGTGAAGCATTGGCTTCATAGTTTGAGCTTGATTTTACTCTCATTGCATGCGTGGGCAGCACTGTAATGTGATGCATGTGGTATCTAGACAACGGTGCCTCGTTCCATATGACGAGGAATAAAGATATCTTTAGTGACTTGGAGGAGAAGGACCTCCAGCAGAACATAGAGTTTGGATATGACGAGAGGTATAGTGCGACTAGCATAGGTACAATTACCTTTCAGAGGGAGCATGATTCCCCTCTCAAAATAGTGTATGTTTTGTATGTTCCATGCCTTAGGAAGAATCTTGTCTCCGTAGCGGTATTTGAAGACTGTGGTTATGAGGTGATGTTTAGAAAAGGAAAGGTGTTCCTTAAACACATATCCATGAGACAGGTGAAGAAGTTCGGTTGAAGAATAAAGAACATGTATGCTCTCGAGGTTGAGGATTCATGCAAATATTTGAGGAGAAAAGAAGTGGTTAATGACTTGGTGGTTGAGAGGGAGAAATTATCTCTCAACATACAGCCTTAGAAGCAGTCTCAGAAGGTTTTCGAGCAGCCACAATTGCAGAATCAGAGAGGTGTCTGAGTGGAAGCATCCACTCAAGCAGAGACTTCCACGAAGGGGAAATTTCGACCTAGATGGGTAGAGGGAGTACATGAAGCTATACCTCTAGATGTGAGGTGGGGCGACGTGCAGATATAATCCCAAAAAGAAATTTGGGTAGGTTCCATTGATATGGTGTGTCTCATGGATCGAACGTGGCTACAAGTAGCCCACAGTACAAAAGTAGTAGGAAGGATCTGTTAGATTGATGGATTCAGATGTTAGGAGGACAGATATCAAAGTTACAGATGTCAGATACTGGAGCGCAGATCAGAGTTGGAAGAAGTGCAGAGTGCATGGATGCAAATGTCAACAACAGTGTAGAGAGTCCATTAGACATGTGCAGTAGGATCCATAAGTTAGAAGACTTTGATGAAATATGCATTATACTGATTGAGTTGTTTGGAGGCTATTTAGTTTCAAGAGAGTTGCATGTGCAAAAAACACTGGAGAAGTGTTGCATGCAAGAACAATCCAAAGGTACCAGATCGGGATAGATTGATTATTTTCTTGTTGAGAGGGAGTGTTGAAATTTGCAACGAGAAAGAGTGAAATTGGCATCCAAAAACAAAATCCAAAAAATGGCACCTAGAAATGGCTACCATGTGAGGCTTTTGATTTAATTATCCCTTAATTAAATTCAAAGTAAATTGTAATTTCATCTCATAACAACTTATATCAATTAACTAAGTGAGATAGACTTAGTTAGCTCAATAAATTCGAGTTTAGGGTCAAAGGTGAGGCATGTAAAGTGATTCTATTATTTTCAGGGTCCAATTGCAATTAATGCACTAGTGTGGTTTGAATGTAATCAGTTAACGCAAATTAATTGATTTAAAATCAGTTTAACTAGTTCTAACTGAGTGATGAGCTCATGACAGGTCAAGTGAATTAAATTATATTTAATTCACTAGTAGTGATCTATTAAGTAACTGATGATTCCCTATTAATTGGTGCATGCATGTCAATTCTGATGACGACCCAATTTGGATAGAGGTTAAAGGGAAGTTAACTATCAGTTGTTTTATTAGCGAAATTATCGAGCATAATTATAAAGTTAGAGGAAGGCTCATGAAGGATTGCGCAATCAAGGAAGGTTGATTATCCTATTTAATAGGGATTAATTTCCTAGCGATTACGTGAGCAAGGCTGGGCTTAGTAGAGGCTTAGAATTGGCTAACTGTTTGTCAATTTTTCCTAAGAATTGCTAGTTAGTTTTGAGTAGGATCAGAGTGAAACAATCACGAGAGTGCAAGATTTCTCTGAGTGAGAAAACATTGTATTGTTTCATTATTCTTTGACTATGTACAATATATGATAGGGGTTTTGAGCAGGTGTGTTCCCCATATACATCTTGTGTTGTGTGATTGATAATTTCCTTTCTCTTACTTTCATGTGATTGAGCGATCATGTTTTATATTCCGCAAATATAGTAGAAGGATTCAGTATCTTGTTTTATTACATTTCATGATTAGATTGAATCCATTGGTATAGAGTTTCTATATAATTTCTATGCATTTAATGACGGCATGTGGCTTTTAAAGAACCAAGGTCATGGAGAGACAAATCAACAGAACAGGAGGCAGGTTGCTAGCACACTCAGCACCACATTTCGAATTGTATTCTTTCTTCTTATCTACATATGTCCTATTAGTTATATTTCGATAGGATATTTCTTTAATGTCCTATAACTCCTATGTAATGTGAGGAAGAGTGGATCATTCTTTTTAGGAGAGATGGAGTTTGTGCCTCTCTCTATAAATATCATTTGTAAATGTCATTTTAGGGTTGCATTTTGGTCAACCTGAAGACTTTTCATAATAAAGAAAACTCCTTTTACTTCATGTTGGAGGATTTTTTGTTTCAAGGACTATCTAATGTATGGTGCATTTCTCTCATTGTTTTATTCATCTGATTTATGAGTTGTAGTAGCTAGCAAAGTATGAGTAAGATAATTTTTTGAGGATCTAAATGTTAATAATCTACAGTTTTCTTTTCTGCAAATCATCTATATGTTGTGTAGATCATGTTAGTGAAGGTTTCATCAAGGATTTATGAAATTCATTATGCATGTATTCTACTTTATAAATGTTGTTTCCTTTACATAAAACAAAGTTTATGTAAAAGGCCACTCTTATAGCTGTGTGAATGATTTAGGATATGAATATTTCTTCTATTGAGTACCAGCTATTTGTCATCTTTCATCTATCACAATATACTCCCTATACTACAAATTTATCCATGCAATTTATGCTTACCACAGCTTGCCAAATGCCTGAAAGTCTAAAAGAGAAAAAATAATTTCAAAATTTTTAAGAAGCCATCCCACCACTCAAAACCTTTTACCTCGAAATGAACTGTGATGTGTAAGTCTTACTCCTTTTCATTCAAGGAGTGACTCCTTTCTCTAACACCAACAACATTGTTGAAATAGTCAACCAAAATGCCATTGCTGCTAATCTGATTGATAAATGCCCACCCGATTCTCTACCTGTTTTAAAAGATTTGAGAATATAGTGGCAAGAAATGTCTAAGATGAAGGAATAAATCATAAAAAAAATTGGTAAGATGGATTGGGAAAATTATTGGAAGCACTTGGTTAAGCCACATAGCCAATGGCTAATGTTGCGTTGTCTAAACGACACTTCCTCTTACATGATGCCTCCAATATCAGATGCGGTCTACACAGGATAACTGTGTGTCAGGCCATTCCAACCTCCTGACGTTCAACCTATGATTGATATCCTTCAACTCAAAGAATGAATGGCAAAAGAGACAACAATTAAATCCTGAAGAGAGTCATCCAACCAAAATATGTTTCTATTTTTAGTTCACTTAATTTAAAGAGACTTGTTTAAACCTCCTCATATCTTTATGTATTTTATATTTTTGTACTTTTATTTTACTATATAAACCCTTTCATGTCTTTAAAGAAATGGTCCTGAAATTTTGGAAATAAGACTTTACAGAAGTTGCACTTTTGTACTCTTAAAGTTTTTCTTAATAGAAAAGGCTGGACCAGAGACCCTTTTTCAAATGAGGAGAGTTAGCATATATATGGTACTTTTATCCTTATGTTGATGTTCCGTTTCAAATCACAAATAGTTAAATTTCCTGGTGTTGTTTTGTTATATGTATCTTTTTAACACAATCCACCATTAATTCACTTCTGAACATGTTTGATTGCCATTTTTTATACATGTACAATACATGCAATAATAGATGTGATATATGCTTAATCAATTGATTTGATTAACTATTTAATAAAATCAATTATCTTAAAAAATTTTACATTTCTCTAAGCGTTTGATAAATCTTCATTTGCATTCACTTAAAGATCATCTTTTTAAATTGCATATAAGAGAAAGATAATTCATCCCGGGATAGAGATAGGTATATAAATATTTTATTTAAACTTGTTGTTACTCTCATTCACCAAGTCACAGTCAGTTAGCATACCACCCATCCACTCAATTATATTTCATTGGGAAACTGGTCCCATAAATCCAGTCGGAGCCACTATCTCAAACGGATAAGGGAAAGTTTTCAAGTTCCCAACCGGGTGGTTTTCCCCGATGTTGTTGTAGCGAGTTTTGAGGCATCAACATGTTGGGAGAGGTGTATTGTACAATCCAGTCAGAGGGTCGAAGGGTTTGAAGGTAATATGGATTCTTTCTCTATTTAAAAATAAAAATAAAATAATGTATAAATAAAAATTATGTAGAGTTAAAAATATTTAATTTTAATTCTCAACCATTAAATAAAATAATTAGATATCCAGATGGAAAAACATAATTTTTTAAAGTAATTAAAAATAAAATTAAAAAATTTATATTTTCCTTTTAGTATTAAAAAGTGTAATTCTTATAATTTTAAAAAAAAACTCATTATAGTAATTAAATAAATTATTTGTATATCGATTCCAATTAATTTATATTAAAATCAAATTCATAGAGAGAGAGTGTGTGTGTATATATTGTTAATAACAATAAAATATTTTAATGTTCATGGGTGGTAACACAATTGGAAAAAAACATTTTGGTGGGCCCTTGTGTATCCAAGTGGTCAGACATGTCTCACCAACCAAGCCCTTGTCTATCCAAGTGACCAAACATGTCTCACCAACCAAGCCCTTGTGTATCCAAGTGATCGGACATGTCTCACCAACCAAAATTATAAATAAAAAAGTCTCCAATTACACTAATAAAAAAAAGGGGTGCCAAGAGAGGGAGAGATTCTCTTAAATCCCGATGAAATGACTTAATTCAAGCTCTCATGGGGTTTAGGGAGAAGATTGAATAACCAAGCAGAAATGTACAACCTCCTCCTACACGATCTTCACATAGCAAGGGATAAAAGAGTGAGAGACTTGATACTATTAGGGGACTCTCTAATAATGATTGAGTACATGATCTCTTACAAGACCCCTAAAGATAATTATCTTTGTAGAATTCTTCAAAGAATCAAAGATCTGATGAATTATGCAATATAGACACATTTCACATCCTTAGATCCAATAATTCTGAGGTAGATGAGTTGGAAAATTTGGATTTCACAATGGAAGAATCCAAGTAACTTAAGCATAAATGAACTCAATTCATATTTTTTTATCCCCTAATCAATCATCTTTATCCATCATGGATTTAAGTAATCCTCCTTGGAATAATCTCATGATCATTAGCAACCTTTTCAGGTCCTTCTCTCTATATAATTATGCCACATGCATTAATTCCATATCAAACTACGATGGAATATACCTCCATATTTATGAGAGGTTTTTATTTGGAGCATCCAACACACATTACATGTCCTTAGTTTACAACATTCATTATTCTTGATTTGTATTACTTGAAACTCGTGCTCCAAACATCAAAAAATTGTAGCTCAAGCATTCGGAAATTCCTCCTAGCCATTTAACAATGAAAAAGCAGAAGTGAAGCCATGGGAAATTTATGGTTGAGATAATGAAATTTGTGTTTGTTGATAGAAATGGTAGTGTTAAATCTACAAGGGACCTCTCCTCTATAGCATTCATTTCAACTTTCATTCCTATGAGAGTGTCTTCATTTCAAGATCTCAATCATCAGGTTTGGGAAAGTCTTTAATTCTTAGTTGTGGTGTCAAGGTGTTCTGTTTGGTGGAAGCTCTGGGCAGAGCTTAAATTCTTTCTCTTGTCTCTCTTATTCTCTGTATTCAAGTGGGAAAGGAATTTTAGTTCGAGGGAGTTATGATGCTCGGGGCTTTCTGGTTTGGAGGTAATTTTTTTCTCGGGGAATTTAAAACCTTGTCTCAGATTGTTGCATATATATCTTGATAAAGTTGTCTACATCTCTATCTCCAGTTTTTTTAGTTGTGATATTTTGGGAATTATTGTTGGGTGTGGAGTCCGATTATCTTCTTTATTTAGATCTATCGTCGCATTGGACCCCTATTCTTAATAGGGCGACAACGTCGCCCGTCATTTAATTGTTGCCACGGGGGTCCAGGGGGGCATCAACAACATTTCCCCCCCGGCCCCGGGTGGGGGGTTTCGGGGTAAATGCCCCCGAAGCTAAAAAACAATATGTAAATTTCCCTGTAAAAAATTATAATTTTGTAGACAGTCTAGGCCGTTCATTAGGTGGATGATCTAACGATAGAAGTTATGTTTAATTTAGGTTTTTTTTTCCCTAGAAGGCAACCCCTCGTTTTGTATGAGGGTATTGTATTGCGACTGTGTATGGGATGTGTATTATGAGCGAGACACAGAAAGGGGGATTGTGTGAGAGAGTAGAGGATATTACAGTGGATCTATTTTAGGTTGTGTCTCTTCATCTTAATGGATAATAAAAAGGAAGGAGTGGTTGTTCGGGGTGGACGTAGCCCAAATTGGGTGAACCACGTATATTTGTGTCTCTCTTGTTTTATATGTTTTCTATGTTTGTGTTTCCACATATTTTATGTGTTCCACTATGTAATATATAATTTTCTAAAAATTATTTCCTATCCTTGGGACTCCGGCTTCCGTATTGGGAATTGGTCTGTAATTGGGAACTAAAGAACACATCATTCTATAAGGTGGACTTTTGATTTAGATAATTGGGTCACTCTGGTTTATGTTTCCCTTTTAATTTATGTGGTAAATTGATTCCCTTCCCTAATCTCAATTGGGCAAAGTGTTTCCAGTGCCTTATTTCAGTTGCCTAATCCCTTTCTTTAGAGTCTAGATGACGACAGTATTAAACCATTAAAAAATGCCTTTGATTTTAGGTCCTCTTTGGACGAATGTTCTTATTTGCACTATCTAGCTTCTCATGATTCTCTTTGCTAGGAATATCATGAGTTGCAAGTTAAAATCTGCCAAATGTCTCATTATCACATCGAGTTTTCAGATAAACTACTAGCTCTTCAATTTCATTTTTCTCGCCTTTTGGATGAAGTGGATGCTTTAAGGAACATGGTAATGGATCTAAAGTTGACCATGGATACTCAAGTGGATTTTGAAAACCATCAAGAAGCTAATATGAAGGGATACATTGACTTAAACTAACTTGTTAATGAAAACAACTCATATTCCATGTTGACTTACAAGTGGAACCTTTTCCTTTGGTCTCAAGATGGAAAGTGTGTATTTTCGTGTTCTATGTTTTGTAATAATGTTGAGCCAGTTTCCTCCTGTGAATGAGATGGAAAGAAAGAATATTGTATCTAAATCCTATGTTTTGTAATTGTGTTCAGATATCACTTGTTTCTCTGTTGTAATTATACACTTTTGTTAATGTCTAGGGATGTCATGAAATATAGATACATATCAAGTTTGAATATGTATCTCCCAATATTTTGGTTGCGAACGGGCGCACATTTTATCTATTTATACCCATTTTTATTTAAAATAATAATAAAATATTTTAATGCAAAAAAAAATTAATTGAAAGCAAAAACGTTCAATTACAAAAATAATGATAGTTAGATGTGTAATTTATTCAAACTTTCAATATAAAATTAATGTGTTGCATTTAAAATATTAATAATAATAAAAATTAAAGTATTTCATAAACACAAATTTTTAATATGTAGGGTTAAAAAATATTAACATGTATTCAAATGTCAACTATGTATATATTATACATATTTAAAGGACAAAAAATCAAAATATATGTATATATTATATAGTACAATTGGGAAAAAAAACCGTATGGTTAAAAACATTTAAATAACATTTTTGGTCAATTTTGTCTAAAATACAACAAAGATTTGATGGAATAATTTAAGTACATATTCCAAGTGTCTAATGGAATTCAAAGAGATATTAACCATGGATATATCAAGCACTGAGCAGCAAGAGGTATCAAATCTATGGAGATGCAAACAATTTTTCAAGTTTTTCAATTTTCAAGTTTTTGCAATTTTTCAAGTTTTAAAGAGATTCAAACCACTCCAGGTTCCCAATCCCTGAGTTAAATTTAATTTTTAGTGATTTGGACTCCCATTCACTCCCATGACAAGGAAAGCCAGCGATTGTAACCCTCTAGTCACTCCCATAATCATGCTTCCCAGTGCTTGTAGACTAAATTACTCAGTTTTGTGCCAACAACCACAATATCTGAGCAAATTTTCAGGGCTATGATCCAGACCTCTAACAAAAAATTGATGAAACTCTCAGAAATGATAAATGAAACAAAGAAAAATCCTTTAATTCAAAACTTGATCAAGGACTTAACTTGACCCATCCTAACCATGACAGACATTTTGCCACAAACACATCATGAAGATGTAATCTACAAGTCATAATTACATATATGAACATAGGGGTCTCATACTTATATGAGAATCAACAAGAACATCTAATTCCCTCTCATAATAGCTGAAAAAACATATATTAGATCCTACATTCAATGATCATTCATTTGCTAATAAAAATATGTTAAGATCCATAACTAAAATATGTCATAAAACCATGTTTATAACCAGTGTATAACCAACATAATAACCATGATAGAAAAACCATTAAAGCCACATAATAACAAGTATAAATACTCATGAAATACAAGAGGAAAATATATCTTATTAAGAGATGCAAAATCCAACCAAGTTAGGCACTTCCACATACCACCCGAACATAGATTGGGTTGAACCAAATTTATCTTTCATCCAATCACCCCCATACCATATTCCAAGCATGAATGTGGCATCTCATGGAAATAAACAACCAAAACCAAACCAGTGCTTCCAGAGGCCAAACCACCTCAACCCTCAACTATTGATTCCATGTCATGGTCGAACATCACTAACCAGCACTAGATCAGTCTCTACCCAAATTTTCTAGGGCTCCAAAGCGTTTGTTCCAACCCATTTCCAGGACAGTAACTCAACCCACAACTATTGTAGGGCTCTAGAGTGTTTGTTAAACCAAGGCTTCAGGACTAGTAACTCAACCCACCAAGTTCTCTTAAGTGTTTGTCTAGTCAAAGCTTCTAAGACTAGCAACTCAACCCAAGTTGATACATGGCTTCCAGAGCATTTGTCCAACGAAGGCTCTAAGAACTAATAACTCAACCCACAACCATACGGAACATGAGCACCAACCAGAAAATAAATCGCAAAATTTAGAACACCATAGCTATCCAGGAAATGGAAAGACTAGGAAAAAACATTGTCAATCTAGGCAATCCTCCATGTCAATGACAAATCATAACCAAACAGCCACATGCATATACCATGCATGTCAAAAATAGTAAGTAAATCATACATGCAACACGATACTTGCAGATCAAACACATTGTAGCTACGCATACCATTGTCCTCTTGTGCTTTCATGCATTTCCTTTGCATTATTTCTCTAAATTGAAAGTATGCCATAATCCTGCAAGAGTGCTCCAAGAAAACTCTAAATGTGCAAGAGTATGAAAGAGAGAGAATAGAATGAGAGTTCCAAACACTGAACTGACAATTGATGTGAACTGGTCCTCATAATCCTATTTATCATTGAGGCCTCTATTTTCTTCATTTTCCTCTATTTTTCCTTCAATTTTCCTCATATGCAATTATGTAACCTTTCACCTTCCTTTTCTCCTATTTTCCAGTATTTCATAAATAAAATGTCAATTAATGCCTATTTTCCTTTGCCATTTTCCATAGCCATTTATTAATCACAAGTTATCCCCACCACTATGTTTTTCCGAAAATTCAACTTATAATACGTGTCCCCCGTGACATTGACCTTATTTTGGATTTATTAACTTTATTACATGAATTTTTAACTAGGGTTATTACAAATTTTATGATAGATCCATACTAATATATAATTAATGGATCAAAAAATGTAATTTATAAGAGGAAAGGATTATAATATGTATGTATATATACAACTTAGAAGTTAAATTATTGCGCTGGAAACCTTATCCAACAAACATGAGTTCTAAGACATAATTTGATTTCTACCTTACCCCACACACACATATATATATAATCTTATAATTATGTTTTTGGAAAAAGTAGCATAACTTTATTTATATTTAAAGGTTGTAATATTTATTTATTTATTTTTAAAAAAGGTATTTTTATCTCTTTTTCTTATGTAATTGTATAAATTCATCTAAATAAAATGGAAAAAGTGAAAACCGTTTTTATATAAAAATAGTTTTTACTTTATAGATTTTATACTTGCAAAAATATTATAATTACAACAATAAGAAAGATAATGATATGCAAATGTACACACCATTTTCCAACTTCATGTTAATTACGAAAAAAATTACATATATCTCCCATATCCAATAACATAACGTCAAAATGTGTTAACTTTAAAAACATTTTACTTTTAATTGGAACACATTATCAAAATGTTTTAACTTTAAGAAAAACATTTTACTTTCAATTGACTTATATAATGTGGATCTTCAAATATTTTACTACACTTGAATTTTGAAAACATTATTTTATCCAATAACATAACATCAAAATGTGTTAACTTTAAAAACATTTTACTTTTAATTGGAACACATTATCAAAATGTTTTAACTTTAAGAAAAACATTTTACTTTCAATTGACTTATATACTATGGATCTTCAAATATTTTACTACACTTGAACTTTGAAAACATTAATTTTCTATTAATATTTTTTTAGATGTCACATGTCCCATCTATATGTGATATTAATGGAATTACACCTCTCTTTCTTATTGTAATGTCGAAAGCCCTTAAATTAAATTAAGAATGTATTTTTACCTTTAATTACTTTATTACTTTTTACGAAATATATTTAAGATGGAAATAAAAAGTATAATTGATATACTTTACCGAAAACTTATATGAAATTATTTTATTTATTATTAAAATTTATTATGTTTTGGTTATAAATATTTCATTGTATTCGAGATCCAAGGGTCGAAATGGTGTTGTTTTGGTTACAAGGTTGGAGTCTTGGATAACTCCTTTAAACTTTTATCTGATCCGAAGATATAGACAATCCGCATGGTCTCCACTTTTTCAATGCCCGGATTACTTAGGAGTAAATATGTCTCCTTAATTTGGATGTCTCTTGTAATAAAAATTTCTTGCTAGTAAAAAAAATTGCTTGATATATTCTTCTTAAATGAGAAATCCGAATATGATTCATATATCTGAAAATCCCATAATCGAGCTCACCTACAACGTGCACATTTTGGTGAGGCCCAGACATGATTTGGCCTCGATATCCTTTTGGGAATAAACTTGAAAATACCCTCCTAGGTGAGACTTGAATTATGAGGTTTACCCTAGATGAATTATGTTTTGGATATGAAGCTTTATCAAGATCTAGGTCACCCTAATAAATTTTTGGTTGGGTCCATAATGGACATGTTCATGTTTAATTTATAAAATTTTATCTAAATATCTGAGAGTTAGCTTTATCACTTGAACTATCATTGTAATGAATATATCTTAAACCTGGATACCTCCACCACCAACATGGATGATGTAAACCTTGACAAACTTCTTTTTATGTTTGTCAATTGATAGATTTGTTGAATGTTGAACAATCTGACCTGATAACACCAAATTGTACCATGACCAAATTTGAAGTATTAATTTTGAAATTAAATTGGGTACATGATAACCAGTGACAATGAATTCTTTCCCTAACAATTAATAATCCAATCCATCTCTATTTCTAGACCACACATTGATTAAACATGTACCACACAAGGAGATCTACAGGGGGTATATTAATTCAATCAGAAAAGGAAGATTACAATTTGGTGTTTGTGCCTAATCTACCTCTTCTCAGATTCGGCCTCTTCACTCTTAATTCTATATCTCTCAACACACACTCATTTACATTCAAACTCTAATAATAAAATCCAACTAATTGAATTAATTTTTCTACATCTTCTAAAAAAATCCTAATTTAGTTTATTTTATCCCTTTAAGTATAAGGTTAATGACACTCATCCTAAATTCCTATCAACATAAAAATATTCCATATTATATTGATGAAAACAATACAAAATTAAATAAATGAAGGAAACCAACTTCCATTGGTAAATGGGCCTTGACCTAAGAAGGTCAAAATGATTTTAACCAGTGAATGATCTTTCTTGAGATTCTTAGGGAAGAAAAGAATTGTTCTTTGGTAGTTCTTTCTTCCATCCAATTTTCTGAAATTAATCACTTTCAAGCTCACCTATTGTAACACTCTTTACCTCCTTAAATGGATAAAAATCTTCAAAATTGAACTTTGGAGAAATTTTAATATCGCTTAGGAGTTCTAACTCATATGCATTACAAGGGAATATTCTTAAAATTTTACGTGGATCATTTTTTTAATTTTTTAATTTATTGTGTGTCCTTGTATGAAACCTTTCATTTCTTATATATTTCATCACTAAGTCACCTACTTTAAAGTCTATTTGTCCTTTTTTTCATATCCTCTCTTTGCTTGTACTTATAGTTATTATTTTGCAACTATTTTTTAACTCTTTCCTACAACTCCTGCATACTTGCTACAAAATCCTCATGATTAGCACTCCTCGCGATTATGACTCTATGACAATGAAGGAATATGCCATTGTATGGGATTTTACCATTATCATAAATATGAGGTTATGAGGTGGAGTGTAAAGTTTTCAGATTCTTCCATATATGGAAGTTTCAAATATACGAAATATGCGCAACTTCCATATATGTGCATATATGGAAGTTGTGTACATACGATAGATGCACATACATAGAAGATGTACATATACAGAATATATGCACATATATGGAAGCTACAATTATAAGGAAGTTGAACATATACATAATTCACACGGCTTCTATATGTGCATATATTTTGTATTGCGTATCTTTCGTATATGTGCAACTTCTGTATATGCACAACTTTCATATATGTGCATATGCGGAAGTTGCAAATATAAGGAAGGTATGCACATATTCAAAAGTTGTACATATACAAAATATATGCACATATACGGGGATTTTGTATATACGTAGGTTGAAGTTGTGCACAACTTATATATATGTTCATATATGGGAGTTGCACATATGTGGAAGTTGCGCATATGTGGAAGGTGCACATATCTTTCGTATAAGCACGACTTCTATATATCCTCATAGGAAATAATGTTAATACAAAAAGTGGGGTTAATCAATATTAAGAATAATTATTACTTTTATGCCAATTTATTTTTCATTCAAACTTGGCATCAATTATATGAGATAAGCCTTTAACAAACCATAACAACAACCATATAAATCAACACAAGCATACACATCATGAGCAACAAACACATGAGACACATAGGTTTTATGTGGAAACCCTTTTGGGAAAAAAACCACCAAAGCTTATTGTTGTTATTGATGTAAAATAGATGACCTACTCTATTACATCAATCTATTTGTGATCCACCACTCACTAGAAGCACCAACTCCCTTTGATTATTTGCTAGCATCCACTAGTAGGAAGCACCAACTCCCTCCTTTTGTAGACACATGTCCAGCTTACCAAAAACACCATGTCAAGCACTAAATTCATGAATTTATTGCAAGCACCAACTTGTAGCTCCTTGGATTTATGCAAGCACCATCTTGTAGGAGGAACCAATCCCCAATCCTTCTCAAGCACCCACTAGAGATGGAAGTACCAACTTCTTGTAGGCAGGCTCCAACCCACACTCAAATAGGAAAAAATTTTATATGTTCATGGAAGTTTCTCTACCTCATATCAGTTATGTTCTTAACAGTAATTGTCCCACACAACACTCTATGCACTTTGCTTTCTCTACAACAACTCATTGTTCTCCTCAACAACCCACAAAACACTCTACTATTCTCTTCTCTTCAACAACAACCCATTGTCCTCACTTCTATGCTCTCAGTAGCATACACTTCAACTCTTGGCCCCTTCTATTCAACAGGCTCTCTCATCCTTTCACACAACATAGGCTCACTCACCCTCTTCTCATCAACATAGGCACTCGACCTCCTTCTTCTGCACCGACACTTTTAGCCTTATGCACACATCAACACTCCTCTCTCGGGGTATATTTCTTATGATTATGCACTCTCAACCTCTTCTCGACAGAGTAAACTCACTTGGACTCACATCGCAACGCACACACACATATATATCTCCTAGTAGCTCACTGGAAACAATGTTTCTCCCCCCACCCCTCTCATATGAGCTCTTGGGTTTTGTTCCTTTGCTACACTATGCTCAATTTTGTCTTTGTCATCCATCATCTTTGTCATCACACTACCCGCATATACCTCTAGCACGACTTCTGCTACTACAGTTTTTTCTGCCTTGAATTATGCCGTTGCAGCTTCAATAAACACTAGAAATGGGCACCTCAGTGATCTCCATATTAAGAATTAATTCTCAGTTAGTACTGCACACTCCACCAGGTTCTCCATGCTTATTCTTGGCTCACTATGCTTGATTGTACTTCAACATGGCTTCTGTGTTCTTCATTTAATTATATAAGGCATGCACGTGATATTAGAGATAACCGTCTCAGTTCAAGGCAAGCCCAACACTCTTCCCTACAAATCATGGTCCTCATTGTTCTTTGAATCAAAAGTCTCTGTTGTAGCCATAATTCCAGCGACCAACCATTATTTAACTCACTTAGTTGTTGACTCAACCATCCTTCAATACATCTCTGTGCTGCCATTTTATAGCTCCACATATCTCATAATATTACACCTCAGTGCAATTTCATAGCCATCACTTTCCATAACTTTATTAAAAAAATGTTATGACTTCATGGAATTCCAATTGGCCTTTATCCCCTCTTATGCTTAGTCCCTTCTTTATTTTCCTCATATGACCTGGCACTGTGACCGATGGCTTAAAGCTTATGTGCTAAGGCCTTTAGTCTCTTTTTGGGGGCCTATCTCCATTTTTCTTTTCTCTTCCTCCCTTGGTTCTTTGGGTTTCTATTACCAAATTATAACCACATCGGAAGCCCCTAGGCAGCGTAAATTTTTCAAATATGCATTTACACATGAGTTATGAGATCCATATCCTTCTATATACTTCATAGCACTTAGGTGTTATCCATGCTTTATGCCCTTGGTTCTTTTTGGTTTCTACATCCAAACCCCAACATATATCGGGGCTCTTATGTATCGAAATTTTTTCAAAAAGGAATTAGAAGAGAGTTACGATGTCTTCCTACTTTGAAATACTCCATAGCACTTAGGTGCTATACCCTTCTTGAAACCTTGGTTCTTTGGGTCTTCCACAACCATGTGCTAGTCACATCAGAACCCCTTCCATCAGATCAAAAAATTTCTATAAAAAAATTAGAAAGGAGTTTTGAAAACTCCAACCTCCGATATGCTTACCTCTGAAATGGTGTCATCTTGTCATCGTCTTTGCCACATGGTGTCTCCTTAGTGGTGACACTTTTCACCAATATTTTCCCCTTTAGGCCACCCAATATTGCCAAATATGGCTTGCACATGTCCTATGAACTTCTACGTCATGCTGATGTCATATTCCCCATCATTTCTTAAGGGGCCAAGTATCTAGTTCCATGTGTCTATCAAAGGAGAGAGAAAGGGTGCTCTAGTTGGTCCTTTATTTTTCATTGAATTCCTTGGTAATTCTCACCTTCACAAAACTCAATGCTTATAAAGAATTTCAATTGTTAAGAAGTTACGAGGTTCTGATATTCCTTCTAATCTAAGGTTTCTATATGACCTGCACATTCCTTTCGATATCAGGTCTCGATATGACCAACCTTTCGAAATTTGGGGTTCCTATGTTCTTAGCCTTCCAATATTCAACCCTTTCAATATCAGGGGCCTCTCAAATAAGCGTTGAGGTCTGATATTCCAACCTTTCCGATATCGGGTTTTGAGAATAGGCTCTTCAGACTCTAACCCTCTGATATTCTGTCCTCCCTAGGTCCCAATATGCCATCTTGCTTTGATATTTCAACCTGCTTAGGACTTCAAGATCCTAACTTCAACTATCAATAATGTTTGATCCTGATGGCCATTTCTATACTTCAACATATCGCTGGAAATATATTTTAGAGAACTTTCCATTGGAGAAGTTCCAATGTAGTCTTTTTTCCCATTTTCTACCTGAAAAATGGTTGTAAACTCTCTGCCATGCTTTTCACCTTGACTCTTCTTATTCTTCCTAGAACCTGGACTCCCAACCACCATAGTTATCATTTTATGGATTCTCCAATACACCTACTACTATAGTGATTATCTACCAGAGACTGTAGCAACCATGGGACTCCCCCTGAGCTTGACACATTGGTTGCCATCACAACTATCCTGGTTGAAATCAATGCCAACACCCTTGCCAACAGTCAAACAAAGCCAATCTACCCAACACATCTCCCAACATGATAGTTGACATCAATTCCAACACATTTACAGCCACTAGCCATCCATACAATTCCAACTGTCCAACAACTTTTATATATTCCCATATATTTTGTATACGTGCAACTTTCGTATATTTGCATATCTTCCGTATATACATATATGCAAAAGTAGTGCACAACTTTCATAATATACATATATGTCAATCTCTAGATATGTACAGTTTCTGTATATGCACATATATCTTTCATATGCACAACTTCTATATATGTACATATCTTCCATATATGTCCAACTTCTGTATATACGCAACTTTTGTATATGGAAATATATTATGTATATGAGCATCTACTGTATATGTGCATCTATTGTATATGGACAACTTCCCAATATGTTAATATATAAAATATATGTACATATACGAAAGAAGCACATATACAAAAGATATGTGCATATACGGAAGACATGCATATATACGAAAGATGTGAATATATGAAAGTTGCACAACTTTATATATCCACATCTTTTGTATCACATTTCTTCGGTATATGCGGAACTTTCATATACGTGTATGTCTTTCGTATAAACACAACTTTTATATATGTGCATATAACACACATTTCATTAAAAATGGAGTTTTTTTATTACAAGTACATAACTAAAATTGAGTTTTTTGGACATTTTGAAATTCTAGATCCACTATTTAATTCCAAATTTAATGAAATCTATGTTATATATGGAAGTTGCACATATACAAAAGCTACGTATATATAAAGGTTGAAGTTTTACACAAATTTTGTATATGCGTAGCTTCCATATATGCACATATATGGAAGTTGTGCATATACAGTATATGCACATATACAGACTCTTGTGCATATATGGAAGATGCGCATACATAATTTATGCACAAATTCACCCACAGTATATGCGCAACTTTCATATATGTGCATATATGGAAGATATACACATATATAGAATATGCACTTATATAGAATATGCACATATACATAATATGCACATATACATAATTTTCCCTATATAGAGGTTGAAGTTCTGCAGAGTTTCCGTATATACACATGTCTTCTATATAAGCTCATATCATCCGTATATGCATATATTGTATATGTGTGTATCTCCTGTATATGTGCAACTTCAGTATATGTGCATATATTCCATATATGTATTTATACAGAAGTTGTGCATATACATAAGTAGTGTGTAACTTCTGTCATATGCATATACGATAACCTCCATATATGCAGAGCTTTCGTATATGCACACATCTTCTCTATATGCACAACATATGTATATGTGTGTATCTTTCGTATATACATAACTCTCATATATGCGTATATATTTCGTATATGCACATATCTTGTATATGCGCATCTACCATATATGTGCAACCAAATGGCCTAAATGGCTGCATTGACTACTCCTTTATACTCAACCTCTATTGATGATAAAGTAATAACAACCTAGTTCTCGTTGACCTGCAAATGTGGTCAGATCCAAAACTAAGTACATTGCTAGAGGTGGAAACCTTCTCTACAAATGGATATGAAGAAACAAGGTTCCTTTTCAGAAGTAGAGTATCAACTCCCATGTTTGGATCAAGGAACAAAGCCAATATCGATTCCCTGAAACTTCAACATGTGTTTGATGATCAGATGAATATACCATAGATGCATGCATGTGAATGCATGGCTTTAGGGATGCCTTTGTGGATGCATGCATGGTGTTATATATGCTTCCTTGAATGCATGCATGGGAATGCATGGCTCTACGACTAAAAGTGCACGTGGGGCTGTTACACTACAAATTTTCATCCTGACATTCTGCTATGTGTATGAGCTCATTATTACTCATACTTCCCCCCTTTTGCAAGTCTAACATATTAGTTCCTCATGTCAAGCCTTGAAAATTAGAAAAAGTTCCTAAAAGTCTCCTAAACTTTGGTGTCACACTTTCTGGCTATCTTGCCTGCAGTCTCGCACCCAATGTTCAGCTATTCTGCGTACATGAACGTACTTTATCTTTGTTATAGGTGCGGACCCTTGTAAGATTAAAAATGCGCAAGTAAATCCCAAAAATCTCAATTAAAGTAAATTCTGGAAGCTTCTAGAATGGATCTTGCGGTGGCAGAACCGCTCTTGTGAGGTGCATGAATCCCTTACCTTATGGAGCTAACCCCTTGATGTGAGGAGCTTATCCCTTTGAAGGAGGATTATATCCCTTCATACTTGGAATAGAAAACCTCCTCTTTTCCACTATAAAAAGAGGCATTGGGTAGCCTCAAAGGGAGTTGAAGCTTAAGAATTTTTGAGGTTAAGTGCTGTTGAGATTTAGACTCAGTTAACTAAGAATTTTGTGAGGAGAGATTGCATACCTCTATTTGTCTTGGTTGGAGGAGTGCAGAGCTTATCAAAGTAAAGGAGACTCCTGCTTCGGACCCCGGAAAGTCCTGTGCAACATCAAGGCTTAGGTTGTAAGGATTTTCTTCTTTTGAAATTAATACAAATATACTCATTTTTCTCAATAAGATTTCATCAATGGTTTATTTCATAGATTCCTTGATCACTATGATAAGCATGGTTTATGATGATTTCTATACAGGTGCTATGTAATACTTTGCTTGTTTGTGACTGCAGGTTTACAAGAGAAACTCCTTCAAGCGCGTGAGGGATAACAACAACTTCAAACAAACACTGGACAAACAGTAAGTCTTTTACACCTATATAGAGATTTTCATAGATCATATATGCTTAGATAAAGATTAGTCTATTTGGCTGTTTGTTGCTAGATACTTTTAGTACTAGGGAGATCGGTCTTGTCCGCAAGACGGATTAATCCATACAAAAAATTGGAGACTCCACTGGGGAAAGAACTTGTTGTTTTTGGTTCTCTTTTATTTTGATTTGAGGAAATTTTTTTCCTGGTTTTTGATTGATTGACATCTGCCTGGGTAACCTAGTTTTTCTCTGTTTTGAAAATTTTGAAATCCTTTAGGTTTTTCTCTAGTTTTTCCTGGGACCGCACTTTACCTTGTTTTCACAGTGCGGGCAGTTTCACTCTTTTCCTGTGTAAATAGTGTGGGACCGCACTTGTGATATCTTGGAGCCTACGGACCCTGTTAAAGTTTTGAAAAACTTCAAATTTATTTCTTTAGTTCATCTTTATTTTGATTTTCAGTTTTTGTTTTCTGCCCAGATTGATGATTGTTTCTGTCAAAAGCTTTCTGTTAATAAATCTCAACAGTATTGGTGTTTTGATGATTTTCTAGAAGTTTTGCATTTTGGATTGCTTTTCACTTGGTCTTTGTAGCGATTTGAAGCATTTGACACTTAGAAGTACCTCCGATTACCTTGGTCTTTTTTGTCTTTTTGCTGGATCTGACCTGATTGTGAAATCATCCTTTATTGAGAAATAGAGTTACCTGTTTCTTTGCAAATCTTCGAAAAGAAACTTTGTTATTGGTTTTTGAATTTCATTTTTAATAAAAACATAATTGAGTGTTTTCAATCTGTTTGTTATTCTGGATGAATAGATCCTTAGTTTGTTGAACAACTAAGTAAAAACATTCTTCAAAAAAAAATCTTAAAGCTTTTATTCATTTAGATTATTAAAGTTTGTAGTTTTGAGTGCTATTAAACTTTGTAGATCTCGAAATTAGTTTTGTAGTTTTGAATGCTTTTAAAATTTGTAGATTTCTTTTGAAAGACAATTTTTTTGTAGCTTTGAGTTTTTGGAAAGTGAAAGGATTTTTATTGTGAGCTTTGATAATTTGTTGGAAAAGACAAAAATAGTTTCTTTCAATTGTTCTTTACGTTCAAAGAAGGAATTTTTTATTGAAAGAATTGCATTCTCCAATTCTTTCTTAGATAGAATTTCATTGAAAGAAAACAATTTGATTATCATTTTTAGGTGCATTTTTAGTGTCTTTTGGAAGTCGAGTCTTCACACCATCAAAGTTTCATTTCCGCACCCATTGACTTAAGAAACAACTCTTAAAAGTAACGCTTAATTAAAATTCATCTAGCAATCTTTTTATTTTCTAGGGCTCTTATCACCAACATAGCTTAGGCTAGCATCTTAGAGTAGAGAGTAGTTAACTCTCCAAGATAGTAAAAACAAACAAGTAGACAAATCTTGCGGTAGGAGATAAATCCAATTGTAATTTGTATAATCTGGGAAGCTTCTCTTAAAGAAGTCAATCATGAGATCATGTTCGAACCTTTGAGACAATCAATTTTGTTTCATTAGGGAAGATAGAAGATTTTGCGCATATTACAAATGGTAAACCTCGGATTAACCATTGTCGAGGAGCCTGGGGTCACTTGTCGGTAAACCTCAGATTAACCATTGTGGAGCGATAAAAAGGTGTCTTTGTAACTCCTAATTACCTCACATTAATTGTCAACCCAGGGACGACTTTTTGTTTCAAGAGTGTACTCAGTCTGAGGCGGCTATTTACTCAAGAGTAATGTTGGTGAAGATGTAGTATAGAAATACAAATGCAGAAATAATAAATGCTTGAAAAGAAATCTGCTTGAAAAGAAATCTAATTACAAATGACAGAAATGTAAAGACTACACTACAACAACCTTGCTAGACATCGATTAGGGATGCAGTAGTAATAACTATTTTCCCTAGAAATCGATGTGAGATGACCAAATCTGGGGACTTGGAATGATTAGCTCTGCCCTCTACAGTTTAGAGATCTCAAAGCAAGTGAAAACAACTCAAAGGAAATGAAATCTAAAACGCAAACTGGAAAGGAACAACAATCTAAAAGCAATGAACGGGAATTGAATAGCAGCGTAAAATAAACAGTGAATTCAATTCATAACCAAGCAAACTAGATTTCTACTCTTTAATCCTGTCGACAGCCACGCAACAATCAACTATCGTAATTCATAAACAAAAGGAATAACAACTGGAATCAGATACAGAAAAACAACATTTTATAACAATTGAATCATGAATTATGCTTCTTGTAAAGAATGGAATAACAATAACTCTGTATTTGATCCAATTAGCAATAACTCAATTCTTTAATTGTAATAAACGAACTTCACACAACAGAAATAAACTAATAGAAATACCAACAGCAGATCGCTCCACCAGGGCCGGGCCCTCAACCACCGGTGAAGCGTTGCTGTGCTTTACTCCAGCGCTTGAGAAATGGAACAACAATGAACTTCTTTATTAATCAGGCATTAATAATATTTACAAACAGCTCACACTCTCTTAACAAGAGCCGATGCACAATTCTGCAAATTACAATAAGAAAAGTCTCTCCATCCCCTCATACACAATACATGCTTCTCCATTTATAATCAGAAGGTGGAGAAATTAAATAGCAAATAGGATCTCTAATAATAATATTGAATTTCTTCCAACCAATTGATCAACAATAAAATAGATTTACATCCCTCTTTCAACAACAACAAGTCGAATTTGGCTTTGTAGCTGAGATTTGGAGGACGGCCGCAACCACAGATCTGAGAAAATTGTGCTCAAAGAACCCTGCGTTTCTCTCAACACAGGCCGAATTTGGGCAAACCGTTCTTTGAAAAAGTTAATTGGGTCTGTTCTGGACAAAACCCATGTTCCGGATTTTCCAGATTCGTCTTCATTTGCTCAGAATCTCAACCGCAAAACTGTCACTCCTTATTCCAGCGCATTTCTGAGTTGGCACTTTTAATGATCAAATTTTCAATCTGGAAATTATCTTGGAGGCTAAAAATGGTGAATAATGTTATAACCAACTTATTAAAACTATCATTGATAAAATAATTCATAATCATCAATTTATTAGAAATAAAGGAGAATAAATAATATTCATTCATAGAAGCATAAATCATTTATAAAATGGATTTAAATAATAAATTATAATAAATGACGTGATGAAGAATGGTAGAAATGGGTGGAATAAGCGTTCACAAGTGATAATAATAATGGCATATTAACGACCCAACATACCCCCACACTCAATATGTTGCATGTCCTCATGCAACGAAAACCTGAATATATTGCATGTCTTCATGCAACCCAAAGACAAAAACCCATGTGTTAACCAAGCAATAAAAAATATGTTCATCTTAGCTCATGAAATGGATAGAACAAATGAATTCTTCCTTAATTAATGAATATTCACTTTTAGTAATCTTGATGAAGGCATAACAATTTTTATATTGACATTCAACTATATGTATGAAGTTGCAGCAAAATATGATATAAGTAACAGCAAACTTCATTAACCATTTTCTCAAAAACTACAAACCAGCTTTTGTTGAAATTTGGCAAATAAATTTATAATATATGAATGCCTTTATGATCCAAAAATCAGATCGTTTTGATGCACGGATCATGAGATATAAACAAAATGGCTGTAGGTGAGAGTGCATGATTTCTGAAATTTTATGAACCAATTTATCTTGAAATTATCTGGGTTTGTATTAATGATACGTCTGTGTTTTCCAGAAATCACAAGAATTGAGTTCATGGTTGTTTTTAAAAATATTATGGAAATCAATTTCTGCATTGTGTAAAAATGAAATTGTATGCCGTAAATGAGAAAGAAAATAGAAAACATCCATCATGCATAGCAATTCCTCCCCCTCTCTGAAGAATTAGCATGTCCTCATGCGATGCTAGAAAACAAATAGAGGAGGTTGCTACCAGCTGTTGAATTCTATGCTTGGTGTAAAACAACATGGAATAAGGGAGGTGTTGAGAGTGAATAAGAATAGCAATGGATGATAAAGAAGATGAATAACATGGTCATAAGAAAGAAATGAATGAAAGGAACACTCCCCCATACTCGAAAATGATATGCTATTGAAAAAGGGAAAGTGGTAAAGATATGGAATGAAGGATGATAAATAATGCTCAAAATGGATTTTTATGAAATTCTCCTAAATTCGTAATAAATCAGAAAATTATGCGATTTTACCTCAAGTTTTACCTCCAAAAATGTGGAATGACATATATGTACTGGCAGGTGTTGAAGCTGATGTAGGCAGAGTTGGTGCTGAAAGTGATGCAAAAGGTAGAATCCAGGCAAGCACATCATGTCGGAAGAATTGTGCACGTTCGCGAGTTGCTCGAGCCTCTTCTGTTAGTTGCAATACTGTAGTCAAGCTGTGAATAGAATTCTGCCCATACTTGTTGTTCTCCTGTAAACAAAGCACTATTTGGCATACAATGTTCTTGAATCCATAGCGTAAGCAATAGATAAGATGCATGCAAAAATTTTAATCAGAAAAACTTATGTATACATGCAATACTAATATTTTGGCAAATCAACAAGTGATGGCAGAGTGCAGTAATCATATCGCATGCAATCCCATAATGCATACATTCCCCCCTCCAATTGGAAAAGGAATTCCATGACCATAAAGCATATGAGAGGTGTTGTGCTGATGGCAAGGCAAGGGAATGAACAATACAGTAGTAAATGAAACAGAGTACACATATCAATGATAGGACAACGAGAGTTATGATTATAATGAGAGCAGAGTGTGTAAAGATAGTTATGAATAAGAGATAGGACGCTTTGAATTGATGATAGGTGATGAAAAAGAGAAAAATAACAACAATATGCCAAAAAGATGCTTTACTGATAGTATGCTAGCTGAAAATGATGCGATTGATCATAAAACAATTTCTCATGCATAAAGGTTCAAAACAGGGAAAAAAAATTAAGGAAATAACTTCTCTGATAAAAAGAAAAAAATAAGAAAATGGTATTATAGTAATAATTGACAATAAGATATAACTTCAATACCATAAGCAGAGCCTCTGCTGCCAGCAGGCGTCCATAGCCTCGGCAGGGTTGCTTTTTAACCCATATGAGCCAGAATCCCCAATTTATAACTAGAGAGTTACATTGTTGTTCTACAGAAGAGATCAATGTGCTGGCGTGGTAACCAGATAACCACACTGCCATTCACTGGGATGTAGCAAAAGTGATCAGGCCGGCTCGTGATGAGACCTCATGTTCCAAGGATAATTGGGCTATCCAATGGATCATAACCCTGGTGTGGTGGCCATAATGGGAATGTCACTTTGTTACAGCCTTATGAACATGGTAGGTTGGCTCGTAATGAGACCCCCTATCCTCCATCTGCGAACAAAATTTTGTTATTATTACACATTTTTATGATAAAAAGAGGGAGGCTCAGCACTCCTTAAGAGCAGGGATGGTGGAAGAAGTTGAACATGTCAATAGAAAAAAATATACCCATAATCTCATTTATTATAGACAGAGAAGATTATAACCAGGAAGGGTGGAACCGGCATGGTATTAAGATGATCAATCAATATCATGTTCAACAGAAAACAATGCAGTAAAGTAGTATATAAATAATTGTGTCCCTTTTGAAAATAATCTATCATCAAGGAGTTGTCCTGTTAAAGATCATAACATGAATGATATTAACTCGCTTCAATAAAATCCATAATTCTTGTCCTCATAAAAATAATGTACTTCATGCCATAAAAGGGAAGCAGTAAAATGTGGTTGAGATGAATTAGGAATAATCCCACAAGAGGAAGGAAGGGTTGCTCCCAAAGTGTTGCTTCTTTGAAGGAACAGCAAAAACACTCAAAAAAAGTGTTGTTCCTTGTAGGGAACAACAAAGGAAATGCACACAAAAAAGCAAAAATACACACAAAAAAAGTGTGAAAATGCAAATGTCGTTCCTTTGGAAAAAGGAACAGCAAAAACACTCAAAAAAAGTGTTGTTCCTTGTAGGGAACAACAAAGGAAATGCACACCAAAAAGAAAAAATACACACAAAAAAAGTGTGAAAATGCAAATGTCGTTCCTTTGGAAAAAGGAACAGCAAAAACGCAAGTGTCGTTCCTTTGGAAAAGGAAAAGCAAAATGGACAGTCATACAATGCAAACATGCAAAAAAAACAAATTAGTTGTTCACGGTATTGATGCTGAGGATGAGTTACACTTTGAATGAAGCAATACCTGAAACACAAAATATAAGAGAAATTAGAAAAAAAAAAAAACAACAAAAACAGTATGTAAATAAATAAATTAAGTTACAACAGCTATGATGTTATGTCAAAAAAAATGATCTCTTTGAAAAATGTTTTGGCAGTAGTGATAAGACATGAATCTTCAAATTGAAATCAATTCTTCATTTCTTCTATTACGAATCCGTTGGGTAATGAGTTAGATGAAATTCCTTTGTTTCTTAAAATTTCTTTCAAAAATCACTCGTCCATAAATTGACCTTCTTTATTTTCCCAAGACCTGCAAAAAACGAGTGTCTACCTGCAAGAAAACATTAAATCATGGAGAAAGAGAGGTGCGCGGGCTCCCCTAATCCAAGAATTATGCAAAAAACTAACAAGTAGTTACTCTGTAGAACAAATCCACGGAGAAAATAACAAAGTAAAATTCATTTGTTACCTGCGAGAGAGCAGTGGCCAATCATGCTAACCTGCAGTGTTTTAATCACAACTTCTTTGTTTTTCGTCGAAATTGAGTGATTCCAAAGCAAAATGAGAGCTAATTCAAAGGGTTATCTCCAGTAGCAACAGGTTTTAAAAATTCAATGCTATGATATGTCAAATTTGTTTAGAACAACCTGCATAATAGAGTCATTTTCGATTACCCAATCTAGACCAACGATTGATATTTCAAGCATATATTCTTCGTTTGATGTCGGATTCAAATGATTCAAATTGGAAATGAAAGTAGATTCATTTATTTATCTCCAATAGAAACAGGTTTTGAAGACAAGAAGAATTGATAAGTCAAATACTGTAAGGAACAACCGGAAAAACAGAGTTTTAAGGGTGCTGATTTACAATAGACAGTCAGTATTTTGATCATAACTTCCCCATACGATATCGAAAATCAGTGATTCCAATTGCATTGGAAACTAGATTCATAGGGGAATCTACCATAGAAACAGGTTTTAAAAATATGGTCATTTAGGCCTCCAAAAACTGACTGTCCCAACTCTGTTCCTGAGCTGCCCGCTAGACATCCGGTCAATGTTTTGGTTCTAACTTTTTCGTTTAAAAGCTAAATTGACTGATTCAAATTGGGTTAGAAAGTAGACATCAAGGGCTATCTAGGGTAGAAACAGGTTTTAAAAATATGGTCATTTAGGCCTCCAAAAACTGACTGTCCCAACTCTGTTTCTGAGCTGCCCGCTAGACATCCGGTCAATGTTTTGGTTCTAACTTTTTCGTTTCAAATCCAAATTGACTGATTCAAATTGGGTTAGAAAGTAGACATCAAGGGCTATCTAGAGTAGAAACAGGTTTTAAAAATATTCATTTTTGGTCCCTCAAAACATGACTGTCCCGACTGTTTTTCCAGAAAGTTCATCAAGCCCGCAAGCCAAAAAAATGATATTCAAGCATTTTTTTCAAATTGGTGATAAAAAATGAATATAAGTGTTTATAGAATTTTTATTTGCAATATAATTCATCTACATACACAAATAAATTGAAATATTTATCACCGATGTTGATTTCGATAGCGTGTTGCAACAAAAAAACAACTATTGTTAAAAAAAAACAAAATGCATTTATTTATGTCCTTATTTTATTTTATTTTATTTTCTCCACTATCCTACTCTTCTTTGAGAATCGAATATGTTTATGTATAAGAGTATTTCCAGTGGAACCATTTTCGAAATAAGGCTTCACATATACACATACCCAAATTTGAAAAATGCATATTAATGAAAATCAGGGTATGAGAAGCCAACTTCCCTTGAAAAAATGGTATCAAAAATTGTTGAAGCATAGAGTGATGTTGCAAACAAATGATGGAGTGAAACCAATATTCAATATATCCTTTACATTCTTGATTTCCCATAGCCATCATATCATGAAGTTCTTGAGCTTTTAAAATAGCTTGTTGATGCATAGTAAAAGAAACCTCATTTTCTTCCATAGCTTCTACAATTTTTGCAGTTGAAACAGTCTGAATCTCATTGTAAGTTTTCTCTAATAACACATGTGAGATAGAATGGGTGGGAAAGGTGGGTAAATTTGGCAGTTCAACATTGTAAGTATGTTGTACTGGTTTATTATGGTGAGGGTGTGGAATTAGTTGAGCAGGAAAATGTGTAAGGAATGGAGCATTTTGATGACGTGGTTGATTGGGTTGTGTGAATGGTTTTGATGGGCAAGGAAGATATTGTGGAAGAGCTAGTGGAGAATATGGAGAATGTGTTTGTGCTACAAGATGAGGGAGAGTAGTCATGCAATCATAAGGTGAACCATGCCAAACTTGTAGATAAGATTGGTGGTTATGTTGAAATTGACATGGCTGCCCTAGAACATGAGTATTCCATAATGGATTATGCAAGTAAGAGAATGGAGAAGAAGTGTTTTGAACCATACCTGTTGACCTTGTTGTAGCTTCCTTATCTCTTTGATATGCTACTTCCATCCTAGATAAGGAAAAGTGAGTATCTATGAGCTGCTCCTTTCGGTCATGAGGGAAAAACACTTCATCAAATTCTTCATTTTTATGAACCTGCAAAACGTCCAATTTTGAGCTTAGAGAGCTAATAAAATCAACTTTAAAATTTTCAAATAAATCATTGATTTCAGCTCTTATGTCTCCTATTCTTGTAGCAGATTTGGAAAACAAAGAACAAACATCTCGAGAATTCTTACCAGCCTTGGAGATTCCTCTTGAATACCTTATGCACAACTCACAAACATCATCATATGATAACTGAAAAACATCACCTTTTCCTATCAGATTTAAGAGTTCTAAAAATTCATCTTTGATTCCTTTAAGAAGGAGTGCTTTTAAGATCTCTTTTTCCAAATGCTTATGCTTTGATTTTTGAAGGTTATAATGAAATCGATCTACATAATCCTCCAAACTTTCATCTTCCCCTTGTATTATGCCGAAAATATCTTCATTGGATTTGCAATAGTCTTGGTACTTCTTCAAGAATATGTTCTTCGTGTCCTCCCATGATTGGATGCAATTCCCACCTAGGCTCATGAACCATCGGAGAGCTGCTCCTTTTAGAGTAAGAGGAAACACTTTCAATCTTTGATCATTAGTACAATAATCATACCCTCTACAAAGTATTTCGAACTCAAATAAGAATGTATCTGGATCTTCATTTGCTAAACCATGAAAATTTGGTAAAGATGGGGGAATTATGTGCATTTGTGTCACTCCTCCTAGATCTTTGATAGGAAATTCAAAAGTAGAAACTTGAGCCATTTCTTACCATAATATAAGATGTTCTTCATGTGTTTCTTCGAGGCTCCTCCTTCAAATGTTCCTGTCAATCGGTTAGTGAAATGGGTGGTGCTTACATCACCACTTGAATGAAATCATGTGATCTATTTTTCAAAATTTCTATTTTTTCCCTAGTCACTCACACAAAAATTCAAACATCTATTTCTACCCAACAAAGCAACAACAAATCTGTTAGGAAAGCGGACAGTGGAGCAGGGCTTTTACATGCTCCGCACGTAGGTTCTTACCTTCCGTTTTTAAGATCCAACTCTTCCTTAGCAGGTACTCATCAGATTCACACTACTCTTTAGAAATGGCTACACTCTCCCCGGCAACGACGCCAAAATGTGGAGCGATAAAAAGGTGTCTTTGTAACTCCTAATTACCTCACATTAATTGTCAACCCAGGGACGACTTTTTGTTTCAAGAGTGTACTCAGTCTGAGGCGGCTATTTACTCAAGAGTAATGTTTGTGAAGATGTAGTATAGAAATACAAATGCAAAAATAATAAATGCTTGAAAAGAAATCTAATTACAAATGACAGAAATGTAAAGACTACACTACAACAACCTTGCTAGACATCGATTAGGGATGCAGTAGTAATAACTCTTTCCCCTAGAAATCGATGTGAGATGACCAAATATGGGGACCTGGAATGATTAGCTCTGCCCTCTACGGTTTAGAGATCTCAAAGCAAGTGAAAACAACTCAAAGGAAATGAAATCTAAAACGCAAACTGGAAAGGAACAACAATCTAAAAGCAATGAACAGGAATTGAATAGCAGCGTAAAATAAACAGTGAATTCAATTCATAACCAAGTAAACTAGATTTCTACTCTTTAATCCTGTCGACAGCCACGCAAAAATCAACTATCGTAATTCATAAACAAAAGGAACAACAACTGGAATTAGATACAGAAAAACAACATTTTATAACAATTGAATCATGAATCATGCTTCTTGTAAAGAATGGAATAACGATGACTCTGTATTTGATCCAATTAGCAATAACTCAATTCTTTAATTGTAATAAACGAACTTCACACAACAGAAATAAACTAATAGAAATACAAACAGCAGATCGCTCCACCAGGGCCGGGCCCTCAACCACTGGTGAAGCGTTGCTATGCTTTACTCCAGCGCTTGAGAAATGGAACAACAGTGAACTCCTTTATTAATCAGGCATTAATAATGTTTACAAACAGCTCACACTCTCTTAACAAGAGCCGATGCACAATTCTGCAAATTACAATAAGAAAAGTCTCTCCATCCCCTCATACCCCAATACATGCTTCTCCTTTTATAATCAGAAGGTGGAGAAATTAAATAGCAAATAGGATCTCTAATAATAATATTGAATTTCTTCCAACCAATTGATCAACAATAAAATAGATTTACATCCCTCTTTCAACAACAGCAAGTCGAATTTGGCTTTGTAGCTGAGATTTGGAGGACGACCGCAACCACAGATCTGAGAAAATCGTGCTCAAAGAACCCTGCGTTTCTCTCAGTACAAGCCGAATTTGGGCAAACCGTTCTTCATTAAAGTTAATTGGGTCCGTTCTGAACAAAACCCATGTTCCGGATTTTCCAGATTCGTCTTCATTTGCTCAGAATCTCAACCGCAAAACTCTCACTCCTTATTCAGTAGCATTTACGAAAGGAGTTGGCACCCCAATGATCAAATCTGTCAAAATTATCTTGGAGGCTAAAAATGGTGAATAATGTTATAACCAACTTATTAAAACTATCATTGATAAAATAATTAATCATCGATTTATTAGAAATAAAGGAGAATAAATAATATTCATTCATAGAAGCATAAATCATTTATAAAATGGATTTAAATAATAAATTATAATAAATGACGTGATGAAGAATGGTAGAAATGGGTGGAATAAGCGTTCACAAGTGATAATAATAATGGCATATTAACGGCCCAACAACCATGTCAAGGAGCCTTCAAGGGGATTGAGCTTGCTACTCTGCCCTTGCGCGTGAAATCGAATCGTAGACTGTTCCCCCAGTTATATTTGTTACTGTTGGTAACCTTAGTGTCCATTATCTTAAGATTATTTCCTAAGGTGAAGGTGAAGGAAAGATCTCACTGTACCTGGAGCAGACATCGACTAGACTCACTTGGACTCTCTGGGGGGTTCTCTTCACACGTGATGGTTTTGTGAGGAAACTTGTGCCAGTCTGTTTCATTAAGCAGGTTGTCGGGGTAACTATTCCAACCACCCTTTCTGTGTTAAATTTCTACTAAGTTGGATTTCATCACCAACTAGTGTTTTTAGTACGGAAAGTTACTGTTTGTGTGTGGTTTGAACTCTTAGATTTTTAAGCGTGTGATTCAGCTGTTTGTTTCTTTAGAGACTTTAGGTGTTTTCATTGTAATTTTCTTTGTTTGCGTGTGATTAGTTAATCTTTAATTGTGGCGGAATTACCGATACAATCCCAGAGACTATAAGGGAAACCCCCTGAATATTCACCAAGTTAGCTTGAAGGGCTTCGTGCTCTGGTATCATCCAGTAGTGGTAGGATTAGATCAATAGAAATTGGAAATTCATCTATAGTTGTTCATCCTGATCATCAAATACCTACAACAGAATACATTCAAGAACCGATTTCAGTTTCTGAAGTTACTGGTAGTATTCCTACTTCCAGTGAACTGGCTGACGAACCTGAAATCTCTGAACCTGAAACTGAACCTTCTGTTTTGGAAACATCCTCAGGATTTATTTCACCAACTTCTAGCGATCTTGGTTCACCTAGGGTAAGAAATATCGTCACTGACGATCTTCCAGCTGGTCTTATTTCCATTGAAGAACTTACTAATCCAGACGAAGATATATCTCTTCCCGAATCCCCTCAATCCTTAAATCTTAGGGAGCATGAATCTATTTTCTACAGCCCTATTCGAACTAGTGCTTGGTATCTATCTTTAACAAACTTTTTAGAGAATCTAGGTCTTTCCTTTTCTCCACCTCGAGTTCCATTTCATCCTACACCTAGAGGTTACTATCTGCCATCCATTATGGCTGGAGAGTCATCCATATTTTCCCAAACATCAGAATCATTTTTACATGGTGGTCCTTCTATTCCTTCGAGATATCAGGCTCTTTCTAGTACTTTCTCGGGAGCAGCTCCTCAACCAATCGAACAAGTGTTGTCATCTGGTTTTAATGGTGTTAAAACTGAAATGTCGAACGCATAGCAAATCTATATGATGTCTGGTAATATTTCGAATCCTCAACCTCAAGGCAGTCAATTGCCGCCTGGAGGGCCAACACAGGGAAATTCGTTACCGCCTAGGGGGCAACCTCAAGGTAGTTAGTTACCGCTTGGGGGGCAACCTTCAGGTAGTCAGTTACCACCTGGGGGGCAACCTTCAGGTAGTTAGTTACTGCCTGGGGGGCAACCTTCAGGAAGTCAATTACCGCCTGGAGGGCAACCTCAAGGTAGCTTTTTCCCAGGACAAACTGTGGAATCATATTATTTTGGGGGACAACCCCAAGGACAGTACACACCTCAAGGGTATCAACCTTCAGGACAGTACATGCCCCAAGGTCAACCCCAAACTCAATATGCTCCTCAGGGTCCTTATCAACCCTAGCTTCAGTACGCGCCTCAAGGTTATCAACCTCAAGGTCAGTACCCAATTCAAGGTTTCCAACAACCTTCTGGTTAGCCATCTATTCAAGGAGCTGAAAATGTACCACTTACTTATCAACCCTACATTCAACCAGGTTATGGTCCTTACGTTCAACCTTCTACGGGACAATACCCCGGAATGAATATGGTGTGGGATCCGTCCCAATATCAATAACCTATGCAGCCTAATGTGCAGTTGCCTTATCAGCCTGGACAACCTTTAATTTCTGGTCCAACTCAGCAACCTGTCCAACCTATTATTCAACCTTCTGCACCTATTACTGTTCAGTAAGCTGGTCCTAGTTCACCTAAGACTCCGCCTCAAACTGCTATAACTGCTGCTACGACTGTTCAACCTGTAACACCTGCTTCTGGAGTATATGTAACCCTGAGTTTGCCTATCCCTGTATCCATGCAAATCCCTCAAGTCTCTGTACCCCAGTCAGGATCTTCGGTTCAGACTTTGGTTCAGATGCCTACGAGACAAGCCGGTACGAGTACAGTTGTCACAAGTCAACCGCAATTCACGTATCAACCGTACCAGGGATAGCCACAATTCGGTCCCTATACACAAAATCCAAACTAACAGTATCAACTGTACCCTGGCTATACTTATCAACAGCCTCAACAACCCCAGTTCGGTCCGGTTAATCCTGGTTTTCCAGGAGGTTATACAATTCCTAATGCTAATCCGATTCCCAGTTATCCTGGGTATCCACCTCCTGGAATTGCTTTGGCTACTCAAGGTTTTCGTGACCCTAACTGTCAGTTACCATTTATTGCAACTTCGGATTTACCTGATTTGATGCGCCTTACGAATGATCAAATTTTCTATTATCCATACTGGCCGCCAATGCCGCATAAGTTGCCCAGTGATATACCAAAATTCAAAGGTAAGTCAGGAGAGGATCCATCAAATCACGTAATGACTTATCACCTTTGGTGTGCGTCTAATTCAATCATTCATGATTCGATTTGCTTACGTCTTTTCCAAAGAACTCTTATTGGTCTTGTAGCCAAATGGTACATTGAGTTACCACGAGGCTTGTTTCATAACTTCAGTCAGTTAGCAACTGCCTTCTTGACTCATTTTCAGTTGCCGGTCAGATACGACAATGGCACGGAATTATTAACTTCGCTGAAACAATCCACGTCTACGTATATTTCTGATCATATTCATGAATGGCGACGTAGGAGACGTTTGGTGAAAGTTTATATTCCAGATCAAATTTTGGCAGAATGGTTTGTTAAATCATTGTTACACAAGATTACTAAAGATGTAGCTAAGGCTGGTGTTGTTACTGAAGAGCAAGTAATTGCTCAAGCTCAGTACCTTGACCTTGTTTACACGTAGTCAGGTACTTTACATGAAAAAATCCCAGACCTTCCAAAACAAGGTCAAATAGCTGCTGCTCCTTCAGGGTCTCATGCCACTGACGGTATGATTGGTACATTCAATACTAAAAGCAAGAAGAAATCTTGAAAGAATTCTTCTCCAATTATAACTTTACCTGATTCCCCGAAAGGAGAATCTTCCCCCGAAGTTTCTGTCGATATTCATGTTGTGGAGACATCTACGATTAAATCTAAATCCAGTGGTAAAAAAAAAGGGAAGAATAAAAACAAAAAGATTTCAAAAGAAAAAATTGATAAAAATTAATCTAATGACGAAAAACGTAAACCACGTTATCCTTGTTACATTTGTGACGAAGATCATTTTACTAAGGAATGCCCACATCGGGTCGAGGTTGCAAAATTCGTTAAAGGTTCACAACAGCCTGCTGTCTTGAAGGATCCTTTTCCGACTCAAGATAGTAAGATGGTTGGTTCTACCTCGACTGCTTCAGAAGAGCCCATTTTGATGATGTATCATGTAAGGGTTGCGACACGATCACAAGATTATGGTACTAAGAATCCTGTTGATGGTAAAGAAGCAGAATCTTCTAGTGCAAATACATCAACTACACCTCCTCTTGCTTCTGGTCCGCTACAGATCGAGAAACCAAACCCAGACTTAATAATCAAACCGCCTGCTAACGGTGTTCTTCGTAAATCATCTTTCAATCCACATGCGAGAGCTGCTCAGAATTACAACATTGTTGAAGACTTAGCTATTCCTCCTTCAGCGATGTCGGCTTTGGAAGTGCTGCAATCATGCCCAGCACAGCGTAAATTTCTTTTTTTTGCCATAGGAGCTGTCGATATTCAGGATTCTAATCTATAATATTTGATCTAGAAAATAGTACACCTCACCTACCTCACCAAATGGCTTTCCAGATTCCGGTGACAGTAAAAAACAGACCGATCTATCGGACTGTGATTGATGAGGGAGCTTCAACGTGTATTATGTCGATTCAGTGTTGGAAATCGCTTGGTTATCCTACACTGAACCAATCTCCGACGATTCTTAAGGCTTTTGATGGTCAAGGTTTCCACCCTTTTGGTATTTTGCAGGATTTACCCATAGGGGTTAAAGGTAAAATTGTAAATCTAGATGTGGAAGTGGTTGATGCCCCTCTTGATTACAACCTTCTTCTGGGTCGTTGTTGGTCTTACACTATGACTGTTGTTGTCTCTTCGGTCTTCCGACTCATAAAATTTCCATATCAAGGAAGGATCGTTACAATAGATCAGTTAACTTATTTTTCTTCCGACCCAACCTCTACAGAAACAATCCAGCATGTTGGTAAAGCGGCTGTCCCGTACAAGGATGTTGGAGTAGGTTTGATTAAAGATTCTGGTTTGCTAGGAACTTTTGCCATTCCTCCTCCTAATGTATCGCCTTCTGTTGCAACTATTCATATGATTTCGTCAGACTCTATTATGTTTGATGATCCTTGGATCGTACCTTCCGAATCCAAGTTAGATTCAATTGATGGCATGATTCCTTTGAGTCCATTGAACTTGCATATCAGGCTGTACAGTCTTTTTCTAACCCCTCTTCAACCGAAATTGATCTAGTGAATGGGATCCATGAGGAATCACTTTCTATATCTAGTTCAGCCACAACGGAATTTCCTGAACTTGTTCATACTGATGAGCAGATTCGTGAGTTTTTGTCTGTTGACGATTTACCATGGGAAGATCTACATCACCAATCTTCATTTTTACCTGAACTAGATCATTGTGAAGATGATTTCGCTTCAATATTTACTACTAAATATGTCAAGGAATCGCAGAATCCATTGAAAAATCCTGATTCTGAGTTAAATTTGGAAAATATTTCTCGAACAATTCCAATTGACATTTCAGTGAAACCTGGAATAATTGAAAACATTCATATAGGTGCTTTCCGTACTGAATATGAAATTCAAACTTATAAAGCCCTATTTCAAGAATTTCGTGATGTGTTTTCCTGGTCTTATGAAGAAATGCCAGGAATTGATCTGTCAATTGTCATACATGAAATCAAGACTTACCCAGATGCCAAACCTGTCCGTCAACGTCTACGTCAAATGCATCCTAGAAAAGCTGCTGCTATTAAAGCAGAGGTTGAAAAATTACTTCGTGCAGGTTTCATTTATCCGATTCCCTTAACGGATTGGGTATCTAATATTGTTCCTGTGACTAAAAAACAAGGAACGATACGAGTATGTATCGATTATAGGGATATTAATCGAGCTTGTCCTAAAGAAAATTATCCAACTCCCTATATCGATCAAATAATCGATGATTGTGCCGGCAGTGAAATGTTTTCCTTTATGGATGGCTTTTCAGGGTATAATCAAATAAACATACTCCCTGCTGATCAGCCAAAAACAACTTTTATTTGTCTGTGGGGGACATTTGCTTACTGCAAACTACCCTTTGGATTGAAGAACACTGGAGCAACTTTTCAAAGGACAATGTCTTATGTGTTTCATGACATTAAGCACATTGTGCAACCGTATCTCGATGATTTACCTGAACATTAATCACGCAGGGCTGACCATCTCACACATTTATGTGCTATCTTTATGAGATGTCGGCATTATCGAATTCAGCTGAATCCACAAAAATGTGTTTTTTGTGTCGAGTCGGGTCATTTACTGGGATTTGATGTCTTGAAAGCAGGTATTCACGTTGATCCCTCGAAGGTCGAAGCTATTGTCAAATTACCTCCTCCTTTTACTTTACGCCAACTCCAAAGTTTGCAGGGGAAAGCAAACTTTTTACGTCGATTTATTCCTAACTATGCCGAGCTTACGAAAGGTTTTACCCGGTTGCTGAAACAAAACATTCCATTCTTTTGGGATGAGATCGCTGATCAGTCTTTTGATGCACTTAAACACGCGTTGACCCATGCAACGTTATTGCATCCTTCCAACTACAACCAGGATTACATTTTGTACCTCGCTGCTTCTCATTCCACTATTGGAAAGGTTTTAGTTCAGGAAGATGAATCTAACACTGAACATGTGATTTATTATCTTAGTCGGAATCTGCATCCGACCGAAATCAAATACACACATGTGGAGAAATTGGCCTTGGTAGCTGTTCAAGCTGTCCAACGATTTAGACATGACATATTGTTACGCGAAACTACAGTAATTTCTGATTGCAATCCTATGATGTACATTTTGACCAAACAATTTCTAGGGGGCAAGTATTCCAAATGGATAGTCATCCTGCAGGAATTCGACTTGGAATTTGAAAAATCCAAGGCGAAGAAATCCTTGGTCTTTGCGGAACTAATATGTGATTTCCCCTCTACTGATACTGAAACTGTGGCAGAGAAGCCCATTGCAGACGAATCTCTGTTTCTTATCAGTACTCTTGATCCATGGTATGGAGATATTATCGTTTATCTCCAAACCCAATATTTTCATCCTGAAATTTCATGATCTCAGTGACGGAAAATATGTTTCCAATCCCAACAGTATAATATTATTGGTGATACACTTTATCATCGTGGAGCAGATTCTGTTTTCCGACGTTGTCTTATTCATGAAGAAGCTGAAAAAGTTTTAAATAACTGCCATTCTGGAGCATGTGGCGGTCATATGTCTGGGTATGCCACAGCCCAAAAGATATTGCGCGCTGGTTATTTCTAGCTGTCGTTATTCAAAGATTGTATTTATGCAGTCCGGAAATGCCACAATTGTCAACTTTTTGATCGTAAGATGCGTGCGCCACCTGCTCCTCTTCATCCCATAATTGTTGTCGGTTCTTTTGTAAAATGGGGTATCGATTTTATTACATGTAACCCTCACTCAGCCGGGGGGCATGCATATATTATCCTAGCAGTAGATTATTTTACTAAGTGGGCCGAGGTGATGCCTACATTTTCGGCTGACGGCAAGACTGCTGAAACTTTCGTATTTAATCACATAATTGCTAGGTTCGGTGTTCCTCAAGCCATTATTACTGATCATGGAAGCCATTTTCGGAATGTCATGATGACTGAACTGACAGAATAGCTTGGCCTGCACCACGATAGTTCTACTCTGTATTATCCGCAAGCCAATGGTCTGGTCGAAGCCATAAATAAGGTTTTAGTCACCATGATCATATGAATTATTGGTATTCACAAGACGAATTGGCATTCCATGTTATTTTCAGCACTTTGGGCATATCGAACCTCAGTCAAAACATCAACTGGTTTCACTCCCTTTCAACTCGTTTACGGTCTGGAAGCTGTGTTGCCGATTGAATGCGAAATTTCGTCATTGAAATTAGCCATAGAGTTACTCCCAGCTACGTTTGAAGAGGAGAAATGTTTTTTGTATTTGGCTCAATTGGATGAAAATCGGAGAAACGCTGCAATAGAAAACGAGGCTCATGTCAAAAGAGTAAAAGCTCAGTATGATAGAAGTGTTACCCCTCGAAATTTTTCAGAAGGAGACCTAGTCTTAGTTTATGATCAAGCCAACGATAAGCTAGGAGCTGGAAAATTCGTGCCCATGTGGCATGGTCCTTTCATTGTTAAGCGAAAGCTGGCAAAAGGGGCCTATGAGCTGATAGATTTTGATGGTATCCCTTTAGATAAGCCCAGAAATGGGTTATATCTGAAGCGATATTATGCTTAAACTTGGTATGGAGATCTTTTACTTTTTAGGTTAGATTTCTTTACTGCTAGTGTGTCTTAGATTAGAAAGGTGTGCCTAGTTTAGAAGTGTGTTTTTATCACTATTCCTACTTATCTGAGTTTTACTCTTGATATTGCAGATGTCGACGTCTCTTAAAACCTACATTGGTTTTGCTGATGGTGCTTGTCATAGTACACGGAACATTTCTTCCACAGCTTGGGTTATCTATTCACCCTCTTACGAGTTAGTTTCCATGCATGGGGTAAGCCTTGGTCAAACAATGAATAACATTGCCGAGTATAGTGCAGTGATTGAGTTATTATCTGAGTCCATATCATTTGGGATTTGGAGTTTGATTGTGAGGTTGGATTCTGAACTTGTTGTATTACAGCTTAACAGGGTTTATGCCATTAGAAATCTAGTGTTGTTACGGTTATTTTTAAGAGTTCGTCTCTTGGAACGTGAATTTGACTACATTGAATATCAACATATTCCAATACATTTAAATACATTAACAGACGCAGCTACTTCTAGTATGATAAATTGACATTTGCAATAGTAAAACAAAATAACATTCATAACATGTATACAGATAGTCGGTAAATAGTGATATATCATAAGATATAAGTGTTTTCAAAAAATATACATAGTCTTCGATCATAGGTTGGAAACACCTTATGATCGGCAAAATGGTAACACAAAAAGTCAAAAATATGAGTCTACAACACGATCATCCCATCACTGATGGTGATCACGATAAGAAACCACTGCTCGAGCCACCCTGTACAGGAACCTCCTAAAAGGTCCTGGAACACCAATCATGTATCTCTGCAATCTAAGTGGAATTTCATCTATGTCTGTCTCCGGAATATCTAGAGTCAAACGCTCTAGATGATGCTATAAATAAGTCAAGATTTCTGCTGATTGGCCTGCTGGAGCTGGTGCGGCTGCAACTGGTTGTCTTCTTTCATAAGGTTGGAGATGGGTTGGTCGCCATGGGCCCACATCTATATTAAAAAAAAATTTGGTTATTAATTTTCAAGACGATTTAAAAATAATTTTTTTTTAGAACTTAGAAACTGTTGAAGAAAGATTTTTTACCTGAGTCATCCCACTGTTCCCCTGCTGGGAGAGTCATCTCTCGGTCGCCGCGGAAATCTATCCCGACGTATGGAAAGTCCTCTATGACAAAAAGTTGGCGATCCAGCCAACAAAAATATGAAGAAGGAAATCGAAAAATCTCAGCGCCCTCAATACCGTGACGGGCCATCAGTGCGGACCAACGAACCATCCTAGGTTCTCTAAGTCGACCGACATCAACAGGGATACTTTGTGGAGCTAACATAGGAATCCTCTCTAGAGCAAAGGAGATGACGATGGATCCATATCCAAAGTTATTCAGTTTCCCATTTTTCACTCTAGTTAGTTGGCCTTTTATATTAGCCAACACAGCGTCACACCAGTTGAAAATGGTGTCGTGAAAACAGTCCACAACAATGTGAATTTGAGAACCGATAGCTACATGCAATGCTGCACTCCCACACAGCCTGGTAATAGTAAATGCAATAACTTTCAGCTCGGGAAGGATGATAGTTTTTATATCAATCCGTTTGTCCCTGGGGTCTGCTTCATCATTACAGAATTCTTGCCAAAGACTATCGACAGTCTGGCCACCTGGCCTAGTCCCAAACAAGGAGAGTTCTTCGCCCCTCTTGGACAAACCAGTCAGAAAATAAATGTCCTCCAGCTCGATTTCGAGCCAGTGGCCGCCAATAATGAAACAATGGTCTTGCACGTTCCACCTGTTTACCAGCCATGTCAGGATCTATACCTGTGCTCTCATGCCTTGGATGGCCCAGAACTTATATAAACCGCACGCTCTTAATGCTTGCATTGTGGGCATATGGAGCATTATGACGTCATCCATGTCCTCATGCTCACGTTCTCTCCAAATCAACATCTTGTTAATCCTACAATACATAAAAAGATAGATTAGAACAATCTAATTTGAAAAATTTTGGGCGGAAAAAGAGAAATTTGAGTTTTAAATTTAAACGCGTGGGGACCGCACTTTACCTTTGTAAACAGTGCATAGGAACACACGCGCTCTGTGAGGAAAGTGCGGACCCACGACTTTTTTCTTTGTAGAAAAAATTCGGGGTCCGCAGGTACCATGTGTGTCACCTGCGGACCCCCGCAGGTGATTTTCGAACCATATTTTTCCCTTAAAAATAAAATTTAAAGCCTAAAAATGAATTGTAAATGGATGAAATGCAAGATTAAGAGGTCGTGGATTACCTGGGATTGACAGTTCTCGATTTCAATGGACGAATTTTCTAGAATCTTCACAGGAAATTTTTTACCCAAAAGCTTCTACTTTTCACTCTGAACTTGAACGGTAAAAATGAAATTGAAAAAGTCATTTTTATAAGTTTTTTAGAATAGATGAATTTTTAATTTATTTATTTTTCACTTTAAAAAGGGTATTTTTGAAGCATTTTTACTCATCTTAAACAGGTATGTGTAATGTTTCAAGTTTTTGTGCAGAAACTGGATTTTTTCAGGAGAATTAATCATTTTTCAACAAAGAGCATACTTTTATCACTTTTTCAGACTCTTTCAAAAATTCACGAAAAAGCGAAACATTGGAGTTCTCTTTTAAGCCCTTTTCAGACTCTCTAAACATGAAAATATCGCCGAGTACTTGATTGTTTGAACTCGTTAAAGTAAATGAATAATGGTCCCTTCAGTATAAGTTTACCCCTTTTACGGACTGAAATGGACTATTTACGAAAAAGGTATACGTTGACTAATTACGGTCAATAAAGTTCTCTCCCACATTATTTTATCCTTTTTCGGGCCTGAGAGACTAAATTTATGAAAAAGTACACCCATGGAGTTTTCTTAAGTTTTTTCTTCTGACTCCCTAAAATTGAAAAACACCGAGTTTATCCCATACTGGACTCGTTAAAATTTAACAGTAAAGGACCTGTTCAATTTCAAACAGGAATGAACCACTCCTTCTTAGGGTTTGAATCTTAAACTAAGTTGGACTCAATGTTATCCTCCTCAAGCTTGTCAAAAATAAAGAGGTACTTGCCAGAAATGGTGGGGGAAAAGAGAGGAAAATGGGCGTGTCGGAGTAATGGGCGTGTTTGTTGCATTTTTTGATTCTTTTGAAAATTCAAATTTCAACCACTTTCGAACACGACACTTTCATTCGTCACTCCGGTTGGGAAATCCTTTGCTCATCAGCGAATCAAACCTCGCTGAAATTTTTCATTCTGCTTCGGTATTAGTTTGTATTGTCTGTCACAAGTCATCTCTGGCAGTGTCGTTATGTTCGTTAGCCCCCTATGAAATTTTTGACAAACAAATAGGGGGCTAAATTGTTTTTGAGCCTTCAAGGAATGCATTTCTTCTGAAAACACAGTCTCCTTGAAGCCTCCTTGTGCCTTTGCCCTTTGATAGTATCTCCTCTGCTGATTTCCTTTATAAAGCCTCTCTGCTATGAAGAAATTCTCAAAGGCCCCCTTTTCCTTCTTATTTCACCCCCAATTAGCCTCCATTTTATCCCCCTTTTCTTCCCCTTATATTTCCCTTCTTACCTCTCAAATCCCCCCAAGTTCCCCTTTAAATTCTACCCTTACCCCTTTGGTGGCCATTATCCTCCCTTATTCCTCTATCGTTACCTTTCCCCAACCCTCAAATACCATTGAAATGGGCCAAAACCCACTTTCCGACCTTATTATAGGTCTAAGCCCCTTTTCCGCAAGCCCCTTTCAAACCACTTCCCCACATGCCCGTGCGCTGGGACCAAGCGCTTAAGTCCCAAGCGCTTATCGCAATCGGAAAGATCGGCGGGAGGAAAAACCCTGTGTAATATTGAAAATCCCCGATGCGATTGTTTTATCACGATTAAGTCTTGCGAAGGGTTCTGCACCATTGATCTTCCGCGGTGATCCGACGGCGGAGCGCCAATCGCAAGCCCCCCGCCCATCGCAATCGCAACATGTTAAGTGCACCCTCCGATCGGCCCATCGCAAGCGATTGCGATGCGATTGATCGCAAGTCTTTTTTCCCGAGCTCCGATTGCGATCCTCCAATCATATCCCGACCGTCGATCCTTCCCGCCGATCCGATGGCCAGTGCTCAATCGCATTCCCCCTCCCGATTGCAATCGCAAGTCCCATCTCCCTGTCTCCGATTGTGATGCTTCGATTCAATCCCGACCGTCCATTCTCCCCGCAAATCCGATGGTCATCGCAACTCCCGATCGCAAGTCCTCTCCCGATCCCCTCGATCGTGCTGCCCCTCCGATTACATCCCCGCCGTTCATTCCTCCCCCAGATTGACGGTCATCGCTCAATTGCGTCTCCGACCCCAATCGCAATCGGAACTTGTTAAAGGTGTGTTGCGATTCACTCCCGCTTCGATTTGCGATTGCGATTTCAGTACTCGGCCCCACATTCATGCCTCCGTGCGTTGTTTTTTCGTGTTTTCCTGTGTAATTCGCCCAAACGATAATCTTCGGGCTTTACACTGTGCGACCATTTCTCCGCCATTTTTCACTATTTCTCCACTATCCCGCCACCATTTCACTGCCACCGCAGCATTTCCTCCACCACCGCCTGGTTTTAGAGTTTCTTTCCACTGTGCGGATTAGCACAGAGAGGCCATTTCAGCCGGCCGGCGAAGCAGCAGAGACGGGATTTGAAGAAGATTTACGCTTGTAATTGAAGATTAACAATTTGATCCCGAATTCAAAGGATTAAGGCGCTGTTTGAAGACTAGTGAGCGCGCCAGCAATGCCATAATTGCGCTACCTAACAGCAGGACATTTCCCCCAGAGGTACACCTTCCAACAGTCTTCTCCATGCTTCCTCAAGCCTTGAAGTAGTTAATTGCACTGACAGAAATTCTTTAAGACTGTCTAGACAACAGTATGGAAGTATGGAGAGACTTGCAGTTTTTCCATCCATGTCATTAATTCCAGAATGGCAGAGCAGAGTTCCAAACACCAGAAGGACTCTAAAAGAACATCAGAGGCCAAATTCGGCCTGACAGAGACTCCCAGGCCATACCATGAGTACGCACGGTGCTGCAGTTTGCCATTAAACAGAGTGAGGTGTGAACACCTCCACCACTTTGTCTTAATGAGATTCATTTATTGTGTATTCTACTCCTCGTTGCTCCGCTTCTCCTATAAGAAATCCCCGAGAACATAATGAAGAGGTTGTTGTTGTTCAGCTGTTGGGGTCTTGCTGTTAGAGAGATTCATTCTTGACTGTTAAAACAGTCGTGGGAGGGAGTAGCAGAGTAGTTGTATGTAATAGGCTGGGAGGAGAAAGTTTGGACTGTATTAGCCATTGAGCTTATTGTACATGACTGGTTTTGCATCAATTAATCAAAGCACATTTCACAGGATCCTGGTCTATTACTATTGGTGATGTTTTTATCACTCTGTTTATTACACTTCCATATTGTTTCATCTTCTTCTGGTAGGCAACAGAAGTATAATATAGGATTCACCCTTGTTAGGTGCCCTATGTTTCCTGCTCTCCCTACCTTAATGTTTTCTGCTACATGTGTTATCTGAGAATTGATTTCAGTCAATTTAACCAGTGTAGTGGATGTTATTGCCTACTCTCTGATGTATGAATTGGTTGAATCAGTTCTTAGATGTTCTTGCTGGGTTTAAGCTGGAAGGTTTGGGAACACTGGGGATTAGAGCTAGCCCTGTCCACTAGGATCCTTGCGCGACCAGCCGACCTTTCTAAGATCCCTTCATTAATCTTATCTATGTATTCCCCTTGGAGTTGCTAAAGCAGACCTGGAGTTAAATGACCTCTGGTCCGATCTATAAGCAGCCCCTTTGTCTCTTTGAGAGATGCCTTAGAGTATGTCCAAGCAGGTCTAGAGTTAAATGACCTCTGACCTGATCTATAGACAGAAATTCGGTTGCTTTCCTTCTTTCACTTTCCCTCCTTAATGTTCCATTCCATCATCTGCCTAAAAGATCCTTTAGTGTAGATTACTTGCCCTTTGAAAGCCTTGGCTAGTTGTTGCACGTAATTTCCTTTCATGACTCCATAGCCCAATGGATGGCACTGTCTTGGCCTATCCTCTTTGCTGAAGCCTCCTGTTGTTTTGTTTCCTTTCTCCCATTACTTTCTCAGTCTATGATCTCCTGACCAACCCAGCAACCAACCAACCAAATCATTTAAAACCTCCTTTTGTGCTTCATAACTAGCCTAACATTTCAATCTGAGCTTTCAAAGATTTATCATTCTTTGCTCTATTTGGAGAGATCCCTCTCCGGGTCCAGGAGGGCTAGATCCTAGGGCCCCAAAGTGGTTTGATGTTGTCTCATCTTTTGGTATTACCAAATCTGCCAAAACATGGGAACCCCAACATGTTCAAGAGGACAGTTCAAATAAACCATTCATTTGTAAAATATCTGTCATCCATTTTGACCATCCCTGAGTCAGTCCTTGCCAATATATTTTCAAAACTTGATCTATGATTTCGTGTTGTGGACTTGCCTACGACGGATAGCTTTCTATCGACGACAACTCATCATCTGGGAAGTTGATCTAGAAATCGTCAGTACCTTGAAATCTGCATGCCTTAATGGCAGGTTTCTTGCTTTCGACGACGGGTTACATCATCGACCTTCGATCGAATGATTCCATGAGATGTTCGACTTCAGCTCATTCATTCCCATTTCATGGATTGTATTGGGTACTTTGAGAGCCATTGACATTACTGGTGGTTACTCTCACACTTGTTAACAGTTTACATCATTGACTGGTAATCAAGTGGTTTTTACCATGTTCGACTTCGACACATTCATTCACATGGATAGAATCGTACTAGTTCGAGATACGGAAATCAAGACCCTGGATCTGGTTTCTATCATCTAGGCTGCGAGGAATTTTATTGTCATTTATACATTGGACTATTTATAAACAGATGGTTGCGCCCATACTGTGTTCACACATGTCTATACTGTCATGTACTCAAAATCATTCCTGTATCAGAACAGTTAAATCAGTTTTTAGTTAGTTTAATCTGAGTATGGGAATGCCTACCTCAGTGATGATATGTATACATATATATTTTGCATTGAATGTTTTTACAGGTGCTGACTAGGGTTTCCACAGGATGATCCTTGAAATGATAAAGTACTACACTCTTCATATATGACAGACTTCAGTTTCATCTATTCCAGACTTTGCACTTTAGGGGGCAATCTGTTACACTAAAAATTGTCATCCTGACATTCTGCTATGTGTATGAGCTCATTATTACTCATACTTCCCCCCTTTTGCAAGTCTAACATATTAGTTCCTCATGTCAAGCCTTGAAAATCAGAAAAAGTTCCTAAAAGTCTCCTAAACTTTGGTGTCGCACTTTCTGGCTATCTTGCTTGTGGTCCCGCACCCAATGTTAAGCTATTCTGCGTACATGAACGCACTTTATCTTTGTTATAGGTGCGGACCCCTGTAAGATTAAAAAGGCGCAAGTAAATCCCAAAAAGCTCAATTAAAGTAAATTCTGGAAGCTTCTAGAATGGATCTTGCGGTGGCAGAACCGCTCTTGTGAGGTGCATGAATCCCTTACCTTATGGAGCTAACCCCTGGATGTGAGGAGCTTATCCCTTTGAAGGAGGATTCTCTCCCTTCATACTTGGAACAGAAAACCTCCTCTTTTCCACTATAAAAAGAGGCATTGGGTAGCCTCAAAGGGAGTTGAAGCTTAAGAATATTTGAGGTTAAGTGCTGTTGAGATTTAGACTCAGTTAACTAAGAATTTTGTGAGGAGAGATTGCATTCCTCTATTTGTCTTGGTTGGAGGAGTGCAGAGCTTATCAAAGTAAAGGAGACTCCTGATTCGGACCCCGGAAAGTCCTGTGCAACATCAAGGCTCAGGTTGTAAGGATTTTCTTCTTTTGAAATTAATACAAATATACTCATTTTTCTCAATAAGCTTTCATCAATGGTTTATTTCATAGATTCCTTGATCACTATGATAAGCATGGTTTATGATGATTTCTATACAGGTGCTATGTAATACTTTTCTTGTTTGTGACTGCAGGTTTACAAGCGAAACTCCTTCAAGCGCGCAAGGGATAACAACAACTTCAAACAAGCACTGGACAAACGGTAAGTCTTTTACACCTATATAGAGTTTTTCATAGATCATATATGCTTAGAGAAATATTAGTCTATTTGGCTATTTGTTCCTAGATACTTTTAGTACTAGGGAGATCGGTCTTGTCCGCAAGACGGATTAATCCATACAACAGGGGCATCATCAAATACCTTGTCATATTTGCACCATCAACATCATAAATAGTAGAGGTATAAAAGTCCTCTTCTATGCTTTTGAAAGTAGAGGAATTAAATTAAAAAAAAAAAAAAAATTTAAATAATTAAATATTTATAATTGTTAATAAAACATTTTGACTCAATCAAATTACATAAAATAAAATATAATATAAATATAAAATTAATTCTTATATTTATAATTAGTTATACTTAATAGTTAAATCATCCTAGATCTCCATCTTAACTTTGGATCTACCAAGCACAAAGAAGCTAGTTTAGTAGATATATAGATATAGAGTTAAGATGGAGTGAGGCTAGTTTATTTTATAGATAGTTATTTTTCAATATTATAAATAATTAAAAATGCAATACTTTATTTAGGAGTTTTTTAGATTACATATATAGTTTACTTTTATTATTTTAAATATAATTACTTATACAATTTTTTATCATTAATAAATAAAATAAATATAGACTTTTAAAATTAAATTAAAAAAACCTTGATGGTGTTGTCATGTGCTGATTTCAATGTGGCCAGAACTTGACACACCCTCCTGTAACCATCCCCTATGCATGTCATCCATTTGAGGAACATTTATGTGACCTCGCCTTCCAAAGAGAGACATAAAGGCCCCTTCAAAGCCTTGTTATATATGCATCTGTGGTATTAGTTGATGCTCTAGTGTGTCCTTCATCCCTTATTGGTGGCTTGAGATTATATTCCTCTATCATTTCCTTATACTCTTGTCTTAACTCACCATGTACCTGGACTACATCCTAGTTTCTTGGGTGGGTTTCCTCCCATCCTTATCATTTAATTTCCCCCTTCCATCGTTGGATTCTTTCGATGGAGAGTGTCTATACTCAAGGTCAATGATAATGTAGCCTGATTGGAAAATAGTTATGGATTCTATCTTTCGCAGACACCTCATGCGACTCCCCTCTCATCTTAGTTTTGTTCCATGTGGCATCTTCCTTACTTCAACATACATGCCACATCAAAGAGCATATTTTCTATGTGGTAGTAGTGGGCGTGGTGCTTAAGGGGAACTTGTGTATGCTTATGAGAAGATTCTTCATCTTGTAGTTTCCATGCTAACACACCCCAAAATATTCAAAAGGAGATCTATCTCATGGAGGGATAAATTCATCATGAAAGGCATGTCATGGCTTCCATTTCATCTTGAATTCTTGATACAGGTAATTCATGAGGCCTCCAAAATATTATCTACATAATGTTTATTTCTAGTGGCATGTTAATCTACTACTAAAAAAAGTTATAGTTGATAGGATATAGTCGTGAGTCATTCTTTTACATAGGCTAGATAATTGCAGAGACTTTATGCTTGACATGAAAGGTTGAATAGCTAGGCTTGAGATAGGATCTTTTCATAACTCTCCAATTCCTCTACCATGCAATGTTGAGGAATAACCTATCAACCTAAATACTCTTTTTTCATCTTGATGCTCTTGAAGGCTTGCAGATTCATTTCAATTCTTCCTAATACGGTTTCTCATTTTTTCTCTTAATGCTAGTTTCCCCCCTCACGGGGTAGCAATTATTTTAAGCCTTTTCTAGTCTTGGACACTTGTTAATTTTGTTATTTTTTTATGACTATTTTCTTTAGTGTCTTTGGTTTGGTTTCAAAGGAAACAAGTCAAAGACACTAATATTTCCATATTTGATGTAAATATTTGTTATTACAATGTAAAAACAAATTTATTAAATAATAATAATAATAATAATGGAAAACAAATATTTTCAGTTGTATTACTATTAAAATTACAAATCAGAAATATTATTAAACTTGTAAATTTAAGTTATTGAGATAGGCATGGCTATTTTGGATTGGATTTCCAGAGTTTTAATTTATGATCAAGAATTAATAGCTGGATAGTAGGAATTCAAACTCCACTCAATATTTTTTGAGATAGGCATGTCTATTTTGGAATTGGATTTCCATAATTTCAATTTGTTATCAAGAATTAATAGGTGGATAGTAGGAATTCAAAATCCACATATATTATTTTTACCATAAAATGAGTTATGATTTTTTTTGCATATGGTATTGATAATGCATGATATTGGCTCATGGTATTGTAGCATATCCTATTTATAGATTAAGAATCTATCTTAAGGAAAAGATGAATTTCCATAGTTAATGATTTTGTTACATTACACATCTCCTTTATACCTCAACAAGCAGCTAAAGATCCTCCATGAACCAACCTCAACAAGCAAGATGTTGATGACTATTAATACTATCAAGACTAAGGTCATGATAATTAAATCTAAAAAGATAAATATGGTAATTTCATTTATGATAATAACTACTTCGATAAATTTTCTTCATATAAGTATCTACGAATTGACATTCATCATCAGCTTAATTGGAATTATAACATCAAGAAATGAATAATTAGGGTTTGAAAAGCTTATTATGGGCTAGAAAAAATTTGTAAATCAACAGATATTTTGATATGGATTAAAAAAAAAATCTCTTGAAACTCTTTTCCACGTATTATTTTATATGGATGTGAAGAAAAAAATGTGGTAGGATTCCAAACTCCTAGTTAGATGCTAATATGATGCAAGATGCAAAATGTATTGTTGATTGGTGTACTCAAATTTTTTGTCATGGATTTGATAATAGAAATGATAAATCTATCTATAAGTTCTTCTAGAATATAGTTGTTGATGATGAAGAACATACTTATACATGTAAAATTGAACCAGGTACAAGGTATTTTCATTTCACACTCATTGGATTTTAAATGTCAGGTAGTGGGCTTGTTATTGAGGATGTTGCACATTGAATGAATTCCAAGAGACATTCTTAAATGTACAACATGGATGTGTTAAAGAATGTAGAAAAACTATCTTGGAACCTTTAGAAGTGTTGGGCCTATTTAGATGCACATTCTAAATGAGGAGAGAGATTAGGGATCCCATCTCTCTTCAAGTTATGATATTATTTTTGTATTAGTACAAGAAGGTATGCATTCATATATATATCTATAATTTTAAATATTGAATTATAAAATTGATTATATTTAACTTTTATATTTTGAATATGTAGAAATTAAATTCAACAAGTTTTTTTAATGTTTCAAATATGTATAAAATTCCATATAAATGATGTATTTGTTGTTATAGCAGTTCCTAATAATGTGGAAGGGGTTGACTTATCACATGTTGTGATGTACTACAATAAAAAAATTGTTGGACAACCAAATTAATAGTGATTGTCTAGACTTTAAGAGAGGATATGTTATCCTTAAAGAAAACTACTTTAAACAAGTTGAAAGGAAGAGTGAATATATATTTAAGAGTATGAGCGAAATCTGTTATGCTTAAGGAAAACTACTTTAAACAAGTTGAAAGGAAGAGTGAATATATATTTTGTTATGCTTAAGGAAAACTATTTTAAACAAGTTGAAAAGAAGAGTGAATATATATCTAAGAGTATGAGTGACATAATGTAGTTATGCAATATAGTCATCATGTTATTTCTATTCATGTGTCTTTCTCTTTAATGAAACAACATGGAAATCAATGTAAAAGATAGAAGCTTGGACTAAATGATCATGAAAGGCCAGTAATGGTCCTTTCATTAAAAACTAATCCTACTATATATATATGATCAAACATGTTAACCTTATGTTTCAACTTGCTCATTAAATTGGTATGTAATAATTAAATAAAATATAATTTTATTTTTTCTAAATAATAAAATATTCCAATTCTACTTTTCAATGAATTTTTTTAATAATTTTGAAAAAATATATGTTATAATTTGTTGAAGTTGTAAAATTTAGAGTACAATATATAAATATAGTTGTAGATAAAATATTATTTTAATTTATGAGTTTATTAAAAATTTATTATTTTTACATTTTCTTATTAAATTTTATATAATGTTTATGTTCAAATTATTATTTAGAGTAATTTATCTCAATTAAAATTTATTTAATAGAGTATGTATACTTTAGTAGATTTAACAGTCAAATCGTTAAGAGGAGGTGGGTTCCTTGTCAACAAACAAAGAGATATAAACTAGATTTAAACTGGTTTTTAATTTCATATATACATCAACACACTAAAAAACTCTTAAAGCACTTCCATTGTACATAGTTTACCCATCAAACTAAACAATTAAATTAAAAAATCAATCAATTTTATTTTTTTTAAATCACACTCAAAAAACTCTCTTCAAACACACCACCCCAACAGCCCCTGTACCCGAAATTCCACGGCTAGACCCTCGTTGTTATTTCCATGTCTCGTTGAAAAATCTTCGGCTGTAACTAGGGGCTGGAAGCCTCAGGCAACCAAGGCTTGCTCTCTCAATACGCTTCTCCTGGTTGAGGAAATAGACAGCTTCGGCTTCGATCTTGCGACCTTCATCACTGCTCTGCTTCCCGTGTTTCATGAACCCCTTGCGACCTCAGCCTTCATCACTGCTCTGATTCCTGCGTTTGATGAACCCATAGCTTAGCCACTACCCTCTACCCTCACCTAAACCAACAGCAACGGCGGGCATTTGAGTTTGAAATTCTGGGTTGAGTGGATAAAGTTTGATGTCTACCTATGAGAACGACACCCATGCGTGATATGTATCATTCTATCCCATGCGGATGTAGGAAATTCACGTTATCAGAAAACACTCAGAAAAAGAGTTGTTTTTAGTGCGATTTTTTGGAGTTTCTCGTGCAAGAATTTAGGGAAAAAATTTGAGGTAAAATATTGATTTTTGTTATTTAAACTATTGAGATTTTCTATTTTAAATAAAATAGGCAAAAATCTCAATGTGTGACAACAATAGGAATTTGTTGCTAGATTAGCTCCAGGTTGTTGGGAGAGAGTTAATGCATCCTAAATTTGATGTGAGAGGATTTATGAGGCAGTTAGATTCTCTTTGCTATATAACAGGTATCCATACGGATTGTTTTGAGGGTGTGAGAGTTTGTAATCTCCTGTTTGATTAATAATATTGCCGATGCCTATGTTGTGTGGACGTAGCCCAGATTGGTTGGGTGAACCACGTTAAACCTCTGTGTCTTCTGTGTATGGTTTATATGCTGTGTTTGTCTTTGATTTTCTGCTGCGCACTGTTAATATAACAAGTGGTATCGGAGCAGTTGGAGGTGGAGCGCGTACTGGAGGTGGAGGTTTGTTTTTGCATTGGTGCTGTGTGGAGGTGCACGTGCGTGGAGGTGCGTTGATACCAATTGTTGGAGATCAGATGCACGGGAAATTAAACAAATACTCAGCAAACCAATTATGCACATAAAGACACAGCAATTAACGTGGTTCACCCAACCAATCTGGGCTACGTCCACACAACATAGGCATCGACAATCTTATTAATCAAACAGGAGATTACAAACTCTCACACCCACTCAAACCATCCGTATGGATACCTGTTTTATAGCAAGGGGAATCTAACTGCCTCATAAATCCTCTCACATCAAATTTAGGATGCATTAACTCTCTCCCAACAACCTGGAGCTAATCTAGCAACAAATTCCTATTGTTGTCACACACTGAGATTTTTGCCTATTTTATTTAAAACAGAAAATCTCAACAATCTCCACCTTGACAACAATTAGCCTGATGCCCTGTTTGTTTATTATTTTATCTTTTCTGCAAGCCAAGAGAAGCCAAACACCAACGCAGCTTCTCCAACAAAACTGGTTTCGTGAACATGTCTGCACATTTTTCCTTTGTATGCACCTTTTCAAGAGAGACTCCCCTTTCAGTGATAACCTGTCTTACAAAATGGTACTTAATCGGAATATGCTTTGATTTACTATGATAGGCCGGATTCTTAGCCAAATGTATTTCACTTTGACTATCACAAAGTAACCTGATGTTGTCCTGTAACCTACCAAACTCACCAAGCAAACCTTTCAACCAAACCGCCTCTTTGCAAGCATGAGAAGCAGCAATGTATTCTGCTTCAATAGTGGATAAAGCAACAATGTTCTGTAGCTTTGACATCCAGCTGATAGCTCCACCTGCAAGAGTAAAGACGTACCCTGAAGTTGACCTTCTCTTATCCAAATCACCTGCAAAATTAGAATCAACATACCCGCAAACAAATTCACTACTCTTATTGTAAGTGATACAATAACTACTTGTGCCTCTCAAATACCGAAGCACCCATTTCACTGCTGACCAGTGTTCTTTACCCGGATTTTCCATGTACCTGCTGACAACCCCAACTGCATGTGAAATATCTGGTCGAGTACAAACCATCGCATACATCAAACATCCTACTATATTGGCATATGGAATTCGAGACATATAATCCTTTTCTTCATCTGTATTAGGACATAAACTGGAAGAAAGCTTAAAATGGGAAGCTAAAGGGACTGACACAGGCTTCACATTGTTCATACCAAACCTCACAAGTATTTTCTCAATATACTTCTGTTGTGATAGCCACAACTTACCATTGCTCCTGTCTCTTAAAATCTCCATGCCCAAAATCTGTCTTGCTGCTCCTAGATCTTTCATATCAAATGTCCTTGCCATCTGAGTCTTCAACCTGTTGATTTCTTCAATGCTTTTGCTTGCTAAAAGCATATCGTCAACATACAACACTAAGATAATGAACATGCCATTACTTAATTGCTTAAAGTAAACACAATGATCATATTCACTTCTTATATAATTTTGACTCATCATGAAAGAATCAAATTTCTTGTACCACTGTCGAGGCGACTGCTTCAGACCATACAATGACTTCTTGAGCCTGCAGACAAATTTCTTATTGCGATGCTGAACAAACCCTTCTGGTTGTTCCATATAAATTTCCTCATCTAAGTCTCTATGTAGAAATGCAGTCTTAACATCTAATTGCTGCAACTCTAAATCAAGCAAAGCAACTAACGCTAACACAATTCTGATTGAAACTATTTTAACAACTGGTGAAAAAATCTCATGAAAATCTATGCCTGCTTTCTGAGAAAACCCTTTTGCAACCAGCCGCGCTTTGTACCTGTCTTCCGTATCATTCACACCCCGTTTCAGCTTGAAAACCCATTTACACCCCACAGTTTTCCTGTCTTTCGGAAGCTCAACCAGATCCCATGTGCTATTCTTACTTAAGGCCATCATTTCGTCCTTCATGGCTGCTTTCCACTTGTCACTTTTCGAACCATCTATTGCTTCCTGATAGCACAGAGGTTCATCGTCATTAGCAGTAAATGAAACTGAAGTAACATAATCATCATACCTTCTCGGTGGCCGTTTGATTCTTGTCGACCTCCTTAAGGATGTTACTGGCGCTTCCTTGATTGGCTGACTAACATCTGTAGGACCTTCTTGCCGATCATTATCTGAGACCTGTTCATGATCTAAACCTGAACCCTGTTCATGTTCTGATTCTGAAACCTGTTCATGACTAGTATCTGAACTATGGTCATCATGACTATCATTAGAAGTGCTATCAAACTAAATGTGCTGAAAGTCAGATACATCATCCTGTTTCAATCTACTATCTACATCTAACTGTACAAGAGAGGATTCATTAAACTTTACATCTCTGTTGATGATGATTTTGCGGGTAGTAGGATCCCACAATCTATATCCCTTTGTTCCAACACCATACCCAACAAAGATATACCTTTTAGACTTTGGATCTAATTTAGTTCACTGATGTTTAGGCACTAGAGCATATGCATCACAACCAAACACTCTGAGTTTAGAATAGTCACAAGGATGTCCTTTGCACAGTTGAGTTCCTGAATCTCATTCCCATTAATCAGAGCCTGCGTGTTAGTGACTGCTGGAGGTGCGTTAATTGGTTGCATTGCTGCGTGGAGGTCGTTTACCACTGCTACGTGGAAGATAAACAGACCAGACCTGCGTGCAGTTGGAGCTATGACCGTGAGCCGTTGAGAAATAAACCAGATCTGTTGTTTATCTGTGTGGCCGGTTTTTTCTGTTGTTTGAACGGTTGAGAGCAGCAATTCTCTGAACACAGAAGTTAAGGCGAGCACTGCACGGACCGAGCAGGAAAATGCCGTGAGTTTGGTTCAGCTTTAATGTTTTTTTTTTTGGAAAATCGATATTTGAAATGGGTACGATTTCAAATTGGTCAGTTTCATAAAATCGATATTTGAAATGGGTGCGCTGCCATATGATTTAAGTTTTTTATTTTTAAAAAAAAATCGATTTGGAGTTTATGAAATCGATTTGGAGTTTTTTAAAAAGGTCACATATGGTATGTGTTTTTTAATTAAATCGATTTTATTAAAAAGTCCTTTTTTATAATGTTTAAAAATGTAAATGCCATTTACATTTGGTTTTTTAAGTGAAAGGCCTTTTTTATAAGGTGAAGGGTGGCATTTAAAAATTGATTTGAATATTGCCATTTGCATATGGTATTAAATGAAAGGCACTTTAAAAGTGAAATGAAATATATATTTTTTTAAAAGGGCATTCTTTTAAAAAGGGCATTCTTTATTTAAAGTTGGGTTCTGGAGATTATTGTGTTTTTTGCTGATACAAGATGGCGAAAACTCAAAGTGCCCGTTTTGAAATTGAGAAATTCAACGGCAAAAACAATTTCGAGATCTGGAAGGTTAAGATGCACGATCTGCTGATTCAACAAGGCGTGGCAAAAGCGTTGTTGGGGAAAAGCAAAAAGCCTTCTTCCTTGACGTAGGATGAATGGGATGAGTTGGATGACAGAGCTCTGAGCGCAATTCGGTTATGTCTGGCGGATGACGTTCTGTTCAACATTGTGTCAGAGAAGACCGTCGCAGGCTTGTGGTCGAAGCTTGAAAAGCTCTACATGACGAAATCTTTGACAAATCGGATTCTCTTGAAGCGAAAGCTTTATGGTTTGCGGATGAAGGAAGGTACCTCGATTACTGACCATCTGAATGTTTTCAATACTCTATTGGTACAATTACAAAGTCTAGATGTAAAATTTGATTCAGAGGATAAGGAAATAACTCTATTGTGTTCATTGCCCGAATCGTGGGATCACTTTGTTACTTCCATAAGCTTTAGTACTGCAGACATCCTTGAGTTTGACGATGTGGTTGGAGCCTTGTTGTCTGAGGAGACGAGGAAGAGGTCGAATGCAAACACCTCTACATCAGAGGCAATGATGGCCAGAGGTCGCTCAAGAGAGAGACACTCCGGGGGTAAGCATAGCAACTCTCGTTCAAAGTCGAAAGTGAAGAAGAGCAAAGTAAAGTGCTGGTTTTGTGGCAAATCGGGGCATTTGAAGAAGGACTGCTGGAAGTGACAACAGCAAACTTCAAAAGCAGATTCTTCGACAGAGAAGAAGGAGGCAAATGCGACAGATACAGGTTCGGCATCTGGTTCAGGTATGAGTGATGAAGTATTATCAGTTAATGTGTCAAATCATGGTCAACATTGGTTATTAGATTCCGGTGCATCAAACCACATGTGTATCCATAAAGAATGGTTTAAGGAATATAAATCAATTAATGATGGAGTTGTGTACATGGGTAATGATGTAACATGTAATATTGTGGCGATTGGGAGCATACAACTACAAATGTTTGATGGGACAACTAGAATATTAACTGATGTGAGGCATGTACCAGATTTAAGGAAAAAATTGATTTCATTAGGAGCACTTGATTCGAATGGATATAAAACTGTAATTCAAGGTGGAGTAATGAAAATTTACAAAGGCATTTTACTAGTTATGAAAGCTAAGAAAGTAGGAAATCTATTTCAGTTAGAAGGAGGTACAGGGTCAGATTTTGTGTCTACTGTGTCTGAACATGACAGTAGTTCCATTCACTTATGGCATCAAATATTGGGGCATATGAGTGAAAGAGGGTTGAAAATTTTGGCTGATCGCAAGTTACTTCCAAATCTAAAGTCTGGAAAGTTAGATTTCTGTAAGCATTGTCTGTTTGGAAAACAAAGTAAACAAAAGTTTAAAACAGGAAAACATACTAGTAAAGGCATACTTGATTATATCCATTCAGATGTTTGGGGACCAGCCCCTACAACCTCATATGGTGGTTCGTCTTATTTTGTATCATTTATTGATGACTTTTCTAGAAAGTGTGGGTCTACATGTTGAAAAGGAAGTCTGATGTTTTTACAGTTTTCAAGCAGTTTAGAGCATTGGTAGAAAACAGCACTGGTAGAACAATAAAATGTTTAAGAACTGACAATGGTGGTGAGTTTACTTCCAAGGAGTTTGAAAACTATTACAAGGATGCAGGGATCGAGAGACATAAGACTACTGTTTATACTCCTCAGCAAAATGGAGTTGCTGAACGCATGAACAGGACTCTTTTGGAGAGAGCAAGGAGTATGCTGAGTAACGCTGGTTTGTAGAAGGAGTTGTGGACGGAAGCAGTGGCAACAACTTGTTATGTGATAAACCGATCTCCATCGACGGCCATAGACTGCAAGATTCCGCAAGAGGTATGGAAAGGACACCCTTGTGACTATTCTAAACTCAGAGTGTTTGGTTGTGATGCATATGCTCTAGTGCCTAAACATCATCGAACTAAATTAGATCCAAAGTCTAAAAGGTATATCTTTGTTGGGTATGGTGTTGGAACAAAGGGATATAGATTGTGGGATCCTACTACCCGCAAAATCATCATCAACAGAGATGTAAAGTTTAATGAATCCTCTCTTGTACAGTTAGATGTAGATAGTAAATTGAAACAGGATGATGTATTTGATTTTCAACACATTCAGTTTGACAGCACTTCTATTGATAGTCATGATGACCATAGTTCAGATACTAGTCATGAACAGGTTTCAGAATCAGAACATGAACACGGTTCAGGTTTAGATCATGAATAGGTCTCAGATACTGATCGGCAAGAAGTTCCTACAGATGGTAGTCAGCCAATTGCGGAAGCACCAGAAACATCCTTAAGGAGGTCTACAAGAATCAAACGGCCACCGAGAAGGTATGATGATTATGTTACTTCAGTTGCATTTACTGCTAATGACGATGAACCTCTGTGCTATCAGGAAGCTATAGAAGGTTCGAAAAGTGATAAGTGGAAAGCAGCTATGAAGGAAGAAATGATGGCCTTAAGTAAGAACGGCACATGGGATCTGGTTGAACTTCCAAAAGACAGGAAAACTGTGGGATGCAAATGGGTTTTCAAGCTGAAACAGGGTGTGAATGATATGGAGGACAGGTACAAAGCGCGACTGGTTGCAAAAGGGTTTTCTCAGAAAGCCGGTATTGACTTTCATGATATTTTTTCACCAGTGGTTAAAATTGTTTCAATTAGAATTGTGTTAGCATTAGTGGCTTTGCTTGATTTAGAGTTGCAGCACTTAGATGTTAAGACTGCATTTCTACATGGAGATTTAGATGAGGAAATTTATATGGAACAACCGGAAGGGTTTGTTCAGCATCGCAATAAGAAATTTGTCTGCAGGCTCAAGAAGTCATTGTATGGTCTGAAGCAGTCGCCTCGACAATGGTACAAGAAATTTGATTCTTTCATGTTGAGTCAGAAATATGTTAGAAGTGAATATGATCATTGTGTGTATTTCAAGCAATTGAAAAATGGCATGTTCATTATCTTAGTGTTGTATGTTGACGATATGCTTTTAGCAAGCAAAAGCATTGAAGAAATCAACATGTTGAAGACTCAGATGGCAAGGACATTCGATATGAAAGATCTAGGAGCAGCAAGACAGATTTTGGGCATGGAGATTTTCAGAGACAGGAGCAGTGGTAAGCTGTGGCTATCACAACAGAATTATATTGAGAAAATACTTGTGAGGTTTGGTATGAACAATGTGAAGCCCGTGTCAGTCCCTTTAGCTTCCCATTTTAAGCTTTCTTCGAGTTTATGTCCTAATACAGATGAAGAAAAGGATTATATGTCTCGAATTCCATATGCTAATGTAGTAGGATGTTTGATGTATGCGATGGTTTGTACTCGACCAGATATTTCACATGCAGTTGGGGTTGTCAGCAGGTACATGGAAAATCCGGGTAAAGAACACTGGTCAGTAGTGAAATGGGTGCTTCGGTACTTGAGAGGCACAAGTAGTTATTGTATTACTTACAATAAGAGTAGTGAATTTGTTTGCGGATATGTTGATTCCGATTTTGAAGGTGATTTGGATAAGAGAAGGTCAACTTCAGGGTACGTCTTTACTCTTGCAGGTGGAGCTATCAGCTGGATGTCAAAGCTACAGAACATTGTTGCTTTATCCACTACTGAAGCAGAATACATTGCTGCTTCTCATGCTTGCAAAGAGGCGATTTGGTTGAAAGGTTTGTTTGGTGAATTTGGTAGGTTGCAGGACAACATCAAGTTATTTTGTGACAGTCAAAGTGCAATACATTTGGCTAAGAATCCGGCCTATCATAGTAAATCAAAGCATATTCCAATTAAGTACCATTTTGTAAGACAGGTTATCACTGAAAGGGGAGTCTCTCTTGAAAAGGTGCATACAAAGGAAAACTGTGCAGACATGTTCACGAAACCAGTTTTGTTGGAGAAGCTACGTTGGTGTTTGGCTTCTCTTGGCTTGCAGAAAAGATAAAATAATAAACAAACAGGGCATCAGGCTAATTGTTGTCAAGGTGGAGATTGTTGAGATTTTCTGTTTTAAATAAAATAGGCAAAAATCTCAGTGTGTGACAACAATAGGAATTAGTTCCTAGATTAGCTCCAGTTTGTTGGGAGGGAGTTAATGCATCCTAAATTTGATGTGAGAGGATTTATGAGGCAGTTAGATTCTCTTTGCTATATAACAGGTATCCATACGGATGGTTTGAGGGTGTGAGAGTTTGTAATCTCCTGTTTGATTAATAAGATTGCCGATGCCTATGTTGTGTGGACGTAGCCCAGATTGGTTGGGTGAACCACGTTAAACCTCTGTGTCTTCTGTGTATGGTTTATATGCTGTGTTTGTCTTTGATTTTCTGCTGCGCAATGTTAATATAACATAAACTAGTAATTTTTATACTGTATATATGAATTCAACACCCTTAAAAACCGATTAGGGCACTTAGATTGTGCAAGGTTACCCATCAAATTTATGTTTTCAATGAGTTTCTGCAGATTTTAGAGAAATTAGACCGAAAAAATCTACCAGAAAACTTTTAGAAAATCAACACTAAAAATTACTCCCCTATATAATATATGAACTTATCATGTACATGATGGTCATACAATAAGTTAATAATTTAATAATTATTATATTCATTAAACCAGTTTGTTTTTTACTCTGAAAATGCTAAAAATTTTGGTAAGATTTTAATAAACTTTTGGAGTAATTTTTATAAAGTCAAATTAGAATTGTCAAATTTCATTTTGAATGTCTTATAAATTTGTATGGTACTGAATTGATCAAAACTATCAAAAATATGTTTTAAATATTATTATTGCTAATTTTTTAATAGCTTTTGGCTGACAGTACAATTCCCTCCTTGAATACACTTGTCTCCTAAAATAATAATATTGTGAAACAGACTGTAAACATAGTTTTCAAGGTCGTAATGCAGGGACATGAACATGAGAAGACATGTTTATGAAAAGAGAGTCAGTTGATCCCTACTTTAACGGGCATCCCACATCGAATTGATTGAATATCTTTATATACTTCCACACGGTACTCACCGATTTCATAATTAAATACGTCATTTAATCAGTTAAAATCAAAATAAATTTTATATAAACTAAGATATAATGCATTTTAATTATTATTATTATTGGAAAGATTTTTATTTTTAATTAATTTAAAAAAAAATTAAAATATTTAAATTACATTAATAATTTTTCTTTAAAACATAAAATTAATATATTTGTGTTAAATATTTTTTTAATTAAATATTAAAAAAAATTATAAAATTTGCAAAATATCCATTGAAAAAATATTATTTATTTTTTAAATTTATTTTAACTTTTAAAAAAATTACTGATTTCAAACTTATGCGATTTATATTGTTTTAAAATGTCGTTAAAATCAATATATATGAAAAAAAGATATAAATAGTAAAAATATATAAAAATAGTAAAGATATCTCAAGATATAAGCCGACTTTTTGAATCATACAAATCTATCAAAAATAAAATAGTAAAGATACATCAAATCACAGAGTGAAATAGTAAAGATACATCGAATCACAAATATAAAGGTTAGAAAATAAAATTTATATTATAAATTTTAAAATGAAGATTTAGATAAAATTATAACCAGAACAATATAAGCACGCTGGATTACTGTACAGATGGTCATTTGGATTCATGAATTATCTAATCTTATGTCACAATTTCATGAGAATATAAGTTGCAAGTCTAATCGAACTTGCGGGTAGTACAGTAATTGTGAGAAAAGGTCGTAAGTCTTTTTGAACTTGTGGTTAGTACATTATTATTATTATTTAAATTTGAAAGAGTAAAAATATTATTATAATTTAATAGTTAATTAAATAAAAAATTAATTTAATAGTTAATTACATTGAAGGTATCTTTTTGAAAAAACTCACCACAGACTTTCTCAACTTTTTCATTTTCTACTGTTCGTTTTGGGCACAGTTGTCATTGTTTTAAGTAGTTGATTTTTAGGCAGATAGGCCTTTGATTGAAACAATTTACTTTTGTATTTAGTCTACACTTTTATTTTCCTGATGACATTTGGCACACACTTGATATGACATCTGACACACACTTTTTTAGACCTGCCTTTCTCTGTGCTTCACATCCTGTTCCTTTGCACGGTGGGTCGGGGTCTTTGCAAAAGGTTGTTGGTCGTGCACCGATAAAATAGTCACAGTATGAAAGTATATTAATAATGGACATTAATTATGCCAACCTTCATTTACCTTTTTCACACGTGTTAAATTTGATTGGTTCAAAAGTTTTAATGGTTATGTAGCCTGCGGTAAGGGTGGGAAATTCTTAACAGTTATGCAACTTGCCGGAAGGGTGGGAAATTCTCGTGATGGCAAGCCTTACACCGATTTCTATAATCCTCCAACCCAGATCTATGATCATTAGCATTCGTTCACTTACAACAAGTTTCATGCAAAAGCCTTCTCTGCAATGCTTTGCTTGAGTTTCACTGCAAGAATATCGTTGCCCGAGTTTGAATGCCAGAATACTGTTGGATGTGAATACCAGTATTACCAATCTCGCTTAATGCACAAGAGAGTTCATCTGTGGGCAAGATACATCAACCTCTTAGAGATTCTTACTCAGTTTATTCTTGTCCTGTGTCAATCCATGCACTGAAAAAGAGAGCAGTTTTTGGTATGCAGATATGCATAAACGAAGCTAGGGTGGATTGACTTGTAAATCAAGATTTATCTGAGAAGCTAAAAAAGGCTCAATCCATGTCTGCCTCCAGCTCACACGTGTCTCAGATGAACCGTATTTGGGTACCGGGATTCGAAATCAGGACTTCCCTGGAGTTCAACATGTGTATTTCAAGCTAAGAATGGATGTAGAGTCAATCTGTAACAAAACTCGCACTTATCAGAGAAATACAGTCCCAAGATCGAATTGGGACATGGGGAAGAAAGAGCCTTATACTGGCCTCCAAGACTGTGGGAGGAATTATACCGGTACATTGATGGAGCAGAGCACTTTATATACAATGCTGGATGGTCTGTAAATACCAAGATTAGGCTTGTGAGGGATGAGGAAAGAATGATCCCTGGTGCAGAAGGTGTGATGTTGGGTGAGCTTTTAAAGAAAGCAGACCAGGGAGTTAGAGTCTTGATCCTCATCTGGGAGGATAGGACGGCTGTGGAAATTCTCAAAAACCAGGGACTCATGAAGACCCACTACTAGGATACTTTCAAATATTTCAAAGAGATCAACGTCTACTGCTTTCTGTTTCCCAGACTTGCAGATCGTTCGTTGAGTGTAGTCCAGAGTATGGAGTTCGCAGTGGAGTTTACCCACAACCAGAAGACTGTGAGCTTGGATGCCCAAATCCAAGGCTCTGAGAATCACGAGGTCGTGAGCTTCGTGGGAGGAATTGATCTCAGCGATGGAAGGTATGAGATACATCCCCTGTTTAGATCTCTGAATATTGTGTACAGGGATTATTTTCATCAGAATAATTACAAGAACGCGGATCATTACCATGGAGGTCCTAGGGAGCCATGGCACGATGCCCATTCTAAGATTCAGGGCTCGGTTGCCTACGATGTCATCACCAATTTCTCTCAGTGGTGGATGAAGCAGGTCGATCCAACCCTCCTCCTAAATCTCAGGGATTTATCATGTCTCTAGTTGCCTGGTGCACATTTTGAAGGCCTGGAATGTTCAAATATTCTGGTCGATAGACGATTCTTCTGTGGTCAAATTCCCTACAAATCCCTCCAAAGCATCCGAGATGGGGCTGGTGACTGTGAAAGACCAGATTATAGACAAGAGCATCCAGTGCAGCTATATCGAATTCATTGGCCGAGCAAGAGACTTCATTTACAAAGAAAACCAGTATTTCTTTGGCAACTGCGCTTCGTGGGACCGAGACTAGGATTTTGGATGCCTACATCTCATTCTAATTGAAATTGTGTTGAAAGTGGTAAACAAGATCAGGGCCCGGGAGCCATTCGCAGTGTATGTAGTGACGCTGATGTGGATAGAGGGGATACCCGAAGGCAGTACTGTGCAGCCTATCCTGCACTGGTTCAGGAACACCACACACATGATGTATAAGATGATGGGAGAGGTGATCAGGGAAGAGGGCCTGGACCAGGAGTTCCACCAGACTGATTATTTGAATTTCTTTTGTTTGGGGAATAGGGAGGTGAAGCTACCAGACAAGTATGAAGCTCCTCAAAGGCTGGAAGAGGGGAGCGATTACTGGAACGCCCAGATACACAGGAGTAAGAGGCATCATGAAATTTCTGTATAGGTAAGAGGTGTGAAGCATCAACTTCATGATAGGTACGGACACTCAGCTCTGAAATTTCAAATTTATCTGGTCTCTTACTCCCAAATTTGATGATGCTCATTTTTGCGGGCTTTAGTGAACTTGAGGTAGTCTTCGAGGCAGTTATTCTTAGAAGAAACATTGAGTACAATACAATAACATACTAGTATAATACAATTACAAGAAGATATGCATTGCAGATGCCACACCTGCCCAAATTATTTTTTAATGATTTTTATGTTTTTCAAAGTACGATGCTGAAATCGCAAAAGGATAATTTTTGTATTTGAAAAATGTTAAAATGGTAAGAGTAATTTTTAATGAAGAGATGTATGTCCTAAGAACTTTTATTGAGCGTCATAATCTATATTTTAGGTTAATTTCTTGAATTTCTTTTTATTTTTTCACACAAACATATTAGGAAAGTTTGAGTAATATACTTTAAGTATGGATGAATTTGATGTTTTACTATTTAACATTTAGTCTATGACTTCACTGCTGTGGACAATTCTATTCATTAGGTTTATGTTCTTGATGGAAGCTTGGAAGTTACCATTTGAGATCAGGCCCTTGTTGAAATGCATATTATGTAATATGAACCCTAAGTCAAGTTGTTATGCACGTTGCCATCTGTATTTCATTGCAACTTACATAATATAGGATAGGATATTGTTTTGAGCATGATTTTATCTCTTGGTCCCATTTACCATTTACACATGTGATCTATCCCAACTTTTATAGCTTTTCAGGTATTTATTTATAGAGTATATGTGTTTCTATGGTCAGAATTTATTTGTATATTGTATATTTTTTTGCAATTATATTATTGATTACCTCCGAATTAATTTCCTTTCCTAGCTCTTGCAAACGTGCACACATAACTCACATGTGGCAATAAAAAAAACAAGTCACAACCAAGTTTATTTCCTATATGCACAATAGAGAAAAATGCTTCTAGGCAACTCAATATCTATTTATAATATAAATTACAATGTAAGGACTCTTGAAACAAATATTATTGCAGAGTAGAATTTGTACATAAAAATGATCACCGGAAATGAATGATTCTTCAAAGACTTGTCTTATTATAGATATCCTCAAAGGAAGGCGCACATGAAAAATTATATATTTCAATATCTGCTATTTCTTCTGCCAAAGGATCCGTGTGATCTAATTCAAATTGAGACTCTGATGTAGCATCTTCCCTAGCAGATTTTGAATACGTACTATAATACTTCTTTGCAATATTGCACAATAATTTTATTTTGTAGCTTTCTTCTTGCGCTTTTGTTTAACTTGTTGCATAACAATAAAATTATGATTTTTTTATGGGCTTGTTGCATGACAATAACATTAGGCTTTTGTTCATCACTATAGCATGCACAACAGACTCAGAAGTAAACTCAGACAATTTAAAATTAAAATTTACAATTTTAAACTTAAAAGAAGGTCAAGAAACAATTTTCTAACAAAATTTTTTGATGAGCAGTGGGTCACATGACCCCACACGAAGTTGTCTACCGGGACGACAGGTTTTCGTCGGAATCTGATAAAATAAAATTAAAAAAAATAGGTAGTTGGAGTGCTTGGAATCTATTTTTTATAGTGGAAATGGATTCAACACTATCAAAAACTCTTAGGGCGCTCAAAATACTAAAGTTTGATAACTATAAACAAGATTATGATAAAATATTTTCTAGATTTTGGGCCATTCTGTTGGTTTTTTAGACTACCCGGACCCCACACTAATTATGTAATCAAAAGAGTAGCTAGAGAGGTAGCAGGACACACATGGGACTAACACTTAATTCATTTATAGACTCCAAAAAATGAGAAATTCAAGTTTGGATGAATATAAAATTTAACATGTAAAATTTTTAAGCAGATATTTAAAGTTACAGTGAATAACTTAAAATTATTTAACATTTAAAATATAAAATCATTGAAAGTACCCAGCTTCATAGCTTAAAATATATTGCAACCCCTTTAAATGTAAAATCATCCAAAGTACAAGGTTAAAATATAGTGTAACCATTTTAAATGGTTGTTTGAGCTACCTACTGTAACGACTTTACATTGTTGTTTGAGTTAGCTAAAGCTACCCGACCTTAAATTGTTGTTTGAGTTCGCTGAAGGTAGCCAGGTATTTTTCGATTTTTTTTTTTAATTTTTTTAATAAAGGATAAAAAGCATAATGCTTTTTCCAAAGTAAAATTTTATTTAAAAAAAAAAGGGAATAAAAAAAACACATAGATTTTTGTGAAGTAATATTTTCTTAAAAATGGCTAATAACATGAGAGCACTTTTTTCTTAAAAAGCTGAATATTTAAAAATGTGAATAATGAAGAGACTTAAAAAAATCAGAATGTACCTCAATAAAATATTATCTAAACCGAGAGCTTAAGTAATATAAATATACTAAATGTGTACTTTAAAAATGATTTCTAACAAAATTTTCATAATATAAGATATAATTATGTTATATTTATCCAAATATATATTTGTTAAATGTTTTTTTGTTGTATTGAGTTACTTATGAATGTGTTAAAAGTAGATTATTTTTTATTTTCAAAATTTTGACTTTTCGAGAAGCTAAGTTTAGCATTTAGAATTTTTGGTTGTGAATTTAAATGTTTTATGTTTTGATTTATTTCTATAATTTAGTATGGACAAGTTGTTGTAAGATTATATCCTGGTATGGAAAAGTTGTTGTAAGATTATATCATGTCACGTTATACAAATATTTTGATCAAATAAAAAATAAAAATAAAATAAAACAAATTAAACAGATATGTTTCTCAATTCTTGATTAAAAAAAAATTAAAATAAATCTAAAATAATGATTAAAATTTAAAAGTACATAAATTTATTTAATTTCCTTGAACACATTCAATCAATAAACTCAAGTTCTATCTCAACAACTACCCAAAAAAAAAGATAGTGCCAAAAACAATTGAAAAGTTGAAACATTTAGAGTAAGATATTTACTTATTGAATGCACTAAAACCTTTCAATATACAATGCAAGGGCAGAGTCATTATTGATATTAATGATATTGTAGTTTTTTTCATTTATATTTATCCCTGAGAGTTGTAATATAAAGTTAAAATGTTTAGAATAAGCTATTTACTTATCAAATGCACTAAATCCTTTGAATATACAATGCAATGGTAGAGTCATTGTTAATATTGTTGATATTAATGATATTTTAGTTTCTTGCCATTTACAAGAGGAGCATTTATCCTTGAGAGTTGCAATATTTTTGTAGGTATTTTTATTGTTTAGATTACTTTTTATGTTTTGGACCAATGCAACATATATCACATAAGGTATGCTTTGAAGAGGGACAGTGAAAAAAGAGTGGAGCTCACATTTAATCACCCGTCTAGAGGTTAAAAAAAAAATGTGTTAATTTGGTTTCTTGAAGATTTTGGCATGGTATTTATATACATAGATATATTTTTGTTGTTGGTGGACATCACAAAACACCTGAAAAAGCTCCCCACCGACTTTTGTCAACCTTTTCATTTTCTATAGTCTGTTTTGGGCACAGTTGTCATTTTTTTACGTCGTTGATTTGAATCTATTTTAAGAATACACTTGGACACTACTGCACTATTGAAGATAATATTATGCAGTTGATGCCATGTCCAACATTTCATGGTCAACACTATTATACAGTTGATGACAGGGCCAACGGACACGACTTACTTCTACTCAAAGGTAATGTAATTCTAGAAATTTGCAATTTTGTATTTTGGAGTTGTTACAAAAAAAAAAAAAAGTTAATTTCCAAAAAGAAAATTAAATAAAAACTATTTCCAAAAAACTATTAATTTATTTGTATAAAAAGGAACATGCTTTGAGTGGTTCTCCATGAGATTTTTTTTTTTTCCTCAAAAAGTTACTTTCCATGATGGAATATGCTTGAATGGTTCTCCATGAGATTTTTTTTTCCCTCTCAATAGGTTACTTTCCATGATGGAATAATGGATACAATGCAGTCATACCATTGCATAGATATGGCATGTGACAACTTATGGCAATTTGTGTTTTAATTATTGGATGGATATACATGGCACCAAACATTTGGGCTAGGGGATGAATATGTGTAACTCCCCACACAGAAGAAAATTATTTAATAGAGTTATCGAGACTATGTATTCACCAAACAAAATCTCTCATTACGTGGCTTAAATTCCACAATTACTTGCCCACTTTTATCTAAACTCATAGACATATATTGGGGAGAGGATATTTTCAGTTCTTCTATAGCTTCGGTGTATTCTTGCACCTTTAGGGGCAACTTATAGTTTAATATTATTTTTATTTTAATTATATTTAAAGATTTACAAAATATATTTACGTCGTAAGGTGTTTTTATTTGAAAACAACTTCCCTAGTTGCCAATGTGTCCATGTATGAGCCATTGGATCAAATGTTAGATAATTGACATGTTTTCGGCCATTAGATCCACAAGTAAATAGTTTTATATTTTTTTTTATAGTGTTAGTTTTTTTTTTCTTTTCAATAAGTTAGATTGATTTTAGGTGTATAATAGAAATGTTGTAATGTCATCTTTAACATTTTGACTACGTCAAATTACACAAAAATAAAAATAAAAGTAAATTAAATAAAAAGATTGACATAATGTAATGAACATTTTAACTGGGTAAAAATACAATAAAAAACAAAAATAATAATAAACTATAAAAACAACCCATTGTATTGACCTTATTTGGAAACAACTTATTGATCTTATTTGAAAACAACTTCCTAGTTGCCAATGTGTCCATGTCTGAGCCATTGGATCAAATGTTAGACTTTTGAAATGTTTTAGGCCATTAGATCCACAAGTTAATAGTTTTATATTTTTTTTATAATGTTACTTTTTTTTTTTTTTTTAATAAGTTGGATTGATTTTAGGTGTATAATATAAATGTTGTAATTTCATGTTTAAAATTTTGATTATGTCAAATTACACAAAAATAAAAATAAAATAAAATAAAATAAAATGATTGACATAATGTAATGAACATTTTAACTAGGTCAAAATACAATAAAAAACAAAAATAACAAAATAAAATAATAATAAACTATAAAAACAACCCAGGGTATTCATGTGGAATACAGTTTATTAAATTATTTCACAGGACATGATTTATCTTGAGCAATAATGATGAATGTTCATAATTCTCATGTCTTAAATAACACTAAATTTACCTTTAATTACTTAATTGTAATAGTTTCTAACTACATAACCGTTTTAACTACAAACATACTCTTTCCGATTTTTTTTTGTTAATGAATATCAAATTTCTTCTATTAAAAAAAACTATATACATATCTTTAATTCCCTAATTGTAGCTAAAAAATATTACATGTTTTTTACTTTATAATCATAAACAAATTTCATATTATATGATGTCAAACTTACTAAACTTTTTATTCTGAAATTTTAAACAAAGGTTTTCACTAAATTGTTTTAGCTTTTATAATTTTTTTTATTTCTCAATTCAAACAAAACTTACAAAAGAAAAAACCCACTCAATCATTACTGCAGATTATAGTTTTACAAAATTGGCACTATGTGATTAACTATAGAGTAAGTTGACATAACCCTAATGGGTTCTTTTACAAGTTTTATCATAACCTTTCCCTTCATCCAATATATATTGTATCTAGTCTTCTGAAGAGAGAGTGTATTCTAGTTTATAACCTGATGCACAATCAAAGAAAATGGCTAGGGATTTCACAAAGTATTAGTTTGTAACCTGATCCACAACCAAAGAAAATGGTCATGGATGTCACAAGTTATCATTCACATAGTGATCTATTGACATTCTCACTTGAAATGGGTCCTATTAGATGCATGGTGGCCAGAGACACTAAAAATTCTAAATAGATATATGTTATGACATCCATATTCTCTACAAACCATCCAAATTTCCCATCTTATACAAATTCTAAATAGATATATGTTATGACATCCATATTCTCTACAAACCATCTAAATTTCCCATCTTATACAAAAAATTCTAACAATAAACGCTCAATTTACTCTCCAATTTTTGAAACCCTCACCCATGCTGGGGAGATCAAAGTGTAAAATCAAATGTTCATGTGGTTTTTTTTAAAGGGTTCATAAACAAAACAGACAATGAGAAAGTTAATAGTGTGGTATAATAACTTATTTTTAAATCATTGTGACAAAAAAAACATCACATTAGCTCATAAAATATATCTTATTCTATAAGGATATGAGATGATAGCAATGTTTTGAATCATGATAACTAGGTGACAACCAAAAATAAGTTTTAGCCACAAGAAAAATAATCACAACAACTCACGTAATATATCCAAGGTTGCAATGAACCCCATGCATAGTGATGGACATCATGGGAATTTTAGTGAACATTAAACACCACCCTAAAAATTCTGTACTCTTGATCAATTTAGAATAACCTAGGATGTCTATATTGGATGCTGAAGTGGGTGGTACAATAATTGATGATGCTTCTTAAAGGGTAAGGGAATTTAGATACTCTATCCTTCCACCAAAGTTATAAAAAGTGAGAGTTGTATATTATAGTTTTACAAAATTGACACTATGTGATTAAGAATAAGTTACAAAAATTAGGTATTTTAAAAGGTATTTAAAAAGTAATAAGAGGAAGGTACACGAGGCCATGGTAATTAATGTGATTCTTTGTACTATTTTTATTTAAAATAGTAATTTGTATTTGTATTTTTTTTTTAATGAATATTGTTAAATGTGTTGTAATATTTTTATTTAAAATAGTAATTATTATATTGGTATTTTTTAAAATGAATATTGCTAAATGTGTAATTGAGTAAAATGTATTAAATTAATATTCTAATTTTTAAGATATTTATTTAAAAAATTCAAAGTATGGTGAGGTTTCTTTTATTAAGCTTTGAGTCTAGATGTGCAGAGAATGAATCTATCTCAAGTCCCAAACAAGATTCTCATGTCCCAAACAAGATGCTTCTTTCTCTTCTTATTCTAGTTTTCACCTTGACACTCCTCTCCTCCTCCTTGCACAAATTTAACTATGAGGCACAAGGTAGTTGTTGCATATAGGAACATTTAGATATGATAACAAAAATAGGTAGTTGTTGCATATAGGAACATTTAGATATGATAACAAAAATTTGATACTCTATTGTAATTTTCTCTACAAATGTGATGGAAAGTGTGCTCTAAATGTTGACAATATAATGGTTAATGTAGGATAAGCTACATGCAAATTGATAGTCTTGTATACAAGATCAAGAAATCTATGGACAATATCCAACAAAATAGAGCAAGACATGTTCACCAATTCAACAATTGCCTATGCCTAATATCCAACGCCATAGAGAAAGACATGTTCACCAATTCAATAGATGTTTCCAAATCTCTCTCAGTTCTAGAGTTGTTTTCTCAATAAACTTGTTTTTACTGCTCTTGAATTGATGAAAACCATTATTGTTTCAAATAGGAGCATTTAGTTCTCATAACAAAATTGTGATACTATCTATTATCCCTTTTTAGTTTTTGAATGATTAAATTAAGATTAACATTTGTATGTTGTCATGAAGAGATTTTTTATTTTTCATGTCAATTACCTTTTATAACTTTAGGAGGTTCTTAATATTGCCTTTTTTTTTAATAAATGGAACTCAATTATATATTTGAAAATATGATTAAGTAAGAGAATTTTAGGATTATAATTTTTTTTTCCAAGTTGACAATGTGAATGTTTATTTACCTAAAGTTGGTTCCCATGTTCAATAACTCCCCATGGGGTTTGAAGATAATAGGTAATGGAAATTCAATGACATATAAAACAAATAATTTATACATCAAAAATTCAGTTATATATATTATAGTAATTCTCGCTTGAGCAATCTTTCAATTTGGCATTCAATTCTTTATTAATAAAGTTGTTTTACTTAGTAGGGAGTACAATAATTTTGTAATCAAATAATAGGAGAAAAAATATTCACAATATAATTTATTTGAATAAATAGATGTGTGTAAAATAGTTTAATAAGAAACTAGATTTGTAATTATAAAATATAAAATTATAACTTAAAATTGTGAAATTACTTTGTAATTTTTTTTGTTTCTTATGTATATAGAGAAAGAATAAATCAAGTTTGGAGTTAAGAAAATAAACCATAACATAGAGAACAATATCTCCTTAAAAAAATGTCTCCATATTAAAAATACATTCACTTTCTTGTTACCAAGACTATTGTTATTCATATACAATATAAAATTGTTTGACGAGCATGAAATTAGCGCTCAGATATGTTGATGAACTTGGACTAAACTCTAAACTCTATTTATATTAATAAAAATTCTCTTTATTTACATCTATGCTAGATAGATTGTACTTGAATGTATGGAAAATATCTTATTTGAGTTACATGCTCATTTCATGCTTGTTTCAAAGGATGATTAATCAACCAAATATTTTCACCCCCAATTTCCTATTTCAATATCTATAATTTTTTTTAATATATGTGAACATATTATGTTGGTTTATATATATGTTTTCACTCACAATTGCCTATTTCAATATCTATAACAAAATTTTCATTGACAACTCTTATTATCAATATATTTGAAATTTCCATGACCTGCTTCCATGGAAGCAAAAATTGTCTTTCATTCCTTCACAATGGCTCCTTTTGTGCAACAACTTATTTCTTCTAGGCTACTCTTTGCGACGGATGGTTGCATCTGGCATCCTCTCTTTGCCAAATATTATTATGATGGGGGATATGAATTTTACATTAAACGCTGATGAAATTTGGGGTTATGTGGCCAGATTGGATCCTCTTGCCATCTTTTTAAACGATCTCGTCAAGGACTTTCACTTGATTGATATCTGTCCAAATCCTCTTTTACCTACTTGGTCAAATAGACGTGCTGGTGTTGACTTCATCGGCAAGAGATTGGATCGTGCTTTTATCAATGATTTTATGTTGGACAAATGGGGGGGGGGGGGTTTCGCTCGAGGATTTTGGTTTATGACATCTCAGATCATATGCCAATTGTTTTGTCCTGGAATGCTGCCGCTGTGACAAAAGGAAGGCCCTTTAAATTTAATCGCATATGGCTTGAGGACGAGGAGTACTCCAGCATGATTCACCGGATCTGGCATGATGATGGGGATGTTTTTGACCTCCGGGGTTGGAGTCGCTTTTATAGCAAGCTCCAGTTGATCAAGAAATTTTCAAAAGAATGGGAGATTCGGAAAAAACAGGAGCTCAAGAAGGAATTGCAGGAGATTTCCAGTCAAATGGCGATTATATATGAATCCTTTGCTGATTCGGCCCCTGATGCGACAGTTTTGGAATCTATCAAGATTCTTGGTTCTCGGAAGCGAGAGATTTTAAGAATCGAAGAAGTTACATGGCGATTAAAAAGCAGAATTATGTGGTTAAAGGATGGTGATCGCAACACTCGATTTTTTCACAAGACAACAAATGATAGAAGGAGTCGTAATGCTATTTGGCACATCAAAATAAATGACAATTCCTATGCTGTGTCTACTGCTGAGATTCAAGATGAAGCTTATGCTTATTTTTCTTCATTTTATATGAACGATCAATCTATCAGTGCAAAGAATCAGAACTGGGTTATGGAGCATATAAGTATATTTTTTTATGAAGATGCCATTGCAAAGATTGATCGACACATCACTGGGAATGAGGTTCTTATGGTCCTGAAATCCTTTCCAGATGACAAATGTCCCGGGCCTGACAGGTGGCCTGCGGATTTTTTCATTTTCTTTTTTGATTTGCTTGGTGTTGAGCTCACTGATTGTTTGGAGAGTTTCTGTTTACAGGGTTATATGCCAGCTAATCTAAATTCAACGTTTATTGCGCTCATTCCAAAATTTGCTGATCCTCAATCCTTTTCAAATTTCCGCCCTATTTCACTTTGTAATCTTATATACAAGATCACATCAAAGATTATTGCTAACCGAATTAAAGATGTCCTCTCTAGCAATATATCAAAGGAACAATTCGATTTTCTAAGGGAGCGTTCCATTCACGATGCCATTGCCATTGCACAAGAATTTCTTCATTCCATGCACGTGGGTAAAAAGGAGGCTCTGGTCATGAAGGTCGATTTGCACAAGGCGTATGACTAGGTGGACTGGTCTTACATCCGAGTTGTTTTGATCAAGGTTGGTCTTCTTATTTCCATTATCAGGTGGATTATGGCCTGCATCTCCAATGTTAGTTATGTCGTCATTGTTAACGGTATGCCTACCAAATTCTTTGAGGTTGGTCATGGCTTGAGGTAGGGATGTGCCTTATCACCATTGATCTTCATTTTCATTATGGATGGCTTCAACAAGCTAATGCACAGTGCTGAGCAGAAGGGCTATATTAAGGGATTTGCTTTCTCTAATACTGTGTCATCTTCACATTCTCTTTTTGTTGACGATCTATTGTTGTTTGGCTATCTGAAGCGTAATCATTGGTTCTACATCCATATCATGTTCATGCACTTTCAATCTGCCTCGGGTCTGGGTATTAATAGTGGTAAATCCTTTATCATATATGAACACAGGGACATAAATGAGGTTATGTTCATTGCGGATTTTCTAGGTGTTGAGTATAGACTAGCGGCCATGGGTATCAAATATCTGGGATGTTTTATCAAACCATGCGGTTATAAAATTAGAGATTGGTCTTGGTTCATTGACAGATTCCGTGCTCGGATCCGCAGATGGACTCACCATTGGCTGTCCATGGGCGGTCGTCTTATCATGATTCAAGATGTATTATCTCAAATGATGGTTTACTGGGATCATCTTTTTTTCCTGCCGACTGATGTGGTTAACAATATCAATGGTATTATATCTCGTTTTCTTTTGGGTGGGGTTGAATTGGATAAAAAATTGCATCTTTGCCATCTTGAGCTCTTATGTAGGCCTAAGGATAGAGATGGTTGGGGTATACTGAATACCAGGGATTTTAATTGCGCCCTTCTTATTAAATCTTTCTGGTGGGTCATTAATGGCTCGGGCATATGGTCCGACATTACAAGAGCCAAGTACGTGGATGGTGATGTCCTTTATATGATCCTTTGCAACTCCATTACTTTCCCATGCAATATTTCTTTCGTATGGAGTAGTTTTAAGAAAATATTGCCCCATCTACGCGGTCGGCTCATCTGGCATTTCCGGGACGGTGGTCGCATCCCAATTGGAACTTCTGGCATTCTGTCACTGTCTTTAGACTTTGCTCCATCGCCCCACCTTATCCATACACTGGCCCAGTTGGGTATAATGTATTTATCTCAAACCATTTATACTTGGATTGCTGCTACTCTCATTTTCAAATCTGCTTTCCAGTTGGGGCTGATCGGTGCGGATGTTATTGAGTGGGATCTGCTATGGGATTATCTCAGAAGTGCTGGTTTTTGCTACGCTATGGGTGGTGATCAGATTGTTTGGAATGGTCCTATTAAGGAAGACACACTCGTTGTTTAGGAAATTTATCGGTATATTAATGCCCAGTCTCTACAGGCACATGCAACCAGGATTTTCTCTCCATTCTGGCACCGTAACATTCCTACCAAAATAATCCTCTTTGGTTGGCTGGTCTAGCGAGGCAAGGTACTCACATGGGACAGCCTTATGAAGCGAGGTTTTCAAGGCCCCAGTCGATGTGCCCTTTGTGGAAAGGGAGAAGAATCCATCTCTCACTTATTTTTCACCTGCCAGATATCTGTGGCTATATGGAAGCTGTTTAGCCCTTTCCTTATTAATCTGGACTGGACCCCGGTGGATTTCATTTCAGCTGCATATGATTGGGACAAGCTGAAATCTAAATATAACTCCCTCCCCTTTTTTCTCATTTGGGAGATCTGGCTAGCTAGGAATAATCTTATCTTTGAGGGCCATCCCTTCTTAATTCACCGTGTCTACCTGGCCATTAAAGGATGGATGGATGATCATGTACAACATACACCTCTGATCATGGATGGCTCTCGCCGCATTAGATCACACGAGATATCCTTACTTGCGCTCTTCTTTGATGGTGCATCGACGGATGGGATCACTGGATGTGGAGTTTGGATCAAGCTGTCAAATCTGGAACGATATCACATATTCTGGAATGGGGGTCCAGGGTCTAACAACAAGGCTGAGATAATGGCTCTTTGGGGTGGCCTCTTCTTTGCATATGATTGTCAATTCCAGAATATCAGTATATACGGGGACTCAAAATTGGTCATTGGATGGGTTACAAATGATTATCACATGATGTCTCCATGTTTACAAGGATGGATGGACAGAGTTCGAAGACTATGGAGGCATTTGGATTGCCCTTTTATTTCCCATATATATCGTGAAAATAATACTCGTGCAGATCGTCTTTCTAAAAGAGGTCTTCTGGCAGATTTCGGCTCCATGACGATTGAACACTTCAGAGATGGTGTACTCATGAAGGCGTCTTCCATACCCATTCCATGAGCCTCTGCGTCTTGTGATTATCCTTTTTGGCACCTACTACCCTCGCTCCTCTCTCTGCATAGTTTTTGTTCTTTTTCATTATCTCTGTTTCCACACGGTTTTGGCTATTGTCATCAACTTTACCCTATCTCTATATTTGCTTCAGAAAGTCGGACGTTATGTCTGATATATGCTCTCCTTTTCTTACATGCCAATCGGTGGATATCCAGTCAAAGATCTAGCAAATCGTTCTTCCTTATCTATGCTCTTCTCATATCAAGCGAGCTTGCAGACGTTTCCTCAAGCGAGCCTGCTGAAGTACATCAAGCGAGCCATTTTTTTGTATTTTCCTATTCATATGCCTGTAGTGCACATCTTCAAGTTTATCAGCTCTGCTTTCCTGTCAAGATGATTTCAATCAATTCAAGAGAGCATGGTTACTCTCTTTATCGAAGGAATGGATGGCTGTTGATTCAGGCCTGCGTGGTTAAATTTTCTCTCAAGCGAGCCTGCACATAGTCTACAATGGGACGTGCTATCTTAACGATTATCACTTCATCATGGAAAACCCCATAATATCCTTAGCTATATTTGGTTTTGAAATAGTCACCTTTTTGTATAAGCTTTATATGTGTTTTCTACTAGTCATTGTCCTCACCTTTCATGTCTTATTGCTAAGGACAGAAATTTGTGGTGTTATGGGATGTATTTTTCATCACCAAGATGTAGCAGCCAGATTACTGCTCACAGTTTTTGTTCTTTCGTTATGAATACTACTCAATAGATGAGAATGTTGTTGAATATGTACTGTCTATATTATCAATATAATCAGCATTTTTTTCTTCTGAAAAAATAATGTAGTGCAATTACTAATAAAATATTAATCACAGTTAATAGTAATTATAACGTAGTTTTCAATGACAAATTATTCCGCTAAAAATATCGACAACACTTGTGGAAATAGAAATTTTTATTTTAGTATCCTAGCAAACTAGGGCCAACAATAATCTATCTCCTTTCGACGAAGAAAGGCCTCCAGAGAAACTGGAGAATGATAACTGCATTTGCGAAGATGCAGATGACGTGGCAACAGCTCCATCTTTTGTATGCCCATCACCGCTAAAGCTAAGACTAACAAAAGAAGGCTTCAGCTCCATTTTTTTTCAGGAAGAAAAAAACGCTTCATATTAGATATAGCAGTGCATTAACCTAATCATTACATTCTCAATTGTACTCAACTAGAAAAACAGAAAATCACAGCCACTGGTTGTAAGATACCTTTTTAACCAAGAAAAGGCAAGAAAAGACAATCTAATGAATAGTGGCATACAAAATCTCGGGGAATAATCCCATCCCTTCATGAATTGATACCAAACATCCCTACATGTAAGAAAATACATAAATAGATAAAGAAAAAGACAAAATGATCAATGGATAATCTGAAAATGACTGTCATGCAAATCTATATTGAAAATGCTGGACAGGAGATTAAGAACGATATAGATTGCTGATGACTGAATTGGCGGACAGCATCAACACAACATCAGACATTGCTGGACGGTTTGACACATCAGCCTGTACGGATAGAAGACCCACATGAATGAATCTCAGTACTTGTTCCTGCGGGCAACATCCAACTATTGTCGGATCGATCATATCCAGCAGATTTCCAGCATTGCATAATCTCCATCCCTGCATTCATATAAATTCGAAACCATAGCATTATAGTCCCAATTTAATCTATAGTTAGTGTTCTGTGACGCTGGTTTAAGCGAAGCCTAGTGTTTCATAAAAATATTCCATCTCACCCATTCTAAAAGATTTTGTATTTCCTGAGGAAGGCGGATATCATTGTGTCTTCTCCCACTCACAATTTCAAGAAGAACGACACCGAAGCTGTAAACATCTGATTTTACAGATAGCTGCCCTAGCATTGCATACTCCGGAGCCATATAACCGCTGATAATAAAGCAAACCCAAAAATACCTGTGAGAAATTCCTAACATCTGATTTCCTATGATGTACGTAATGAATATATTTCATTTTTTTTTTGTGTAGGAAGCGCTATACAGCTCAGTCTGAGGTAGATCTCATTTAAAAAGTAAACATGTAAAGTTAAATTTAAAGGTAAATATAATATTCAACATAAATTTAAAATATAAAAATATTTTAGTAACATTAAAAAAAGATATGGTAAATAAGTAATATTTATTTTATATTTATTTTAAAAGTATAGTAAATAAATTATTTTAAATTTATTTTAACTTTATGTATTTATCAAATTTCGAGGATCAAATGTCTCTAGATGTAAATCTTTTCTTTAATACAATCTCAAGAAGAACGACACTGAAGCTGTAAACATCTGATTTTACAGATAGCTGCCCTAGCATTGCATACTCTGGAGCCATATAACCGCTGATAATAAAGCAAATTCAAAAAAACCTGTGAGGAATTCCTAACATCTGATTTCCTAAAATGTACGTAATGAATATATTTCATTCTTTTTTGTGTAGGGGGCGCTCTACAGCTCAGTCAGAGGTAGATCTCATTTAAAAAGTAAACATTTAAAGTTAAATATAATATTTAACATAAATTTAAAATACAATTTTCTTTTACTAATATTTAAAAAGAAAAAAAAGATATGATAAATAAATAAAACTTTTCTTTATATTTATTTTAAAGTATGATAAATAAATGGTTTTAGATCTATCTTAATTTCAAATATATAAATTTATCAAATCAAAATACATTAAATCTTTTTAAAAATATATTTGTATTCTTAATAAATTCAAAATTAAAATAAATATAAGCTAAATTTAATTATTAAAACACAACGAAAACAAATTTAATTATTCAAAACATAACGAAAACAGTTACTTACTATGTCCCAGCAACTCTGGTGTGAACATGAGTCTCATCATCAGCAAAAAGTCTGGCCAATCCAAAATCTGCTATCTTCGGATTCAATCCCTCGTCCAGCAGAATGTTGTTTACTTTAATATCTCGATGAATAATGCGCTGTTGTGAATCCTCGTGAAGATAGAGAAGGCCGCGTGCTATTCCCATAATGATGTTATAGCGTTTTTGCCAATCAAGAAATCTGCGTTTTTCTGGTTCTGGAAGACAACCAAGCATCCAAATGTCAGGATTTCTCTACCATTACAGTCCAAAACAAAACATAGATAGTCATTTAAACAGAAAAACAAATTTAAGGATTACTTACGGAAGAGAAAGGTGTCGAGGCTTTTATTGGGCAAGTATTCATAAACAAGCAACCTTTCTGATCCGTCCACGCAAGAGCCTAGTAGCTGTACAAGATTTCGATGCTGAATTTTAGCTACAAGTTTTACTTCATTCATAAATTCCCTGGTTCCTTGGGCAGATTTTAAAGACAGCCTCTTCACAGCTATTTCTGTGCCCTCGGAAGTTATACCCTGAAACCCAGAATAAATACTTCAGTGTCAGATTATGGAAATTAATTTCAACATCCCTTCATAAATTACAAACACTACAATATAATTGTAATGCACTCTGCATGTTACCTTGTATACAACACCAAAGCCTCCCTCTCCAAGCTTATTATCTTCATGAAACCCCCCTGTTGCTTCTGTCAATGTGTCCAAGCTAAACACTATTTGGGGATTGAACAACGATCCTGATCCTGAGATGTCATCAGCGCTTCCCGAATCTGATAAAATTTCATATACATATATTCCAGAAGAGAGTCAATAGAAATTTAAAAAATTGATCATTGGAAGTTACAACATTAGAAACAAATACTCCACATTTTATAAACATGGGTTGCAGTAAATGTAGTCAACTCTTATTAAAAGATCCTGTGTTGCTGAATGTCCATGTAATTTTAATGGGTTTAATAGGAAAGAGCATCTCTTTTCTTATAAGTTTAACTTCAAGGAGTAAAGTATATATATTTCTATAAACTTTGTTAGTAAAATCTCAAAAAAAAGAGGTTAACGCTCATATCTGCTACTAATAAGTTAAAAATCTTAAAATTCAATTATTATTATTGTTGCAATAGGAATAAATAATTAGTAATCTTAAAATTGAATTATGATTATAATGATTGCAATAAAAATAAATACCTCCCTCAGGAACTGGTCTCTCCCTGGACATGGGTTTCTTTTTGTTTATTTTGTAAAGCCATATTAAAAAGCATAAGACAAAGCCGAGCACTCCGCCTCCAATAGACCCGCACATAATGGCCACCCTTTTCGGAGATTTTCCTGTAACGCAGACTTTGAGAAAACAATAAAGAGAAGGCAATGTAAAGGAAATAAAATTTAATTAAACATTACCCTGATGCTCTGTAGCGTTGCTGGGAAATAACGTGGAGAAAGCGTGTGTCTCAAACCGAATTCTGCAACTTCCTAACAACGCTTCGCCCCCTTCGTTTATCATAAAGGGATAGAGCTTTTTGAGCGCTATTAACAAACATGATTTGCACTGTTCTATGGGCAAATCTCTCAAGCATTCAACCAGAGCGAAAACTCTGTGCGTATCAGAGGAAGAAGAGGGAGCAGATTCTGCAGCGAATCTCTCGCTTGGGAGATCGGAATTTGCACCAGTCAGAAGACGAAGTAGATCCACGACCTCATTTTGAAAACCAGCCGGATTATCCTTCACAGTCTGGGGATTGGGGAGAATAGAAATGACATGGGCATCTAAGTCTGAAAAGAAACTGAAATTATCATAACGCAAGAAACACACATCGAACCACACTCGGCCGCCTATGTCGTTCTCACAAAGCTGTTGAAGAGAGATGTTCGCTTCCTGTGAACAGGTAGAGCATTGTTGTGGCGATGCGTCTTTACGGCACTGGAGAAGGCCATACACCTTCTCTTCTGGCTTCTCCCCATGCCAAGAGGTGTTAAACCCCGTCTTTTCTGCATTTTTAACCAGATCATGCATAACACTGTTCAAATTGCTCTCATACCTACTTCCATGAGAATAACCAGTATCGTTCTTGCAATCGGAAGTTCGTAACTCCGGAATTCCCAAAGGAAAACTTATGAATAGCAAGCAGATTAAGGAAAAAAACTCTACTGATATCGTATTGTAGCGACGAAACCTCCCCATATTATGAAATACTGCTTTTTCAAAGCCAAGCCCTGCCTCTTTACATAATTTCGCCAATCGAGTATTCTGTTAAAATATTAGCGAGTGATCGAATATATCGGAATCAAGCAGTGTACATGGTCGGGTGGGTCGTACCGTTGAGTCTACGTTTAGTCGTCATCCATATTTCGGATATTTCGCATTACTTTATTCGTCATCCACAGGGATGGAATTTGACGGGCATTTTGCCCGTCATTAACCATTTTACACGTATTTGCAGGGTAAAATATATTGCTGCCCGTTTTCTCAGACGTGTGAGGAAGGAGAGAAAACTTCATTTTGACGTTTGAAAAAAAATTGAAAACGTTTTTATATGTTTATTTTATATTTATTAAAATTTTCTATTTTTTATTTATTAAAAATTTCATTTACCAATTGTATTTTTAAATATTAATATATTCTTATTTAAATATTACCATATTCTTATATATCTATTTTCTATTAGTTGTTTCTTAAATGTTATAACAAGTGCAACTGTAACTACATTCAAATATTAATAGAAAATATACAAAGCTTAACTTGCTTTGTGCTGCCAAATTCTAATTACAGAAAAACTATTTCATTTCCAAAAAAAGAATAAAGCCTTGGCTAGCCTTTAAAAGATTTAGTTTCAAAAATTTCAATAGTGAGTTTCTGCAGCCATCATATTGAATTTCAATAGTGAGTTGCTGCAGGTAGACTCAAGCAGCAAGGATGAATGGGTGCTGAAATTTCAGTGGTTTGTTGCTGCACGTAACGTGTGAATCGCTGCCGAAATTTCATGGTGAGTTGCTGCACGCAAGGTGAATCGGTGCCGGTGGCCACAATTTCTATGAGGTTGGAGCTTGCGGCCTGTAGCATGGTAAGTCCAAAGTCCAACACACTTGCAAGTTGCCAGTAATTTAATTTTCATAGTTCAGTGATAAGGAATCAACATCAGAAATTAGACGGGACATTTTTTGCCAAATCCATTGCCATTTTTCCCTTAATCTGGAATTGAGTTTTGAATTTTATATAAAATATTCATATTATGTCTTTCAATTATGCAAAGAACTTTCAAAAATAATTTTAGATAATTGATTCAATAAGATTTACTAATAATTTAAATTTATTTAATGTCATTAATTTATTTAATTAAAATTAGAGACAATCAAATTTAAAGCTTGTTTAATTAGATTTACAAATAGTTTAAATTTAACTAAATTTACAAATAGTTTAAATTTATTTTACAGACCAACTGTTAGAGATAAAAATTTATTTAATTCCGCTAATTTATTTAACTGGAATGAAGGAGATAGGGTGATCTTTCCACCCCAGTCCTCTTTTTGAAAGCAGCAAATTAAAAATGGGTAGATGTGCTGACAGAAAATATTTTATGAGCACCACCTAAACTATGAAAGTTCTGCACTTATTTTTTCCCAAACTAATAGATTGGGTATATATAGACATGCTGTTTTTTTCTCTTAACAATATAACAGATTGGATATATATGGATTTTTATTTTTTATTTTCTTAACTATGTAATGGATATGCTTCTAAACGAAGAAAAAAAAAACTATGCACATCACATTACTGCTAGTTCTATTTTTTTTCAATTAAATATCAAGTTTTATAGAGTTGAAAGTGAAATCAATAATTACTTGTTAAGCAATAACATTAAATTTAATATCAGTAGCTGTTTTTTTTAAGTGATTTACATTTATTTTCTTTTCATTTCATTTAATTTTATGTTAAAGGAAGAGATAGGAGAAGACTAGATTTACAGGGTTATAAATAGTTGTAGTTGTTTTCTTACATAGTTTTCCTTTTTCCAATGAATGAAAGTGTGCAAAGAGTTAATTTTAATTTTGGATTGTGGTTGGTATTTGAAAACAGAAACGGTCTTTTTGTTTTAAACTTGGTAGATGCTCAAATTTTGTTTTTCTTTGTGTGATTTTCTCTAGATGAAACTAGATTCTAACCATACGACTATGGGTGATGCAGAAGTACAGACTCCTCGCAAATTGGATTCGGGGTTTTCTGGCCACATAAACGAGGACGACAATTGAAAACTAAGGTTGAATCACCAATATTTCTTTCTCACAAAAACTACCACTAAGTGGTCTCTAATTTTTACTTTTAATTTTAATTATCTAGATGAAATATGGTGAATTTAATGGTTTCTTTTTTAACTTGGTGGATCAATTTTTTCCTTATTTTAAAAACCAAACACATGCTGCCAATTTCTTAGAGTAAATTGGTGAAGGGTTAATTTATTATGAGAACATCACCAATGAAGGGCAAAATTTTAAAGATAACGTTTCTTGAAGGGGAGCATAATGACCCAAAACGTCAAAAAAAAATTCTGTGACGGGTAAAGAGAAATCCAAATTCCAACCCCGGTCATCCATATTTCTTGGATATTTCAGATTACTTTACAACGCGTGCATACTTCCACACTATTTCAAATTGTGGATGACAGGTTTGAAATTTCATACAAAGTAAATGCTCCAACAGTGCGTATATTTTGGAATTCGAAGGGAGTTTCCTATAAAATCTAAAGTAGGCACCCAGAAGTTTCCTATAAAATAGAACTGTTACAGTATTTACTTTGTACGAAATTTCCAAATAGATCGAGCATTATTTTAGGAATTTGGTAAAAAAAAACATTTAAATTTTTTTATAGTAATAGTGTTTGAATCATGATTTTGATGGTGGAAATGGATTCAACATCATCAAAAATCTCTAAAATATCCAAAATATTAAAGTTTTATAATTATAAAATAGATTTACAAAAATCTTTGCCAGAATTTCTTACAATTTTACTAGAAATTTCTATAATTTTGAAAACCAAAAAACAGTCTAATTAGAGTACGACTTTACTTTGTACTTCACATCTGGAATTCGATAGTGTGAATATGTGTAACAATAGTGCCGAGAAATGCGCGTGACAATGACGGGAAATCTGGAAGCTACGGGATCCACGTCAAAGGCCGGATTTTGCAGAGGTAATTTAAAAAAAAATACAACTGGCATCCATATATGTGAGGCTGGGCTGCACGAACTATTTACAATATAGAAGTGACCATGGGTCGTAAAAAATATAGGATTGGGTACTTTCTGATTGCCTTATTCACTTTATATCTTGATTTTCATTAAATTGACTTACTGAATAGTATTATAAAATAGTTGGACTTTTTTCATTAAAAGAAATATAGTTATGTAATATTTTAATAAAAATGTAATTTTAAATGATTTTGTTGTAGCTATTATACAAAAATATTTTAAGACAAAATTTCATATTTAAAAAAAATAGTAAACTTTATATTTAAGGTAAAAGCAGTTTGAGACAATGACGACTTAAGATAATGGCAAATGACAACTTAAAACAATGGCAATTAAAACTAAACTCATTCAAGACAGTTAGCAATTAAGACGAAACTCATTGAAGACGCTTAGCAATTAAGAAAAAACCATTAGCATCGACGAAGTTTGCACTAAAATTTCATGAGTGAATAGTAGATAATTATATTTTTAATTTTTGAAAATAGATATTCAAACCACATGAAATTTAATCATGTCAATTTTATTTCTTTTATATTATATTTTTCATTTTGCATTAAACCACATTCTAAAAATATAACAAATAAATAGATAAAAAAATATTATTTTTTGGTTCGTCTGAGGGGATTTGAATTCTGAATTTCATATTTTTACATAATACTTCATAACAAGGTGATTGTCAATTGAGTTACATGGAGGGGACACCTATTCCAAGTTGAATGTTGGGCAAAAACATCCTAGTGAGTGTTCATTTCGGTTTATAAATCGTTATGGAAATTGGCAAACTCAATGGTAAAGGCTTTGGAAATGCATGATTAATTTATTGGCATTTTATTTATGAAAATAGAAGAAAAGGGAGCTAAAAGGTCACAGGGTGCATGTGAGGAGGAAAATGAAGGAAAATAATGGGAAAATGAAGAAATTAGAGGCCTCATTGATAAAAAGGCTTATGAGGATCACTTGGTAGCTTTTGTCAGTTCAATTTTGGAGCTCTCATTCTAATATCTCTCTCAATTCTTGGACACTTCAATTTTTCTTAGAGCACTCTTGGAGGAGTGTGGCTAACTTAGTATTTGGAGCAAGAAGGCAAAGGAAAAGTAGGAAATCGCAGGAGGACAACGAGATCAATAGCTATATCGGGTTTTGCTTGCACGTACTGAGTTTTATGTATGGTTCTCTTACTAGTTTTGGCATGCATGGCATATGCATGTGGTTATTGGGTTATGATCTTTCATTGGCCTGGGGGATTACCTAGATTGACAGTGGCCTTACCTAGCCTTGCTATTTCCTAGATAGGCATGGTGTTGTGGGTTGTTTTTTTCTTCTTTTTTTTGCCTTCTGGTTTGTTTTCTTGTGCCTTTGGTTGTGGGTTTAGTTATTAGTTCCTAGAAGCCTTGGTTGGACAAACACTCTAGAAGCCCTTGGTGGGTTGAGTTACTAGTCCTGGAAGACCTAGTTGGACAAACGTTCTAGAAGCCCGACGACAGTTGTGAGTTAAGTTACTATCCCTGGAAGCCTTAGTTGGAACATGTAGAAATTATATACAAGATGCATGTATATATCCAGATTCTCCTGATCTAACAATATTTTATCTTCTTGCTGAATACAAAATCCTTCCATTGTTAATCTTTTGCGGAAATTTAAAAAATCAATTGCAAACACATGAAGCAATGAAAACAATCGCACATAACACAGTTGTTTAACGGGAAAGCCTTTAGCTGAAAACCCCAACTATCATATATTATGTATCATGGAGATCATGTAACAATCTCATACAAAGCTTAGTACATCAAGCTCTCAGTAGAATCAATCGTCACACACTAATAAGAAGAAATCTGCAAATCCATGCATTGATTTCTTGCAACCTAATAGCCTTCCTCCACTGCGCAATCCCTGCTGAAGAAGACCCCTGAATGAGTTTGAATTTTCCTTGCTTGCACTGTGCAATCCTCATTGGCAACTCCAATGTGTGTGTGGTGCAATCAATGCATCACTATAGTCACAACAGATAGTCCATTCCGTTCTTCACCTATCTTCCACTGGGTCTCCCCGGAACCCATATGAATTAGTTAACTGTAGCTATATTGTTCGCTGATTAATGAGTTATTATTTGCAATTAATTAACTAATTAATTCACTCCCACTCTCACTAGTGTATCATTCCGTGCTAGACTAGATACAATCATCCACTGAGTTTAACTCCATTAACTGAGTTAAACTGAATAACAACTCCATGAACTACTCTTCCAACTCTGTCATAACTTTGCCACTTCAGTTCTAATCGAGTCCTCCATGCATGAACCACCAGCAAACCTTAGGAATTGTGTAATTCCTTCAACCCACTGATTTAACAAATATGTACACTGAAATTAAGTGCTTCAAGAGAATAAGTTGATGTTTATTGTCGGATTATTATTAAGAGCTAATAATAATTGACACTTCTATTTTTAGATCGACGATCTATAAATAGACTTCACCCAATATTCTAAAAATAGAATTTCATGTATTTTTCCAACTTGAACAACCATCCACAAATAGCATCCTGCAACTTCTGAAATATGATCACCATGTCTAAAAATAGACATAGTCTAAAAATAGACTTACACCTAAAAATAGCCTGCAGGCCCACTTAGTGAAGGTGACTGATTTTCACTGAGCTCATCATCTTGTTGAATCTCAACACTCCCTCTCAACAAGATAGGGATTATCCTTCACCCCGATCCTGCCTCTATGGTATTCGAATTTTCTCCTGGTGAACGCCTTCGTCAGAATATTTGCATCCTGATCTTTCGTAGGAATGTACTGAAGCAACATGATCTTTCGCTGCAAACAATCTCTGATATGATGATACCGGATATCAATATGTTTAGATCTATCAATAAACATAGGATTAATCGAGAGTTTAATGCAACTCTGATTATCACAATGTATCACTGTAGGATCTAAATGTGAACCGAGCAAACAGACCAAGATCTTCCTCATCTAGATAGCCTCACATGCAACTTGGCTTACTGCCATGTATTCTGCTTCCACCGAACTGAGTGCCACAGATCTTTGTTTCCTACTGTACCAAGAAACTGTCGTAGATCAGATACTGAAAACCCCTCCTGATGTGCTCTTTCTATTTGTTAGGCTGCTTGCCCAATCTACATTCGTGAAGCCATGCAACTTCACCTCATCCATCTGTTTGTACCATAAGCCATACTCAGATGTGCCCTTGAGATACCTCAGGACATGCTTTCCTGCCTTCCAAAAGAGCTTGGTAGGCTTAACCATCACTTGTGAAAGCTGGTTCACCGCATAGCATATGTCCGGTCTTGTATTAACTAAATACATGAGCGAACCCACCAACTGTCGATAAACAGTGGCATCCACTACCTCTGCCGATGTAGCATCCTATTTCCTCCAATTTCCTGGAAGAGGAGTATCAATAGGCTTGTAGCCTTGCATGTGAAACTTCTCAAGTATCTCCTGAGCATACTTTCCTTGAGACACATACAGTTCACCTTCTCGCTGCCATATTTCCAATCCAAGGAAATAATGAAGGAGGCCCAAATCCTTCATCTCAAACTCCTTTGCAACTTGCAATATCTGCCTTGCATGATTGTATCAACTGCTCATCACCCGTTAGTATTAAATCATCAACGTAAAGAACAATGATTAAAAGCTTACCCTCCACCACAATTTGGTACAGGTTTGCATCCGCCTCACTCTTGGTGAAGCCAAGTCTAGTGAAATAACTTTCGATCCATGTGTACCAAGCATGAGGTGCTTGTTTCAGTCCATACAACGCTCTTTTGAGTTTGTACACATGCGAATTGTTGCTAAATATCTCAAATCCTTTAGGCTTCTCAATGTACACCTCTTCCTCAATGATCCCATTAAGGAACACAGTCTTCACATCCATCTGATGAATGTGCCAACCCATCTACGTTGAGAGAGCATGGATGGTCCTTATGGAAGAATACCATGCGACAGGTGCAAAGGTTTCTTCATAATCAATCCCCTAGATCTGTGAGAAGCCTCGGGCAAAAAATCTTGCCTTATACTTCTCGATGCTCCCATCAACAACTTGCTTTACCTTGTAGATCCATCTTGATCCTACAACTGATTTACCCACTGGCCTTGGGACAATCTCCCAAGCATTGTTTCTGACAATGGAGTCATACTCTTCCACCATGGCATCTATCCATGTGGACTCTTGCACTGATTCTTCATAAAAAGATGGCTCTGTCACGATACACTTGCTCATAAGAGCCATGTATCCAGTAATTCAGTCAAGTGACTGTCTCTGTCTACACTATGATGTAGGGACTCCTACATTCTGTGCCACATCAATCTTCAGTCTCTTAGCTTCTGTGGTATGCTTTCTGGCTTGTTTGATGTTTGGTTCTGCATGAGTGCACTACTCCACTCCATGAATCTCCTCCTATGGCTGATCCACATCTAGAGGCTCATCTTTGGGAACAAGTAGTTCCTCCACTGCATGCAAGTCTAGCTCCCTCTCAAGCATAGCTTGTGCAGCCCCCACAATTGTTCTGTTCTTCCTCTTCTTGACCCCATTCTGCTGTGGGTTATGAGGCGCTATGAGTTCTCTTCGAAGTCCTTCTTTGCTACTGAAGTCTTTGAATTCTCTTGAGATGTATTCACCACCATTATTGCTCCATAGAGCCTTCACTTGCTTCCCCGAATCCTTCTCCACCAATGCTTTAAACTCACAGAACTTTGAGAATGTTTCGCTCTTCTTCTGCATGAAGAAGATCCAGCATCTACGAGAATAGTCATCAAAAATATAACATGAACATAATACTTAATGCCTACCTGATAATTCAGAATGAGAAGGTCCACACCATCTTCAGTGGTCTCTCAGGGAATCACAGAAACACAGTTCTCCTTCTCATGAGGTGGTGTTAAACTTGCCACAGTATCCCTTGAACTGATGCGCGCAGTACCCTTGGGAAGTCCAGTAGAAATCTGCTACAAAATCTTTAAAGCACCATGGTGAAGATGGCCCAATCTCTTGTGCCATAATTCGCCCTCATCCCGGCTCACCACTTCTTCTGCCTTGCCCATCATTGCAACGCAGCCATCTACCTCCAGCTTGTAGAGATTCTTAACTCGAATCCATATCCTCTTGGTTTGACTCGTTGTTGTGTGTTGCAGGAAAGATTTTTCATCGCTAAAAACAACGTCATAACCTTTTTCTTCCAACATTGCGACCGAGACAAAGTTCTTCTTCAGACCCGAAACATGCATAACATCTTTCAACAGAAATGGATTACCTGACTCCCTCTCAAAGGTAATGGTCCCAATGTCAGTCGCACTGTATCGACCATTGTCGCCCATCTCTATATGCATTTTAAGGTCCTTCTCCTCCAAGTCACTAAACAACTCCTTGTCTCCCGTCATATGGAAATACACACCAGTGTCAAGATACCACACCGATCCCATAGAGCTTGAAACCAAGCACGTGATCAAAGAGAAATCAAGTTCAACTTGCGAGGCTAAGGCCTCACCCGCTGCAACTCCAACAACCTTCTTGTTCTTCTTATTTTGTCGGCATTTAGTGGCAAAATGCCCATGTTCGTGACAATGAAAACACCTCACCTTGGACAAATCCTGCTTCTTGCCTTTAGCCTCGGATTTTGAAGGGAATTTCTTCCCCTTCCCTTTCCTTTCTTTGGCAGCCAAAGCACAATTCCATTCATCTTCATTCTTTGATGAAGAGCCATCGCCTGGTACTTTTCCTTATATCCTCTTGCATAAGATATGACCAAAGTCCCTCCCATCTTGGCAATTTCTCCCATCCATTGACAGAGTCTTCGTAGCTATGCCAACTCTTCGGAAGCCCAAGGGGAGCCAAGCTCACCAAGTCTTCATCATCAACAGTAATCCCCACACTTCCCAGTTCATCCCTACAGTGGAAAAACTTCGTGAGATATTTGGAATACTATCACCCTTCTCCATTTTTATTTTTCTGAGCTTATCTTTCAGCGCTAACTTCCTCTGGTCGCTGCTGCTTTGGAACAAATCTGTCAAAGCCTTCCACATTTCAAATGGAGTGGCTTTCCCGTGAAGGCTGGACACAATATGGCCCTTCACACCTTCCAACATAATTCTTCTTGTCTTTGCTATCTTCTTTTGCCATGCGTCAAGTAATGCAACATCGCTAGATCTCGGCTTAGGAACATTGCTATCGATGAACTCCTTCAGTCCATTATCTTCTTCCATCCTATCCTTCTAGGCTATGTAATTCCAGCTCCCATCAAGGGCATACTCCAATCGCAACCCATTGAAAGACATTTCAATGTATACTCGACTGTCGCACCAAGAATTTTCTATAGCAAATTTGAATTGTCCACCAGCACAAACTCAACAATTCTTCACAATTGCAATCTTCAAGAATTAACACTACTCTGATACCATGTAGAAATTATATACAAGATGGATGTATATATCTAGATTCTCTTGATCTAACAATATTTTATCTCCTTTCTAAATATAGAATCCTTCCACTATTAATCTTTTGTAGAAATTTAAAAATTCAATTGCAAACACATGAAGCAATAAAAACAATCGCACATAACACAGTTGTTTAATGGGAAATTCTGAAGCTGAAAACCCCAAATATCATATATCATGTATCATGGAGATCATGTAACAATCTCATACAAAGCTTAGTACATCAAGCTCTCAGTACAATCAATCTTCACACACTAATAAGAAGAAATCTGCAAATCCATGCACTGATTTCTTGCAACCTGATAGCCTGCCTCCACTACACAATCCTTGCTGAAGAATACCCCTGAATGAATTCGAATTTGCCTTGCTTGCACTGCGCAGTCCTCATTGGCAACTCCAATGTGTGTGTGGTGCAATCAATGCAACACTAGAGTCACAACGGATAGTCCATCTTGCCCTTTCACCTATCTCTCCACTGGGTCTCCACTGGAATTGACATGCACTATAGTTAACTGCTATATTTGTTCAGTTGATTAATGAGTTATTATTTGTGAATTAATTAACTAATTAATTCACTCCACTCTCACTAGTGTATCATTCAGTTAGACTAGATACAACTATTTCAACTGAGTTTAACTCCATTAACTGAGTTAAACTGAATAACAACTCCATGAACTACTCTTCCAACTTTGTCATAACTTTGCCACATCAGTTCTAACTAAGTCCTCCATGCATGAACCACCAGTAAACCCTAGGAATTACGTAATTCCTTCAACCCACTGATTTGAAAAATCTTTACACTGAAATTAAGTGCTCCAAGAGAATAAGTTGATGTTTATTGTCGGATTATTATTAAGAGTTAATAATAATCGAAACTTCTATTTCTAGATCGATGATCTATAAATAGACTTCGCCCAATATTCTAAAAATAGAATTTAATCTATTTTTCCAACTTGACCAACCATCCACAAATAGCATCCTGCAACTTCTGAAATATGATCACCATGTCTAAAAATAGACTTACACCTAAAAATAGCCCGTGGGCCCACTTAGTGAAGGTGACTGATTTTCACTAAGCTCATCATCTTGTTGAATCTCAACAGAATAAATGATATGGAGCCCTTGAGAGCTTGGGTAGAGACCAATATGGTGATGGTTATTGATGTCTAATAATGAGATGGAACCATCGATTGAGGGTTGAGGTGGTTTGGCCTCTGAAAGCCCTAATTTGATTTTGATTGATTTTTTCTATGAGATCCCACATTCATGCTTGGAATATGGCATGGGGGTAACTGGCTGAAAGAAATAGTTGGTTCAACCTAGCCTATGGTTGAGTGGTTCGTGGAAGTCCCATACATGTTCAGCCTATGCAATCATCAGTAAGAGCTATTTCTCCTTCGTATTTTATGGGTAGATATTCTTGTTTATATGTGGCTTATATGGATGTTATATCCTTGATATTTTTGTTGGTTATATGTTGGTTATGAGTGAGTTATATGACATTGATAATGTATGGCTCTCATCATGTTTTAGTTAATCATTGAAGATATAATGACTATATGGCCTAGTATATGGTAATGCAGTTATTGTGATGAGGCACTGATGCTTCTTACTGATTCTTAGATAATTGTGAAACCCCTATGCTCAGGTATGTTGTTTTAACCTATAGAAGGCATAGTTGTGACATGTTTGACGAAATGCCTATCATGGCTAGTAGGGATCCACTCAAGTCCTTGTTCAAGTATTTATATTTTTATCATTATTTTGATGTTAATTTTCATTTTTGGAAGTTTCATGGAGTTTTGGGCAGTGGTATGAGTCCTGACCCTCAAAAAGTGGCTCAAAATTCGGAGTCGTTGGCATAGAACTTTATGGAAAAGTCCCTAGTCGCAACCATGCCTTCCTGTGGGAGAAAATAGAGGTTCTAAGTGGCTTGCATGCCCATGTCAAGGGAGAGATTAAGGTTTTGATGCAGAAAAATGTTATTTTGTCTCAACGGCTGGTCACCTGGATGGGTTGGATGGCTCCTGGGGGTTCCGTTGCATGTGTAGAAGGACATGTTGGCTGTGTTCCATTGGTTCCACTTCCTCAACTGATACACAGGGAGTTGAATCATATCATAGTAAATCTACGTCACATGTTTTCCCCAGTTGGCCGGTCACTTGGGTAGATGTGGGAGGAGGGTGTTATAGAGTGGTATCAAAGCATGGTTCTGCCCTCCTTGGATGGTGTCTGGTTTCTATTCCCTTTGGATGAATTTATTGTCATATGTACATGTCGGTTGGATATAGGTCCTTGTTCTTGTGATCTATTTTCTTGTTGTGTATGCATGGCATTGGTCATGATTGTAGTGGTGTCACCATGTGAAATTTGATGGTATCATTGTTGAAGGCATTTGTTGTGAGTTTATGTCGGACATGCATCGGTTATGTGTGTTAGTGTTTATATGTTGTTGTGCATACTTTGATTGGATGATGGTCATTGTGAAAAAATTCATGGTATGTGGTCAACATAGTCAGACATTGATAACTAGATAATGGCTGAAAAGATGTTTATATGTTGATCTGGTTATATATATATATATATATGTATTGCGCTAATCGAGTCAGTCTTGCAGGTGAGATATCCTCTTTGAATTATACTAAGGACGCTGGTTTGTTTATTATTTTATTAATGTGGTGTTGGGAACTCTTCTAAATTAGCAAGCACAATGAGGATTTTGAAGGAGGAAATAATGATATGCAAAGTAGATAATGATAAAATCATGCAGGCACAGGAGAAACAAGCAGAAGTCAATGCAGTAATTCTTCATAGTTTTTTAGAATGCAGAGACAGGGACCACTTCAGATCAACTATGAATAGGAGGATATGGCTTATGGGGCCTATTGAAGTAGACCACATAGTGGGCATAGGTTAGATAGAGATGACACGATCAAGGATGTCAGGTTCTTGGATACTCCAGAAAGGAGGGGTGATGGACACATTTACCATTCTCGTTTTGGTTCTAATAGGTATCATGGTCATCCTCATTATAATCCTTACATGATGAGTGATAGGGTTTCATTTTGTGGATGATTTCAAGAAATAAAATCCACCTACATTCGTTGGGGAAATGAAGAAAACACATGATTCAGAAGCATGGTTGATTGGAATGAATAAATTCTTTAGATTTCATGATTACTTAGAGAACATGAAGGCCAAGATATCTACATTTATTATTAAAGGTAAAACATATATTTGGTGGGAAGATGTAAATAACATCAGAGATATTTATGAGGACGGGTTGACTTGGAGTGAATTCAAGACACTATTTAGGAAGAAGTATCTATTAGAGAGGTACTATGACGACAAGGAAAAAGAGTTTTATGAGCTAAATATGGACTCTATTACCGATAAGGAGTACGCTAGAAAATTTTTGGAGTTGTTGAGATATATGCCTTACCTCAAAGAGGTGAAGGCCAAGATTCAATGATTCATCAGTGGTTTTCCGATAAAATTCAAAGACAGGATTGAGTTTGATGAGCCTAGATCATTGGAGGAGGTCATCCAGAAGCTAAAGCATTGTTATTAGTGACCAAAGCATATATCTAAGACAAAACCAGATTGGAAAGGTAATGCATGGAATAAAGGGAAATGGGATAAGAAGCGAGCAAGGCCTTGGGACACAGGTAAAAAATAGAATGCAGTACCACACAAGAAGTTCAATGCATTTGACAAAGGGTAGGGATTTTAGCTTGAGGAGCAAAACAAGGGTGTAGGTTTGGAAGCCTATATAGTTTTGGACTTGTGGCGAAGATCATCACATGAAAGATTTTCTACATCATTAAAGTGGTAGACCATAGACTTACAATGCTCTTAAAGGAAGCACATACAGTGGGGGATGTTGGAAAAAGTGTTCCTCGGATCTATGTAGCATTGGAACTAGCAAGAAGATCACCAGATGTATATTATCGAGATGGAAAGTAAGCTTTGTGATCAAGTTGTTTCTATTTTGATTGACCCTGGATCTATTTATAGTTATGTTAATCCTGACTTGGTGGATAAGTGTGGTTTTAATAAATAAGCGCATGTAGACTCTTGGTTAGTGTAGTTGGATACAAGTACAAAGAAGCGATTTCATCATTAGGTAAGAGCTTATGCATTTGAGTGGAATGGTATGTCTACATCAATGCATTTGAATGTATTGTCATAGGGTTCGTATAACATGCTTTTGTGTATGGACTGGTTGTATCTCCATAGGACCAAAGTGGACTGTCATGAAAAAGCTATTGAGTGCTTAGATGACAATGGAGAACAAAGAGTCTTGTAGGGTAAGAAGAAGGAAACATCAGCTACAACGGTGACAACTATGCAGGTGAAACATAGTTGCAGGAACATGTGTGTGTTATTTGCAGTACATATTTCTAGTGACAAAGGTAAGAAAGTTGAGGATGCATATGTCTTGAGAAATTACCTGATTTTACAACAGTTTCAGGATGTATTTCGTGTATATATTTCATATTTTTCGCCTCATAGGGAAGTGAATTTTTCTATTGAGTTGGTACCAGGGGCAACAACAGAATCAAAAGAACCATACAGGATGAGCACTCCATAGTTGGTAGAGGTAAAGTTGCAGTTGAAGGAAATGTTGGACAAGGGATACATTAGGTCAAGTGTATCACCATGGGGTGCACCAATATTGTTTGTGAACAAGAATTATGGTACTCTCAGGTTGTGCATTATTTACATGCATTTGAATAAGGTGACCATTAAGAATAAGTATCTGTTGTCGAGGATTGATGATTTGTTTGATCAATTGAAGGGAACAAAAATGTTCTCGAAGATTGATCTACGATTAGGATATCATCTGAGATTAGACTATCGACTAGTAACATTTCTCCTAAGGGTTGCAGAATTAGAGTTCATAGATCAACTTATATTCTATGGTTTCCAACCCTTCTTGTTTGCTTCAAAGGGGTTTCTTGAGGTCTTCAAAAAGAATTCCTTTTGCTAACCAGATGGATTGTTTCTTTCACACATGTATGGAAACATACTTTGCAAATAATATTGTAATAGATTCATAATATGATATTATTGGTATTGACTGCACCTTATTTGGAGACATCATTTTTATTGGAGGGGTTGGTACCTTTCTATTAGATGTGGTTGGTGATGTGAAGACAACTCAACTTCTATTAAAGATTCATACTAACTCTAACAAGCCTATGGATGCTTGTTTACAAAGGGAGGCCCCTCTTAGCTCAACTCATTGGATTATTTGTTTGTTCATGCAAATTGTTGTTCTCAAATTTCCTTCTTCAAGGGGTTGAGACTATTTTCTTCATTTATATTACATGGCCCAATGAAAGAAGAAGAATGGAGCTTCTCTCACTACAAGGAAAAGACCCTCTAGTGGAGGTTATAACGAAGGTTTTTAGTGTTATAAAATTGGGCAAAATTGTCAAAAAAACATTTTTTTGAACATCTGTTTTCGGTAGTGGAGGTTCTGGCAGAGCTTCTAATAGAATTTCAACACAACTAAAAAAAACTGGGCGGCTGGAGCTTTTACAGATGTTTTTCTCATCGGTGCACTAATCAGGTGTCAATGCACCGATGTGTTTTACCGTGAACGCACCAGTACTGTAAACCTACCAACCACCGGGATGCGAAACAAATTTCAGATGCCCCGGGGCGTTTAGCAACGTCCTAGTGCACGTCAGCCAGACAATCACACCCAGGCGGTTGAAGGTGCATGCACAAGGGCAGTTGAAGGTGCATGCACCAGGCTGTTAAGGTGTAAAACCACTCCGGGTGCTGTATAAGTGATACAACGCACCAGGCCATCAAGTTATAAAAACGTACCGATGCGTTAAAGGAAAATTGCACTGGTGCATGCAACACCTATTGGACCGCCTGGGTGGTAATCGTCGATAAAGCGCACCGAGCGTTCTAATTGATATTGGTATTTGTGTGGTGCCCATAGGTTGTAGAAACACACTGGTCCACAGTATCATACAAACGTACCAGTGCGCAGTATCACACAAACGTGCCGAGTGTTTGATCTGAATGGAAAATGGCATCTACCCATGGTATTCATCTACCCATGTTATCCATCCACCCATGGAATTTACCCATGGTATTGTAAATGTCATCGACCCATGGTATTCATCCACCCATTGTCTTTATTCACCCATGGTATTGTAAGTGACATATATCCATGATATTCATCCACCCATGGTCTGTATCCACCCATGGTATTCATCCATACATGGAATTTAACCATGGTATTGTAAGTGGTAGCTACCCATGGTTTTGACCTATGGTATCCACCTATGGTATCTACTCATGGTATTGTAACTCAAAAGAGGCTATAAATAACAAGGCTCAGTTTGTAAAAGGACAGATTGTCCACCACAATGTAGCTTCTAAAGTTATTCTCTATTTTAATAAAAAAAGTTTATTTGTGGTTTTATTTTCTTTGTGTTCTCTTTTTTTTTTCTGGCATTGTAATTTTGCAGATCTAGTTAGATCCATTTCAAATTTTTAGATCTTGGGGGTCTCCCCCCATAATTTGGATCAATAGTATTAGATTCAGGGTACGCCTCCATGGGAATGATGGTTTGAAACATATTTCAGTTTCAATGTTTTGCAGCAATCTTCAGCAAACTCCATGAATTTTTTGGGCGATGAGTTTGCAGATCATATTTGAAAATTTTGGTGAAAAATTTACAAAAAGAAAGTCCGGATTTAGATTCCTTGCAGAAAAATACCCAAATTCAAAAAAAAATCTGAAAAATTGGAGTTCGGATGAAGGAGATATTTCTCATTCAAAATCACCAATGTTGCAGTAATTTTTCTAACGACAATTCATGGACGGTAGCTCTCCCATAATTTATTGTAGTTTTAAGTGAAAAATTTTAGATAAATGGTTACATATCTGATCTCCCCTTGAAAAATCACCCGATTTCAAAAAAAAATTCGGTTGAATCGGAGTTCGGACGAGGGAGTTATCGCTGATTTAAAATCAGCGATGTTTTCAAAAATTTTGTCACAGCAAGACAATTCCTGCCGAACCTAAGAGTCTAGAGTCTCCGGATAGCGATTTCAAACACATGAGAAGATGCATAATGATCATTCCATTTCCAAAAATAGGTTATAATAAATATTCCGAGTTATATTGTTCGAGTTATGGTCATTTTAAATCTGGAGGAACATTCAAAGTGGATTCCCTTTGGAGATGTGCCCTCCCACCCTGCTTCTCATCGAAGTCTATTGCTAGGCCGCACACTGTTAGTATCACAATTGGTCATAAGAATTACAGGGTATCTCTATTCTCAGATCTTTGTTTGTCATGGTTTTGTTTTATCCACAAACCCACACATCATCAAAGTCCATTTTCTGGGCTGCACACTGTCAATATCACAGTTGGTCACAAGCATTACAGGGTATCTCTATCCTCGGATCTTTGTTCATCACAGTTATTGGTTAACTACACAAAATTATTCTCTTCAGTGGCTCTTCATATTCAACAAAGGCTTCTCAGGAGGGAACTTCACGCAATGGGGACCATTGCTTCTCAAGGAGGGAGGAATGATCCAAATGGAAAATGGCATCCACCCATCGTATTCATCTACCCATGTTATCCATCCACCCGTGGAATTTACCCATGGTATTGTAAATGTCATCGACCCATGGTATTTATCCACCCATTATACTTATTCACCCATGGTATTGTAAGTGACATCTATCCATGATATTCATCCACCCATGGTATGTATCCACCCATGGTATTCATCCATACATGTAATTTACCCATGGTATTGTAAGTGGTAGCTACCCATGGTTTTGAGCTATGGTATCCACCTGTGGTATCTACTCATGGTATTGTAACTCAAAAAAGGCTATAAATAACAAGCCTCAGTTTGTAAAAGGACAGATTGTCCACCACAATGTATCTTCTAAAGTTATTCTCTATTTTAATAAAAAAAGTTTCTTTGTGGTTTTATTTTCTTTGTGTTCTCTTTTTTTTTTTTTCTGGCATTGTAATTTTGTAGATCTGGTCAGTTCCATTTCAACTTTTTAGATCTTGGGGGTCTCCCCCCAAAATCTGGATCAGTGGTATTAGATTCAGGTTACGCTTCCATGGGAATGAGGGTTTGAAACATATTTCAGTTTCAATGTTTTGCAGCAGTCTTCAGCAAATTCCATGAATTTTTTAGGTGGCGAGTTTTTAGATTAGATTTGAAACTTTTGGTGAAAAATTTACAAAAACAAAGACCAGATTTGGATTCCTTGCAGAAAAATACCCAAATTCAAAAAGAACTAGGCCAAATTGGAGTTTGGATGAAGGAGATATCACTCATTCAAAATCATCAATGTTGTAGTAATTTTTCTGACAACAATTCATGGACGGTGGCTCTCCTGTCATTTATTATAGTTTTAAGTACAACATTTTAGATAAATGGTTACATATCTGAGCTCCCCTTGAAAAATCAACCGATTAAAAAAAAAAAATCGGTTGAATCAGAGTCCAGACGAGGGAGTTATCGCTGATTTAAAATCAGTTATTTTTTTCAGAAATTTTGTCACTGTGGGACAGTTCCTGCGTGAATCTAAGAGTCTAGAGTCTCCAGATAGTGATTTCAAACACATGAGAAGATGGAGAATGATCATTCTATTTTCAAAAATAGGTTATAATAAATATTTTGAGCTATATTGATCGAGTTATGATCATTTTAAATCTGGAGCAGCATTCAGAGCGGGTTCCCTTTGGAGATGTGCCCTCCCACCTTGCTTTAGTAGGAACCTACTTCACATTCGTCAGTTTTAGCATAGCAGTATTTGGCTTGGGTTATTTGGAGATGTGACCTCCCACCCCAAGCTATGTAGGCACCTACTACTTCATCAACAATCATCATCACGGTTATGGGTCAGCCGTACAAAATCCTTCTCATCGAAGTCCATTTGCTAGGCCGCACACTGTTAGTATCACAGTTGGTCACAAGAATTACAGGGTATCTATATCCTCAGATCTTCTTTTGTCATGGTTTTGGTTCATCCACAAACCCACACTTCATTGAAGTCCATTTTCTAGGCCGCACACTGGCAATATCACAGTTGGTCACAAGCATTACAGGTTATCTCTATCCTTGATCTTTGTTCATCACGGTTATGGGTTAACTACACAAAAATATTCTATTCAGTGGCTCTTCATATTCAACAAAGGCTTCCCAGGAGAGAACTTCATGCAATGGGGACCATTTATTATTAAGGAGGGACGAATGATCCGAATGGAAAATGGCATCCACCCATGGTATTCATCTACCCATGTTATCCATCCACCCATGGAATTTATCCATGGTATTGTAAATGTCATCGAACCATGGTATTCATCCACCCATTGTATTTATTTGCCCATGGTATTGTAAGTGACATCTATCCATGATATTCATCCACTCATGGTATGTATCCACCCATGGTATTCATCCACACATGGAATTTATCCATGGTATTGTAAGTGGTAGCTACCCATGGTTTTGACCCATGGTATCCACCTATGGTATCTACTCATGGTATTGTAACTCAAAAAATTCTATAAATAACAAGTCTCAGTTTGTAAAAAGACAGATTGTCCACCACAATGTAGCTTCTAAAGTTATTCTTTGTTTTAATAAAATAAGTTTCTTTGTGGTTTTATTTTCTTTGTGTTCTCTCTTTTTTTTCTGGCATTGTAATTTTGCAGATCTAGTTAGATCCATTTCAACATTTTAGATCTTGGGGGCCTCCCCCCACGTTCCGGATCAACGTTCTAATTGATATTGGTATTTGTACGGTGCCCATAGGTCGTAGAAATGCATTGGTGCACATTAGCATACAAATGCACCAATGCACAGTAATTAACACACACCGGTGTTCATTTTGTATTTTTTAGAAACATCGACCTCTTACAATGCAATTATTGTGATTTTTTAAAATTCATTATTCATCAAAAGTCGACACTTATCTTATAACATTATTCATATCAATTAAATTTGTATTAGTGCATTTGAATGTGATGTTTGCATTAATTTATTATATCATATCATTAGATTTCGCATATCTTCATTATAATATTTAATCATCCATATATTTAATCAGTGGTGTAACATTTCACAGCGAAAATGGAGAACACAATAGAATAAATTAAAACGTATTTTATTATTATATATATATGAATAAGACACTCTTTGTCATACAAAATGGGGCAGTTATTGGTACCCCTTTGTCTTTAAATTGAGACACTTTGTCCATTAAATTAAACAAAATGTTTGATTTCATAGACAAATATTTCAAAACATACAACACCTTGCTTTGATATCCAAACATATTGATCATCATTCTTCGCTTGAACTGTTGTCACTGCTCTAGCTACTTCCATGACTTGGGGTTATTTTAAGGAATTTTTTGTTCACGGTGTTCATTATTTTCTTCTTCTTCAACTTCCATCTACAAACATAAAAATAAAATATAATGAGTGTATATACATTGGTGAGAATAATGAAAATTTCAATATTAAATAATATACATCAATGCAAATCGAAAAAAAATGACGTACCATAGCAAGAATTGACTCATAAACTATACACATTCTTTCAAAACCAAATTTCATGCCATCTTTCAACATTTCATTTGCTAGTGCAACTCCATTCTTTGTTTCCTGCAAATTTTATACCCCATAAAAAATCATATATTTAATATAAAATATTTTTTTGTTATATTAATTATAAATGGAGCTAAGTAAAACAAGATCGATATATGCTTACAAATTCCACAATTAATTTTTGATATGCCAACATATATTGACAACCCATATTTAACACAATGCCAATCAATTCGTTTAATGGTTTTTCTTTGTATGTTAGCACCTGTTTGAAGACATTCAATGATGATTGTTGTAAAACAACTTAAAATATAAAAAAACGAAATCTAGTTAAGTTGTTATAAAAAAGTAACAATTACTCACAAACTTAGATATCAACCCCTTTCTTCCTTGTCATCCTGTTTTATGTGCTGAATGGGTTCCATTTTCTTTTCTTTTCTACAAGAAAATTAAAAAGGAAAATTAATATGTAATGTTAAATTGTTTATTTATTGTACCTAATAAAAAAATTCAATAATTACATATTACATTTGAAGCACATTGTTGTTGATATGGCTCCTCGTGCAATGCAATTATGTACATTTCTTTGACCATCTCCTTGTACACCTTTTTGGACATTCCTACTGACATATTTCTGATATCAGCTCGTTCATCCTTTGAGATTTTCATAATCTTTCTTAAAATGTAACATTACAATAAGCTATTCAATTTTTATATTGATATATGAAAAGTAAATATAACAAAAGTGATATTTATAAATGATTGCTTTCTAGTAATATATGCATATAATTCTAGAAAAACATTTAAAGGAATATTACTTTTTCATTCCTTATTTTTTGTTGTTGTACGTTTTTACTATTAAAAGTTTGACATGTCTCATTGACCAATTCTCTGGAAACTCATCGTGTAGTTTAGATAAAATTTGGTTCTTGGAATCATTGGGTTGATGTTTTTATTGTAAGTGGAAAGAACGTCTATACATTCCTTCCACTAGATCCCTCAAAGTTTTGTAAAAATTATTCCCCCTTTTGTTAACCTCCAACACCACTCCAGATGAGCTAAGGAGCAATTCATTTTCATTTGCATGTTCTTTTTTTTCTTTCCTTAGAAGAACATTCCTTTTCTGAGTTGTTGGTCCCTGTAGAACATTAAACATATGTGAATTAATATATGTTTGAACATGTTATCTCATATTTTTAAGTATATTATTAATGATAATTAAAAAAAAGAAACTCATATTGGATCGATAAAATTTTTTCATTCATCTGATTCAGCCTTATGCAAATTTTCCATCAAGCTTTTACATTCTTCTGGTCTTAGCTCAAAAATAATCTTATCAAGCTTTGTCAATTTGTGGCTTTGCATGATACACAATAAACAATACATATTAGTTAAACTTACATATAGTTCAAAAATAATAATTTTTGTAAAGAATTTACAAAGAACTTGCCATTTTTGCTTTTATCGATGTGCTATCAGTGTTTTTATTGCTTGATATTTTGTTAGCCATTTATTTATCAATATGAAACTTGTACCATACCATTCATTAATATATTTTATAAATAAATCACAAAATTTTCAGGTAAAAAATAAATAAATCAAGAAAATAGTGTGCTTTTCAAAAAGTGTGCATTGACATCAGTGCGACGTGTTCTTATAAACACACTACCAAAATATTAGAAACATCGTACAATTATCTCTGTCAACAAGGAGACCCGGTGCATTATATGTTAACTAGTACACCAATTAACATAGAAAAATTAAGAAGAATTCTCTAGTGTCAGTTTTTGTAGCATAAGATGTCGTGGAGGAGGCGGTGCGACATCTTCTTATAAACGTGCCGAGAAAATAGGGGACCGCCGTACGATACTCTCTGACAACAAGAAGAATCAGTGTGTTATATGTTAATGGATGCACTAATTAACATAGACATAAAATAAAATAAAAAAATTATGAAATAAGACGTGTGTGGTGCGCTATAATGAAATAGCGCACCGATGCGTTATTTTACACAAGGTGCATGGATTAAAAAAATCTGTTTTTCAATTGTTTTACCAAATAGTACGTCCGCGGTGCGCTATAATAAAATAGCACACTCGTGCACTATTTTACATAGGGTGCATATATTAAAAAAATATGTTTTTAAATTTTTTTTATCAAACACTACATTCACGGTGCGTTGTAATAAAATAATGCACCGGTGTGCTATTTTACATAGGGCACACTGACTAAAAAAAATTATTTTTTAAAAATTCATGCAAGGGCCGACATGGATTGGGATTTGACTCTATAAGTCATACCATGGGTTAGATGTCACATATATATATATATATATATACACAAACCCTATAAATCTAAAATGAAAATCCCTAATTCTAAAGTCACATAAACAAGAATAAGCAGGGGCAGAAGCAAAAAAAATCAAGGGTTTAGCGTAAGGATCAATTTTTTTGTTTTGTTTTGTTTTGTTTTGTTTTGTTTTGTTTTTTTTTTCTGAAAATGAACAGTAAAATTTAAATTTTTACTTACAATGTATTAAATCAAACTGAAACTGTAAAAAAAAACAATTATTACAGTAAAATTTAATAACTAGATGGTTTGAAATTCTATACTGTAGGGTTTGAATCATCAAATATTTAAAATTATGATTCTCTAAATAGTTTTGTTCAAAAGTATTTCACTTCTCCACAGTGATCTCATGCTCTCTTGCTCCATGTACGTCTCTCATGCAAATATCTCCCTGAAACGTTTTGTAAAAATAATGAAATAATGAAATTTTTTTACTATTTAAAGAATTTTTTTATGAAATTAGATTTCCGAAAATAATTTTCTACCCATTTTTCAATTTATCGTTTTTTTTTCACTTAAAAAAAATAAAGTTGCACTTTTTTTATTTGTGACTATTCGGTACATTTTTTATCTAACCACACTGGTGTAACAATTAATACCACAACACTGGTGCGCAGTAACTAAAACACACCAATGTGGTTAACTGTACATTATCACCGATAACAATAAGTCCATTTTTAAGGCACCGAAATTACTTTTAGATATGTACACCAAAATTTGTTGTTGATTTTTCTCAAATGCAGGGAGAAAATATCATAATTATATCGAATGGACAATTCTTCAAAATCTAGCTCGTTCAATAATATTTCTCAAATTCCATCGCGGAGTTCCCCCTATCCATCTCGAGACGTAATATTTACTTCAAATTCTATTTATATTTTCATTATCTACTTGAATTTATTTATTTTATCCATGTCAATCATCTGAATAAAATTAATGTATACAAATTTGCAGGTTCATGCAGATTCAAAATTGAGTTCATATGCACAAAATATTCAAACATCTCCAAAACATCGGAAGCTCTTATGAGGAGCAGAATACCGCAAGGCACGTTTGGTAGATGAAAATGGACATCCACTTCACCCTGCCAATTATAAAATTGTGTCTTCTAGCCACAATCCTCAGAAAATGATGGTAATAATAATAATTTGATATATTAATGTAATGATTTCAACGTCAAACCAATTAATCATGCATTATCAATGTTCTTACTAATTGATATGATAGATTTTGTACTAATCATGTTAAAATATATTTTTTGAAATTTTTAAGATTCTAGAGATGATGAGCGACCTACCTACGATCTTCTATTGCACCCCACGACAATCTCAAATAGAGAGAAGTTTGAATTAATAGAAAAAATCGGAGAGGAACAATACCAAGAATGGTTGAATCAGCCACCTATTCAATTCCCAATACGTCTAGATTCACCAATTAGGAATGACTACAACAATAGTAGTTCTTCACAAGCTGGAAATGGAGGCAACCAAATAGAGGTTGGTATGGATGATTACTTAAGGGATATGACTGCCATGGAGACAATGTTGTTATATGCATTCCAGAACGATGATCAGCTAGGGGATGATGCTCATATCGCTGATACCTTTTTCGAAAGCTTTAAATTTGCTTCTACCACCCCTCTCTTTGGACCTGGGGGTCAATCAAATTATACCCAGTTGAGGACAATGATGTTACTATACAACTTGAAAGCAAAGTTTGGCTTGTTGAATACATGTTTCTCGGAAATTTTGAGGTAATTGACCATCAAGTCCTCTTTTATATTTTGAGAAATATAATCACAAAATGAACATTAAAAATGGTCAATTTTATGAATGTTAATAATTATATTGACATTAATGTACATTTAATATTTTCCATGATCACCAACTATAGGTTATTCAAAGATAAGGTTCTTCTGAGTGATAATGTATTTCTTGGTAGCTATGAAGAGGCAAAGAAATTGTTGAAAATGTTGGGTGTGGAGTACATATCATATCATGCATGTCCAAATGATTGTATTCTATATAGAGGAGAATATGCATACTCATCCCTCTTGGGCATTATATGGCCCCACATCTCCATCTGTACATGCAACATCGACCTACAAGGCTACCGAACAAAATTAGGCTTCGTCTCTAGAAACCTCTCAAAAAATAAACAAAACAACTCTGAAGCAAAAGAGAAGGTCAACCTCCCATGTGCCTAAGAACAACATCTATCTAATTCTGTACAAAATTGCTACAAAAAAATTGCATACCACCTCACAAGTCGTGGCACCTATAAAAAATAATCAACATAAAATAAAAGTGGGTAACTAATGCGTTGCGCGTCACTGGTATGGTGTGCAATGGTCATTAGCAGTAGTGAGAGGCACCTCACCTCCTCTGCACCAAACGAATCAATATGTAACTGACCATTAGACACCTGAAAATTTGTAGGAGAAAGTATATCATCACTAATGTATCTCTGGGAGTACACCAACTGACTCCTTGCTGCATAGCTGACGGGGACCTCTGGGAACTGGGGAAAATCTTGCCCTCTCCTAGATAGGCCAGTAATAAATTATATGTCCTCCTCAATAGGCATGTACCACTAGTTAGGACCAACCTAGAAAGCCTATCGGTGGGCATCCCACCTAAAGATGAGTTGTCCTAATAACCCATTATGGCCCTTCAGGGATGTAGCCTCCTCATAGAATGTGAGGAGGCCTACCTCCCTTAGGAGCAACTAGGTAGCTATCGTAATAGGGTGAGGGTACATAAGTCTCTCCCTGTCTCATGCCTACCACAGGTGAACCACATTATAATGGTCCTCCATATGTTCTTTTTGTTCCCTTTATTCTCTCATTTGACGTCGCTGAATGATTCACATATTAAATACATTTTTTTTTATTAAATGAGACATGTATTTACAAATATATATATATAATATTTTTTGAAAAAATAAACCAATCGGTGCACCTAAAAAAACAATCGTGCACCAGTACTGGTGCATCCATTTTTATCGCATACCATCCTCGGTGCACATGGAAATTTTCATCGCATCGCAAAACATGAAATGTACTTTCTTCTATAGTGTGTTGAGGAAACTATCCACCTTGAGGTAGATAGTTAGGTTAACACATCACCCAACAATAATTTATGGTCAACGGTGTGGTCGTTTAAATGAATGCATTGTTGACTATGTACCAATGTCGAGAGGGTGACGTGTTGACCAAACTATCTGCCCCAGGGTAGATAGTTTGGTCAACACACTGCCATCTTGGCATCAGTACATGGTCAACGGTGTTGTCCTATGAATGACCACATCGTTGACTATGTATTGATGTCAGGAGGGCAGTGCGTTGACGGAACTCTCTACCCTAGGGTACCACCGCACCGTTGACTATGTAGTGATGTCAGGAGGGTGGTGCATTGACCAAACTATCTGCCCCGGGGAGGATAGTTTGGTCCCACCGCCCTCTCAAAACGGGTATATAGTCAATGGTTTGGTCATTTAAATGATTGCACCGCCATATCAGGTTTTAAAAAAAAACACGGTGCGTGTTTTTGGTATTGCACCGGAACCCGGTGCGGTTTCCGTTAGCACCGTTCACGGTGCAGCTCGTAAATTTACAGGCAGCACCATGAAACGGTATGAGCCGAATGGCTTGAGTGCACTGCAAAGTTTTTTTTTTTTTTAAATGGTAAAATTTAAGCTTCTTTACAAATCTAATATGCTAAAATGTTTATTTATTGAGAAACAAGTAAAATACCTGTACATTTGGGCATCAAGGAGACATATTTGCTAAAGAATTTGAAAAACCAAAATTTCCCACTGTTTTCGAAAATATGAACTCCATGAGGTGATAAATGGACATCATCAGTGCGTGCAATGGGAGCATCGATGGCAAGGCGCCCCACACAAGGGAAATTCGCACCAGTGCTTGAGAGATCTAGAGCACTAAAGAAGTGAAAATGAAGATTTTTCGGTCAGTAATTTTTATTTATTTAACCTTGTTTCGATGCACGGGTTTTTGAGACGCACTGGGCTAGTTTCTATTTGAGTGCGGGTTTTTAAGATGCACCAGGCATGTTTCTGTGTAGTGCACTGGTGCACTACACATCAGGCGGGTTTGTATAGAGAGCACAGTGTCTCGATGTGCTAATTTTTAGTACGCACTGGTGCGTTGTTAGTTAAACACATTGATGCGGTTTATGATGAGAAATGCACCAGATAAAAAATATCCACAAAAACCTCCACCTGCCGACCTCCTCTAGAGACCTCCGCTACAAACATATATTTGTCCTATTTTTAGAAGGGGTTCCTCAAAAACATCTGCTAGAGGGTATTTTCCTTGTAGTGTCTCCACATATTTTCTATTTTTCTAAGTTACAAATAAAAAGAGTCTAATTATATAGCTAATATACGGATAGCCTCTCGACACAAATTTAATAAGCTATGCATAACTCTCACCTATAATTGTAGCTCAATGAAATGCCATCTAATAGCTCTAGCAGAAAAGAGTCCAATTTTATGCCCAAGACACCAGTATAAATGGAGTAGTTGTGAAGGCAATGATCTCCATTGGGGATTTCCATTTTTGCTGCAACATACAAGAAGAATCTTGGTGTTGGAGGAAGAGATAAAATATATTTTCCAAAAATACAATATCATCACTCTCCTAGTGCCATTAATTTTTTTTAACTCATTAGAATGCAGGTAATTCATAAGTATTCATCAGTATCTATGAAATTTTATCTCTTTCCAATTACAAAATAGGTTCATCCTAGCACTAGAGAATGAGAAGGTGCCTTAGGACCTCATGGAATAATTAATAGGGGACTAGAGGGAAGGAAGAAAGAAAAATTTATAGGGGAACCCCCAATTATTTTCCTAAGGGGATTAGGGGTCTTGTTATCACAACCCATAAGTCCTTATCCCATAACCACTAAATTCCCTACCCCATTAATCCCCAATCCATAATCCCTCAACCCCTACACTCATAAATCATAACCCATTAACCCCTTGATCCCTTAAACCATAAGAAAATAACCCCTTAACCGCTAACCCCTAACTTAGAATCCCTGAATCACCCTTAATGGTCATGAAAATGTAACTTTTAGATGCATTTTTGGACAGCCACCCCCACCCCCACCAACCAAAAAAAAAATTCATAGAATTAAACTTTTAGAAGCTATTGTTAAATGGTCACCTCCAAATGTTCAATTCTCATGAATTTTGGGGGAGGGTGATCTTTTGGTGTATTGAACGGGGAAAGGGGACATAAGGGTAGTATCGATGGGTAGAATTGAGAGGTTCGGGCATGGTTTATTGAGATCTATAATACTAACATTAGAGAATGAGAATGAGCGTTAGGGCCTTATGGCATAGGGGCTATGGGACCTATAGGGAAGGCAATGAGAGAAATTGATAGGGGAACCCCCAATAGTTGTGAAAAGGGTATTAGGGGCAACATTATCACAACCCATAAGCACTTAACCATTAATCACTAAAGTTCCTAATCCTTTAACTCCAAAGCCACAATCCCTTAACACCTACCCTCATAACACATAACAAATTAACCACATGATCCCTTAAACCCCAAGCCACTAATCGCTTAACCCTTAACCCCTAACTTAGAATCCTTAAAACCCATAAAACCTAACCCCATATCCTCTTAAACATTTACCCTTAACCCTTAACCCCTAACCCTAAACTCATTAACCCTTAACCCCTTAACCCGCTGACAACTATATACCATAACCCTTATGCACCTAACCTCTATATCCCCTTACTTGTAATTCATTGATGGTTAACCCTTAACCCTAAAGCCCTTAACCACTAAGCCATTAACCTTTAACCCTTAAACCCCCTAGACCTCAACCCCTAAACCCCTTAAGACCTAACACTTTACCCTTTACCCTTAACCCATTACTCTTAATCCCTTAAACCCCTTAACTCCTAGAACCCCTTATCCTTTCTCCCAAACCATAGGTGCTCCAACACTAATCTTCTTGGGCGTATTATTATTTTTCCTACTAACTACTCCAAATACAACCTCTAAGCACTAGTAGGGTCCAAGCAAAAGAGCTACAAGATCCCCAAATCCAATATACACTTTTTGGACAATCAAATTTCTCCCAAATATCCTCCACTTATTTGCCTTGGTGTATTAGAGTTTGAAAAATACATAAGATGCCACAATTAATCCTAATCCTATGACTCAACTTCCCTAATGACTATGAGGCCTTAAAAATAAAACAACATCTTAAATTCTACCTAAAATTGCTAAAATTTCCTATCCTAAATATGTAATTGGAAACTCTACAGAATCATAGGGCAACAAGGAAACCAACTTCCGCTTCTAGAAATCTCTAAGACCTTCTTGAGGAAAAATACAAATTTTGAAATAAATTGTTGAAATTATGCTCTTGCATAAATAACTACCAATGTATCCTTGTAGGTAACCCCCTTTAAAAATAGTAATACCAATGTTCTTTACCTAGAAGGAACTCCTTACATAATTCTTTCTTAGATCCTACCAAGCATGAAATGTTTTAGTAAATTGGATGTTCACCCTACAAGATTCTATCCTCATGGCCTAAGATAAGGCGTCCCTCTTTGTCACCCACGACTATTTCATTAATGGTATGCTATTAAAGAGAAACAAGCTTTGAATGGATCATTCTTTGTGTTGAGTTTCACGGATAGCATAGGAGAGTTTGTTGATCCAGTTTTGCAATTTTTCATCATACTCATGAGAAATTTCTCCAACCATTTTCTTAATCTCCTTCTGCTTAGTGATTTTTTGTTGTTCAATGTTTAGCCTCTAGAACTTAGATATAAATATAACCTTTAATTCGTCCAAGGCCTTAGCAACACCCTAGGGATAAATCTATATGAACTTCATGCACCATTAGAGAAGCTTCCCCCACAATGTGGTTAGTAACTTTATCAACTTAGAAACTAGCACTACAATCCTTTTTGCCCTCCAAATGAATCCACATAAGAACCAATGTGGTTTTTCATCACCATCACCCTTCATAATGTTCTTGGAACTACTATAACCATATTGTCGGTTGGGTTGTTCACCAAGATAAAACATTATGGACATGTTTGAATAATTAGGCCTACTCCCCCACTTGAACTAAAATTCAAACATAACATATGCCACTTCCACTTGTATTCCCACCTTCATTTTGTTTTCACTACTACTATATCCCAAACTACTAAGAAAAGGCGCCTTCAAGTCAAATGCAGAATAAAAATTTGGGATTACCTTTAGCCTTTTAAAATTCATAGGGTGGTTGGGTTGGATTGGATGCAATTTTCTTAGGCTATATCATGTCTACTACTTGACCTTCTTCTAGCTCAAACAATTAGAACACATTATTAAGTGTTTCTTCCTCTTATTTCTTTGTGATGATATCTCTCTCCATAGGCTAATCGATACCTTAAAAACTGAGGCTCCCTTTTATACAACCATGATCCATCTAACTGAACGTGCTCACCTGCTTATGCCATCACTTCTTTTTTCTCTACCAAATTTCTAAACATATTATCCGCACATATTCTTCTCTCCAAACTCTTTCAAATTATTAAATTCTCCTATATGAACAAATGTTTGGTATTCTCTTGACACCTTTGAAACCTTTTTAACTATTTTATTTATGTCTCTATGTTTCCATCCTCACTAATACTCATTTTCATTACCATAGTATTGTGATGAATCCCCTTTGTTCTATTCATCCACCACTTCTCAATTATTGTGTTTTGATTAAAATCCTATTTTTCCCTCTTTAATGCATGTTCTTCCTCCATGGAACCTTATTCCCTTAGTTATTCAATATCATTCAATCCATTCTAGGTCACCTCCAAGCATTGGTGCTTACACTTCCATGGTTGGAGAACTAAAAAACACATAAGCTGCGTATATGAAATAACAATTCTCAAATAGTAAAGAACTTATAACTTTTCCTTATTATAATATATTTATGCATGAGTTTTATCATGCCAATTAATAATTTTGCTAAATATCAATAATTCTAACAAAATTTCTTCAAAACAATAACAAATACAAGAAATAACATACCAAACCAATATAGATTTGCCACTTGACCTTCCATATAGGCCAACAATGACAATCATATTCTTTTAATGGGAAAAAACTACAAGAAATTGCTATCCCTCATGCAAGTGAATATGAGGAAAAGGTCAAAGATAAAATACTTGGCAGGACTCTTGCATAATGTATATCCAATTCTCATATTTTATTATTATTAAATTTGATGCAGATATGTGATTATTATGACATTTGATGTTTGAGAATACCTTGAACAAACACCACAACTATACAATCATATTAAATTTAAAAAACAAAGCTCGAATTAGATGAAAGATGTCTATATATTAAGGGTTTGTTTTGGTTGGGTTGTTTTCATTTTCATTTTCTTTTTCTTTTTCTTTTGTGTGACAATACAAATTTTTCACTGCCCTGCCCCTGCTTAACCCATAGATAAAGATATAAATTAATTGTATTCTGTAGAGACCGCCAGTGAATAATCCTCATTGCTTTATGTATCGTTTAACCACAAATTCAATTGTTTGTCTTGTGGCTTAGAGTAGGGTTTCTAGGATTGAATTTGGTTGTGTTTGTCCGTGGCACATAGCAGGGTTCCCAAGTTTACAACTGCGATATGTTGGTGTTGTGGATATTTTATCTTGGTGTAATATTTTGGACCTCGTGGGTAGTGTAATGATCCTTTTTTAGGAATATTGCTAAGCTGCTCAATAGGAACATTGTATAAGGAAAACTATGCAAATACAATGAATCAACTTAGATCTGATAAACAGATCTACCACAAACTGGTATCAGTGAGATATTTCCTCTTAAGACATTAAAAATCAACAATATGATCTAAACCAGAGATTTAATGAAGGGGAATTTATTGGATATTTCACCTTTACAAGAAAGGATGAGATCCAAAGGATAGATGGCCCTTTTCAGACTCTGTGTATAGACTCTTGTCAAGAGGTAATATCCCAAAAGGGTTTACTCAGCAAATCATGCCTGAAAAACACATTCTTCAGGTATGATGACTTTAGATACTATAGAATATGTATGAGAATTCTCAGTAACCAATAGAAAGAAAAACATCACTCTTTACTCAGCTTTAATCATCAGAAAGATGGGGAAAAGTAGAATTTTATGCACTAAAATAGGTGTATAAGAAAATATGCGTAAAATGAAGAGTCAAGGTTCTGGAATATTTTAGATTAGGTCAATAGGGATTCACATGGCGAATTTCAGAAAAAAAATGCGTTTTTCTAAGTTAAATAGTTCCTCCTTCCCGACTAGTCAAGAAAAACCCTGATTTCCCATGACCTAAATTATGCAGAAAAGTGTTGAAGCATGGGTAGCGTAATTTATGAAAGGCTTGGCTGAGTTTATGTAGAAATTTTAGTATGCATGTTTAGAATAATATTCATGTGGTTTATGCAAGGAAAAACAAACATTTCTATGAAGGAAAATCCCCAAAATGAGTTGCTGCAATGCATAGAAAAAAGGCCGCAGACTATGACAATGTTATTTTCCTGAAGATTTAGTTGTTGTAAGTTAAAACTCAGATATATGACAGATCTATGGCTGAAACATTAGATCCATACCAGATCTGGAAACTACTTAGCCTTCTCCACAAGATCCCCTTGGGGTTTCATCAAAACAATACATATACAAGTATAGATTTGACTTTGAAAGCTAAAGGACTGCATAATACTTAGAATTTCTGAAGATGAATTTTATTAGAACATGAATCAGATCTGAAATAGCAGCTACTTTATAGATTTACAAGTGAGAGGCAAGCCTCAATCACTAGATAGTAGATTTGCACAAAAACGGAATTTACATTAAACCCCAATGCAGAAAATGCAGTTCATGAGAGGGATTGTGTAGTAGCTCTATAGAAATGAAGCAAATGCTATAAAATACAGATCTGAATACAAAATAAGAGAGATATCCTCTTCCAGGTGGTCACAAGACACCCTCCTTGAGAGAGAACTCCTCCAAAACACTAGATCTCTGCAGATCTAGGATACCACTTGTTGCAACCTGCAAAGCAGCGAAACCCTCAATGGGCTAGCACCGTCCATACAAGAATAGCTTGGTTTTCAACCTGATAGTGGCTCATTTCAGTATAATCTCCTCCAAGAGCTACTCAAGGAAGGAGGGAGGATTCCTAAATAGGAAATCCTCTCCCCTTAGGCTAAACAGCCAAGAGAGCTAGAGTTGCTCAAGCAACCTCTATTTCGAAAATACTTCAACAACCTTTACATGAGCCCTCTCCTCCTCATTAGGGTAATTTTGAGGTCTAAAATGGGCCTCATAAGAAAAATGTACAACAAAAATAAACTTTATAACAACCAATAGGATTCAAGATGATGATGTCATCCATAATGGATGATTCACCATTTTGGAGTAAAAAAGTAAAAATATTAAAAAATAATAAAATAATAAAACTACTTTTTCAACTCGTATTTTAAACTTATCTCCCAAAATTTTTACTCAAATTTCGAGTGGGAGTACTCGTTGGATGCAGAATTTAATTCCTCATCCAAGGAGTACCCATGTTGCATACTTTTGATGAACTCTTCTACACGAAAAATGAGAAATACATAAAAAACATGATTGTAATCACGTTTTTTTATGTATTTCTCATTTTTCGTGTAGTAGGACCCATCGAAAGTATGCAACATGGGTACTCCTTGGATGGGGAATTAAGTTCCGCATCCAACGAGTACTCCCGCTCGAAATTTGAGTAAAAACTTTGGGAGATAAGTTGAAAATATGAATTGAAAAAGTAGTTTTTTCATTTTTCCCTCTAAAATTTGATGATGTCATCAAATCTTATTAGATTTTTTCCACTATTATTTTATAATTTCCTTAGGAGGCCCATTTTAGACCTCAAAATTCGCCTAATGTTTTATAACTTGAAGGTGTGCACAAACCCTAAACCACCTCAAATGAATTACCCCTTTTCACACTGATGTCCTCCTTCTAGAACTGCACAGTTTGTCTAGGAGGTTCAATGAATCTGGACAGAACTGAGATTTGGTCCTGTTGACCCAATCAAATGTCTCAATCCTGTTTCACACACAAGTAGATTTTATTACAAAGGTCCAGATTTATCCCTTTTCACGTTGGGCATGTATTTATTCTTTGATTTAAGGAGTTTTTCATGTCTTCCTTTACATTTTATTCCTCAATCAGGAAATGCAAAAATAAACAAGGAAAAATTAATGTTCCAATTAACTGAGGCTAATTTAGGAAAATTACAGTCTCCCCCTCCCAAATGTTTCTTGTCCTCAAGAAACTGCAAGGGTGCTGCAAAATCTCCCCCCCTTCTTCTTGTGGCCTCATCAATGGATCTCGCCATGGCTGAAAATGGTAAGCAATGAATATTCCCTCCAATGAACTTCTCCAAGTGCAAGATAGAAATTGTACATCATGAGAAATGGGAGGTACAAGTGGTGATATTCTTGTTGCTTCATGGCCTCATTAGGTAGGAGTGATGAAGAGCATGGGGAAATCTTTTCCCAATGAGTGTCTCCCACACCCATGCTATCATCCAAATAAAAGGAGCCATTCTTGATATCTCATGGAAACAATTATTAATCCCCATGATGTGCATTGAGTAGGGGCTACAAGGCTAGAAATGAGGGATGAATATACCCAACTCACGCTGTCCCTCTTCCCACTGTTGATGGATGTGGAGCTGTGGATCTTGGGTTGCAAAAATGTGGTCACCATGAAGCCAAAAGGAATTTGAAACTTCATGATCTCTTTCATTGATTTCAGTGAGCCTCCTTGCCCACCCTCTTAGGCATATGGTGAGCAATTTACCTTCACCACATGTTCTCCAAAAGACATGTGGACTAAGTACCATATGATGTGCTAGATGGTGACAATAGTCCCTCCCTTGAGACCAGTGCTGTCCATCATCTTGCTGCCTCAAGTCATGATACTAGAAGTGGCCATCCCACCACTTGCTTGCTGAAATAAGCTTCTTCAAAGCTTGGAAATGATAGAGGAAAATAAGTGTTGGCTGAATGGAGATCAAGAAAAACATGTCTTGCTCTAATTCCTCCCATGTGAGAGGCTCCCTTTCATGATACAAACTAAATACATGACCCTTTGTAGAAGATGATACAATGTACCATGCAACAACCACAAAAATTTCCCTCCTCTTCTTGAAATTCAATTGAATATGGGAGAGTGCATTCCTAATGGATACATTCATCCAATGTATCATTCCTCCTCTCCCACATATGCTCCTCATAAAAATAGAAATATCAGCAACATAGGGAGCAAGAATAGAACTCATGTTGGCTGTCATATGCAACAAATGTGAAGGGCAATGATCCCTCATATGCAACCAACGTAGTTTGGACCTCGACTGCAATAGAGACTGCTAAAAAATGTGGTCTTCTAACCACTTGCATGCTGCCCCAATCTCTCCATAAGCTTGGAGGAAGTGTATGATGGATGAGGCAATGTAAGTATGTCTTCCAAAACAGAATTCCTCCCCAAGTCCTTCTAGGGAGTAGTTATCAACATTGGTCATGGCCTCAAGTAGACCATGCAACCTCAAAATAAGAATGCTCCTCCTTGGAGGAACATCCTGCACATATGTGGTTAAGGGATGCATGTATACATGAGATAGATCAAAATAATCAACACCCTTACCACAAGTTTTTCTCATGCACTAGGAGTAGCTCATATATGAGCCTCCTTCCATTCTGAAAGAGAAGAGTGAAGATTGTAATAACTCTTCCCAGGAGTCATGTGTATGCATAGCTCCCATGCCAAATGTAGATGTGGGAAGGCTGCTATCCTTTCCCTGCTTTTCCTGCCACAATGCAAAAACTGAAATGCGAGTGGGTGTGGATGATGTTGAGAGACTGCTTCTCTCCTCCTTGAGCCTACCCAAGACTCTCAGCGCTGCATCAAGACCTCCCAAGGTCTCCACTTCTCTGAAATCAATGGGCAATGCCTCATCATGTGAAGCATTCACCTTCTTTTGCTGATCAAGTGGCCTCCTTGGTGTAATGTCTCCAGGAAATGAGACATCATCTAGTGGTGATTGAATACATGAATGGAGAAGACCCTCCATGCTTCCACTGTGCAATCCAATCACCTCTTTAGGTGCATCAACCTTTTGCAATAGATAGGAATGAGATTGGCCCTCTTCCCCATCTTCTCTTGGTATCTTCATGCTTTTGCACATTCTCCATCTCAAGGGCTTGTGAAATGCAACCCCTTTGATATCTCCAAGGGAAGATCTTATTCCTCCCTTACTATTCTTGCACAGCGTAGTGCAACTCTGTTGTTCGAGATCAACAACACATGGGAATGTAGATCTCTCCACGCAATGGGCTGAAATGAGAATAGATGAATTCTTGACCATACCTTGGTGAAATGTAGAAGCAAGAACTTCTTCTGCAACTGTGTAGTCTTCCTCCATTGAACATGAAGGCTGCTCCTCCAAGGTTGTGCCAGTGCTGGTACAAGTCTCTACCCCTTCAATCTCCTTGAGATTTTCTTGAATATCATTCAAGGTTTGGAAAAAGAGTAGGGGGATCTTCTTTTCTGTCATTCCTTATTCTTCTCCTCTCTCTCTCAACAAGAAAGTAGGTATGGGACAACATTGTAAATCAGATTGTGTGGCTGAATGCTCACACACATCATAAGAAGTATTGGGTACTCCTTCATCTTCCTGAAATTCTCTAGGAATTTCACTGTAGCTTCTTTTGCTTTGAAACCCTCTTGGAGTTTCACTGCACCCTTCTTTTTCCATTGGTTGAACCTCCTTGGAGAAGCCCTTTTCTGATCTAAAAATGGATGAAATTAGTCTCATCTTCTCCATCATTTTTCTCTTTCTTTCTTGGGCTTTGAAAGCCATAGGCTGAGCCAAGAAAGGAGGTCTGATACCATTGTAATGTTCCTTTTTCAGAAATATTTCCAAGCTGCTCAATAGGAACGCCATATAAGGAAAAATATGCAAATACAATTCAGACCAAAGCTTGGTTCCTATTTCATATGATGTGTGGGACTTAAATATGGATTTTTATCAGAAACAAATCAACTTAGATCTGCTAAACATATCTCCCACAAACTGCTATCAGTGAGATATTTCCTCTTAAGACATTAACAATCAACAATCTGATCTAAACCAGAGATTGAATGAAGGAGAATTTATTGGATATGTCACCTTTACAAGAAATGATGAGATCCAGAGGCTAGCTAGCCCTTTTCAGACTCTGTCTATAGACTCTTGTTGAGAGGTAATATCCCAAAAGGGTTTACTCAGCAAATCATGCCTGAAAAACGCATTATTCAGGTATGATGACTTAAGATACCATATAATATGTTTGAGAATGCTCAAAAACCAATTTAAAGAATATAAGCACTCTTTACTCAGCTTTAATCATCAGAAAGATGGGGAAAAGTAGCATTTTATGCACTAAAATAGGTTTATAAGAAAATATTCATAAAATGAAGGGTCAAGGTTTTGGAGTATGTTAGATTAGGTCAAGAGGGATTCACATGCATAATTTCAGCCAGAAAAAGTGCATTTTGCTAAGTTAAACAGTTCCTCCTTCCTGACTATTCAAGAAAAACCCTGATTTCCCATGACCTAAATTATGCAGAAAAGTGCTGAAGCATGGGTAGCGTAATTTCTGAAGGGCTTGGCTGATTTTATGCAGAAATTTTAGTATGCAGGTTCGGAATAAGATTTATGTGGCTTATGCAAGGAAAAATAGACATTTCTATGAAGGAAAACCCCCAAAATGAGTTGCTGCAATGTATAGAAAAAAGGCTGCAGACTATGAAAGATTTATTTTTCTGAAGATTCAGCTACTGTAAGTTAAAACTCAGATCTATGAAATATCTATGGCTGAAACATCAGATCCATACCAGATCTGGAAACTACTCAGCCTTCTCCACAAGATCCCCTTGGGGTTTCATCAAAATAATACATATACAAGTATAGATCTGACTTTGAAAGCTACAGGACTACATAATACTCAAAATTTCTGAAGATGAATTTTATTAGAACATGAATCAGATCTGAAATAGCATAAAATAGTAGCTACTTTATAGATTTACAAGTGAGAGGCAAGCCTCAATCACTAGATAGCAGATTTGCACAGAAATTGAATTTACATTAAACCCCAATGCAGAAAACGCAGTTGATGAGAGGGACTGCGCAGTAACTCTATAGAAATGAAGCAAATTCTATAAAATATAGATCTGAATACAAAATAAGAGAGAGATCCTCTTCCGGGTGGTCACAAGACACCCTCCTTGAGAGAGAACTCCTCCAAAACACTAGATCTCCGCAGATCTAGGATACCACTTACTGCAACCAGAAAAGTAGCTAAACCCTCAATGGGCCAGTGTTGTCCATACAAGCAGAGCTTGGTCTTCAATTTGATAGTGGCTCATTTCAGTACAATCTCCTCCAAGAGCTACTCAAGGAAGGAGGGAGGATTCCTAAACAGGAAATCCTCTTCCCTTAGGCTAAATAGCCAAGAGAGCTAGAGTTGCTCAAGCAACCTCTATTTCAAAAATACTTCAACAATATTTACATGAGCCCTCTCCTCCTTTTTATAACTTGAAGGTGTGCACAAACCATAAACCACCTCAAATGAATTGCCCCTTTTCACACTGATGTCCTCCTTCTAGAACTGCACAGTTTGTCTAGGAGGTTCAATGAATCTGGACAGAATTGAGATTTGGTCCTGTTGACCCAATCAAATGTCTCAATCATGTTTCACACACAAGTGGATTTTATTACAAAGGCCCAGATTTATCCCTTTTCACATTCGACATGTATTTATTCTTTGATTTAAGAAGATTTTCATGTCCTCCTTTACATTTTATTCCTCAATCAGGAAATGCAAATATAAACAAGGAAAAATTAATGTTCCGATTAGTTGAAGCTAATTTAGGAACATTACAGGCAGAATTTTGAATCCCCAATACCTAACCAATAAGGTCATGATATGGGATGATCATTAGAGTCATTTCCTTAGGTAATTATCCTTCAGTTATGAGGTTCAATCTGTGAAGCTAAGACGGGATCAGATGGTGGTGGTGTTGGAGCACAAGATTTTTGTGTACAATTTCATGGATTTGAAGCTGGTGCATCATATTGAGATGATGGAAAACCCTAAGGGTTTGTTTATTATTTATCATGTTCCCAATAGCTTCGTGTTAGCATGCTCAGGCTTGCGCCGTGGGAAGATGAGAGTCAAGCACTATGGTCTCAAGAGAAAAATATTCATAACTACCCATGACTCTCACATCATCTACTTTGCGCTCACACTTGATGGAAGCCTCATTGCGACTGCTAGTACAAAGGGGACTCTTATAAGGATCTTCAACATGCTAGACACCACTCGATTGCAAGACGTATGGCTTGCATCTCTACCTTATTATGTTTGAAACATTTTTGTTAGCCGTTAAAATCCCCATCAATCCTTAGTTAAAGTCTCATTCTTTGAAGCATTGATCTTAAAAGAATGTTTTATATTAGGGTATTATACAACCTTGGGGTCTCTATTATTTCGTTTTCTTTTGACAACCCAACCCTCCTTGATGAATCGATGCTCAAGAATTTGATCCACAGCAAGAATGATGTCTTAATACATCTGTAGAGATATATAGATGAAATTATCCCCCTAGCCACCACTATATTACACACATTGATTCAATGGATAGGGGTTTTTAGTTATCATTCAATGGAATCACTTCTAACCATTATCGATCTCTATTTATCTTTTGGCTTGTTCCTTGCCAGTTATTAATACTATGTGTCCCTTTTTGGCCTAGGCTCTTGAAATCACAAGAGGTAATCCCTGAGGGGTCACTCGATCAAAGCTTGATGGCTCAAGTTCGCTCTCTTGATAAAGAACATGAGAAACAAATGATAAAATTATTTATTCATTACAGTGAGCACTCAATCAATTCAAGATACTAAGCTATTAATTATAGCCTTTAATCCGCCCAAAACATGTGTGAAAGTTGGGCTCAATAGCTTTATATATCTGTAGTTGTTCTGGGGTTAATCACCTGATATTGCACGATATATCTAGTAACTGTATACAAAAGAACACCTCCCGGCCTATATAATTTCTTGTGGGTATAATTAAATAAAATTAGTACCCTTTTTCACTTTTTTATTCATAGTTAAGCCTTACGAACACACATTAGTAGTTTCCTGTTAATTTTTTTTATTTATGGAAACATTTACAAACTCCATTGTCACGATAAATAAATACTTAGAGTTTTAATTTAGGACCGCCAATGTGGATGCAAGCAATGTAAGTGCTACTACAAATAAGTGTCTATGCATCGTTAAAAAAACCTTAAGTAGTAGTGCAATCTTAGTTATAATAAGTTTATGTCGTCGATTCATTCAAGCCAAGTTGTGATTTTAGAGCTGATATACTTGTTAGGCTGGGGAATGTTCTACTCAGACTTCTCCGCTATGAGACTTGCATTGATATGGCCTAAGGTTCCCATTTTCGTTAAAGCTAGCATCAACAATCTCCTCGTTCAGCTATAGTCTTAAGCTATAGTGTCAGAACTCAAGGTCTTAGCGCTCTCGCCTTAAGGTCTAGCAGCATTAGTCCTAATTCATTAGTTGCATTGACTACCTTAGCGCCACCTTCCATTGTAGTTTCCAAGTAGAACTAATAGTGAGTAAGGTTTACACTACTAGATATATTTGTATAGAAAGTACTAATTCTCCATCGATATATGAGATCGCATGGAGAATTAGTACTTGTACTTTCGCTTTAGCTCAACAGAGTTTAATCTATCTCTTTAGTTCACAATAGAATTTATATTTATAACTAGTTGTTACTAGTGTTATATACTTGTACTAAATATTAGTTCTAAAGCCATTGTATCATCCATATTGCCATAGGGCTCCTTTTCATACAATCAATAATATTGCATATCTATGATTAACTTCTCCATTTGCAATTCAAAAGAGGAATAATCAACACCCATTAATTAGGTCTTTCCTTGCACTTAAGTTAGATCCATATGGTATTTGAAGTTATCCTCTTTGTTCTATTTTCAATGAACCCATATAGAGTGATGAACAAGCTCTACTAAAGTAACTACTCATTAGGGGAATTTTGAGGTCTAAAATGGGCCTCCTAAGTAAATTGTACAACCAAAATAAACTTTTTAAGAACTAATAGGATTCAAGATGATGATGTCAACCATGGGGGATGATTCACCATTTTTGGAGTAAAAAATTAAAAATATTAAAAAATAATAAAATAATAAAACTATTTTTTCAACTCGTATTTTCAACTTATCTCCATAAGGTTTTACTCAAATTGCGAGTGGAGGTGCTCGTTGGATTCAAAATTTAATTCCTCATCCTAGGATTACCCATGTTGCATACTTTCAATGGACCTTTCTATACAAAAAATGAGAAATACATGAAAAACCGTTATTGCAATCACATTTTTCATGTATTTCTAATTTTTAATGTAGCAGGGTTCATCAAAAGTATGGAGCATGGGTAATCCTTGGATGAGGAATCAAATTTTGCATCTAGCAAGTGTTGTTGCTTGAAATTTGAGTAAACCCATAGGAAGATAAGTTGAAAATACGAGTTTAAAAAAAAAAAACTTTTTCTTTTTTCCCTTTAAAATTTGGTGATGTAATCTAATATTATTTTATTATTTCCACTATTATTTTATAATTTCCTTAGGAGGTCCATTTTAGACCCCAAACTTACCCTAATGACCCCTGTGGTATTGCTATAATCTGCCCTTCTTTCTGCCTTAGACTTCAACCAAGCCAAACTAGCTACTGCTCTAGTCTGTCCCCCATGCCTCCTTAGTTAATGTTGATGAGACGAGACTAGGCTCTATTTTTAGTCCCCTTTTTACAAGATAGGTCAGCCTCTTTCCCTCCTTTTTTCCTTGCGATGCTATACAATATAGCATTGAGGTGTTTAACTTTTCCATTGTAACAAGAAGTTAATATATTTATAATATAATATATCTCATATTTGTAACCTTTCCATTTGTATAAGAACTCAATACTATATATGATACTTGCATAGATGTGTCTAACTATTCCACTTCTCTGTCTATGAATTGATAGCTCAAAAACATTCCCAACCGGTCTATTCCTGTCAGCCAATACCTCCCAATCAATCACAACATAGGAGGTCCCATTCCACTGAGAGTCCATCAATCACAGGAGATATCAATTTCACACTAGCTTATACACCCAATTTAATTGAAAGGTTTGATTCCCTTGCACCCTACAATATAAGAATTCAGGAGTGTTAAGGGTGTTCATTATCTCCACTATTATTCATTCTAATAATGGAATCTTTTAGTATGGGTATTAATGCTAGGATGGTTGTTGGAGAAATCAAAGGTTGTAAGATATCTGAAAATTGTCATCTATCACATTTACTATTCGTGGATGAAATTATTTGTGTTGGGGATGCTAGTATCTCTGAATGGGAAGTTTTCTCCAGATTCTTCATGAAATTTAATAATGCTTTTGGCCTCAAAATAAATAAATACAAAACAAAGCGAATACCCGAGGACACAGATTCAATGGAGATTAAGAACATTGCAGAAATGTTTGAAGTTAAATTCCGCCCTTTGTCAGATGGATTCAAATACTTAGGTTGTTTATTAAAGCCTTGTGGATACAATAATTCTCACTAGGATTGACTTGTTCTCAAATTTGAGAAAATTTTATTTTGTTGAGACCATAGGTGGCTAACTCTAGGAGGCAGGTTTGTTATGATTAGAGTGGTCTTTCAGGGTATCCTAGTATATTGGATGCATCTCTTTCACATCCCTCGAGCTATCATAAAGAAAATTGAATCCATTGTGACAAAATTCCTATTGTCTCGATCGAGCCCTGGAAGGAATATTCCCCTTGTTGGCTTGCACCAAATTTCCCGAGTAACGAAAAAGGGTGGTTGGGGCATTTTGAATTTCAGAAGTTTCAATATTCCTCTTCTTGTTACGAGCCTATGGCATATTTTCGAGGAATAGGGTATTTGGCAGAGTATTATGATGGACAAACTTATCCACCACAAAGGCTTGGGGCATTGGATCAGTGAGAGAGACATATCAAAATCCAATAAGTTTGCAACATGGAGAACTCGCAAAATAGATATGCCTTGGCTCTGCAACAGTATTTTTTTAGTTTTTGGAAATGGACAAATGTTCTGGTGGGATTGGATGTTATCAAAGGCATGCCTGGTAGCCATTCTCTTTCAGCCCCCATCATATATGCTCTAAACCATAGTAGTTTTTCCAACTTGGAAAGTATTGGGAGAGGACACCAAGCACTATTGACTAATAATTACTAGCCATGTGCATGGGAAATTGGGATCCCAAACTATTTTCAAGCAGAATGGGAATCATACCTAGCTAATCTTTGTCAGGTTGGCATATCCATGTCTTATATTCAGGAAAAATTGGTTTGGGGGGGTCATATCATTGAAGACAAGATAATGACCTCAGAATTTTATGAACAAATAAATTCATGTGTTTAATGGTCAACCTCTCCCCATTTATTTTCTCTCAACATGTAAGTGGTACTGGAACAACCCCCTCAAAATTATATGTTTCTCCTAGTTAATACTATATAACCAAATATTAACTTGAGACACCCTCATGAACAAAGGTATGGTGCAGCTTGGTTGTTGTGCCCTATGTTAATCTAATATGGAAGAGTTTCTACACTTATTTACTCATTTCCCCTTCACAATTCATATATGGAAAGAGGATTTCTCTCTATTGGGGATTCAGGTTGGTGGAGACAAATTTTCAATTGCTTATAGGATTTTCTCTTGGGAACACCAATCCAAAACTTTCATGACTCTCCCCCTATTCACTTTCTGGGGCATTTGGCATCCTAGGTATGAATTCATTTTTGAAGGTATTATTCCTGAAGTCAAGTTATCATCTATTCACATTATTGCCCATTTTATAGAATCTGGGCCTTGGGGTCCTAAGGAATCCTCCAGGTCGATTAGGTTGGTTTAATTTTCAAACCTTTTCTTGATATGATTTTTTGATGGGGCAACTAATGGAGGTCACTATGGATGTGGTGTCTCCCTCCACATCAATTAGGGCTTTCCATACCATTTCAGATCGTTTGGTGGTTTTAGAGACAAATGCAGGGAAAAAATTCTAGCATTATGGGGGGCATTACGAGTTTTTTAGTGGCTCAACATTGATAACCTCTTGGTAGTCAAGGACTCTCTCTCAATGATCAATTGGATCCAAGATCATAGTTCCTTGTAGGTCCCATCGCTTTTCAACTAGATGTAGAGGATTCATGTTCTAAAGGCTCTCTTCTCAGTGATCCCCTTTCAACATGTATATATAGAATAGAAACTCAAAGCTGACTTCCTCTCCAAGCATGCCCCTATGATTTTTCGAGGGTAAATGCATTTTGAGTACCAAATAATGAGTCTCCACCATAAACTGTAGCCATGAGCCTCCATAATAATACGTGTAGAAAAGCTTAGCAAAGTTTCTAGTAGTTTTCGGGAGCCACAATTAAAGTGAAGGTTAAAATGTTTAGTTTAACATATAATGAAGTGTATGCGATTTTCATTTCTAGAAGGCTGACGTAATATGCAACAACCCTTGTTAAAAAATCATGTAGAAATATATAAGGCAATGGTCATGGAACACGTATTTCAAGCTGAATGTTGGGTAAAAAATTCATTTATCTATGGCATGAAAAGAATGGTAGCTGGAATCTATTTTGGAAGAGAATTATCATCCAAACGTCTTTTGAAGTAGCAAGATTGGGCTGAGGTTCAGTTAGAGGTGGCAAGGGTTTCGGCACTCATATTTGAGATAGTGACCCATCTTGAGCATCTTCATGTCAGCGCAACTACTATAGAGTTAAATCATTGGAAATTTACTCTCTTGAGGTTTGATATAATGTTCATTTATCCCTCTGTGATAGCAAAAGGCTGGAATGAGCCCTATTGTGGAAGTATCTATCTCAAAAGGATCCTTGATGGAAGCAACTCACACTTAACGTCAAATCGGAGTTCTATTGAGAGTAGTGAGTTTGTTTATGATAGCCATCAAACCCTTCTGAGGTCCGACTTGGGTAGCGATGGTATGTTTGGGGAGATGTAGGATGATTCAAGAATAATGACATCACTTCTGTAACCTTCTCCAAGGAGTTCTGTGGTAACATATTGATACTGGAGCATGATTTTGGCATCAAATCACCTCTGTGTGGATTTGTGGCAGCCAGAAAAATTTTGAGGTGTGTTTGTAGCAAACATTTATGCCTTATCTCACATCCCATTGTTAGAGCCCTTTCCACATGTTGGGCTTTAGTGTTGAGTTTCAATGCGGTTTATATTGTAATAGGTCTGACTAGTTATATGCATTATGAGGTTATCCACTGTAATGAATACCACTTTCCCACATTTTGTAATCAATTGTTTAATATAGTCATATAGATATTTATGTCATAGTTGTAGGAGAGTTGAGAAGTTTGTAGTCATCTAGAAGTTTATCATTTACATGCAAATGAGTCTAGAAGTAACCTATCCTTCCTTTATAATTGTTTCAAGAAATAATACCCTAAAGGTCCTGGGTTGACAACCTTCACAGATCAAGGGCATGCCATTCAAGAAGGACTCACTTTAACCAACTTTTATACTAAAAACTAGATGCTATTGGTTGTAGAACTTACCCGTAAGTACCTCAGTTGATGTAGATCCCGCGGGGTGCAAACCCCCTGCAACACTTTGTGATCCGAAACCTATAAATCCATAAAGAACGGACACAAAAACCTAGTCATACAACATATATAGTTCGTAGATGTTAGTGAAGACCATATATAATATCATGAAAACAATATGAAATGTTCAATTAATGATTATTACACATGTATAAAGCATCATTAATGCGTAAATATCAGGAACAATATGGATCTTTTTATTATGAATGACACGTATATTAATCAAAATGTGGAGAGATCACCTGAATCCTGCCATGGCCTTTCAAGCATACCATCCTCTAGATCCGTCCAACCCTAGCCTCGCAAGAACTCTTCCAAGATTTGTGCACGATAGATGTCATATAGGATGATGAACATCTCAAGGAAACAAGGGTTTCCTGAACATACCTGGGAAGTGTAGGAGGCACATGAATATAAGACTTGAATAGGGTTCCAACAGAGTATAATATCTATATCTTTTCTCTCTCCCTTTAGGCCATACCTTTGAGTGGATTTTATACTCCCTCCAAATTAGTTTTTGCAGTTAGGAGTAGTTAGGCCACGGGGTGGGGTGGTTGAATTACTGGAATAACCATCAAACCCACCTCAAATATAGGGAATTTATATACTTTTTAATAATTAAAAAGGTATACGCAGATCTCTATGAATGGAATCACGTGTATATGCGGAAAATTCTAGGTAGAGTCGCGTATGGGTTTTAAGATACTGTGTTTTGAGAAAATTTTCAAGTCTAGGGGAAAGGGTGCCCAACACCAAAGTGTAAATCATCAAGTACATGAAGGTGATATATAACACTATAACAATAATGATCTAGGTTTGGGTTTTGAAATTTCCTCACGGAGACTAGTGCAAGAAAAACCATTTTTTGATTATATGTGCTTACTCTTCATTTTCGTCTTTATTCCCACATGGATTAATATGTTAAAGTTTTCATTTTTTATAATTATATGTTGTTGTATATTACCTTCATTAACTTGTTGTGGATGCACACTTAATGATTATATTCTATTGTTTTCCCACTTAGTATTCTTTTGTTGATACACTCTAACCTAGCCATAGAGCTTTTTCTTTAAGATCCAGTCTTTAAGCTTCTGGTCTTTCTTTGTACGAAGTTGTTTTGTGTTTCTTGATTGACTTGCTAGTCATACATTCTCAGTTTGATCCCTTTTTTATTATATGTGCTTACTCTCCATTTTCATATTTATTGCCATATGGATTAATATCTTACAATTTTCATTTTTCATAATTATATGTTGTTGTTTATTCCCTTCATTGACTTGTTGTGGATGCATGCTTAATGATTATGTTCTGTTTTTTTCCCACTTAGTATTCTTTTGCTGATACTCTTTAACCTTTCCATAGATATTTCTCTTTAAGATCCAGTCATTAAGATGCTTGTCCTTAACTGTACGAAACTATAGTGTGTTTCCTGATTGACCTATTAGTCATACACTCTGTTAGTCATCCATAATTTTAACTATCTGAAGATGACTAAGTATCGGTTCTAGATTTCTAGAAACAAAGTTCATGAACATTGTGAGTTCTAGAAATCTCACGGCCTTTGTTATCCTTGGGATAAATTTTCACTATTTCATCATTCTATCGTGTCAAGATCAGCTCACCCATCCTAGAAGACCCATCATGGGCTCATGCCACTCATTATCACTATGTTTCACCACCTTTGGTCTCAGCCCTCTATTTTTGTTTTGCCTAAACTCCTCCATTGTCTATCTAGGGTTTTTAAGGGCATTTTTCTTGGTTTCAAGACCTCCATGATTAAATAATCAACAAGGCTTATATATTGATTATCTTAAACCTCCTCATATCCTTAAAATACTTCCATAAACACTTCCCATCACTCCTATCCCTCAAAATCATCATTTTTCTACAAAACCTAGTCTATTTCCACAATTTGACACTTTTTGAAACTAGGCCTGTGTTTTGACCTTTTGGACCCCTTCCCCTCACTCAATTATTGAAATTCCACTTTCTTCTACTCCCTAACATCCATCCCTATCCCCCAAAATTTCCCCAAGAATTTAGACAACCCTTAACCCCTTCATTCCCCTCCCTCTGCAAGGCAGTCCTAAATCCTCACACCAAACCCTAAGTTCTTCTTCCAACTAAGCTAGGGTTTGATATGAAAAGGAGGCACAAGAGAAAATGATTAATTTGATAGATCATGTCGGTAAGCATAAGTCCATACTAGCTCATAAACATCATGCCTCCATCATTTTCCAAAAATTCATTCTAAGGACCAAGTCATTTGCCACACCTAGGGCCAGTTTTTCTTCAAACTATGTTTCTGACCAAACAGAGATGAATTTGGAAAACACGAGAGAGGTTTTTTTCCATAATAGGGCCAAGAAGAAAAACCTTCTTAATGTTTTACACAGGTTTCATGATTTTGGAGAAATATAAAAAATACAGGTGTCATTGGAGAAATTCTGCACTACTGAAGTGACCTTGGGAAAATCAAGTTTTCTCACAGCTGGATTGTCCAAATGACTTTCTTGATGAATAAAAAGACAACTAGACTTAAAGATATTTCCAATGAGCTATCATGAGCTCAATTTTGAGTTTAGGAAGGCATCCAAAAGTGGTTTGCACCAGCACTCTGCATTTCTGCACCAACACTTTGCATTTCTGCACCATCATTCAACACTTTTTGACCACTGTTTGGAGAATCAGTTTTTAATTAGGTAAATGGACACCAAATGGAAAAAAATAAGAATTTTTTGAAATTATACTCCACAATATTTCCAGCGAGCTATCACGAAGCTCATTCCAACATCGGGAAGGCCTCTAAATGCCTTCTGCAAAATGGAACTGCGCATTGGCAGAGGCGCTACATACCTGGAGCCCCGCGCTGTGCACAGAAGAGGTAGGTGCAGTGTTAAATAACACTACACTATGCACCTGGGCAGGCGCTGCGCACAGAGCAAAATTTGTCAAATTTTCTCAGAAAGTGGCCAAAATCCAATTTTTTGCCTCCAAGATCCTGTAAAAGGTTAAATAAGGTTAGTGGCCCCTCTTCTCACCTTTCCAAGTTTTTCTCCTAAATGCATAATCAAAAGAGAAGTTAGAAAGCCTAAAGGCTTGGTCAAACCCTAATTTTCATGCCAATCAAGCATTTGACCTTCTAGGGCAAGAAATACCATTTTGAAGTTGTCATTAGCTTAAAGACACTCAGTACCAACAATCCTCCTTCTAAAAACTCTGAAACTATCCGAAGCCTACTTCATCTTACCCTCATTTGCTAAAAATCTGCCCTCACATCACACATCTGTCCTCCTTAAACCTAAACCTCTCACCAAGCCAAAAAACCATTATGTTCTAAGATATACAAAGTAGTAAGCACTTGGGTGAAGACAGGGAGGGTGATGATACACATGAATCACTCCCAAGTACAAAAAGAGGTATTGATGATGAGCAAAGATAAAAGCCGAGAAGATAGTGAAGACAATGATGGGGGTGACAGTCAGCAAAGAAAATAAACATGACAGTCAAGAGGAAAATGTGCATAAACATGAAAATAAGGCTAGTCAAAGTGAAAGCAGTGACAATATGGATGAAAATATTGAACATGAAGAAAAAATAAGGTGAAAATAAAGAAATAGTAGATCAAGAAGAGAAACCAGCAAGGCACAAATAGGGTTTGATGGAGGAGACAGTGATAAAAGAATGCCATTGAGAGGACATTAATGGAGTACAAGGCCAAAGTGAAGCAGATGCAAAGGCTGATGATGAACTCCAAAACCAAGGCAACCACACTAAAGGTAGCTATATAAGAGACAATACGATGGTAAAGACAAAGAAGAGAGCGGTTTTCATGCTGAGCAAGAGGGTAGTGAAGAAAAAGAGGAAGAAAGTGATAATGAAAAATCAGTAAGGAGGCATTGAATTTTTAGCACTCAAAGAAGGTAAAGACCAATAAAAACTCAGAGATATGGCTCAATATTTTTCATAGGCTTCTAAAAACCCTTGAAGACTTTCTCCACCAGATTCGAGGCAATTTGGACAAAATTTTGTTTTTTCCAAATTTTGACCCCAAGGAGCGCAGCACCATAGGTGCTACGCACAGAATTGGTGCATCCTCAGCTCTCAAAGTTTAAATTTTTGAATTTTTTACATCACCAATAGTCTACCCACAAAATTTTAGATCAATTGGAGCATTTTCCCCCCTCAAAAGGTCAAAAAACAAATCAAATTTGACCTTTCTGCCTCCTTTCAGTCCAGGTGCTGCACACAGATCAGTGTTGGGAGATTTGATTTTTGAGCCAGTAAATGGCATCCATTCAGGAAAAATCAAGTATTTTTATAAATTAGAGTCATCAATATTTCCAACGAGCCATCATGGGGCCAAAACTAATGCCAGGAAGGGGTCTAAAACACAGCTACAACATTGCCTATTTTCTGCTGAAGGTGGCACTACGCACATAGCAGTGTTGGGAGAATGGATTTTTGGATAGGTAAATGGAACCCAGTAAAAAAAAAAAAGGAATATTTGGAAATAAGACTCATTAAGATTTCCAACGAGCCATCATGGTGCAAATTCTGACATCGGGAAGTGGTCCAAAACTTGACTACAACAAAGCCTATTTTCTGTTGAAGGTGGCGCTACGCACCGAGCAATGTTGGGAGAATGGATTTTTGGACAGGAAAATGGCATTCATTCAGAAAACCAAAGGTAGATTTGGAAATCCAACTTGACAAGATTTCTAGTGAGCCATCACGGAGAAAAATTTGACACCAGGAAGGAGGTCAAAACTGGAATGGAAGTACACCTAATTTCTAATGTTTTGGCGCTACACACAGAGGACCAAAAGTGCCAAAAGTCAACAAAACACACAAATTGATGGAAAAATGATTTTTTAATATTTTCTTGGGAAAATCACTCCAGATTTGATTGAGGAGTTATGTTATGATATTTTTTATTTATTAGCTTAAATATTATGTGTCTTGGGCCTTGCATGGTCATTAAGGACATTTATGACTAAATTAGGGTTTCTAGAAGCCTGTTATGGTTTCCACCTCCTCATTTGCACCATAAATAGAGCATGAGGATCTTATGTATTTGGTTGGATTTTAATGACTTGTTCTGGAGAAATACATAGTCTCTTGGAGTTTTTGATGAAAATTTGATGTCTTGGAGCTCATGCATGACCTGATTTGTTTGCTGATGGAGGATTGTTTGCAAGATCCATAAGCCTGGTTGATGGTGAGGTTTTATTTTGTTCATGTTTTCTAGTTTATCATATTTTTTCATCTTTCTACGTTTCAGTAGGACAAATAATTTAGACTAAGAGATGTTTTCTAATGGCACCTTAGGTCTGTTTGTTTCCTTCACTACCTTAATGTTTTCTTCTGCTAGGATATATTAGAGAATTCATATTTTTTCTCTCTAAGGATTTCTTATGATTTTCTATTTCTTGAATGGTTTGGATCAGTTGGTTTCAACATGATTCATGGCTAGCCCTGCATATTTTTTGCCACTAAATACTCTGTTCTTGGAATCATCTCTTTAAAGCATATTTTCCTAGGTTTATCAAAGAAGTAATGCTCTTTACCTTAGCTAAAATTGTTTCAAGGAACCTTCATAGCTGTAACTTTAGATGTTCAAGGTTTTCTCTCCTTCTATTGTTATAGTTATTTGTGCATCTTAAATATTTTCTGCTCTTGATGATGAAATCTATGAAAGTTAAATAAGTTTCTTGCCTTTATATATTTCATTTGAATGTTTGTCTTAGTTGATTATCTATTTTCAGTCTGAAATCAAATGGATTAGGTTTTGCTTATGCCTTTGATTCTCTTGCTATGCTTATAAATCTTCTAACTCCCTCAGTTTACAGGTATATAAAGGATTTTGTTTCTGCCCTTTATTATCTTGTTGTTCTCAAGCTTAATGTGCATCTCATGATCCTTCACAACCTTAGAGATCCACCAACCAAGTTAAAATTTCCCTGCAAATGCTCTCAACACCATTGATGAACTTATCATGACCTTGTTAGACTCCATTTCCCAATGACTTAAAAATCTTCCATGTTTTCTATCTAAATCCATCTGAGCATCATACCCAACCAAAAACAATCAAAATACCTTGCACTTAACATCTAGCCTAAAATCAACCCTAATCAGCAAACAAGTTCATAACTTTGCACCTACTAGAGAGATCCCTCTACGAATCCAGGAAGGCTAGGTCCTTGGATTCCAAAGCTTGGTTTGATGTTACCCCTTCCCATTTGTATCTCAATCAACCTAGCAAATTACGGGGAGCTAGCATAGTGGCGATCATGGTGGGACCTTCTGAGTTAGTGACAAACTAAGTATTCCTTAGATCTTAGAAAACTCACAAACATCCTTAGATTGGTATTTAGTTGTTTATGGTGGACAAAAAGAATATCCTTAAAACAGTAAACTTCATCCACCTGGCGACTCCACTGGTCTTCAGTAGCCATGTTGACCCCACTAGTTCTCATAAACTCCCCTGGGAGTGCATTAAGCAATCCAAATCATGCTGATGGTGGAAAACAGAGTTGAAAACTTCCACCTGGCGACTCCACAAATCTCAATAGACCTAAAGACTCCACTGGAGGAAGAACCTAAAACATGACTAGTCAGCCTAGAAAGAAAGAGCATTCAAGCCTAAGTTGGATTCAAGAAATTATTGTTTTTATCTATAACTATGTTCTATCCTACTTTAAGCCTGATCAAGAATACACTGATGAGATCTACATTTATCATTGGAAAGATCTCAAGCCTCAAAAAGCTAAGCCTCAAATTTTAGACCATGATCAGTCTTATACACCTGTGCTTACCCTAGATTCACCTGTGGAAGATCTAGTGAAACATGAGCCTCATGCTACCTTTCCTCCTCTTGCTGAAACCTCAAACAACCATAAATATCTTTTTACACTACCTATGCCCACAAAGGTCCTAGAAAGATACAAGCCTCTGATTTTGCTTCCTATCTTCCAAGCCCTCCCTGCAAATCTTGCAAATAAACTACCCAGATTTGATGGAGAAAGCTCAAAAGTCACTGCTGAAGAACACATTCAAAATCTTGAGGATTTACTTGACCTTTTTGAAATAGAAGAAGATGATGTGTGTATTAGAATGTTTGCCTTATCATTACAAGGAAAAATTAAGAGTTGTGTTGGGCCCAGATTAAGGTATGGTTCTCACCCTGTAAATACTTCAAATTATATTGTAATTTCAAGAAAATCCCTCTTCACATTAACAATAAGGAATAAAAAATCATGAAAATGGGAACAATCAGGCTATTGATAAAAAGGACGGTTTATAATAAGAAATTTACTCTTTTTGTCTTTACCTGTAGGAAATTATGAATGCCTGAACCGATAACGAATGGAAGCCAATCGACAGATGCAGGCATAAGAAGTCCTAAATGGTAGTCCCAACAGCCGATAGAAGGAAAACAAAAAAATCTGAGTCCAAGAACTCAAACGACAGCCACGCGTAGCGGGATTTCGTTTGAGATACATGCTCGAAACTCCCAAAGATCGCCTTTAAAAGGGAAAAGAATAGAATAGGAGAGTAATCCTGTAATAGATAAATCCAGAACAATCTGTCTAATTATATTTTGTAGCATTCCTGGATGTAACAGAGAGTTTTAAATAACCATATTTTGAATTTTTCTCAATGTTGAGGCTTCTGTAGGTCTGGTCCCAACCTCTTGGAGCTCCACGCACGTTTTCATGTTCTGAATAGTTACAGAATCGATACCTGTGAACTTGGTGCAGTTGTAACACATACTTCCATTTAATATAGTTAAAACTCTTTTTCTTTAACGAATCATTGGCAATTGCGTTCTTAGAGTAAGAAAAGTGCAATCCCATGTATGATAATGTTTTGTTAATTCTGGTTCTTTTGCTGTCATGACAATTGACTTCTAGGCCATAGGAAGAGAGATTTCAACATTCTTCATTTCCATGCATTGTGTTCTCCTTCTAGCATAGTAAAGAAATTAACCAATTGATCAGTGTTGCTTAATTAAGTCTTATAGAGAATTCCATTGCAAATTTACTTAATTATAGCTGCATGAGTTATTTGACCCGTTTCAGTTCTATTGTTGTTCATTACTGCCAGCTTAGTTCTACTGCTATTTCATTATTGCACAACTATTCATATTGCTCAGTTATACTACTGTTTCATTATTGCACAGCTAGTCATAATTCTAGTTATACTGTTAGCCATATAGCTGCTTCATTACTGCTTAGATCACTAGGTTGTTGATTCAATTCAATTCCATTTATGAAACAACTTAGTTAGACTACTGTTCTGATTAATTTCATTACTATCATTTCAATTCTTGCTTTATTTATTTAGACTGTTATTCAATTTAATTAAACTGTTGTTTTAGTAGAGAAACACCAAATCCCATTAGTCAGCTTTAGGCTAAAGACCCATATAAGGCACCTTCTCTAAGATCAATAAACTCCAGGAGTTAGTAATTCCTTCTTTACATTGACAAAGAGCATTCATAGACCAGTTAACTAGCATATACTGTGATGACACTCTTGAAATAAAAAGACTTACCCTGGGTTAATAATTAAATGAAGGAACACTAGAGTTGTCACAAAAAGTCACCTCTATCCGACCCAACATTTTGGCGTCGTTGCCAAGGAGAGTGTTGAGAGTTATCTCCTTTAATTCATTCTTTTTCCATTGCTGTGAGGAATTAGTTATTGAAAATGAAAGGTAAGAACCTGCATGCTGGTAAGCAACATGCTTGCCCTTTAGCCTGCCCACTAGTAAATTGTACAAGAACTGTAGGATAGGTGCTCTTGTTTTATGCCTAAAAAAAAGAAGATAGAAGAAACCCAAAATCAGTCGCAACCACAACCCAAAGGACTGGTGATCCTTGGGAGGACAACATACATAGATGAAATCATTAAGAAAGCTGAATCTCGAGCATCTATAGGACCGAGAACTACTTCCATCCAAAATCCCAACATACTCCCTCAGGTGGAAACCTCACCATCTGTAGCCTATGCCGATATTAACAACAAGACAGAGGGGTTTGAGCGAAGCCTACAGACTGCCATTCATCAAAACATTGAACTTTCAAAAGAGGGAGGCTCTTGCAACTTGCAAGAAGGCAGGGGAGAAACTAGTGGAGAAATTCACATAGACATACCCAAGTCCCCTAAAGAAGTAATTGAAATAGAACTTCTTAGAATCCTAGATCAGGGAAGTGCTGTCAAAATCCCACCGCATTCACCTTCCAAGCCTATTAAAATCTCCCCTCCAGATCAAGAAATTTATGAAGATTTCTGGCACCTCTTTGATCAAATGGAAAATAATCAAAATCAAAATTAGAGGCAGACATCAACATTGGAGTACCCCATTGTTGATCATGCTGCCAATGCCCCTATGAAAGCCATTCTCTTGCATAACATCCCCACCTTTCATGGATTAACCACATAAGATCCTGAAGCATTCTTATTTGAATTTGATGTCTTATGCAGAGGATATGATTACACCACCGATCCCCAGAAACTAAAATTATTTCCCTCCACCTTGAAAGGGACGGCTCTCTGCTGGTTCATGGGGTTAGGAGGGGGAAATATAAACAACTGGGACCAAATGAAGAATAATTTTCTTACCAAATGCCAAGACTATTGTCAAACCCGAGACCTAAAAGACAAAATCTTTAACATGACTGCAAAAGACAATGAAACATTAGAGGAATACATAGAAAGATTTCAATAGAATTTACAAAGATCCCCATATACTACGTTGTCCAAGGACATTTTGAAAACCACAATGCTTAAATGGATGAATGAGGAATGGGTTGAATTACTTAACATAATGGGAAAAGGAGATATTTATCAGGAAGAATATGATGAGATTATCTCCTTATGTATTAGATGCTCTCGAGGTAGCTCACGCAACAGACCTATTGGGTGTGATCTTAAGCAGACCAGTGGCAATGTAACTAGGGAAGAATTTGGAAATATTTTAGAAAATTTCAAAACTGACATCTTGGGCACTTTGACTACGCAACTTGATGTTTTGCAAGCCAAACAAAAACAAGCAATAGTTGAACAAAATCTAGCCATCTTCTGCCCAAAATGTCAGAAGAAGCATAGCTAGAGGGAGTGTCCTTTAGACATGGTCCAAACATGTGCTATTTGCACTAAGGATCATGCTACAGACTAGTGTCCTTCACTCCCCAGGCTGAAAGTCATCTACAAAGAAGTAGAAGAAGAAATAGAACCAGTCTATTTAATGAATCACCGTAGGCAATGGAAGGCACGACCTGGCATACCACAAGACCTACCTCAATACTTTCCATTGCCCCAGTACAACCAGAAAAACCATGAAACAACTTCGTAGACTCAAAACCCCTTCCCAAATTGGTCAAACCAAACCTTTCCTATCCCACCCTGGCCTATGCAAAATCCATCAGGAAGTAATTGGAAAAAATTCCCTAGTTCTCCCCCTTATTGGCAGAATATCCCTTATCAAAACCAATGGCCAAACCCTCCTACTCAAAGCATTAATTGGAGCTAGCAACGACTTATGGGGATGGGAAATTTACTGACAGGAGTAGGAACCCAAAAATTACGAGCTCCCTACCCTATTCAGCATAACGAGTAGCCTGTCATACAACCTCAATTACCAGCCCAACCCAATCCCAATCCCAATAATAGATCAGTTCAATTAATTTAGATCATGGAGGATCCAAAAACCAACAATGAACAAAAACAGTGTAACAAATTGAGGTTAAGATCGGGACGTACCATATTGCCCATAGAGGCCACAACTCCACCCCAAATTGAAACATTCACAGGGCCTAGCTCAATGAAGATAACAAAAATAGGTAAAGATGAGGAAACAATTGAACAACAAAGACCTGAAGATCTTAAAATACCTCCGCCACCATTTCCTGAGAGATTAAACCTACCTAGACCTATAACCAACTCAAAATTTGACATCCTAGGGGAATTAAGAACCCTTTGTGTTAAAATTCCTCTTCTCCAGGCCATCCAGGACATTCTCATCTATGCAAAAACAATCAAGGAGTTATGTGGAAAAAATCAAGTTAGGAAAACAATGGCTGCACTTACCATTCATGTAGTAGGAACTCTGTCTGACTTACTGTTAGGTAGAGAACCACCTGTGAAATATGAAGACCTAGGAAACCCCATTGTAAACTTACAGATTTCTGGAAATTCATTTCCAAACACATTGGTTGACCTTGGGGCAGCCATTAACATCCTAACTAGAGGAGCTGGTGAAAAACTAGGCATATCAGTCCTAGAACCTACAGCCACACTCCTGGAATTAGCTGACAGATCTATTATTAGACTAGAAGGTATAGTGCAAGACATTATGGTCTCAGTGGACTCATGGGAATACCCTACTGATTTTTTATTTATTAATCCAAAAAATAGGATGGAAGGGCACCCATTGATTCTTGGGCAGCCTTGGCTGGCCACGGCAGATTCTTACATAAGCTTCCAAGCAGGCAACATGACTATCACTAGAGGCAATTCTCTAAAAATATTGTTATTTATCCGCCTGCCAAACCAAGTCTGCCCACGATAAAAATTCACAAACACCTAGATACATATTGGGAGAAAAATATCCGTCCACCTCTCACACTAGTAGAGGATCTTGAATTTAAAGATCAAATTGAAGATGATTTGATTAGTAACATTATGAATTAGCCTTCGGATGCGGATGACATCGCGGGTTAAAAGGCCTTCAGGCCTGGCGCACACACCAAGGAGGTTCACCTGGGGTGGCCACATGGCCCCCCATGGTGTTATTAATGGCAAGCTCATTAATCCCGAGCGCTTGTTAATTACTCCTCCTCGCCGTCAATTGAACCGTCCTGCTCGCCGCACCAGTCTTCAAATGGAGCACCATTGTTCGCATTCCTCGGATTGCTTCGGCTCTGCTCACCACCCTTTGTCACCTCTGCGCTCGCATTGCCCGGGCGGCTGTGCATTCAGTGAGGCTTGCATTGGTTCAGGTCGCAGACGCTCTTTGCATTGTTGTTTGGACGCGCTTCCAGGCCATCGATTCTCTAATAGTAACTTCTGCCCTGTTCTGTTCAATTCTCATTCTTCTCCTGTTATTATTGGTCAAATTAACTCCATTCCTGCAGCTCCTTCTGGTAACTGGTCGGATTCCTCCCGGAATTTCAGTATGCCCAGGCTCAGGCAAAGAATGTCTTGCAGGAAAAGTGCCTCACGAGGCAGGTCCATGAGCGAGCGACCCTCCAATTCTAATGCAGGTTACTCCATGGACCAAGCTGAAAGGCATCCCATTCCTCTGTATGTTGATCTTGCTGGTCGTCTCCATGACAGCGTTGCCCCGGCACCTCCTCAGCCCTCGCACCCGCCTCGTGCTCCTGCTCTGAATGTTCAGTCGCCTCCCCCGCTTCAGGCCTCCGCCCCCCCTCCTCGCCCTGGCAGTCATTTTATAAGGCACTCAACGCAACAAGCGGAGCTGCGTTTCGATTGTGCCTTCGACCGGCCCCCCATTACTGCCCTCATCACGATTTCTCTGCGAGAAGAGACCACTCTCCCTCCTGTTCAGCCGCTTAACCCTGTGCACTCCCCTTCTAAGCCTAGCTTTGAGCCCCCCTCTGGCCCTGCTCCCGGTCCTAGCACGCACCCCCTCGGATTTCCGCCTGATTCTGTCACTGCTCATCCGGGACAGGCGCACTTGCAGATGGAAGCTGGCCCGTCTGGAGAAGATGCTGATAAGAACGATGAAGAGGATGCGGAAGATCACTATGGCTGCCGAATCGAGGAAGAGAATCCGGAATCCGACTAATTGCTCCAGGACCAATTCTCAGTATGATTTATGTGCTAGAATTTTTGATAAATTTTTGTTTTCAATGGTCACTCACAGCAGACAAAGCTGCATGTATTTTTTGGCACTTTTAAGTTTTGATAATCTGTATGTAAGTGATATAAGTGACTTAGCACCGGTTTCCCAGTTCCTGGGCGGTGGCAACTTTGACAAAAAAGCTGGTTTCCCGTTAATGGGCAGCTCTATAGCTAGACAGACAGTGGACTTCAAGCCCCGTCTCAGGCTTCCTCAGCTGAGCCGAGGCAGTTTTGTACTTTAATGTTTATAATAGAAATAGCGTAATTTAGAAAAAAAACATTATGAATTAGCCTCCCAAACCCAAAAACTCGAAATTCCAAATGATGAAAACAATCCTTGAGCATGAAGGGCAAGAAAATCCTATGACGGACTTTGAGACCTAATATAATCCCACAACCACTGTTTGTAATAGTATACCTATTGAAATCAAACCAGGAAAGATTTTGAATATTAACGGTAGCCTGGATGACAACAGAAGGAAAAAACTTGTAAAAATCCTTAAGAAGCACCAGGGTGCATTTGCGTGGGATTACCAAGACATGAAAGGCTTGGACCCATAGTTGTGCACACATCATATCTATATTGATAGAGAGACACGACCTGTTAGACAACTGCAACGAAGACTGAATCCCCATTTAAAAGAAATTGTAAAAGAAGAACTCCAAAATATCCTAGATATAAATTTTATTTATCCTATCTCAGACAGCAAATGGGTCTCCCCTTTGGTGGTCGTCCCTAAAAAGAATGGGAAGTCGAGGATCTACGTAGATTATAGAGAATTAAAAAAAGCAACTCAAAAATATCATTTCCCCCTTTCCTTTATTGACCAAGTCCTTGACACATTAGCTGGAAAACATTTTTTTTCTTTTCTTGACGGATTCAGTGGATACAATCAGATACAAATAGCCCCTGAAGATCAAGATAAGACAACCTTTACCTGCCCATGGGGCACTTTCGCTTACAGAGTGTTATCGTTTGGATTATGTAATGCTCCAACAACATTTCAAAGAGCCATAATTAGCATTTTTTATGATTTAATAAATGAAGGACTTGAAATTTATATGGATGATTTTACACCCTATGGGGAAGATTTTGATCAAGCACTAGAAACATTAGAAAAGGTATTAGAATTATGTATTGCTACTAGATTGTGTCTAAGCAATGAAAAATGCCACATGATGATGACTGAGGGGGTAATCCTAGGCCACTACATTTCTGCAGTAGGAATACAGGTAGACCCAACTAAAATAGAGGTAATCCTTTTGTTGGCCACACCCTATACACAAACAGAGGTATGCAGTTTCCTAGGATATGTACAAATAGTTGCATCTCTATATGCTTTAATTGGAAATGTTGAATTTCAGTGGACTGAAAAATGTGACACTGCTTTTACAAAATTAAAGAAGCTGGTCTCCATAGCACCAATCTTGTGAGGTCCTGACTGGAAACTACCCTTTCATATCTCTTCCGATGCATCTGATAAAGAAATAGGAGAAGTCCTCCGCTAAGAAGAAGACCAAAAACCATATGCTCTTTATTATATTAGCAAAAATCTTACTCTTGCCGAACTAAACTACACAATAACTGAGAAAGAGTTCCTGGCTGTAATTTATTCTATCAATAAATTCAGGCACTACATAATGGGATATCAAGTATTCTTATACACTGAACACTCTGCTATCAGATATTTAGCGAACAAACCAATCACAAATGGAAGAATAACTCACTGGCTACTATTATTACAGGAATTCGATATAACAATCAGAGACCATCCAAGGAAAGAAAATGTAGTCATAGACTTTCTGTCGAGAGTCCCCAAAACATATGACACATTAACAGTTGACGATCAATTTCCTGATGAACACCTGTTTGCTGTAGTAGTCAAAACCTCATGGTACGCAGATGTGGAAAATTATCTGGCAGTTGGGAAGCTACCCAAACATTTGACGGAAAAAGAACGAAAGTTGATTGTATAGCATAGTTCACAATTCTCTTGGATTGAACGATACCTATTTCATACGGGGGCTTATATGAATATACGTCAATGCATAAGGGAAGACGAAATCCATGACATCTTATGTGCCTTTCATGAGGAACCCTACGGTGGTCACTTCATAGACTGATGGAAGAGGCATAAAGTGCTGCAATTAGGCTATTTTTAGCCTATGATTTTTAGAGATGCAAAGAAGTATGTTCAAGCCTGCGATAACTGCCAAAGGATGGGCTATCTAGGCCAAGCCGATGAAATTCCGCTGCAACCAAAATTGGTGGTGGAACCATTTGAACGATGGGCATTGGACTTCTTTGGGCCATTTAATCCGCCATCAAACTAGAAAGCCCACATATTAGTTGCCACGGATTATGTTACCAAATGTGTGGAAGCAGTAGCATTTCCAAGAGCCACAGAGGAATCAGTAATTAAGTTTCTCTTTGAACTATTTGTACGATACGACCTACCAAGGGAAGTGATAACTGACAGGGGGCACAATTCATAGGCAATAAGATCATATCTACCTTAATAAATCACCATGTCATTCACAGAGTTACGTCTCCTTACCACCCACAGGCAAACGAAAAATTCAAAAGCACTAACAAAGTCCTGGAGGCAATCCTTACCAAGGCAGTAGTAGCAAATCGCTGGGACTAGGCCACTAGACTGCTAGAAGCCTTATGGGCTTATCGAACAACCTGGAGAAATACCACTGGATATTCACCATATCAGCTAGTATTTGGGAGAGAACCTATCTTCCCTATTGAGTTCGAAATTAAAACGCCGAGAACAGCCCAGGAAGTAGGGTTGGACACAACAGATGATCAAACTAAAAGACTTCAACAAATAAATGAACTGGATGAAATCTGACTGCTTTCCTTGCAATGCACAATGATTCTTCAACAACAATGAGCCAAGTGGCACGACAACCTAATAAAAAAGAAAGTATTTCAAAAAGGAGATTGGGCACTCCTATATGATTCCAGATTCCAAGACTTTCTAGGAAAACTACAAACAAGATGGCTTGGTCCATATGAGATTCAGGAAGTGCATAGCAATGGTACCCTCACGTTGACCACGATAGATGGATCCGGCTCAACATTTCGAGTTAACGGACATAGAGTATGCCTCTATCACAAACCTCTCACGAAGCAATCTTTTTGTCAATAGGCATGAGAAGATCCCACCATCCAAGTTGTGGCGCAAGGGGGTGACAACCCCACAAACTGAAGTACATGAGAGGTTTGACACCAACACTTGTAAATTATGTATATAATTGTATCTATCCCATTTGCAATCCATTTTTCATTATAAGATTATGTTTTTTTCAGTCTCTTACTTTGCTGTTCAGTTTATGAACAATTTCTGTTCAATTTTTGAACAACAGCAGTTCAATTGAATTGAACAGATTTTTGTTGAGTTTTTATGTTTTTCTATTTAGTTTATGAACAATTGCTATTCAATTTTTGAACAACAACAGTTCGATAGAATTGAATAGCTTTTTGTTGAGTTTTTTAATTTTTTTGTTTAGTTTATGAATAGTTGTTGTTCAATTTTTGAACATCAGCAGTTCAACCGAATTAAACAGATTTTGACTGTGTTTTTAATTTTTGCTGTTCAAATGTAGAACAACTACTATTCAATTCCTGAACGGCAGTGGTTCAACAGAATTGAACAACTTTTTGCCGCGTTTTTAAATTTTGTTGTTTAATTCCGGAACAGCTGTTGTTTAATTTCTGAACAACAATAGTTCAATCGAATTGAACATATTTTTGTTGAGTTTTTGAGTTTTTCTGTTCAATTCTAGAATATTTAATATTCAATTTCTGAACAACAACGGTTCAACCGAATTGAACAATCTTTTGCCGCAGTTTTAAGTTTTGCTATTCAATTCCAGAACGGCTGCTGTTTAGTTTTTGAACAGCACCGGTTCAACCGAATTGAACAAATTTTTGACCATGTTTTTAATTTTTGATGTTCAAATCTAGAACAGATACTGTTCAATTCCTGAATGGCATTGGTTCAATAGAATTGAACAGATTTTCCACGTTTTTAAATTTTGTTGTTCAATTTTGGAATAGCTACTGTTCAATTTATGAACAATAGCAGTTCAATCAAATTTTAAACAGTTTCTTTTTCCGCATTGTTTGTGATGTTCAATTCAGAAACAACTGTTGTTCCATCTTTGAACAAGCTGACTATTCCTTCAGCAAAAATACCTGTTTTTTTTGGAGCATTTTTGAGCATTTTTAAGCATTTTTGCCAAGCAATATTTAAAAAAATACTTCTCAATGTCTTAAATAGCCATTCCTTTTATTGAATAACCTTGAGTAGGGAATGGCACTTGAAAGAGAGAAGGAAAATGGTAAAATTCCAAATATGATGTCTTGTGATACTACAATTCTTAAACATGGAGCTGATATTATACACACATCAACATAAAGGCTAAAAATACCCATAGTTCGAATATGATATCAAATGATTCAAGACCTTATAATGATACGTCTTTTTTCACTATTCGAGTAATATGACCGTACAACATGAAGAAATGGAACAAGGGATATTAACAGTATCAGTTTTTCTACTTCTTTCACCATCCCTCACCCTTAAGGAGTTAATGAGCCCCCCTTAGCAATCATTGTGTGACATGCAAATCTCAAAAGAGGATAGGGGGTCTCATCACGAGCCAACCTACCATGATCATAGGGATTGAACAGGTGACGTGCCCATTATGGCCACCACACCAAGGTAATGACCTTCTCATCTATTAGAAGGACAGAAGGTCTCATCACGAGCCAACCTAATCACTCTGTTACAATTCTAGTGAATGGCACTGTAACTATTTGGCTACCACACCAACACAGTGACCTCCGAATGGATCAAATTTTTAAAATACAAAAGAAAATACTACATTTACATATCTTAAGAGAGGATAGGGGGTCTCATCACGAGCCAACCTACCATGTTCATAAGAGTCTAAGCAATTGACATGCCCATTATGGAAACCACACCAGGGTAATGACCTTCTTACTAACTTGAAGGACAGGAGGTCTCATCACGAGCCGGCCTAATCACTTTGCTACAACTCTAGTGAATGGCACCATGATTACTTGGCCACCATACCAGCATGGCGATCTCTCCATCAAGATGATAAAATAACTATTCTCACATAGGGTTCATGGCTCATTTTTCAGACTAAAAAGCAACCCTGTCGAGGCTATGAACGCCTACTGGCAGCAGTGGCTCTACTTGTGTTATGAAAAATTTTTCTTTAATAAAAAAATACTGTTACATACACCTTGTTTTCCATTTTATTTTACGACAAACTTATTACTTGAATTAGTGACAATCATGACTTACCATAAGAATAAATAACGAGGAATTGATTACATATTTTGAACCTGGGAATGATGACGCCAATCAGTACTTGATTAAATCTTGCTTCCATCACAAATTTCTAATCATACAAAGACATCATATCGTAATAATGAAAATACCGTTTTCTCTCATGTCTCGATCTTCTCCACACAAGATTCAATCATGAAAACTTTTAAATTTGATCATTTGCTGCACATGAAGTAATTACTTAACCGTCGATCCTCCATGTGCAAAATTACCAAAATCTGACATCCCCATGCTCTCATTCATCACTGGTCAAATCTCTCCAGTACCTGAGGGCATGGGTGCCCTTTTCTCAGGGGGGAGGGGTGTGATTGGCTTTAATTTGGCAAGCAGGCGAAATCCTTGCACAAATCCTGTCAGACGCATCACTAAATGCTACAATTAAGGCATGGATACTCTTTATACAGAACCAAAATCTCTTTTTCGCTTACACACAACACCCAAACAAAACAACAAAGCCAGGAAGAAAGATAACCAGAGGAGAAGAGCATACCAGTCATGGGTGGAGATACTCTTCGAAACGAGCTATCGAATTTTCCAATTTCAGAAGCGGCGAGTGTCATTCTCCAGTGAGTTGGATGGCTAGCATATGTGCATAGATTACAAGGATACAACACAAAAATTGCAATCGAATTCCTGCAAAATTTGCAGGATGGAAAAACCAGAGTAAACGTCTGAACCATACCCGTTACAGAAGAGATCATAGCAACAGTTTCTGGAATACCAACACAAGGGGATAGATGGGAAGAAAAGCATCTACTCTTGCGGGAAGCAATAGCGCTATACCAGGACCCAGACGAACCACTAGAATGAAGGGCTAGAGGGATAGCCCCCGCTTCCTTACACTAGCCATGGCAGGAGTTGGCAGTATTCATCCAAAGATTCATAACATGTGAAGGACATCAGGAAGTGGTAAAACCTCGATAGCTCAAACTATTAGCTACACTCAAACAAAAAATTTCAATTAATATTTCTGCCTTTTTAAATTATGTATTACATAATACTGTTGTTTGACTAAGAAAATCAAAGTGTCCCCAAGCAGTGATTAGTCACCAAGGCTTAATAAAGTTGATCATTATTCATGAACTAGATAGGTAGCATCTATCATGGCACAATTTTGTCAACCCAGAAGTGTAGGAACCAGAAGTTAACTTAGAAGTGCAGGAACCAGAAGTTAACCCCAAGGGTACTGAAACTGAGCCTCCTAGGGTAAATCCTGCAGAAATAAAAAGAAACCGAGCCTTAACATCAAATTCAAACAGGCAAAAACTGGCCAGAACACCCCAGGGAACTTCGAACACCATCAATGGAGCAGAACCATCCCAGGCACCCTTACAAGAATTTGAGGAGGAAATGGCCCTAGTCCTAGGGAAAATAAGGACAAGATTTGAACTAACAAACTCATAAGAAGTAGTGGAGCAAGAAAAATTTGCTGACAAAACTGCCTCTCCTAGCAGCTCTAGTCACATTAATATCCTACCAGACCAAGAGGAACTACAAGAGAATGAAGCCATGTCTCCCATTGATAATTATGAAGTATACGGTGAAGGGTAGATAGAAGAGAGATTGGAATCATAGGATGATTCAGGTGACACTGTCCTCGTGGAACAAAGTGCACACACAGAGACAGTCCCCTTGTCACTAGGAGGCATCATCACTCCTCGCTCTTAGGACCCTCATATTGAGGTCAATTTTGAAGAAGTAATTAGAAACACCATTCTAGACCCTATCCCTGAGAAAGAGAATTCTACTCCCCTGCCACCTGTTGAAGTAAAAAAAGGTGAAGGTTCAGACATGAGAAAAAATGAGAATTTAAGAAATACCTACAAGAAATTGAGGAAGCTGGTGAAACACTTGAAGAAGCAACTGAAAAGAGAAAGAAGGGACAGGAAGCCAAAAGTAGAAACCTCCATTGTAGGGACCCAAATAGAACCAGCAAATACTATGTAAACTGGAACACAAACCAATTTGACAACCACCGCCGAAGCTGGAGTGCAGATAGAAGCAACAAACAACATCGAAACATCCACCCAAACTGAGCAGAAAGTTCTAGAGGAAAAAAGGATCCAAACAGAGGGAGTCCCTGCCTATGCCCATTTAGTAGAGATAGCTACTAAACAAAGATTACAGAATGAGCTAGTGAAATTACGACATGAACTTACACAGTATAGGAAGGAGGTAGTGCCATTACGAGAATATCAAGCACTACAAAAGAATTTCACTGACCTCTTTCTTACATAAGATGAGACATTTTCCCAGCTTAGAGGAGAGCAGGCAAAGGTTAAAGCGGTACAAAGGCAGGTAGAGCAAGCCAAAGAGTAGATCTTTGCAATTTTCTCTCTATATGATGATGCTTTATCATGTAGGTCACCAGAAACTAACTACGCGCTATTCCTAACAAAGCAGTACCTACATCTAAAAGTTAAAAATGTAAGAGCAGGAAAATCCACTTCCTTTAAGACTGTAGAGGAATTTTTCCAATGTTGTAATGACCAGGATGAGCAGGTTCAATGCCTCTTATGTGATCTCTACATGCATAACTTCCTTTTAGAAAATGAAACTGACAACAACCCTAGCCCCTTCATAGGAGATGTAAAACTACAAGCTTTCCTTTCATTTTCTAAAAACTAGATCAGGTGGGCCAAGCTTACAACATCTTTCAGAAAAGAGAACATAATCTAGAACTATGGGTTAGAGGAGAGGCTATGAAACCCATGCAGCTGATCATCCGACATCAGAATTTCATGAGAAGGCCGGGTGTGAAGTTTAGATTGGGACCTTTCCATAAAGATGTCATCGAAAATGCACGAGATTACTTCGAAGACATCTGTGAAGTAGCCCTAGCAGCAGCTAAACAACGGTGGATGGCCTCCACAAATAATGTGAAGAATAAGGAGCCATTCAATTACAAGAACTTCAAGGTTGCTGCCTCTAGATTTTGTTTATACAGTAGCTTAGTCTACAACATGGGGCCTGCCTGGCTAGGTTGTAGATATTGGAATCCCCTCCTTTGGCTTCTTCTTGAGGAGTATAATCATGACTACGAGTTTCTAGAAGGAGTCATAGGCACTGCCTTTTCACTCATAAAAAGAAAACTAGGCTTCAGAGCACACAATGAGAAGGCCTACCCTGCATATTCTTTAACACGGTTGCATCTTAATCATTTGTTTGCATGACGACATGCAACAAGGTAAGAAATGGAGTATGTTGGGGCTAGATTAAGGTATGGTTCTCACCCTGTAAATACTTCAAATTATATTGCAATTTCAAGAAAATCCCTCTTCACATTAACAATAAGAAATAAAAAATCATGAAAATGGGAATAGTCAGACTAATGATAAAAAGGACGATTTATAATAAGAAATTGACTCTTTTTGTCTCTACCTATAGGAAATTAGGAATGTCTGAACCAATAACGAATGGAAGCCAATTGACAGACACAAGCACAAGAAGTCCTAAAGCAGTCCCAACGGCTGATAGAAGGCAAACAAGCAGATTTGAGTCCAAGAACTCAAACGATAGCCATGCGTAGCGGGCTGTCATTTGAGATACATTCTCAAAACTCTTGAAGATCGCCTTTAAAAGGGAAAAGAACAGAATAGGAGAGTAATCCTGTAATATATAAATCCAAAACAGTCTGTCTAATTATATTTTGTAGCATTCCTAGATGTAACAGAGAGTTTTGAATTACCATCTTTTGAAGTTTTCTCAGTGTTGAGGCTTCTGTATGTTTGGGCCCAACCTCTAGGAGCTCCACTCATGTTTTCATGTTCTGAATAGTTACAGAATCGATACGTGTGAAATTGGTGCAATTGTAACACATACTTCCATTTAATATAGTTACAACTCTTTTTCTTTAACGAATCATTGGCAATTGCGTTCTTAGAGTAAGAAAAGTGCAATCTCGTTTATGATTTTTTTTGTTAATTTTGGTTCTTGTGCTGTCATGACAATTGAATTCTAGGCCATAGGGAGATTGATTTCAGCATTCTTCATCTCCATGCATTGCGTTCTCCTTCTAGCATAGTAAATAAATTAACCAATTGATCAGTGTTGCTTAATTAAGTCTTACAAAGAATTCCATTGCAAAATTACTTAATTATAGCTGTATGAGTTATTTGACCCATTTTGATTATATTGCTATTCATTACTGCCGGCTTAGTTGTAATATTATTTCATTATTGCACAGCTATTCATATTTCTCAGTTATACTACTGTTTAATTATTGCACATCTAGTCATAATTCTAGTTATGCTGCTAGCCATATAGTTGCTTCATTACTGCTTAGATCACTAGGTCGTTGATTCAATTAAATTCCATTTCTGAAAAAAATTAGTCAGACTATTGTTCTACTTAATTTCATTACTATCATTTCAATTCTTGCTTGATTTATTTAGACTGTTGTTCAATTTAATTAAGCTGTTGTTTAAGTAGAGAAACACCAAATCCCATTACTCAGCTTTAGGCTAAAGACCCATCTAAGGCACATTCTCTAAGATCAATAAACTTCAGGAGTTAGTAATTCCTTCTTTACATTGATAAAGAGCATCCGTAGACCATTTAACTCGCATATACTATGCTGACACTCTTGAAATAAAAATACTTACCCTGAGTTGATAATTAAATGAAGGAACACTAGAGTTGTCACAAAAAGTCACCTCTATTCGACCCAACAAGTTGGTTTAAGGGTCTTCCAACTGCAAGCATTATCAATTATCATCAATTCACTTAAGTCTTCCTAGATAGGTGGGTGATCATGGGAAATGAGGTTCTCATCATAGAGGAATACAAGCATTTAAAAATACAACCAGGGGAGACAGTTCAAGACTTTTTAGCCAGGTTCAATAAGGTATACAATGCAATACTTGCTAAGATAAAGCCACCTTTAGGGTGGGCTCTCTTTCACTACCCAAGTAATTTTGACCCAAATATGGAATTCCAGATAAGAGAAAAATACCCTTCAAACCTGGAAGAAATGCAGAATATGGCAATTACTATGGAATTCAACATACTGGAAAGAGATGAAAAGTTAGAAGAAATAAGGAAGGACAAAGCAGCTCAAGAGAAACTGACTTCTTTAGAGGTAAAAATAGATATGTTGACAGATACAATTAGTAAAATGATGCATATACTTGGTAGGAAAGAGGAAGAGTACAAGGTTGAGGATGGTGCTAATTATTTAGAGCAGTCGGTACCATTTTCTTGGGAGGAACCAAATCAGTCATTTCGATGCAAGGATAGCTATCAAAAAATAATAGCTAACCAAGGTTGCAAAGAAGGAGATTTGGAAAGTTGTCAAGTAAGTACTATATCCCTTCCTACATCTTGTGCTTCACTATTAAGAGAGTATTACAAGAAAATTGAAAATAGAACAAGGTAGAATGCTCTAAAGAATCAGTAAGGGAAGAAATGGATAATACAAACCCTTTTTCAAATATAGAAGTTCTCCCCTAAGAACATCGTCGTATGACTTTTTGGATTACAAAACCAGAAATGGAAGATGAGCCAGCACCTCTTGAGTCCCTAACCTTGTGCTTCAAGTCATTTCAGATTGCTAAAGGAGAAGCTATTGGCCATGAACAATCTCCTTTTCATATGATGGAACAATCTGCTGATCAAGTGTGCATAATGGATGACATTCCTCCTATGAATAAGTTGCCCAAATATGATCAATATGATGATGATTATTTTCTCCAAACTCAAGCCGACACTACCAAAAAATTAGTGATTAGTTTGTGGGAAAAATATAGTCATTTTCAACAGCTGAAAAATAGTGATCAGCAAATACCACTCAGCTATGAAAATGAAGAAGAAAGTGCAGAAATTTTGGGAGAAAGGGAAGGATCTTTACCTCTTTTTTGTGCTTCCTTTCAGTTCAACAAAGACAACCTTAATGCAATCAGAAGTCAACAATATTTGGGTGTTTATTTTAACAACAAAGAACACATTCATCCCTATGTCCAACCTTCACAAGAGAAAGAGAACAACTATGCCTCTTTTCAATCAGGTTTGCTAGAAGACAACATGGAAATATATGATGAGTATGATAGTGCAAATGATCATGAGGAAGAGAAGGAGTTTCTTGTTCAAAAATATCCCAAGCATATCCAAGTGGAAGAGAGAGTAGTCATGAATGAATTCTCTATCCGAAATCCTTTAAGTCAAGTATTGTTCCAAGATCCATTTGCTGTTTTCTTAGAGACATTTGAAGAGGAAGCAAAACATGTCAAGAGCAGTCTGATGTAGAGTTTAAAGAAAATTTTAGATACTACTATTCAAACACAAGTAAGGTGGGAGTGGCCTTTTGATTTGTTCCGCATACTCAAAGAGCTGAAAGAAGATCACTCATGGAATCATCTGCTTGATTGGTTATAATGGAAAAGAGAGTTCACCAAATGAATGTATATCATGTATAGGTTATATTAGGATAGATAGGCAAGCAAATAAGCTCAGCCTTTGAGCATCTTTTAGTTATATATTTTTTTGAAAATATAAAAATAGAGAAAAGATGAAAAAGGGGGTAGATTTCAAAAGAAGAGGTATAACCCCATACCCAAAAAAAATAGTCTTACTGAAAGTGTGCAAGCCTAAATGCCACTACTTGTTCATAAATAAGTCTTGTTCAGTCATCTAGCCTAATCATGGATGAACATGTTTTCAATTTATTGTTGATAAATTAGTGAAAGAGAGCTTGTCAAATCATTCAAACTTGACTTGTAAAAGGGGGATAAATTAGGGGATGAAGAATGCTAATTCTACATGCTTAAAACTGAACCAAAGAGAAAGATAGGATTTCTTACCAAATGATAAATTACAACGCTTGTTTTTCTAGTTTTGTTTTTACAAAAATAAAATTTGTGTACAACTTGTTCTTATGCCACAAATCATGGTAAGTTAGATTGCCTAATCCTGATTTACCATGCTTTCAATTTCATGTTAGTAGGATAGAGAATAAAGTTTTTCAAACAGCTTAATCTTGAAAAATGATTAGACTAGGTAGAGAATAAGAGAGTTCATTAACCTAATTTGAACTCTTGGAAGAAATAAGGGTACAATTGGATAGTTTGATATGTGTTTTCAGAAAATAAAAATGTCAAGGGTTTGCCAGTTCAAGTGCACCCAAGGAAGAAAAAATGCTAGGCAAGTAGGTTGGGTAGGTAGAGATGATGTTGATGTTAATCATGTTTTTTCACATTACTAAGATCACAACTTCAAGCAAGCATCAGCAAGTGAAAGAGGTAAAAATATGCCCAATGGATGAGGCACTAGTCTTCATAAACCAAGAGATCTGAAAGTTCTGGACATCTCCTGAAAAGGAGTCACCCTCTTCAAGTAGAGCGACTGTTAGTCTTCCATAATTTTCACTATCTGAAGATGACTAAGTATCAATTCTAGATTTCTAGAAACAAAGTTCATGAACATTGTGAGTTCTAGAAATCTCATGGCCTTCATTATCCTTGAGATAAATTTTCACTATTTCATCATTCCGTCGTGTCAAGCTCAGCTCACCCATCCCAGAAGACCCATCATGGGCTCATGCCACTCATTATCACTATGTTTCGACACCTTTGGCGTCATCCCTCTATTTTTGTTTTGCCTAAACTCCTCCATTGTCTATCTAGGGTTTTTAAGGGCATTTTTCTTGGCTTCATGACCTCCATGATTAAATAATCACCAAGTCTTATATATTGATGCTCTTACACCTCCTCCTATCCTTAAAATACCTCCCTAAACACTTCCCATCATTCCTATCCCTCAAAATCATCATTTTTCTACAAAACCTAGTCTATTTCCACAATTTGACACTTTTTGAGACTAGGCATGTGGTTTGACCTTTTGGACCCTTTCCCCTCACTAAATTCTTGAAATTCCACTTTCCCCTACTCCCTAACATCTATTCATATCCCCAAAAATTTCCCCAAGAATTTAGACAACCCTTAACCCCTTCATTCCCCTCCCTCTACAAGGCAGTCCTAAATCCTCACACAAAACCCTAAGTTCCTCTTCCAACTAAGCTAGGGTTTGATATGAAAATGAGGCACAAGAGAAAAGGATTAATTTGATAGATCATGTCGGCAAGCATAAGTCCATACCAGCTCATAAACATCATGCCTCCATCATTTTCCAAAAATTCATTCCAAGGACCAAGTCATTTGCCACACCTAGGGCCAGTTTTGCTTTAAACTATGTTTCTGACCAAACAGAGATTAATTTGGAAAGAGTGAGAGAGGTTTTTTCCCCTAATAGGGCCAAGAAGAAAATCCTCCTTTAGTTTTTAAACAAGTATCATGGTTTGGGAGAAATTTAAAAAATACAGGTGTCATGGGCAAAATTCTACACTATTGAAGTGACCTTTGGAAAATCAAGTTTTTTCATAGCTGGATTGCCCAAATGACTTTCTTGATGAATAAAAATACAAATAGACTTAAATATCTTTCCAATGAGCTATCATGAGCTCAATTTTGAATTGAGGAAGGCATCCAAAAGTGGTCTGCACTAGCACTCTGCATTTCTGCACCAACACTCTCCATTTCTGCACCATCGTTCAACACTTTTGACCAGTGTTGGGAGAATTAGTTTTTTAACAAGTAAATGGAAACCAAATGAAAAATAAAAATAATTTTTGGAAATTAGACTCCACAATATTTCCAATGAGCTATCACAGATCTCATTCTGACACCGGGAAGGCCTCCAAATGCCTTCTCCAAAATTGCGTTGCACACCAGCAGAGGCGCTACGCACCTAGAGCCCGGCGCTGTGCATAGAAGAGGTAGGTGCAGTGTCAAATAACACTGCGTTACACACCTGGAGCCAGGCACTATGCACCTGGGCAGGCACTGCACATAGAGCAGAATTGGTCAAATATTCTAAGAATGTGGTGAAAATCCAATTTTTTTCCTCCAAGATCCTGTAAAAGGTTAAACAAGGTTAGTGGCCCCTCTTCTCACCTTTCCAAGTTTTTCTATTACATGCATAATCAAAAGAGAAGTTTGAAAACCTAAAGGCCTGGTCAAACCCTAATCTTCATGCCAATCAAGAATTTGACCTTCTAGGGCAAGAAATACCATTTTGAAGTTGTTATTAGCTTAAAGACACTCAGTACCAACATCTCTCCTTCTAAAAAATCTGAAACTATCCTAACCCTACTTCATCTTGCCCTCATTTGCTAAAAATCTGCCCTCACATCACACATCTGTCCTCCCTAAACCTAAAGCTCTCACCAAGTGAAAAAACCATTCTGTTTTAAGATATACAAAGTAGTAAGCACTTGGATGAAGACAGGGAGGGTGATGATACACATGAATCACTCCCAAGTACAAAAAGAGGTATTGCTGATGAGAAAAGGTAAAAGCTGAGAAGATAGTAAAGACAACGATGGGGGTGATAGTCAACAAAGAAAATAAACATGAAAGTCAAGAGGAAAATGTGCATAAACATGAAAATAAGGCTAGTCAAAGTGAAAATAGTGACAATATGGATGAAAATATTGAACATGAAGAAAAAAGAAGGTGAAAATAAAGAAATAGTAGATCAAGAAGAGGAAACCAGCAAGGCACAAATAGGGTTTGATGAAGGAGACAGTGATAAAAGAATGCCACTGAGAGGACATCAATGGAGTACAAGGCCAAAGTGAAGTAGATGCAAAGGTTGATGATAAGCTCCAAAACCAAGGCAATGACACTAAAGGTAGCAAGATAAGAGACAAGAAGATGGTAAAGATAAAGAAGAGAGTGGTTTTCATGCTGAGCAAGAGGGTAGTGATGAAAAAGAGGAACAAAGTGACAATGAAAAATCAGTAAGGAGGCATTGAATTTCGAGCACTCAAAGAAGGTAAATACCAATAAAAACTTGGAGACATGGCTCAAGATTTTTCATAGGCTTCTAAAAACCCTTGAATACCTTCTCCACCAAATTTGAGGCAATTTGGACAAAATTTTGTTTTTTCCAAATTTTGACCCCTAGGAGCGCAGCACCCTAGGCGCTACGAACAAAATTGGTGCATCCTCAGCTCTCATAGTTTACATTTTTGGATTTTTTGCATCACCAATAGTCTACCCACAAAATTTTAGATCAATTGGAGCATTTTTGCTCCCTCAAAAAGTCAAAAAACACCTCGAATTTGACCTTTCTGCCTCCTTTTCAGTCCAGGTGCTGCACACAGAGCAGTGTTGGGATATTTGATTTTTGAAAAGGTAAATGACATTTATTCAGAAAAAATCAAGTATTTTTGGAAATCCGACTCATCAAGCTTTCCAACGAGCCATCACGGGGCCAAAACTGATGCCAGGAAGGGGTCCAAAACTCAGCTACAACAGAGCCTATTTTCTGCTGAAGGTCGCGCTATGCATAGAGCAGTGTTGGGAGAATGGATTTTTGGATAGGAAAATGGAATGCAGTTTAAAAAAAAAAGAAAAAAAAGAAAAAAAAATGCATAACTGGAAAGAGGAATCATCAATATTTCCAACGAGCCATCACGGAGAAAAATCCGACATCGGGAAGTGGTCCAAAACTTGACTACAATAGAACCTATTTTCTGCTGAAGGTGGCGCTACGCACCGAGAAGTGTTGGGAGGATGGATTTTTGGACAGGAAAATGGTATTCATTCAGAAAACCAAAGGTAGATCTGGAAAGCCAACTTGACAAGCTTTCCAAGGAGCCATCACAAAGAAAAATCCAACACCAGGAAGGAGGTAAAAACTGGACTGCAAGTACACCTAATTTCTGATGTTTTAGCACTACGCACAAAGGACCAAAAGTGCCAAAAGTCAACAAAACACAGAAATTGATGGCAAATGATTTTTTAATATTTTCTTGGGAAAATCACTCCAAATTTGATTTAGGAGTTATGTTACGATATTTTTCATTTATTAGCTTAGATATTATGTGTCTTGGGCCTTGCATGGTCATTAAGCACATTTATGACTAAATTAGGGTTTCTGGAAGCCTCTTATGGTTTCCACCTTCTCATTTTATCCATAAATAGAGCATGAGGCTCTTATGTATTTGGTTGGATTTTGATGACTTATTCTGGAGAAATACATAGTCTCTTGGATGTTTTGATGAGAATTTGATGTCTTGGAGCTCATGCATGACCTGATTTGTTTGTTGATGGAGGAGGATTGTTTGCAAGATCCATAAGCCTAGTTGATGGTGAAGTTTTCTTTTGTTCATGTTTTCTAGTTTATCATATTTTTTCATCTTTCTATGTTGTAGTAGGACAAAGAATTTAGGCTAAGACATGTTTGCTAATGGCACCTTAGGTCTGTTTGTTTCCTTCACTGCCTTAATGTTTTCTTCTGCTAGGATATATTAGAGAATTCATCTTTTTGCTCTCTAAGGACTTCTTATGCTTGTCTATTTCTTGAATGGTTTAGATCAGTTTGTTTCAACATGATTCATGGCTAGCCCTGCATATTTGTTGCCAGTAAATACTTTGTTCTTGGAATCATCTCTTTAAAGCATCTTTGCCTAGGTTTATCAAAGAAGTTTGTTTCAATCATGCTCTTTGCCTTTACTTAGCTAAAATTGTTTCAAGGAACCTTCATAGCTGTAACTTTAGATGTTCAGGGTTTTCTCTCCTTCTATTGTTATAGTTATTTATGCATCTTAAATATTTTTTGCTCTTGATGATGAAATCTATGAAAGTTAAATAAGTTTCTTGCCTTTCTATATTTCATTTGAATGTTTGTCTTGGTTGATTATCTGTTTTCAATCTGAAATAAAATGGATTAGGTTTTGATTATGCCTTTGATTCTCTTGTTATGATTATAAATCTTCTAACTCCCTCAGTTTACAAGTATATAAAGGATTCTGTTTATGCCCTTTATTACCTTGTTGTTCTCAAGCTTAATGTCCATCTCATGATCCTTCACAACCTTAAAGATCCACCAACCAAGTTAAAATTGCCCTGCAAATGCTCTTAACACCATTGATGAACTTATCATGACCTTATTATATTCCATTGCCCAATGACTTAAAAATCTTCCATGTTTTCTATCTAAATCCATTTGAGCATCATACGCAATGAAAAACAATCAAAATACCCTGCACTTAACATCTAGCCTAAAATCAACCCTAATCAGCAAACAAGTTCATATCTTTGCACCTACTAGAGAGATCCCTCTCCAAATCTAGGAAGGCTAGGTCCTTGGATTCTAAAGCTTGGTTTGATGTTACCCCTGCCCATTTGTATCTCAATCAATCTAGAAAATTACGGGGAGCTAACACACTCTTAGTTTAATCCATTAACACATTATTTCTCTGGTGTAATATGTTGTAGATACTCTATTCATGTTGCTTCCCATATTTCTAAACCCCTTTACACCTTTTAATTAAAATGAAAAATTTATGAGTTTTGTTGTGGTGAATTTTTCTCTTATGGCTGAGAGATTTTAAGATCACGTGAAATTTTTATTCTCAATTTTCTTTTGCATAATGCATTTCAAGGGGGATTGTCATCTTAGATTGTAATTGATCTGAGCATTTTATTGGTTCTGTAGGAAAATCCTATGATATTCAGTATGCAAATGGTGCAATCTATGGATATTTGTCTCAAGACGATGTCACAATATCTTGTTGTGAAGTACCAGGTTGGAATATTTTTTATTTCAAAAATATCTAGCAAGTTAAGATATTTTTGGTCACCAGGGTATTTTGAAAGTTATATTGTCATTTTCTGGCATAATTTTTTAAGGTGAAAACATGTTATCCAAGTCTAACATTCTTACTCGCTAATTTCGATGGTCTCCTTAGGCTTGGATTTCAAGGAATTGCAGTTGACAAAGTTTTTCCCGTTCAACGAGTATTTTCTTTGAGTGCAATCATGAACTAGCTTAGGTTCACCTTCTAAATTGTGTAATTTTTTTCTTTTTCTTGGATTTTTTTTAATAATGAAGGAAACTTTCATTACTATATAATAAGATTTTAGAAATATTTACAGTGGGGAGTTTTAACTAGTTCATTGGGTCCAACTCAAATGGGACTGAGGAAGCTTCCCATTTTTAAAACGGTCCATAGATTCATAATTTCAAAACCTAACTAAGGCCTTTAGATGTATTGGATTTTTCTCCAAGTAAACAAGTTATAGAAACTTATTGTGTGAAAATAAGTAGGAGCTATATTCCTATTTCCCATGTAAAATATAAATCTAAAGCTCAAATATCAGTAGTGACTATATTCTATGCATGTGACAGCAGAAACAAAATGAATTCATAAGTAAATGTTAATTTATGGGCTTGATTTTCTGATCAGTGACAATGTAGTCTCTAAAATTGACTTTAAATCTCTGTTGGAGGAATAAGTTGTTTCCCATCACTTTCAAGTTGGTTGATGCCAATATTAGCAAAGGATGTACTTAGTCATGAAGTGAATCTATAGACATCACTTTGATGAAGTGTGTGGGAGAAGCAGTGTTTATGACTCCTTTCCACCATGGAAACTTTCTGTAGCCTTTCTATGTTGGGATAGAAAGCCACATTGTGCGTAATTTTTGACATGTGTCATCTCCAAACAATGTCCCATTGCCAAGTATGAGCCATAATTTCTTGCTTTGGGGTCGAGACAAAATCAATATTTTTTCTCTTGGCTCTTTGTGTTACACATATTTTATTTTTTCATTTCATTCATCATATCTTATACAAACAATTTCATGACCACAATTGAATTAAGGATCTCCATTCCTTAGCATCCTTTCTCAGTTCCTCAACCTTGACCCTTACAGGAGATGGGTGGCAGACATTGTAGATTACATAGTTTCCTTCATATCCTCTTTTGTCTTTTGGTCTTGTTAACCTACACTCTCCTAAGGAAACCTCTGCCCTATGATATTAGTTAATGAACTATAGGGGGGATAGTTATACTCTTACATGGAATCATAATCAAGATCTCAAGTGGTTTGATTTCCCAACCTTCAATAACAGATTGAGTTGGCTACATTTTCAAAACATAAAATGTAATCCTCCTCAACACTAAATTGTAAAAATATCAAGTGAGTTAATTCCCCAAACTTTAGTCATAGATTGAGTTTTCTTAATTTGTAGAACAAGAACAATTATACAATCCTCCCCAACTCTTTTTACATCTGCCTCCAACCCTACTGCCCAAGGGAACCTGCAAGCTAGTATTTTGAGGTGTCGTTAGATGCTGGAAACCCCGATCATGATGTCCTAACAAATTCCTCGCATTGGATTTGAACCCCCACACTTGAGTTTCTTCCTACACCAATTGGATCCTATTTTTTTCATGATTGGAACTCCCCTTTGTTTCATCATATTTAATATCCATCGAGACATACATCGAAGTGGCGAATTGTGAAGTGTCATTTTTGAAAATCATCTACCATCCTATCTATCCTTGCCTATTTTTTGAGCTGATGATATGATTGTAAGTACCATAATTATCTTATATAATTGGCCAATATTGAGTCCTTTTGTTGGCTTCTGAAGGATAATGTTTTTTTCTCCAACAATCTAGGGAAACTTACTCTGCAAATTTTTTTTTTTGGGTTGAAACACTCGTTCTGCTTTGAATAGGGTATAACATGGTTAGCCAAGGCCTTGTCAAAGAACCAGTATTTTCATTTTGAATGAATAGGAATGCAGATCAGGAAGATGTAGGAGAGATAGTCTTTGGTAGTCTTGATTTTAAACACTTCAAGGGTGAACATCAGTATACACCTATTACACAAAAGGGTTACTAGCATGTATGTTATAGAATCATGTTAGTTTTCCATGTTTAATATTGAGGATGGTATTTTGAGGTGTTGTTGGATGCTGTAAACCTCAATCATGATGGCATGAAAAATTCTTGACATTGGATTTGAACCCCCACACTTGAGTTATTTCCTACACCAATTGGATCCTCTTTTGGCAACCCCCTTTGTTACATCACTACTAATATCTATTGAGATATGTAGCAATGTGGTTTTGTGAAGTGTCCCTTGTGCAACCCCTCAACCATCCTATATTTCCTTGCATATTTTATTGTAATAGGAAAACCTCCAAGGGGCATAAATTTCAAAGAAGGAAATTGTTTAGTATGTAAAATAATGATAGGGAGGAAACAGAGGCACCCCCACAAATGATTGAGAAAGATATTGTTAATGTAAAAGAATAGGGAAAAAGTAGTAGAAATTTTGCTTAGCATAGATCAATATATTGAGAATGAAATACTAGTTCATGCATTACTAGGTGTATCAATAAGTCATACCCCTGAGATCACGATATACATTAAGAAGAAAAAATTCATAGCGCTTGTTGGTTTTGGTAGTATCCATAGCTTCAATGATCAAAGATTAGCAAAGTATTTTGGTCGTTTTGTGTACCCAATGGAAAATTTTGAAGTATCAGTTTCTAACAGAGGAATTATTGGAGGAAAATGCTATAAACATCAAACTTAGTATAGGAGTGTTAGAGACTATAACTTATCAAGCCCCATGTATGCCATTCCTATAGGAAAAGTAGATGTGGTTCTAGGGATTAAATTATTGTGAACTTTGGGAATAGTTCTACAAACTATAATGAATTATTTATGAGATTCAAATTAGAGGGAAGTGATTATGAACTCAAAGGTCTAATTTCTCCACTTTCTGAAATGATCAGCTCACATAGAATGGAAAAGTTCCTAGAAAGGAGTTGTCATGGAGTCATTGCTAGACTTTAATCCATGGAAGTGAAGCAAGAAGATGACAATCCATTAGAAATAAAATTATCTACCTGTAGGTTTTAACCCTGTACATAAATTATCTGCAAACGGATTCTTAAAAACAGAAAATAAACAATAGCGAGAGCATAAAACATAAAACATATATACAAGGAGATTTTTCCCCTGGATCCCAAATCGGGACTACCAACTTGATTTTTCATTGTTTTCATTTTAGTGTTACATCACATATATATACATGCCAAAGAATTCATAAACCCATATCCATTAACCCTGGATTAGAACATAACAGTAGTTCCCTTGATTGGAACTAAAAATACCAGCGGCCTAAAACTATCATGCCCCAAAACCATGTGCAAACTGATGCACAAAACCATAGGCAGTGCCCACCTAAAATACGGTTCAAAAATAATTTCTCGGGTCACTGCCCCGAACCCTATGTAAGGGGCTACCCCCCCCCTACAAACCCCTGGACAGGGGGGGCTACCACCCCCCTTTTAACATTGGAAAATCATACAATATAAAACGACATCAGTTAATGTCGAGCCTAAGGATTTATAGGACAGGGATACAATATGGAATCAAAAGTATTTAGAATCTCTAAGGTTTTGAGAAATTCAATATTGAACTAGTGATAAATGCCTGGATGCGCTCTTTTTCCTTCGAGAAGAGCGCCTTCTGCACGCACTGGAGCCCGATAAGCACGCATTCCTGGAAATGGAAAAAAGTCCCTTTCTGGGACCACAAGCAAGAAATTGATAGTTTCTCCTTATGTGAAAGCCGCCTAAGGACATGACCAGTGCCTCCTTAGGCCTTGTGTGAGCACACAAAAGCATATTTCAGCCCACAATGGAATATCGCCCCTCCCTTGGGTCACCATCCACCATGTACCAAGGGAGGGAAGGAGGTTTGAAAGCTCACCTATATAAACCTTCAAAGAGATGAACGATGTGTGATCACAAGGTTATGCTGGCCAAAGTTGCCCAAGCAACACCAATTGTTTGTGTGAACCAAGGAGCAAGAGTTGAAGAAGAGGACTCGATTGTTGGCCACCCAAAAATCTTAGCCCATTGCAGCAGAGAGAGAGAGTTGAACTGCGTCAGAAGGCAAAACTTGAAGGACAAAAATCCTTGCGTCGGATCTTAGAGCCACTACCTAGGCCCTTCGGCAAGTGGGTAAGATTTGTTTTCATTCCAAGCATTCAATAAGAAGAAGGCCATTGAGCTGTTGTTTACCTTGTTACTGTTTGGAACTCTCTATAGCTTCTTTTATGTTTTTAGTTTTAGTTTTTTAACAGAGCATACTTAAGTGTATTACTTCATTTTAAGTCTTATACTTCTAAGCTTCCCCCAGATACTACCTGTTACTTATGGTTTATAGAAAAAAATGCATTCTCTAAACGTGTGTGATTTCGTACACCTGTGTGTTGAATCCACCACAACAAGATTGGAAACTCCACTGACATGTTTCAAGTTTATGTGGTTGTGCCATATTTTGCAGGAGGGCCTTAGTCTATGGTGGAGTGGAGCTGACAGTCCTCTGACCCATCTTGCAGTCCCTAGACTCACTAAGGTGACATACTGAAGAATGCAACTCCTAATTTTTTACTTGTAGGAATTTTGCGTGTTGTTTTTACACACAGACGCGCAGGGCGCGGGTTCAGAGGTGACTTGCGCATAGGAAAGCGCACCTGTCAGAGGGTTTTGTGCGCAATTTGCAGAGAGATTTTTTCTCCCTATCTTCTACATTTGATCTGCTTGTAAGTGTGTTGTGCAACCCCTAATGTATCTGCCAACACCTGCATTGACACCCCATAGCTTTTGAGAATTAATTTTGCTACTTTTCGTAGGAATTTAGTTAGTTTTCATTCAAGTTGGTTTTTTGCAAAAAAGTGTTCACATAGTTTAAGTAGGGGGCGAATTAACCATTTATTTCCGAACAATTTATGTTTTTTTCAAATTTTGGTATGCACAATTAGTTTAACTAGTCCAAGTAAGTGGCTCATGACCACACATGCATAAGCTAGTGTAGAAATTGTTTAGTTTAAATTTCAATTTTTGCATTTAGGAAATTGCAGGACTAGGATTGAATCGCAAGTTAGAGCATGTAATATCTGTTGCCTTTGCGCCATTGGGTGACCCTAGATAAGAATATGAACACTCTACATTTGTGATTCGCCATCTCCCTTTAGTCACTCACATAGACTCATTAGGAGGTTTTGGAAGCAGCCCATTATTCGTAAATTCTTTTTATTTGAGCAAGGAAGAATGTCACATAGTTTAAATAGGGGACATTTTCAATGGATCACCGATATCCATATGTTCAAATTATGAGATTGTTCACCATATTCTCACACACATTCACCCACTAAGAAAAGAAAGCCACCTAAAAATAACTTAAACCAACTCACTAAACTCTCCCCATAGGGGCCACAAGAGAAATTATAGTTTAAGTTAGGATCAAGGAGGTAGGCATCCAATAAGCCGCCTTGATCATGCTTCACATTTGAAACATAGAATTTGTGTTTTTAGGGAGATTTAAAACCCACCTATCAGCCCACGGAAAAGAAAACCCGAGTGCGGCAGAGACCCGATTCAGAGGGGGTTAGGCTTAGGCGCAGTGCGTGCGGTATCAGTTGGGGCTACCTGACCCGTCTGATACTCGGTACTGTTAGCTGACTACCAAGAAGCCCAAGACTCGAACGCTCATGTGGGATGGTGGTTCTTAGTGGCCAAAGCTAGGGCATCCTTTACCCTATAGGTGACGGTGCAGGCAAGCGCCAGACCCTCTACTCTTACATTGGTTGATTCTCTTTGGCTGACTGGGGGCGTCACTAGCTCTTTTGGGACGTTGTGCCAGCACTCGCAAGAAATCCTCTCAAGGCCCAGTTACTTTTGAGAGTGTGAGGATGTTATTAGGTCTTCTAGGATTTTTTGAGTATCACGCGCAGACAAACAAAACCAATTTTTGCTTGATTGATCACATAGATTAAATTAAAGGAAAAATCATTTCATTTTTGCTTTGTTTTATGTATGTGGACATAAATTTGACGTGATAATAGACTCAATCCCCTCAAATTTTTTTTCCAAAACCTAACTTGGATGACTCTCAAATGGTTCCAATGGAACCTCGTCAGTCCAGGCATCTTTTGGACCTCCCCCCATTAACGGGAGGGGTTCCAGGTCTTTCGTCATTTAGGCGTCAAAGACGGAACTTTGCTACAGTGGTTGGTTCCTCCTTTCTTGGAGCAACCTTCGTTGGGAACTGTAGGAGAAGAGTGCATCCCATACGGGAAGCCAGCTAAATTCACAACCGAGTACGTCACAGACTAACCCTCGTTCTAATGAGAAATTTTTGTCTTCACACGTTGCTATGGCGTCAACCTCACAGTCACCCTTCTTAGTGGCATTAAATCTACCAGATTTAACCAAGCTCACCAATGACCCCATTGCACACAACCCCAATTGGCCTCCCATGCCCATGAAGCTCCCTTCAGATAGACCAAAGTTTGAGGGTAAGCAAGCGGAAGACCTAGGGAATCATATAATGACCTTTCACCTATGGTGCTCATTGAATAGCATCATTGATGATACTATTTGATTGAGGCTATTTCAATGCACTCTCACGGGAGTGGCCGCAAAATGGTATGTCGAGCAACCCCCTGCTTCACATGGAGCCTCTAACGCCCTCGCTACCATCTTTCTCACATACTTTCAGCTACCCATTCACCACAATTCGGGAATGGAGTTACTCACTCATTTCAGACAATCCCCCTCTACCCAGATTTCTTAACATCTTCATGAGTGGAGACAACGTCGTAGCTTATGCAAAGTTCAACTTGAAGACCGAGTCCTTGTATATTTATTCTTGAAAAATCTGATGGCAGAGATTTCAAAGGATGTGGTGCAACGTAACCCCACATCTGAAGAGGATGCAATCAGTAAAGCCCAACAGCTTGAACTAATCTATACACAATCAAAATACATATACAAAATCCTGCCTAATGCCCCGTGCCTTCAATCTTATCAAGAATTTCCAGGCGCATCGAACTCTACATACGGACTTATTGGGTTAATGACCCAAGGGTACCTAGGCAGCAGCAGTCAGAATCCTGGCTACACACATGGGTCTACCCAGAACATGTCTTAACCCAGATTCCAAAGTCATCATATGCAGCAGCAAAATTTGATGAATATGGCGCCAACGTATCACCAAGGAGGACCTTACCCTCCGGCTGGGGGGACCCAATACGCAGGAAGAAAAACTGACGGAAGAACTCCCCCCAACGGCCAGGTGCAAACATGGGATAGTAGTATGCTCAGTCCCAAGCACATAACCCACCAACGCAAAACAATGCACAGGTGAACTTTGCGCAGCTGTCCCAAGATCAACCACACCAGAATGATCAGGAAAATTACCCTCCCAATGTGGTCAAAATAAAGGTAAAAAAAAAACTCAAAGGGAACCCTGGACAGGGGGCAGCAACCAACAACACCCACCATGGCCCCAGCCGAGAAACAACTCTAATCGGAACCAGAACCAGGAGCCAAGCAATGCTCAAAAGAAAGGAAAACAGCCACCTCTACGAACAAACCATTCATGTTCGATATGCAGTGAGTACGGGCACTATACTCACCACTGTCCCAAACTCCCTGAGCTTAAAAATCTTTAGAGTAACCGACGACAAGGAGGATCTTCCCAGAAAACTGTAGTTATGTAAGAACCCTTCCCCCATCAAGGAACAGTTAGCACTCAACAGCAAAACCCCAACGATTCCGAGAAAAACAACCATGAAATTTACATGGCTAGGGAAGGAATGTTTTTCCAAACCCTGAATCGCAGCTACGACACCCCACTAGACACCGGTATGTCAGGGGCTAGTACAAGCGTGCCGACTTCACCTTTGACCATTCCAAAGATTCCTTTGGAACCATTTCCAAAAATGGTTAAAGGGACTAATAGGCGAGCAAGTAACTACTCATTAAGGGAATTTTGAGGTCTAAAATGGGCCTCCTAAGGAAATAATAAAATAATAGCTAAACCAATAAAATAATATCTATGAATTTGAAATTCACTTTTTTCACCACAATCCATGTAACCATAGTTAAATTCAATTCAAAAGTTGTACCAAAATAAAATTAATAAAAAAATTGTATTGATTTGACTATAAAAAAGAATGAGATTTTCAAGAAAAAGTCATTATCATTGAACAACTAATGCATTTGTCCTTTGTACTTAAATAACTTAAAATAAAATATAAATATAAATTTATAAATTCTTAATTATCATACGCTATTAATTAAAATTTATATTATTTAAACTGTATAATAACATGTAATTAATATAATATATAAAAATAATATAATATAATAAACGTATAGGGATATACATTGTTTCTTTCAAGAAATATGAAATGAAAATAATATATTTTTATTCAAAAAGTGCGAAATGACATTTAGTATGAGTACTTTACTTTGACTTTAAAAGTACTTAGTGCACTACCATGGTTAACCATGGGTTTTTATCCACCATTGAAAATGTGACAAGTAAGTACCTTTAACTCAATCAATGCCACCTCAACCATTAGGGATGATGTCATCCCCTAAAATGTGATTGGTTCTCATAAAGTGAATTTTGATTGTACATTTTCCTTAGGAAGCCCATTTTAGACCTCAAAATTCCCCTAATGGGCCTAGTCACTTGCTGCTATGTCCGCTTTAGAAGTACTGCAGTCGTGCCCGAAGCAACGGAAAGCCCTACTTTCCGCCTTAGGCGCTGTCGACCCTGCTGACCTGAACATGATGGCTTTTGATTTAGACAAAGTTAGCCCTAGGCTTCCCTCCATGGTCACCTTCCAGATACCAGTATCGGTACAGAATATCACTATTCACTGATGTGTCATTAACGAGGGTGCGTCGACGTGCATCATGTCAAAAAATTTATGGTAGAAGTTAGGAGCCCCAGAACTAAAACCCTCTGTCATCACACTCAGAGAATATGACAGCCGGCCCTCGACCCCCGTCGGTCTCTTCCAAAATGTACCATTCTGCTTAGCTGGGAAAATAGTCCACATAGACATCGAGGTCTTGCACACTCACTTGGATTACAATATACTCCTTGGGCAGAGTTACATGTATGCCATGTCTGCCATAGCATCCTTTGTTTTCTGCATCATGATGTTCCCCCATGAGGATAGAATCATTACAGTAGACCAGGTGATGCACACTGAAGAGCATCCTTTGACCAACACAGATGTGATTCTACTCTATGTAGACACAGCCACTAATGGTATTTTACGGTATCAAGAATATGGCCTTGGCTAGTTCAAATCGTCATCCGTCCTAGGCTCATTCCTAGGAGATCCTCCTATTATCCCTGAGGTATTGCCTGATGCCACAGGGGCCCCGGTGTGCGTGATGTCCACATCAAGCACCGAGGTTATTCAGGACACGGACTCAAGCAGTAATGACACTGAGGCATCAGCTACTATAGCCTCCATAGTTTATTCCGCCTCCCAAACTCCTTTCCTATACCCACCTCCTGGCTTCACCTCCTAGCAGGTCTTGGCAACACTAGTACTACCCAACATATTGTTGACATTTTCAGTGTGGTATCTCGTTCCCCCTCCAGGAATGCCAACTACTAACGTTACTGTGTTTGGGTTACAGACCCCAGTCCTGAGGAGCCCCAACCTACCTAAGTAGTAGCTGAAACTGCCCCTGCAAGGGAAATCCCCATTGAGAAACTGACGACCACGATAAAGAAAATCGCCAAGAAAGGAAAGAAAGTGGTGACCCCCACCATACAAAGGGAGTCATTAGCCTGCACTATATGTGATGTCACAGGACACCCTACTCACATATGCCCGGAGTTGGACGAGTTAAAACCACTCCTCGTCTGTGAAATAGGCACCTCAAAACAACATTCCCATAAAAAGGAACTTGCCACCAAAAATATAGGCAAACTATTGCGTACCAATCACGCATGCGCCCTCTATGACACCTACAGGTATTATACGCACCACTGTCCACAAATACCATGGTATAGGGATGCCTTACATGCGATTGAGTGATCCTATAAAGAGGATCCCTCCAGCCAGTCTATTAATGATGAACCACGCATCATATTGTACCTACAAGAAGAGAAACAGTCACTCGAACGACCCCCTACCATACCACCTCCCCAAGTCGAAAGGTGCGTACTTTGCAATGAACTCGATCATTTCATCATCGACTGCCCAGCCTTGGAAATGTTCCAAAGATGGTACCTAGTCCATGTAGTGTACCGCACTAACATGGATATCCCATATTCATGCCAGACATGTGGGGATAATCACCCTGTACGTCATTGCCACTACATACCAAGATTCTGCACAGCTTTAGACTGTATTTGATCGACCATCGTCCGCCTCTCCCAGGAAGACGGTGCAGACTGGGATTCCGTGAATAGTTCAACAACCCAAGAGGATGTGACTTATACGTCCACCCTGTCAGGGCCATCTAAAAGATGACCAATTAGGGAGATCCATCCCCCTCCAAATGCCAACGACATGACACACCACATACGGTTCATGACATCATGCATCAGAACCATGACTCAAGTTATCTGCTCATTTTCCATAGGTGTCGAGACAGCTGCAACTACAAGAGTAGCTGGCCCTACGACAGTACAAACCCAACTTTTTTGAACTCTATCTACGGCGTCTGGTTCCACTACATCTACGATGAAGTCTTTGTCGTGCTTCTCAACTAGCTCCACCAGGATTACCCCCATTCAGTCTCAACCTACGAGGGAACACTCCCCCTTCAAGACCCTCTTTCATTCGGATGAGGATATCCTGGAAACCATGACGGAGCTCGATTACCCATGGGATGAAATGCATCACCGCTCATTGTTTCTTCCCAGGAAGGCAGTCAGTCCAGATAAGACAACAGAACCAGAGATCTATGCGATCGAATCAAAAGACTTTCTACCATCAAGAAAAGTCAACTAGTTTAAAAACCCCATCCCCGCACCTGATGCGTTCGAGGAAGGAAACATGTCGAATATTTCACCTACCATCAAAGTGAATATATCTCAAAATCCGTCAAAAGTCGAAGAAATCTCACTGGGGGCAGCATGTTCACCAGAAGAGGTAGCCTCTTATACCAAATTATTACAAGAGTATTGAGATATATTCACCTAGGACTACTCAGAAATGCCTGGGCTTAGTCCCGCAACCGTAGAGCACCATATTGACACTTGGCCGGATGTGACCCCAGTCCGCCAAAAACAACGTCAACTGCACCGATCAAAGGCAGAAGCAACAAAACGAGAAATCGATAAGCTTCACAAAGCCGGGTTTATCTACCCCATCGCCTACACATCTTGGGTTTCTAACCCTGTTCCCATCATCAAAAAACAGGGCACCATATGCATCTGCACTAATTTTTTGGATTTGAACAAAGCTTGTTCTAAAGACAATTATCCCACCCCCTTCATCGACCAAGTTATTGATGCTTGTGCTGGCCACGAGGCCCTATCCTTTATGGATGGGTTCTCCGGATATAATCAAATCTAGATCCGCCATACAGATCAGTATAAAAGTGCGTTCACCACACCCTGGGGCACATTCGCATACAAGGTAATGCCATTTGGCCTAAAGAATGCCGAAGCTACCTTCCAAAGGGCCATGAATTACATATTTCATGACTTGGCACACCTTATCCTCGCCTACTTGGACGACCTTATGATATGCTCCAAAAAGCGCTCCGACCATCTCGAGGATCTGCAATTGGTATTCCAACGATGCTGTTAATACAACCTGCACTTAAACCCTCTTAAGTGTGTTTTCTGCATCAGTGCGGGAATATTGTTAGGTTTTATCATGTCCCAGTAAGGGATTCAAGTCGACCCTTTAAAGGTTCAAGCCATTACTGGTGATCCTTTGGAATCTCAAGGGTTCTTGCGCCTCATCCACTAGGACATCCCGTTTAAATGGGATGATCATGCCCAACAAGCATTTGACGTGCTGAAATAAACACTATCTTTAGCACCACTTATCAGTCCCCCCAACTATAACAAGGATTATATCCTATATCTATCAGCCTCTGACGCCACGTTTGTCGGAGTATTGGTCCAGGAGGGCCCAGATGGAAGGGAGTACATAATTTATTACATCAGTAAAACCCTGTCTAGCCCCGCATTAAGATATGAGCCCGAAGAAAGAACTGCCCTAGCGTTAATCCACTCAGTACAGAAACTTCACCATTACATCATCTTAAAAAATACCACGGTCATAGCAGATACTAATCCCATCAAATACCTGCATACTCGCCGGCTAATGAACCACAAGTATGCCCACTGGATAGTCATTCTCCAAGAATATGACTTACAGTTTCGCTCTCCCAAAAGACAAAAGGCACTTTCCCTAGAAAAGTTCATTACAGACCTCCCAGGAGATTCCAAAGGATCACCAGTAAACGATTTTCTACTGGATGAACACCTGTTCTTTGTGGCAACCAGTGGCCCTTGGTACGGGGATATTCTCCTATTATTACAAACCCAGAAGTTCAAACCTCACCTCATGCGAGATGACCACCGGCACATACGCCAACAATCCCCTCGATACCTTCTCATAGGAGATGTCTTATATAGGAGAGGCATCGATACAATCTTATGCCAGTGCCTCACTCACGATCAAGCAGAGAAAGCCCTGAAAAATTGCCACATAGGTGCATGTGGCAGACATCTATCTGGAATATCTACCACCCAAAAAGTCCTATGAGTAGGATATTTTTGGCCATCCCTGTTTCGCGACTGTATCACGGTAGTCCAAAGATGCGAGCGGTGCCAACGATTCACCCACAAGGCAAGAGCACCGCCCGTCCCTCTGCATCCTGTCATCGTAGTTGGCCCCTTCTATAAATGGGGAATCAACTTCATGACTTGTAACCCAGCCTCATCAGGAAACCATGATGTACGTGGCTGTCGATTATTTCACTAAGTGGGTCAAAGCCATGCCCACATACAACAATACAGCAGAAACCATTGATCGATTCTTTTTCAACCACGTGATAGCCTGATTTGGCGTCCCCAAAGAGTTAGTCTCCGACCACGGAAAGCACTTCGAAAATGAAGTCTTCGAGGAGCTATCTCACCATCTTGGATTCGCCCATGAATTCGCTTCACCATATTACCCCCAGTCCAATGGACCCGTAGAGGTTGTTAACAAAGTACTCAAAAATATGTTACAGTGCATGGTGAACAACCACAAAACCAACTGGCACCACATGCTCTTTTTCGCCCTGTGGGCATACTGCACAATAGTTAAGACTTCCACTGGTTTTAATCCTTTCCACTTAGTATATGGGATCGAAGCTGTGATCCCCATAGAACGCGAGATCCCAAATTTGCACACAGCTATCGAACTCCTTGATGACACCCAGCCTCTAGAACAATGCCTAGTACAACTAGATCTAGTTGATGAAAACAGGCGTCAATCACTTCAACATAATGAGGCCCATAAGAAAAGGGTAAAAACATCATTCGACCGCCACATCACCCCTCGCTCATTTACTGAAGGAGAGCTATGTTGGAAATACCGAGATGGGGGCGAGGGGGGGGGGGTGAATCAATATTCCTTTCAATTAGAGCATTAGTTAATCTTCAATTATTATCAGTGCTTTTACAATGATAGCAGCAAACAAGAGGAACACAAATGCACACAGTTTTTAAGGTGGAAACCCACTTCGGGACAAAAACCACCTAATTATTTTCTAATAATTTTTTAATATTCAACTCCAATTGAAAATGAAGTTCCAACTTCCTAGAATCTAGAAAAGAATTCTTCTCCAGCTCCCACTGGATGAACGCTCCAATTCCTGAGATTCTTCAGTAGCCAACTGAATGGATGCCCCAACAACCAATGAGCTACAACTCACCCTAGCATCACCCTACCACCCTATAAAATAATAAAAGAAGAATGGACTCTCGTACCAGGGAAAATGGACCACTTTACAATGATATAGAATGATGTAGAATAAGAAGATATACTAGACCATAACCCCAACTTTGACACAACCAACTAATGATGATCCTAGACCTCCCAACACTGCCTCTTCAACTCTTGGCAGATAGACACTAGTACAATTTTTACAATAATGTATTTATAATGACTTAGTACAAAGATACCTTTACAATGATTGTATGCAGTGCTACCCACTTGAAGACTTCATATGATGAACTTATTTCTATTGTTATGCACTTTGGTTGCTACTCTTGTCATGCTACCCTTTGTTGCACCTTGCTTTTCTTTTCTGCCATAGAAAGTCTGGTCCTTTGCAACCCTTGAAAACACATGATCTAGCTTTTTCTTGCCTTCTAGGAGCTTGATATGAATATGGTGTATCTATATTATTTTAGATCCTGAATATCTGATATTTGGTCCTATAGTATTCCTCTAAGTCATATTTCCAATGCCATAGGTTTGACCCAATTTGGATTCTTCAAGGGAGAGTTATACCCAATCTCTCACAATGCCCTAATTATGGACTGTTTCAGCAGAGCGTAATTGTATGGAGTGCCACGTGTCACTGTTTCTTCATTTGGATCTGAAATTGATAGAACAAAAACTAGAGACTATGCAATGTCTCCCAATTTTCATGTAATTTCAATCCGATACTCAGACAAAGAGTTATGATGATTTTACCAAGGTCACTTCTTTGAGATGAATTTTAGGAGCTTGCAAAAACCCTAACTTCCACAGATCATATATCCAAACATATTGTGCACCTTGATCTAAAATTCTTACAGAAGCTTCCTTAAGCTTTTAGCTTCACCTCATAAAAATTTCGGCTTTTGAACCTTCGTAGGAAAAAATTTAGAGCGAAAATGCCACGATGACATGTTTCATATGGCGAAATCCCTTGCATAAGGAGGAATGAGGATCAAGATTTATATAAATGCTTAGGTTGAGAGGGGCTTCAACAAGTGAACGTGGGAGGGATTTTAGAAGGATAAAAAATATTAATTATGACTTTTCAATGACCCATGCCCCAACCCCATGGGGTTTTAGCCCACTAACTGGGGGTACAAACTTCAAACATGAATATCTCTCAAACAATGAAGAATTACATGGCGTGCCATATATTGAACGAAAACATATCAAAAAGTAGAAACCATCAAAATAATTATTGACCTAGAATATATTAATTTGGTAGGCCAAAATTCCCATGCAATATTGGGTTAGCCCCTAGTGCTACTTGGGTTGAAATCAATGACAACCGCCGATCAGCAATCTCCCCCTTTGGCATTGATCACAACACAAGTACTCGTCCTACGATCATGACACCTCTTTCTACAACATTCTCTCCCCCTTTGACATCAATGGCAAAGGTTAACTCCCCTTGAAACACAACCATCCTATGGACCTGTACACACTTCCACTCCCCCTGACACACAACCATCATGGAGACCTGTAATCTACTTCCACTCCCCCTTTATATTCTGAAAAAGGAAAATATGATGAGAACTTGGGAGAATCCCAAGCTTTTGGTGAAGATATTCCAATGCCGGTGAATATTTAACATGTGATTCTTTTGGTGCTACTTGGAATACTGCTACTTGTCCAACTGCTTGCATAACATCTGGTTGGGAGGCTGTTACATATAGAAGACTACTAATCATAGATCTGTACAACCTTTGATCCACATCCTTAGATGAGTCATCAATGCTCAATTTGAAACCTGTTACCATTGGAGTAAGGATGGGTTTGCAATCTTCCATTTTAAATTTCTTGAGCATTTCCTTGATGTACTTGGCTTGACATATAAATATTCCTTTCTCTTGCTGAGATATTTGAAGCCCTAAGAAGTATGTCAGCTCACCAAGTAAAGACATCTCGAAATCACTTTGCACCTTTGTAGCAATCTTCTTACTTAGTCGATCATCATTGCTACCAATTATTGTATCGTCCTCTTTAGCTATTAGACATGCTTTAGTTGCTTCATCCAGGACATATATGTCATTTGGTGCTTGACTTGCTGTAGCCACAATTTCACCATACACGCCTTTCCTGATTTCACATTTCGTGGAGTTGAATAGTATTGTGTGTCCTTGATCACACATTTGTCCAACATTGAGCAGATTGTGATTCATGTTTTCAACCAATAGAACATTCTTGGCTAGAGCATCTTTGCTTCCGAGAGTGATAGTACCTGATCCTATAACATTTGAAGATCCATCATTTCCAAAGGACACGGTTCCATCCTTCTTCTCTTTCAGAGATACAAATTTATTTATATCTCCAGTCATATGCATTGAGAAACCGCTATCAACATACCACACATCTTTGTTCTTTTGAGCCTTGAGAGCGAGAGCACAATTATCATTCTTCTTCTTCTTCCATGTTCATTCATTCTGTGGCTTCGAAGATTCTTTTGGAGGATTTTCAAGTCTGCAGTCTTTGGCTATGTGTCCAAAGTTTCGACATTTGTAACATTCAATATTATTTCTTAAATGTTAAAATCTATTGATGTTTCGCTGAGCCCTGGGAGGTTCATATTTGACAGATCTCCTGGAATTGTATTCGTTCCTAGGGTACGTGCGACATTCTACAGCTTTATGACCAAATTTTCCACATGAATAACAGTAGCCATAAAAAATATGTTGGTACCTGGATGGAAATTTTCATCAAGGAATTGTCTTCCAAGGCTGTTCTTGAGCTTGACTTGCTGTAGCCACAATTTCACCATACACGCCTTTCCTAATTTCACATTTCGTGGAGTTGAATAGTATTGTGTGTCCTTGATCACACATTTGTCCAACATTGAGCAGATTGTGATTCATGTTTTCAACCAATAGAACATTCTTGGCTAGAGCATCTTTTCTTTCGAGAGTGATAGTACCTGATCCTATAACATTTGAATATCCATCATTTCCAAAGGACACGGTTCCATCCTTCTTCTCTTTTAGAGATACAAATTTTGTTTCTATCTCCAGTCATATGCGTTGAGAAACCGCGATCAACATACCACACATCTTTGTTCTTTTGAGCCTTGAAAGCGAGAGCACAATTATCATTCTTCTTCTTCTTCCATGTTCATTCATTCAGTGGCTTCGAAGATTCTTCTGGAGGATTTTGAAGTCTGCAGTCTTTGGCTATGTGTCCAAAGTTTTGACATTTGTAACATTCAATATTATTTCTTAAATGTTCAAATCTATTGATGTTTCGCTGAGCCTTGGGATGTTCATATTTGACAGATCTCCTAGAATTGTATTCGTTCCTAGGGTACGTGCGACATTCTACAGCTTTATGACCAAATTTTCCACATGAATAACAATAGCCATAAAAAATATGTTGGTACTTGGATGGAAATTTTCATCAAGGAATTGTCTTCCAAGGCTGTTCTTGAGAATCTTGTCCATTGAAGTCTACATGCATGTCAGATCTCATAGGTTCATTGTATTTTGTTGTAGAAGGTCCTGCTTCTTCTTCTTTGTAACTGATGCCAGTTTTATCATTGTAAGATCATTGATTTTTGATGAGTTCTTCCAATGCCCTTCAGCTATTGGCATAGTTTTGGATAGTTTTTCCTTTCTTTACTTCCTCACGCAGTGAGACTACTTCGGCTTCTAATTCTTCCCTTTCTTGGTTGCTTTCTTCCAACTTCTTTTGAAGTGACTCTTCAATGCATTTGTGTTCTTCAACTTCAATTTTGAGACCTTGAACTTGTTCTTCAAGAGTATTGGAACGAATCTTCTCCGCCTTGAGATCTTTTATAAGCTTAATTGCTTCCTCATAAAATTCTTCTATGGTCCATCCTTCTTCTTCGTTGTTTGATACCTCTTGTTTATTGTGCTTGGGTTTATTGTGCCTAGCCATAAACAATACTCTCTCATTGGCTTCTTCTTCACTGTCATTGTCTTCATCTGATGATGAACTATCTTCTTTAGAGAGAAATTTCCTTTTGGATCCTTGCTTGTTGAATTTCTTAAAGCCTTTCTTTCCCTTTGAGTTTCCATTACTTCTGTTTGGACATTTTTTTGCAAAAAGCCCAACCTCATTACATCTGAAACATATCAATGGAAGTTTACCTTTGAATTGTCCCTTACCAATTTTTAGTTCTCTTGTGAAGTAAGCATATTCTTCATTTGAAAGACCTTCTTCATCATCTCCCCTTTCTTCACACTTGCAGGTGCATGTCTTTTCAATTGAAGGTTGTTTATCCTTATTGGTTTTCTTAGATGCAACAAACACAATTTCTAGATGAGAAGTACCCTCTTCTTCATCAAGTCTAAGAATATTTTCTCTGTATTCTAAGACTGATACCTTTGGGTTTAATCTCCCTGGTAACATTCTAAGAATATTTCGTATAATAGTCTTCTCGTCAACTGGCTCTCCCAATCCTTCCAAAGTATTGGTTATTTCATCGACATATTGGAAGTATGCAGCAATGTTGCAATCTTCTTTCGTTCTGAGTTGCTCAAATTTTGCTCTATAGATTTGAAGCTTTGCTACTTTGACATTTGAGTCACCTACATATATATTCTCAAGCTTATCCCATACATTTTTGGCAGTTTTACAACCCAACACCTTATGATAAGCAGATTCAATAAGTCCACTGATAATAATATTATTTTCTTTTGCATCATTTACCAAATTCTTCTTACCTTGTTCATCTGCGGTTGATGTAAATCCATTTTGAACAGTGTCCCATACTTCGTAACCTTGCGCCAAGAGATAAACCTCCATTCTTCCTTTCCAAAGTGCATAATTATTTTCATTGAATAGAGGTACACCATTCTTGGTATGCTCCATGACCTCCTTCCAGCTGTTAAATTGCTATTGAAGGAACCAAGCTCTGAAACCAATTGTTGGAAATACTGAGAGGGGGGGTGAATCAGTATTCCTTTCAATTAGAGCATTAGTTAATATTCAATTATTATCAGTGTTTGTACAATGATAATAGCAAACAAGAGGAACACAAATGCACATATTTTTTAAGGTGGAAACCCACTTCGGGACAAAAACCACCTAATGCTTTTCTAATAATTCTTTAATATTCAACTCCAATTGAAAATAAAGCTCCAACTTCCTAGAATCTAGAAAAGAATTCTTCTCCAGCTCCAACCGGATGGATGCTCCAACGCCCAAGATTCTTCAAAATTCAACTGAACGAATGCCCCAACACCCAATGAGCTACAACTCACCCTAGCACCACCCTACCACCCTATAGAAGAATAAAAGAAGAATGGACTCCCGTACCAGGGAAAATGGTCCACTTTACAATGATATAGAATGATCTAGAAGAAGAAGATATACTAAACCATAACCCCAACTTTGACACAACCACCTAATGATGATCCTAGACATCCCAACACTGCCTCTTCAACCCTTGGAAGATAGACACTAGTACAATTTTTACAATAATGTATTTACAATGACTTAGTACAAAGATACCTTTACAATGATTGTATGCAGTGCTACCCACTTGAAGACTTCATATGATGAACTTCTTGCTTCTGTTATGCACCTCCGTTGCTGCTCTTGTCATGCTACCCTCTGCTGCACCTTGCTTTTCTTTTCTTCCGTATAAATTCTGGTCCTTTGCAACCCTTGACAACACATGATCTAGATTTTTCTTGCCTTTTAGGAGCTCGATATTAAATCTGGTGTATCTCTGTTATTTCAGATCCTAAATATCTAATTTTCGGTCCTGTAGTAGTCCTCTGAGTCACCTTTCCAATTCCACAGTTCTGACCCAATTTGGATTCTTCAAGGGAGAGTTATACCCAATCTCTCACAATGCCCTAATTATGTACTGTTTCAGTAGAGCACACTTGTACAGCGTGCCACATGTCATTGTTTCTTCATTTGGGTCTAAATTTGATAGAGAAAAAACTAGAGACTGTGAAATATCTACCACATTTTATGTAATTTCAATCCGATACACAGAGAGAGAGTTAAGAAAATTTTACCAAGGTCACTTCTTTGAGACGAATTTCAAGAGCTTGCAAAAACCTTGACTTCCACAGATCATATATCCAAAAATGTAATGTAACTTGATCTAAAATTTTTACAGTAGCTTCCTCAGTATTTCTCCTTTGCCTCATTAAAATTTCATCTTTTGAACCTTGGTAGAAAAAAATTTAGACCGAAAATGCCACAATGACCTGTTTCAGATGGCGAAATCCCTTGCATAAGGAGGAAATGATGATCACAATTTATATAAATGCTTAGGTTGAGAGGGGCTTCAAAAAGTGAACGTGGGAGGGATTTTAGGAGCATAAAAAATATTAATTATGACTTTTCAATGACCCATGCCCCAACCCCATGGGGTTTTAGCCCACTAACTAGGGTACAAACCAGGCTGGAGTAGATCTCTCAAGCGAGTGAAGAATTACATGGCATGCCATATATCAACGGAAACATCTCGACAAGTAGAAACCATCAAAATAATTATTGAACCAAAATATATTAATTTGGTAGTTAAAAATTCCCATGAAATATTGGGTTAACCCCTGGTGCTGCTTGGGTTGATATCAATGACAACCGCTGATCAACAAGCTAGTCCTTCACTATGATGTCGCAAAAGAAGCCTTAGGGCTAGGAAAGTTCGAAACCCTGTGGAAAGGACCCTATATCATCAAAAATTGCCTCCAGTAGGGGGCATACATCTTGACAGAATCGGATGAGACCTACCTCACTAACCCTATCAATGGCCTTCACCTTAAGAAATTCTACCCATAAGGGCCCCCATAGCCCTTATCCCCTAGAGCTAGTGTACAAAAAAACACCAACACCGAAATATTCTTGACCCAAAAAACCTAAGCGCTCAAAATATCACCATGGATCGCCATATTGAACCTTATTTCAGATTTGCTGATGGAGCATCACGATGGTCTCAAAACTTAGCTGCAGCCGCCTAGGTCATCTACTACCCTGACTGATCACCACTATGTTCAAACGACGTGTGCATCATTTCAACAACCAAAAATCAGGCAGAATATAATGTCGTTATCGGACATATGTGCAAAGCCCTCCACCAGGGCATCCGCCATATGCATGTCTACCTAGATTCCTAGTTAGTAGTCTCGTAGTTAAACCAAATATTTGAAACCAGGGATGCAAACCTATTTAGAAAATATTTTCATGCCAGAAGATTAAGCAGACAATTTGATTATATTACATTCGCACATGTATCAAGGAATCAAAACCAAACAGTTGATCGCATAGCTAACAACATCCTAGACTGGAATGCATCATGAGAAAATCACCATACATAAAAACAAAAAACATGTATATCCATCAGCATAACACAAATGCATAAACCGAAATAGAGATCACACCATATAGAGCTGCAAAAAATATCTCGCATATATATAAAAAAAAATATGTGTATCAGAGTACAAAAAATAGGTTTGCTGGCCCATTGGCCACCCCAAAAATATAGAGGTCGTCAAAAATAAGGGAAACATCCTCATAATGGTCCCTGTGTACAAATCTACTCTAGGGGGCTGCCCCCTCAAGAGGAGCACCTAGGCCCACCACTGCTCCTGGTACCACCACCGGAGTTACTGTCGCCACTGCGATAGCTACCCATCGAATAATAGGCTGGTAGTCCCTCTCACAAGTCATCACTGTCTCTAGCCATATCTCCTCAAAGTCATCCATACGACCTCGAGCAGGCATTCCATGAGTCAAACGGTTCACTCGACCCCGGAAGTCCTATAGAGCCTCTACCTGAGATGTTAGTGCTGCAATATGTGCCTCATCCACATTTGCACGAGCTCTCTCTGCTGCTACCTCAGCTACACTTGTGCTGCTTCCATTACCAGAAGGACTAGCACCATCCCCACCAGGTCTACCAGCATCCTCGCCTGGTTCACCTGTGGCACCACCCACCCGACCACCAGGCAGTCGTGGTAGAGGGTTGTGACCCACCAGTTGGGCCACTGGGCGTCCGACCTCGCCAAAATCTACATGAGTAACCAAAAGAATGTTACTGTCAATGAAAAACACTCAATTACACAAAAAACTCGAGTAAATGCAAAAATATAACGCATACCTGCGGGACCCAAACATAACCAAAGGGAGACCAATATTTGGATCACCCTGAAAGTCCATCCCTGCATAAGGGTATGGCAAGAACATCTGTGGATTGGCCTCAAACCAGGCCTCTGTTGTGTCACTCCAATAACGACCCACCCTTCCACCACCGCTGTGTTGCATCACTGGAGCCCAACTCCGCATACGTGACTCCCGCGGCCCCCTAATATGTACAACCACCATGGGCCTTAGCAGCACGACCCTCTCATACAGGATGTTCCACAAAATACTGGCGTACGCAAATGATTTTGGATCCATGCTAGACCCAGTTCAGTTGCGACACCATACCATCGAAATGGGCAAAATCAGAGAAATTCTCGTTCCTCAGATGGCGTAAAACCGCCAGCTGTGGGCCTGATGCCTGATGAGGCGCAAACGACCCCACTAGTCGCACAATAATGGCTAGAGCACACCGCTTGGCCACATTTGTCATTGAGGTGATATTGATGCACCCCTTAGTGAGAGGCGCTCCACCACAATTCCTCCTCCAGAACTTGTCAATGTTCACTCGCCCAGCAGGAAATGGACACCTCAGCGCCTCCCCCTGAGGCACTAATTCAGTCACAAAGTAAATATCCGTCTCTGGACAAATAATCAAGTACATCCCCTTCAGGACAAATATTTTGTGCCTCCGGCGGCAATGCCGTATGATATAATGTAGCAGTCAGTCCTGTGATCAAAGGAATTTGTTTTTAGCAAATTTCAGGAGGTCCCATGCTGCCAACTGACGGTGCGCCCCAGCATCAGCAACCAGAGTAGTCCAGATCTCGGGCTAGTCTTGCTCTCTCCACACTAACCTACCAAGCAACAGGCACCCATCAGTACAAAGGAGAAAAATCATTAAGGATAACAAAAAACCCAAGTTTTTTCAAAAACACTGCCCTTGCGTGCCTGTTCCATTCACAGGCGCACCCTTGTGTGCAAAGAGGTAGGGACAATGTGCCTTCATGTGGTTGTACCTGAGAAATAAGTGCAAGGGGAGTGCCTATTTTCCCAGATTGCCTGTGCAATTTAGGGAAAAAATCCCCTTTGAGGCCATACAAACCTAATTTGTACGACCCCTAACGTTATTAAACTGGAAAAATTAAAATGCAAGATGTCATGAGAGTTACCTCGCCATAGTATTGCTAATGCCCAGTACAAAGGTTGACCGCAATGGCAAGAAAGGCTCTACTATCACCTCTGATCTCCCAAAACTTAGAAAGTACAAATGAATAGGATTAGGGCCATAATTCCTTATTTATTGCCCTTTTCCAGAACTTCGGAGGTCCATAACAGGAGATCAGAAGGTCCATTCTGCAAACCGTAAGTTGTACCATAATCAATAAACCATGACGAACGAAAGCGATGCCCTACATTTTCCTTTTGAAGAAATATTTTTTCAAGCAGCGGCAGGTATGCACCCTTCCATATTGCTTTCCAAAATTCATGTTTTTTAATAATATTGAATGAAAAGAAGATTCTTTCACTTGAGGTAGTTTATTTTGCAGGAAGAAACCACAAACCATTCACAACAGCCACCACCAAAAGTTCCGGAGTAGGTATCATTCTACCCTCAGCATGATAGAGTCGCAGAAAACTTTGCATATCCTGACATCATTTCTCCATCAGAAATAAACCATAGGGTCCTCATACCCGACCATGTTTATCATCACCTCACCTTGCATATGATAAACGTCTGCGATGGTCGGTAGAGCCTCCCCTCCATGGCGATATTCATCCCAAGTAGACCATTCATCACCCAACAAGTGACGCCATGGCCATACCATCTCTAGTTTGGGAAGCACCTCATGCCCATCCATATACCATGCATAATGTTAAGTTCACCATTTAAACCAAACCCCTTCCTGGACGATCGGGTTGTAAAAGCATAATGAAAGCGCACCTCCGCGCACCGCATTTGGCCCACCATACCTCCATCAACATTAACCCATCTGCGACATCTTCCACTTCATCAACCCCGCACATGAGACCAACCAGTGGGACCCCTACCCCCAACAAAACACCATCCTCACACCATCAAGTGAGCGACCCTCTTACATGTTTTGGGGTACCCATCTCTGTGTTTTGTACAAACCAAACCCCATTATTTTATTCTTTTGGTAAGTGTAAAAAGATCACAAACAATGCCCTTCACCTATTTGCACTCATATTGCACTTTTTCCTCCCATGGTAGCAGTCCCCCATCTCCCTTGGTCGAAGTATTTCATACCCCCCATGCACGCACCATTACAACAATCATAGCCGGTTCATACCCACCCTGGAAGTCCTACCAACTCCAGGGATTTTTCCCTTCAGAAATACCTATGACTGTCGCCAAGCTGCTCAAATATACTTTGACCTCGGGCCACTGAATCCCCATCATCTATTTTCAGCTACCGCTCACCAACATGCCTATGCTAAACCCATTATGGTTTGGTTAAGGCTTCCTTTTTGTCGACATCAACACCTATTTTTCAAAAAGGAAGCAGTACCTTGGATAACCCCTCCCCATATAAAGGGGTATCCTCGGGTGGCACTATGGGAGACATCATATTCCATAGATGTCATTGATCCTTTTGACCTTTGACTACAACAAAATCTTTCATGTCACGATGTTATCGTACCTTACAACCATTGCACTTTGATCAAGATCTGTTGAAGACCTGTGCCTTTATAACCGTCTCTGACAACAATCCTTTCATGGGAAGGTCCCAGCTAGTACATATGCATGCATTACATAGTGATATGCCATAATTATGCATATGGGTACCACTTTCCACCTATCGTCAAAGAAAAACGCCCCTGAGGGCGTTAGCAGCCGTCGTCAGCAACCACCAACCACTACCACAATAGTGACATAGACAGCAAATGTATCTGTCAATTTTGTTTAACTAGCCATAGCATCATGAGCATGGGACATGCCTGCCTCATTGAAATTTTGCAAATATGTTTTATATTTTGTCTACTTGCAGGGAGTCCCTTAGGCCATGGTTGTCTCGGAACCAGTGCAAGGTGTTGTCTCTTCTACATGCAGGCTTTGGTCTCTCTCTCTCTCTGCGTACGATATAGAAAAGAAACTATAATGTATTTCAACTATACAGTTCTTCCTAGACCTCACATATTAGGGGGCATCTGTTAACACTAGAAAATCATACAGCAGAAAATGACATTTGTTAATGTCGAGCCTAAGGATTTAAAGGACAGGGATACATTATGGAATCAAAAGTATTTAGAATCTCTAAGGTTTTGAGAAATTCAAGATTGAACTAGTCATAAATGCATGAATACACTCTTTTTCCTTCAAGAAGAGTGCCTTCTGCACGCACTGGAGCCCGATAAGTGCGCATTATTGGAAATGGAAAAAAGTCCCTTTCCGGGACCACAAGCAAGAAAATGACAGTTTCTCCTTATGTGAAAGCCACCTAAGAACAACACTAGCACCTCCTTAGGCCTTGTGTGAGCACACAAAAGCATATTTCAGCCCACAATGGAATATCGCCCCTCCCTTGGGTCACCACCCACCATGTACCAAGGGAGGGAAGGAGGTTTGAAATCTCACCTATATAAACCCTCAAAGAGATGAACAATGTGTGATCACAAGGTTATGTTGGCAAAATTTTCCCAAGCAACACTAGTTGTTTGTGTGAACTAAGGAGAAAGAGTTGAAGAAGAGGACTTGATTGTTGGCCACCCAAAAATCTTAGCCCATTGCAGTAGAGAGAGAGAGAGAGTTGAACTATGTCAGAAGGCAGAACTTGAAGGAAAAACATCCTTGCGTCGGGTCCTAGAGCCACTGCCTAGGCCCTTCGGCAAGTGGGTAAGATTTTTTTTCATTCCAAGCATTCAATAAGAAGAAGGCCATCGAGCCGTTATTTACCTTGTTACTGTTTGGAACTCTCTATAGCTTCTTTTGTGTTTTTAGTTTTAGTTTTTTAATAGAGCATACTTAAGTGTATTACTTAATTTTAAGTCTTATACTTCTGAGCTCCCCCTAGATACTTCCTGTTACTTATCATTTAGATAAAAGACCACATTCTCTAAACGCATGTGATTTCGTACAAATATGTGTCGAATCCACCACAACACCCCCTATGACCCCCCCCTGCCGTGCCCTCTGCAATGAACAGGGAGGGGTTGTCCCCCCCCTGTGACCACCCATTCGTGGAAAGAATATAACACACACCCAATATTCTCCCACTTTTTGTTTCCTTTTCGCAGGGGGCCACAAAAGAGATTAGTCATTAGTCTAGCCCTGCAACACCCATTTTTTCTCTACACCAAGAGAATTTCTCAGTGCTCATAGACTTTGTCAATGCATCTCCAAAATTATTCAAAGTGTCCACCTTTACCGCCAAAACCATTTTATCCTCAACCACATCTCTCACAAAGTGATATTGAACATCAATGTGATTTGTATTTGAATGATAAGCAGGGTTCTTAGCCAAGAAAATTGCACTTTGGCTATCACAGTCTATCCTTATATCTTGCTTCACCAACTCCATACTTGAACACAATATATACAACCAAACTGCTTCATTTCTTGCATGAGTGGGTACCATGTATTCTGCCTTTGTAGTTGAAAGAGCCACTACAGACTATCTTTTACTCATTCAACTGATTTCATCTCCAAATAGGCTAAACACATACCCACTTGTAGATCTTCTTTGGTTTAGATCTCGAGCCCAGTCTGCATCAACAAAAAAATGGATGTCCAAATCTCTATCCAATCCCAATCTTCCTTCGTAGCACAAGCCATAATCACTAGTGCCATGTAAATATCTAAAAACCCACTTCACTATTGTCCAATGCTCCTTACCTGGTTTTGACATAAACCTGCTCAATACTCCTACTGCATGTGTAATGTATGGTCTAGTACATACCATTTCATACATCAGGATACCCACTACAATTGCATACGGAACATGGGACATATCCTCCTCTTCTTATTGTGTCTTGGGACACTGTTCAACAAATAGCTTTACACCTACATGAATAAGAACCTTCACTAGTTTACTATCCTATATATTGAACCTCTGCAATATTGTCTCGACATAATTCCTCCAGTCTAACTATAACTTCCTCTTTGCCTAATCTCTCTTAATTTCCATGCCCAAAATATAGTTTGCAGCACCAAGATCCTTCATGTCAAATTTGGAGAACAATTGGGTCTTAAAATCTTGGATAATTTCTATCATTTCCAACCAGAAACATATCATCCACATACAAGACCCATTAAATAGCACGGTCACCAATTAATTTAAAATACACATAGTGATCCTCTTTTCTTCTAGTGAAGCAAAGTCCCCGTATATAGGTATCAAATTTCTGATACCACATACTTGATGACTGTTTTAACCCATACAGAGAATTTTTTAGCCTACGTACTAGTTTTTTCTTACCCTTCACGGTAAATCCTTCATGTTGCTTCATGTAGATCTCCTCTTCTAGATCCCCATGAAGAAATGTTGTCTTCACATCCATCTGTTATAATTCAAAATCAAATGTAGCAACAATAGATAAAAGTAACCTTGGCAACAGGAGAAAAAATATCACCAATATCAATTCCTGACACCTGGTAATAACATTTTGCTACCAACCGAGCTTTATATTTCTCCACCTTGCCTTCTACATTCATATTCTTCTTAAACACCAATTTTCTCCTGATGGGCTTCCTTCCAAGCAACAACTCCACCAGATCCCATGCCTCATTTTTGTGCAAGGATGCCATTTTGTCAACCATGGCCTCCTTCCAGAGTTTTTCATCCTATGGATCCACTACCTCCCTGACAGTTCTAGGATATTCATCAGTGACAGTTAAAGCAAAATTTGCACAGAAAGCAGATGGACTATACCTTTCTGGTTGCCTTCTTTCCTGAATTGATCTTCTCACAATTGGAGTTTGTGGTTCTTCCTCTTCTGAATCTTGTTCTATTGTAGAGTCTAATTCATCCTCCTTTAGATAAAAATATATAGTCTCGTGTTCCTTTGGTAGGACTTCATTTTTAACAACATCTTTCACCTCTTTAAACACCACATCTTGATTGTACATGACATTCCTTGTTTCTGTGTTCCAAAGCTTGTAACCTTTTAAACCATCCTTGCACCCAATAAATATGCACCTTTCATATTTATTATCCAACTTGGTCCTTTTCTCCTTTGGAACATGTACATATGCATCACATCCAAATACCCTCAGATATGAAAGAGAGGGTTTCTTACCAATCCATACCTCATGTGGAGTCTCCACTACCTCTGCCCATAATTCATGTCCTAACCTGGTACCACTGAGCATGCTTCTTGCCTTTTCCATCAACGTTCTGTTCATTCTTTCTGCAAATCCATTTTTTCTGAGGTGTGTATGGAGTAGTCTTTTGTCGTGCTATACCACACTTCTTACAGAACTCTTTAAATTCCTTCTTGCAGAACTCTCCACCATTATCTTTCCTCAACACCTTTATCTTCTTCTCTGTTTGGTTTTCCACCAAAGCCTTAAATTATTTAAATTTGTCAAAGACTTCAGATTTATTCCTCAAGAAATATATCCACGTATTCCTTGAGAAGTCATTTATCAATGAAACATAGTACAAAAAATTTCCCAGCGATGGAGCCGACACAGGTCCAAACACATCATTGTGCACAAGCTCTAATATCTTGTTCACCCTCTTAGCACCAGAAGGAAAAATCACCCAATTTTTCTTCTCATATACACAATTTTCACAGAAATCAAAATCCTGAGAGAAATTAGACATACCTTCTACCATTTCATTAACATGAAGTATCTGAAGGCCCTTTTCTCCAATATGTCCAAGCCTTTGATGCCATAACATGGTCTTTTATCCAGAGACCGCTAGGCTTTCTGCTCCACTTTCAAGAACCACAGAGCCATTGCACTCATCAATAATAGTGCTACCATGAAGCTTTTACAGAGTTCCAATCCAAACTCCTCACATTAATACCAGTTTTTCTCGAACCATCTTGCAAGTATATTTCTCAAACATTGTTTTTACACCTGCATCATCCATCTTTCTTACAAAAATCAGATTTTGGCCAATGCAGGAATATGTAGAGCACCTGGAAGTGTTCTAATACTTCCACATATGAATGTTCCATGTCCGATGATTTTGGCCTTCCTATCGTCCCCTAAGAAAACATCAACACCATCATACTTCTCATACTCGCAGAACCATTCCCTATGGGGAGTGAAGTGAAAGGATGCACCTGAGTCAATCAACCATGCCTCATGATCTACATATGTATTTGATGAAGAAGCCAAATACACATCTCCACCTTCATCTAAGGCGGTTTTTTCCTCTGCAAAAGGAGCATCATCAGATCCCTTTCCTTTCTCAAGAGCTTTAGATCTGAGGTCCTTTTTGAAGTGCCCATCCTTTCCGCATTTCCAACACACCTTTACATGCTTTCGTGGAGATTTGGATCTCCCTCTAGATTTAGATCTCCCACTCAAAAACTTATTTTTGTTTCTGTTCTAGGACCTTCCTCGTACAGATAAGGCATCTCCATTCTGGCCCTCCATATTTCTCCGTCTCATTTCCTTTGATAGCAAGGCTGAGACAATTTCGTCAAAATTCAAGGTAGTTATATTTCTACCTATTGCAATAACCAGACTGTCACATGAATCTAGTACAGAACACAACAAACTGATTCACTTATCTTCATCTAAGATTTTAATATCAAGAGATGAAAATTGTCTTACCACATTATTGAAGGCGTTCAGATGCTCTATCATTGAATCTCCATCCTTCATCCTCAGGTTATACAAATTTTTCCACAGGAAAAATTTATTCTCCAGAGACTTAGATTGGTACAAAGTCCCTAACTTGACCCACAAATTCTTCACCGTAGCTTCTCTAGATACATTCAAAAATACCAAATCTGAGATACAAAACCGTATTGTGATAGTTTCCTTCTGATCTAGCTTCACCCAGTCTTCATCTGACATTGACATTGGCTTAGTACCCAGATCTACCTCGATCCACTAATATTTATCCACCAACAGACCCTCCAGCTTGAGCTTCCACAACTCAAAACTATGAGCACTAAATTTCTTGATCTCTATCTTTCCACTGCTTTCCATCTTCTTTCACCACAAGAATCTATCCCGCAGATCTCCCACTAAATAGGGTTTACCACAAGCTTAAGCAAAAAACCCCTTAGTAGCAAAGGCATCCCCTTGAAGCCAAAACAAGTCTGATACCAAATCTAGGTTTTAACCCTTTATAGAAATTATATGCAAATGAATTCTTAAAAATAGAAAATAAATAATAGTGATAGCATAAAACATAAAACATATATACATAGATATTTTTCCCCTGGATCCAAAATCGGGACTACCAGCTTGATTTTTCATTATTTTCCTTTTAGTGTTACAACACATATATATACATGTCAAAGCATTCATAAACCCAAATCCATTAACCCTGGATTAGAACATAACCATAGTTTGCTTGATTGGATCTACAAAATACTAGTGGTTGAAAATCATCATGCCCAAAAACCATGTACAAACCCATCCACAAAACCATAGGCAGGTCTGCCCACCTAAAGTAGGGTCCAATTTTTTTTTCCCGGGGTGCTGCCACATACCCTATGCAAGCGGCTACCTGCCCCCCCTGTGACCCCCTTTTTGCGCCCAACACAACGAATAGAGAGGGGATAATTCCCCACTTATGACCCCCACGCGTGTGTGACTATTGGTGGAAAGAATATAACACACACCCAGCACTACCTCCATACATAGAAGTACAACTCCTTATAGAAGATATTATAGACTAAAAAAAATCTGATCAGGAAAATCTAATTTAGTTATGTTATTTCACTGACTGTTTGAGGAGTTTAAAAATCCCAAAGTCCCCAAGATGGGAAAACACTGGGGACATTTCCCCAAACAATGAGTTAAATCCATGTGTTACAATAGTTCCCCCTTTTCTCAAATTTTAAAGTTCTTTTTTTAAACATGTATCAATTTTCGTATTTGGGGAGAAAACCCACATGAGCAGGGGGGGGGGGGGGGGGCTACTACCATTTTTGTTTACTATACTGGACAATATTTTATTATGACAACACTAATTACTTTTACACCATATTTGGATCTCTATATCGATAGTTGACGTCAGAAAAACATGTGCTCATTAATCTTCTTATCTACTGAATCTGTGACCTTCCAATTTTTAGGGTAGAACCTCTTTCTTCATAAGGAAAATTTGCTCCTTGTTCTGGGTTTGGACATAATATAAAAAAATTCTAATTTGTAGTTTTCTTTACTGGAAATATTGACTGATAAATTTAAAATGCATGCTAACTAGTCCAATGTCATTTTTCATAAAATGACAAAAGTAGACTTGGGTAAAATCAACTCAATCAACTTCTTAATCATTAGACTCGTGACATCTTATGTTTGTGAGAGTAATACTATGGTCAAAATATACAGTCAGTATTTTGCATACAAATTCCATTAGATTTCAAAGGCCAATAAAATGTCATATCTTTCCACAAGCAAGGTCAACAACAACATTATCTCAATGTGTATATAGTTGAACCAACACAATCTTGATATGTGATAAGGTAAAGTGAGTAAACACGTCATATAAATTAGAAAACAAAGTCTGCAGTGAACGTGTATAAATTTGAATCAACACACTCTTGATTTGTAACAAGTAGAAGTAACTTAGCAAGTAGGAGCATTAAAACCAACAGTTCTGATCTTGTTCTTTGTTGCTCAACCAGGGAGAACCACTGATGGTTCTTCTGCTATGTTGTATGTTGTTGATTTCATCACTGACCAAGGTTTGGATAATTTTGGATGGTTCACCTTAAATCTGTCTATATCCTCCCACAAAGGGTTCATATCTCAAATTGTCTTCAACACCAAAGTGGAATTTTTTATCCTACATTCCTTTCTTCATTAAGATTTTCAAGGGACTCCCATGTTGGCTATATATTCCAAGAAAATGAAAATTGAACTAGTATATAGCACAAAGAAACCTTATCTCTAAAATATACTATTTTTGTTATATTTTTATAAAGCTACCATTTCATAAGTACCAGGTTTGTCTTATATAATTAGCCAATACTGAGTCTTTTTATTTGATTCTGAAGGATATAATTTGGTAATCTAACAATCTAGGGAATCTACTCTACAAAATATATATTTTTTGGCTGAAACACTCTTTTTGCTTTGAATAAGGTATAACATGGTCAGCCAAGCCCTTGTCAAAGAACCAGTCTTTTCATTTTGAATGAATAGGAATGCAGATGAGGAAGCTGGAGGAGAGATAGTCTTTGGTAGTGTTGATCCTAAACACTTGAAGGGTGAACACCAATTTAAACGTGTTACTCAAAAGGGTTACTGGCAGGTATGTTCTAGAATCATGTTATTTTTCCATGTTGAAGATTGAATGTAGGTAAGGATAATTACATGCATATCATGTTCTTGGTATGCATTATACTTATTGGTTGGTACATTATGGGGCTATTTAAAACATGATGCTTATATTTCTTTTAGCCTGCTATGGGAGACTTCCTCATTGATATTGAATAAAAAAGTGTGCATGGAGTCCTTCATATTATTCAATTGATTAAAGGACCACTTCTTATGGAACCTTACTAAATAATGATGGCATGTTATGAACATTTAATTGCAGGTTTCTGCAATGTGGGTTGTGCTGCTATTGTAGATTCTAGAACTTATTTGTTGGTTGTTCAATCGATAAATCCTACAAAAATTTGATCTTTTAACTTTTTATATACAAGTTGGCGGGCTTATCTAGGTATGTGCACCAAAATTATTATAAACTTCAGAGAGTTGTGGCACATTTGATGCAAGCTTGTGCATTCACAAGTGAAAAGTGAATGCTTAATAATGCTCAGTTGATGTGCTATCTTTGTACTATGAAATACAATAAGTTAAAACTGATTTCAAGAATTTTGTCAGGTTTGAGGTTCTTTTTGGTTTTGTTACATTATTTAAGCCAATCATGACTATCTATTTTTGTGATTTTCTATAAAAGGTAGGCTCTTTACTTCATTTCTTTCTCATGCATTGTTTTGATAAACTTTTGCCCTATATTCTATGGTTTATAGACTGTGTGTTGCTTTTAATACTCAAATTCCTAATAATCTATAATTGTGATGTAAAACTTTCAATAGGACTCGACATAACCAGTGCTAGAGAATATTTGGAAACATATATTTCTCTTATGATACTAACGAATTGATACATTGTGTGCAATTATTTATCTAGTGCCTTGAGTACATTTGTCCTTGTGTCAAATAGAAGTTATAAACATCCTAAAATTTGACTTTGAATCTTTGTTATTATCTATATTTGATGCATTCCCGAGAAACATTATGCATATTGGGTGAGATTAGAAGCATGTAAATGGTGTAGAATGCTTCTTTAGACCTTATATTGTGCTCCGAAATCATTATCAAACCTTAAATTGTCAAATGTCCCAGAAAGGCTCAGAATTTCCAAAACATAGGAATTGCACACCAATGCTTTCTGTAAGATGAGATTGACTCAAAAATAAAAAGAAAAAATGCTAAAGAACAAACTATACTGAAATTTTTTTGTTGATGTAGTATTGCCAAAGCCCTAGGGACCCCCCAGCATCAAACTCCCCTACTTAATATAAGAATATTTCTCATGAGGTTTTTGATGAATCAAATGTTCTAGGATGTCTTGATCTTTCTCTTCTTCCTTCTTCCTCTAGCTACAAACTCATTAACCACTCATCACTCTCCTCTGTCTACTTTCCACTACAAGGAAAAGACCCTCTAGCGTAGGTTATAAAATTGGCCAAAATTTTCAAAAAACCATTTGCTACAACATCTGTTTTTGGTAACGAAGGTTTTGATGGAGCTGCTAACAGAACTTCAACACAACTAAAAAAAAATGGGTAGATGAAGGATTTTGCAGATGTTTTTCTTATCGGTGCATGCGTCACGTGTCAACGCACCAGTGCGTTTTAAACGGTATGCACTGGTGCTGTAAACATACTATGCACCAGGATGGAAAAGAAATTTTTGAAGCCCCACAACATTTACATATGCAACGTCCTGGTGCATGTCACCAAAAAATACGCACTGGGCTGATAGAAGGTGCATGAACCATTGTTATTTGGATTATATTTGTAAAGCACCAAGGCATTTAATGCAAATAGTATAGGTTCGTTATAAATACGAATGCACCGGTGCATGCACCTTCTAACCGCCTGGTGCGTATGGGTTGTGTACATGCCTCGGGTCATTAAGGTGTAAAAGCACACTGACAAGTTAAAGGAAAACCATACCGGTGCATGCAACGCCTATCCACCCAGTGTGTATTCGTTGGTTGCACGCACCAAGCGTTCTAATTGGTATTGGTATTTGGTGCAGTTCTCAGAGGTCATATCAAAGCACCGGTGTGCAGTATCATACACACACACTAGTGTTCATTTTCTATTTTTTAGAAACATCGACCTGTGATAGTGCAATTATTGTGATTTTTAAAAATTCATTATTCATCAAAAGTCGACACATATCTTATAAAAGTATTCATATCAATTAAATTTTATTAGTGCATTTGAATGTGATGTTTGGAGGAATTTTTTATGATTTCACATCTCTTCATTATAATATTTAATCATCCATATATTTAATCAGTGCTGTGACATTTCACAGTGACAATGGAGAATGCAATAGAATAAATTAAAATGCATTATATATATATATATATATATATATATATATATATATATATATATATATATATATATATATATATATATATATATATATATATATATATATATATATATGAATAAGAGACACTTCGTCATACAAAATGGGAGAATTATTGGTAACCCTTTGTCTTTCAATTAGGAAACTATGTCCATTACATCAAACAAAATCTCTAATTTCATAGACTAATATTTCAAAAAATGCAAAGCCTTGCTTTGATATCCAAACATATTGATCACCATTCTTTGCTGGAACTGTTATCACTACTCGAGCTACTTCCATGACTTGGGTTATTTGGAGGAATGTTTTCTTCATTGTGTTGATTGTTCTCTTCTTCTTCAAGTTCCATCTACAAACATAAAAATAAAGTGTAATCAGTGTATCTACATTGGTGAGAATAATGAAAATTGCAATATTAAGTAATATACATCAATGTAAATAAAAAAGAAATGTACCATAGTAAGAATTGATTCGTGAACTATAAATATTCTTTCAAAACCAAATTTCATGCCTTCTTTCAACAATTCTTTTTTTGGCGCAGTTCCATACTTTGTTTCCTGCAAGTTTTATGCCCCATATCAAATAATAGATTTAATATAAAATATTTCTTTATTCTATTAATTATAGACGAAGCTAAGTAAAACAAGATATATACTTACAAATTCCACTATTAATTTTTGATATTCCAACATATACTGACAACCCATATTTAACCCAATGTCAATCAATTCTTTTGATGGTTCTTCTTTGTATGTTAGCACCTGTTTGAAGACATTCAATGATGATTGTTGTAAAAAAACTTAAAATATACAAAAAATGAAATTTAGTTAAGTTGTTATAAGGAAGTAAAAATTATTCAAAAACTTAGATATCAACCATTTTCTTCCTTGTCATCCTGTTTTATGTGCTGAATGGGTTCCATTTTCTTTTCTTTTCTGCAAGAAAATAATTGAAAATTAATATTTAATGCTGAATTATTTATTTATTGTACCTAAGCGAAAAAATCAATGATTGCATAATACATTTGAAGCACATTGTTGTTGATATGGCTCCTCGTACGATGCAATTATGTCCATTTCTTTGATCATCTCCTTGTACACCTTTTTGGACATTCCTATTGGCATATTTCTGTTATGAACTCGTTTGCCCTTTGCATTTTTCATAATCTTCCTGAAAAAGTAACATGACAATAAACTATTTAATTTTTATATTGATATATGAAAACTAAATATAAAAAAAGTGATATTTATAAATGATTTCTCTATAGTAATATATACATATAATTCTAGAAAAACATTTAAAGGAATATTACTTTTTCAATGCTTCTTTTTTGTTGTTGTATGTTTTTACTATTAAAAGTTTGACATTTCTCACTTACCAATTCTCTGGAAATTCTTCATGTAGTTTAAATAAAATTTGGTTCTTAGAATCATTGGATTGATTTTTGTATTGTAAGTGGAAATAACGTCTGTAAATTTGTTCCACTATATCCCTCAAAGTTTTGTAAAAGTTTTTCCTCCTTTCGTTAACCTCCAGCACCACTCTAGATGAGATAAGGAGCAATTCATTTTCATTTTCATGTTCTATTTTTTTTTCTTTTCTTAGAACAACATTCCTTTCCTTCACTCTTGGTCCCTATAGAACATTAAAAATATATGAATTAATAGATTATTTGAAACATGTTACTAATATTTTTAAGTATATTATTAATTAAAATTCAAAAAATAAACTCATATTAGATCAATAGTATTTTTTCATTCACCTGATTTATCCTTCTGCAATTTTTCCATCAATATTTTAAGCTCTTCTGGTCTTAGATGAGATAAAAATCTTATTGAGCTTCGTCATTTTGTGGCTCTGCATGAAACAAACTAAACAATAAATATTAGTTAAACTTAAATATAGTTCAAAAATAATAATTTTGTAAATAATTTACAAAGAACTTGTCTTTTTTTTCGTTTCTATATGTGCTATCAATATTTTTGTTACTTGAACTCTTGTCAGCCATTATTTTATAAATATAAAACCCATACCATTCATTAATATATTTTATAAATAAATCATATAATTTTCAGGTAAAAAACAAAAATTAATAAAATTGTGTGTCTATCTAAATTAAGCGTCCATTGCATTTATATTTTTAACCGCACTAGTGTGACTTTCGCCACTTAAGCACCGACAACGAGAAAAAAATTAAATGATAACAATGTGATATGTTATTTTAAATGCACCGCCACTACAGTAGCAACATAGTACGATGCTCTTTTTCAATAGGAGACCCAGTGTGTTATATCAATATGGGAGCACCAGTTAACATAAACATAAATGAATGGAAAACTGTTTTTATCAAACAGGGATTTTTGTTAATATGTGCATGATGCGTTATACTAAAAGCCTGCACCAGTGCACGATATTAGATAGGGCACTTTGATTAACAAAATCAATTTTTTTAAAAATCGTGCAAGGGCCGACAGGGATTGGGACCTTACTCTGCAAGTGGTCCCACAAGTTAGGTGTCAAATGCTTATATATATAGTTATACAAACCCTATAAATCTAAAATGAAAAGCCCTAATTGTGAATTTTTGTAGTCAGATAAACAAGAAGAAGCAAGGGTTTAACGTAAAAATGGATTTTTTTTTTTTCTAAATTTTAATTAAATATAAATAGGAATATAGATTGTAAATGATTTTATTAGTAAAAATCATAGTAAAATTTAAAATTTTTACCATGCATGTATTAAATCTAATAGAAACTAAAAAAAAAAATTATTACATCAAAATTTAACATTTTTACTATACTACAGGTTTTTTGTGTGAATCACCAGATGTTTCAAATTATGATTCTCTGAATACTGCTATTGTTCGAAAGCATTTTTCTACTCCACAATGCTCTCTTGCTCCAGTTATATCTCTCGTGAAATTCCCTTGCTGAAAAATTTTGCAAAAATAATGAAATAATGAATAACTTTGAATATTTAAAGAACTTTCTATGAAATTAGATTTTTGAAAATCATTTGCCTCTCATTTTTCAGTTTACCAATTTTTTTCACTTCAAAAAAATAAAGTTGCGCTTTTTTTTCCCAATATTCAGTGCATTTGTTAACTAACCGCACTTGTGTGTCTGGTAATAAAACCACACTGGTGGTGTTAATAGTACACTAGCATCGATAACAATATCCCATTTTTTAAGGCATCGAAATTACTTTCAGTTATGTACACCAAAATTTATTGTTGATTTTGCTCAAATTCAGGGAGAAAATATCATATTATATCAAATCGACAATTCTTCAAATCTAGCTCGTTCCATAATATTTCTCAAAGTTCATCGAAGAGTTCTCCCTATCCATCTCCAGATGCAATTACTTTAGATTTTACTTATATTTTCATTATCTAATTGAATTTTTTTTATCCATGTCAATCAACTGAATAAAATTAATGCATACAAATTTTTAGGTTCATGCAAATTCAAAATCAACTTCAAATGCACAAAACATTCAAACAACTCCAAAGCATCAGAAGCTCTTATCAGGAGCAACATACTTCACCCTGCTAATTGTAACATGCCATCTTATAGCCACAATCCTAGGATAATGATGGTAATAAATTTTTGTTATAATGTAATTATTTCAACTTCAAACCAATTAATCATGCATTGATGCGCTTAATAATTGATATCATCGATATTGTACTAATCATCTTCAAATATATTTTTTGAGATTATTAGGATTGTAGTGATGATGAACTACCTACCTACCATCTTCTGTTGCACCCCCTAACAATGTCAAATTGAGAGAAGGCTATATTAAGAGAAAAAATCGGAGAGGACTGATACCAAGAATGGTTGAATAAACCACCTATTCAATTCCCACTAAATCCAAATTCACCAATTAGGAATGACTACAACATTAGTAGTTCTACACAAGCTAGCAATGGAGGTAATAAAATAGAGGTTGGTATGGATGATTAATTAAGGGATATGATTTCCACGGAGAAAATTTTGTTAGATGCATTCCATAATGATGATCAGCTAGGGGATGATGCTCATATCGATGATACCTTTTTCGAAATCCTTAAATTTTCTTCCACCACCCCTCTCTTTGGACTTAGTGGTTAGTCAAAGACTACCCAGTTGGGGATGTTGGACATTGGGTTCAACAATCCTTGTGTGTTTCGCAACATGGAATAACTGCCTCTCGTGGATCCTAACTCTGGAAATTGTAGCAAAGACTAATGCCTACGGGTTTTGGTCTAATGACAATCATGATTCCAACAAGTTGTATCAGAGCCACAAGTCTTTGAGCTCGAAACTCACCTGGTTCACATTGGGGGGGAGATTGTTGGACATTGGGTTCAACGCCCCCTGTGTGTTTTGCGACATGGACTAACCACCTCTCGTGGATCCTAACTTTGGCGATTTTAGTGAAGACTAATGCTTGCAGGTTTTGGTCTAATGAAATTCGTGATTCCAACATGGGACAACAATGTTACTGTACAACTTGAAAGAAAATTTTGGCTTGTCGAATGCATGTTTCTGAGAAATTTTGAGGTAATTGACCTTAAAGTCCCTTATATTTTGAGAAATCTTGTCACACAATCAACATTAAAAATGATCAATTATATGAACGTTAATAATTATTGGCATTGTAAATTTAATTTTGTCCACCAACTACAACTTATTCAAAGACAAGGTTCTTTCGAGTGATAATATCTTGCCCGGTAGTTGCGAAGAGGCAAAGAAATTATTGAAAATGTTGGGTGTTGAGTACATATCATATATTGCATGTAAAAATAATTGTATTATATATAAAGGAGAATATGCAAACAAAGAGATATGTATGAAATGTGGGCATGAGAGGTATGATAAATAAAAAAAGAAGGGTAAATCACGTGGTACTCCTTTTAAGATATTGAGGCATATGCGTATAATCCCAAGGATTCAAAGGCTCTTTCGTTGCAAAGAATTAGTTATGTTGAAGGGATGGCATGCCTCACACAGAAGTGAGTTGTGAGTTATGAAAATCCCAATAGATTCAATAGCAATGATGCATATAGAGGATACATGGCCCGAAAAATTCAAGGATAATGTACGAAGTCTACAACTCAGCATAGCCATGGATGGTGTCATCCCATATTCCCTCCATAACACCAACTATTATATTTTTCCTGTAGTAGTGATCAATAAAAATATCCCCCCCATGGTTGTCCGTGAAGAATGAACATCTTATGTTGGCTCTCATAGTCCCTGGTAGAAGACAAGTGAAGAATATGGATGTCTACTTACAACCACTGGTAGAGGAATTGAAGAAATTATGGGATGGGATAAATGTATACGACGTATCAAGACCCATCGCAACAGAGAAGAGTTTTACGTTGTATGGAATATGTGCTTACATGACACATGATTATCTAGGCTTAGGAGTTTACTCTCGTAAATTACATGTTTATTGATATGTTTACATACGTAAAAATATTCTTTCGCATATTAATTTAATTCATTGTAATTTTCTGATCTTAATTATATTCTTTAACGTGCCATGCATATTGTATACAATAATTTCATTGGTCTTGTAACAAAATGGTATTATGGATGTAAATTTTGTGGACCTTCTCTGAAAGCTAGATGGTCCAACAACCTACGAAATCCATTGTTTGACTGCTCCATGGTATTCCTCTCACAAGAACACCCTTATAGAAGAGAAACATATGCTTTCAATGGTAAATGAGAGAGAACCCAAATTCCCGCAATAATGACACCAGCTGCATGGGTTAGAGAATATGAGGGAGATAAGGAGAAGGAGTTCATAGAAATGTTCAATTCAAATGGGGAGACTATGTTCGATGATCCAGAATTCTTCGACACTTATTTTGATAAATTACCCATTGGGATGAAAGGTAAACCTATCTTTTATAACCTCCCATAGTAGGAGCATCTTAAGATTACCCACTTACTATATCCCATGCATATATTAAAAAAAAAAAATCATCTTCTTTATGGAGGCACATATCATCGAAACAACGTGACACATTGGTTGTTAGGAAAGATCTTATTACCTCAAAAACTAAAAAGAAACATTATCCAAGACAATTAGAAAGTGCAGGAGAGGTTGTTCCCTCTAATTGGTATCTCAAAGAAGGTCATGTCCCATGGATTTAAAAAAAATATGATCTTTCTTTGGCAAAGCAAGTTATAATGGGTGTGAGGATGCCATCTTCAAATGGGTCTTCACTATGGCATTGCTTCACCATGGAAGAACATTTGTCCGGTTTGAAATCACATCACCATTTGAATATTCTAAGAGTACGTATAATTTCAAAAGCATGATTTTATTATTTTTTATATTAATAATTTTTATCCCATGGGATCATAAAACATAAATAATTTTGTATGCATGTGTTTATAAATTTTCAGTGTCATTATCCTTTGTTCGTGTGTGGGTGTGTGAAACATGACTTCCCCCAAGACTTAGGGCATGCCATATCTAAATTATACACATTTTTACATTGGATCATGTCAAAGGATATTCATGTGGCTAGCATTCCATGATGGCATCAAGAGATAGTTGAGATTTTTTGTAGGTTTGAGAAGGAATGACCGATGCATTTCATGGACTTGTAGGTTCATCTTCCAATCCACCTAGTATATGAGGTTGAATTAGTTGGGGTGGTTACTTGTCATTGGATGTTCATCTTAGAGAGGTACATGAAGAAATCGAAAGTTTTGTTTGACAAAGGGAAAAATCTGAGGAGTCTATGGCAGAGGGGTACATATTGTATGAGTCTTTCTATTATGCCAATGAGTACATCAAGAAGATCGACAACACACCAAGTGTGGTGATTTGGGAAAATGAAAGGGATGAAGACAAAAGAGAAGGGGAGCTCTCCAAACGAATGGAAAAAGGTGCTTGATAAAGAGTAAGCGAATTATAATTTTTCAAGTTTACACAAAGTAAATATTCATGTTGAACTTCGATATAATGTGTATTTTGATCTCATATGTACTATATGTTGGTTTGATCTCATCAATGAATGAATAAATTGAAGTAATAAAAAAAATTCTCTTTACAGTTCTGAAGTGACACAACTGTGGGTTGCATCGTACAAACAAAAGAGGATGAAATGGGATAGTGACAAGAAATAATTCAGACGGTTGAATGGTAGAAGCGTTCCTTATCCCAATCATTTAAAATAAAATAGGCCAATTATATGGCCCAATAGTTGGTTTGTTGACCAAGTCAGAGAGAAATATGGTGCAACTGGTCGTTACTCGCGTGCTAAAGAGGATGCGCTAAACGTAGGGATTAGGTGCAAAAACTTGATAATAATCTATTTATGTACATTTACAACTAAATAATGCACCTTTGAAATGTAATACCTATATTTTATATTTTAACAGTTGGGTTATTAGACACATGAAATTATGATTTTTAGCTTTTTTATAGGTGCATTTGTTCCCATCTATGTTGGCATATGGACACCAGTTTCACATAGAAAATTCCAATGATGGACACATGACACAATATTGTGGAGTGGAAGTCAACTTCGATCAATCTAGTCGAGCTAGCCACCATGATCAAAACCTAGTATGACGAATGTTAGGTTATGTCAAAAAGATATAAGATATCAGTGAAGTGGACTTCTCTTCTTTCCAATGTGTTATTTTTAGGTGCAAGTTGTGGGACACCTTTGATCAGAATAATGTAAAGGAAGATCACGATAGTACGCTGATATGTATCAACTCTAGAAAGATGTGGGATGAATCTAAGGAGCCTTATGTTTTCCCCAAACACTACAACCAAGTGTTTTATTACCCAGATGTGTTAGATAGGGATTGGTGGTTCATATTGCTACATGACCCTAGATCAAAACATATTTTTGAGAAAAATAGTGTTATCATTCCAAGCGAGCTAGAAGGTAATGAGGGTCATGAGAACATAGAGTGATATGGTACATGTCTTATTTCATCATTTATAATATTTAAGATGAGTTTTCATAAAGAAGAGGACTTAACCTTATAACTAAGACTCTTTTTTTCCAAACATTATAGTATATATTTTGAATTAATTGGTTTTCGTTATGTTAATGTTAAAATAATTTCACTTGATAATTTGAAATTATGTTGACATTGAAAGCAATGCACTGTATCAAGTTCTTTTTTTATGTCAATTCCTAAAATAATACAACTACTTGATTGCTTTAAATGGTTTTCACTGCATCATTACTTAAATAAATGCATCATATATATATATATATATTCAAAATTAAAAAAAAAAAATGTTTTAATGTATACTGTTATTTTTGGTATGTAAGATCATAATAAAATAATAATAATTCTAAACATGAATTTATTCGCATTATTCTATAAACTTTATTATGTTACAAAAATTCATATTATTCTAGATTTATTATTTTACAATTATTTATATTCTTACAAATTTACAATTTTACAATTATGGTAATTTAACAATATGTATGGTATACATTTTACAATTTTATGATGATTCAATTTTACGACAGTTATAGTTCCAATTTGACAATTAATTTACAATTTTACAATTTTAATAAAATTGAATGATGACAATACATACAATTACAAATACAATTTTACATACAATCACGATACATACAATTACAATTACAATGTTACAATTTTACATACAATTACAATTACAATTACAATTTTACAATTAAAATTAAAATTACAATTACAACTACGATTAAAATTACAATTACAATCAGGATACATACAATTACAATTACAATTACCAATACGTAATATTAAATATTATGATTTAATATTAAAAATAAACATCATGATCATGATAACCATCGTACAAACATCATATTCTAAAATGCACATTCAAATTCACTAACATCATCTAATCATTGTGGTCATGATCATCTAACAAAATACAAGCATTGTATAACATCATCACAACATAAAAATCAAATATAAATCTCATGTCAAATAACTGCTATAACATACACATCTATCTGCAAGCACATTAAATGAACATATCTAACATGGACCATATATATATATATATATATATATATATATATATATATATATATATATATATATATATAATGTAAAAAATATACAACTGTAATACTTGTATATAAATGTCAAATATCTAGCGGTACATCAATACTATAACTAGTCAAGGAATGTTAAGTCGATGGTGCCTGCTTAGATGGGATCTACTTAGGTGCCTTCTCAGATGGTGCTTGCTCAGAAGATGCCTGCTCAAGACTAGATGTTGGTTGGTCATCTCTGCGAGGTGAAGGAGGAGGAGGTGGAGTACTAGAATGACCACTCCCCTCATGATCATGATCATCGAAGATGTTGTGTCGTGCATCTCCATGATGCATATCCCTCCTAACCACCAGTAGCCTCGAAGCTCTGATGATATGAAACATAAGGCTCATCATATCATGGGACATATCCTTCCATAGATCCGTGAGTGTACGATGTGCCTGGATGTCTCTAGTCTTCACAGGGTAGACTCCCTCATCGACTAGGAGTCTACATAGTCAATCGCCCAACTCCATCCTAAATCAAATTTTTTCCCTACGCCACATGCCCACGAGTATCTGCAACTGAGGAGGTCTCTCACCCTCCAGAGCCTCTGCCATCTCCTCGTCATCCACATGATCATCTGGTGGGGGTGGAGGCATGTCCCCAATGAATGTGCCAATACCTACAAAATATATAGTACACAAAAATAATTAGACAATTTCATTAAACAAATTAATAAAACAAGTTAAATAATGTGTTAGAATAAATTTTATTCTAATTAATTAAGACAATAAAATAAAACTATATCAATTAAAAGAAAACAATAATATTACCTCTATCATCTGGTGGCTCATCTTGTATGAAGAGGATGTTGGTACACCCTCACCAATCCAACCCCGCGTAAGGACACAACACCATCACAAACATGTGGTCATCCACACTGGATAGTAGCTCCAGTGCATCACTAGAAATCCTGCCCAGATACCAGGGAAAATTTTAAGAAGCCCCCTAAATTTATATATATAATAAATGGGCAAATCCCCATGATACATAGGAAAAATGGAAGGCGATTTTATTAATAATATAATATGTATATATAATTTTTTGGCGAATTTCTCATGAGATTATATTATCTTGTAAAATCATGGCGAATCACTAGTACAGATGGCAAATCACTACTACAAAATGGTGAATCGTTGTCTAGTGGAGTTCAGGGTGTTGGTTCCAATGAAGATATGGTAGTTGAACCAAGAGTAGAAGGAAGAGAACCACCTAGATCAAGCATGGCACATGGTGACTCATGAGGGAAGTAGTTCTCGTGTAGTTGGAAAACATGTTCTTCTAGTTCTGTTAAGCATAGTGTTGTTGCTCATGCTACTACTAGCACTAATATTGAGGTTGGAGAGGAGTTTGAGGAGAAATGAACAACAATGGGAAGAAAAGAAAACATGCTATTAAAAAAGTATTGATAAACATTGGATCCGATCCAGGTGCCATGGTACAATAACAATACCACAAAATACTTCAGATATTCAACTATGGAAACATAATTTACATTACAACACCATCACGACTCTTACAAAACCACATTTATGGAAATTATTTGATGCTGGGAATCTCTTAAAGGAAGACCTAGCATGGTAACTATAATAAGGTGAACTGCTTGTCACTTCTTCCAAATATTATTCCTTCTCGTGCCTTCAAAATCTGGATATTGAAAGGAATATGTGCCAGTTGCAGCCACCTTGCTGAATCTGTTAAAATTATAACCATCAACATGAAGAGAACCATTAGAAAAAATCCATTCAGAATTCCCCATGTCATGCCCATGCCATGCCATGAATCTGTTTGTAGCAAAATCCCACAAGTAGTAGCAGTGGCACCCTCTATTTACCTAATAGCTCAATTGATTGGAGAGGAGGTCCACTCTAGAACTTGCCAATGCTCTCCTAGTATTGTTGTACAAATGATGTCTTGTTTTAAATTTGTACAAGGAGAGATACATTTTCAGTATATGCATCTTTTCAAATCTGGTAGTTATAACTTATAAGTCCAAATAAAATATAACCCAAAGAACCATCTTGTTCTATAGGCATGACAAATCTGGCCAGATATCAATTACTGGCAAGTTGTTCGTGGATGTGATGAAGTCAATTATGACTGAAACAATTTTCACCCTGGATGAACCTTGACCTAATCTTACTTTCAATCATGAAATGTGGCCAGAATGGACAAGATAAAGGGATGAATTGGCTCTAGATTATAAAAAAATCTAAGCATTGAACTGTGTATTAAACTCAATCCCAGTTCAGTGCCACACACAATTCACAACAATAATAAACACTTGCACAACAAGGAAACCTATTTTGGTTAAGTTGTGCATGAATTAACTAATCAGTGGGTTGTAAATTTATTTTTTGATTGCCTTAAAGAGAACATAACTGGTGATAAGAGAACATAACTAATTATTAGATAGATGGCCAAAAATAAAGTGCATTAGGGTTAAAGTTAAGTGTTTTCTCGTAGGAAGTCTATGTAGACTTTAACAGTAATAAACCAATTGAATCCAATTTAATATCTGACTTGCATTAAAGATGAAGCATGTAATAAAACATGCCATATAGACACAATCTTCAGTGAAAAAATGAAAATTACTCAACGTTATTCTACTTCATACAATTCTTGGAGGTATCTTCACACTCAGGTAGGTTGTTTGTATATCCTCCTTTGATAGCTACTACTTTTTGTGGTTACAATTCCTCATTTGCAGATGCCTAATTAAAGGTTAAAATACACTACAATTCTCAATACAATAACCAGACAACAAAGCCTCATGACTACCTTTAAATGATAGAAGAGATTCAGCGAAGTTACTGTCAATCATTCATCCATGATGTACCGCATTGTTCTACATCTATTCCTTTGTCATCATCTCTTTGATAGAAAAATCTCAAAACAGGCTACCCTGCATATGATTTTTCACAGTTGTGCTGCAAAAATTCCCTATTATATACACTAAAGGGAATGTGAATCTCAACTTGATTCTTGTTTTGAAGGCTATGCTACAGAACAACAGCTGATATGCGTGCTGCTATCGAGAGAGTGATATTCTAAATGTGTTAACTTGTTACCAAAGATGCATGTAGCCACAGAGCAAGAAGAAATAGAAATCCTTATTGCTGGTAGACAACTCTAGAGAGGGTGTAGATTTAGATTATGCAGGCCCAAGGCTGCAAAAGCAAGAAATGTGGAACATCACAATATAAGTTGAATAGTTGTGGAAGATAAACTTTCATACAAAAGGTTTATGAACAATTGCAATAAAACTGGACCAAAATAACAATCAGCGTGCAAATTACAAGTATAGAAAGAGAATTGTAACAGTTACTGTACATGCTTTAATACAACCTGATCTAAATCTACAAGGATTGTAACCTATGTGAAAACACTTTGGCTACTGCATCTCTCAGTTTGCAAATTGATTCCGCTAATCTATCTTGATATGCCAAGGTACTTCTTGGTTGGTGATGTCAGTTGTGGCTTAGTAGGGTTTTTCTATGCAAAGGCCATTATGAGGCTTTAGGATTACTATGTTTATTTTATTTATCCATTTTAGAAAGGCTTCCAATAGGGATTTCTTGGATCTGTGAAAGCAGGGCACTATTACTGCACCCACCAAGGTTCATGTCTTACCTACAACATGTGGTTACTTGTGCTCATGTTTGTGCTTCTATTTTTGGTTGGGGGCAGGTGAAAATCCTAGGAAACATAGGTGGAACAGATAGCTTACACTCATGGCTTCTAGCTGAAGGATTCCAAATTGAATGCAATGAGAACAGGGGTGGGTACACTTGCCATGTATGGACAAGAGGGAGCTAGTCAAAAGAAAGAAAAAAAGTTAGAAAGGCTAGCAAAGTGTTAATATCATATTTTTCTACCGCTCTAGTGTTATATAATTATCTGTGGTTAATAAAATGACAAAACTTGCATCAGAGATCAGTCTTAACACACCATTAAATCAATATGTTCTTAACTAAGATGTATGGAATAAATGAACTGTGAATTCGAGGAACAAATAAAAAGGTGACAGGTTATTTGAAGTTTCTTATTACATGGGAGGGTATCTTTTATAAATTGGAAGCTCCTTAAAGTGGCCACTAATAATGACATAAAAGATTATAAAACTGCAGTCTAGTTCCTAATACTAGTAAAATGATTTGATCCCCATCCCAGTAGAAACATAATCACACCAAAAGGAGAATCTTATAATAGCCAAAAGATCGAAATTAAAAGACTTCAAATTTGGACAAATTTATATAATCCGTACCCTGAGACAAACAATGTGGCAACATGCATCACCAACACATTTTCTTGATTTGTTGATAACTTGGTCAAATACACCTCAATAAATAGCCCAATTTAGAAGGATATATTGATGTTTCAAATAAATATCTACACCATTGCTACATTAAACAAGCAGAGATCTCCAGACGAGGCAAGGAAACAAAAGAAATAGATAAAGGAGCTACTGGAATAGGTAGCCCAAAATCAACCTTGACAGGATCTAACGAAGGAATATCCCCATCTTCAGTTAACTCCAAAACGACACCATTTAAAAGCATTTTTTGACTATGGAGGTCACCATATTTTGGTGTTAAGTGGTATTCCATCCTATAATCTTTCACCTTTGATGTTTTGATTCTAGCCCAGGCTATGAATTTCTTAATCTTATGTATGAAAGACTCTTTTGCATTCGGTATTCCCTTGTACATGGTAGAATTTGGATGAGAAGAAACATGAACATCAATTTTTGTGTCGTTGTTGAGGTTGATCAAGAGTAATGTTATTCCAATCTGCAAAAAGAAATAAACAAAAGTGAGATACTGATCCACACAAAAATCAATCTAAAGTTCACACATTATATTAGTTTTGAAAAATGCAATCAGGAATGCAAACAATTGAGGGATGTAATAAATGCAGACGTAAATGTATGATGTTGTTCTTAGTGTTGCATTTTCTTCCTTTCTAAGATCAAAGGGAATTGAACAGATGTTTGATAATTATGCTAACATTACATTTTAATGACTACCCATTGTTCTCGATACAATGTTATTCCCACTTTATTAAAATTACAGAGTTTCATTCAACTTTAAAAGTGCAAAAATAACCAACAAGAAAAAGTTATCTGTCCACATATTAACTAGGATAAAGAAAGAATGAAAAGAGTACTGCATGATACTGACATCATTATTTGCACAATTATCATATGCGTGCACATAGGGTGGCCCTGTAGTATTTATGGAAAGTACACCTCTCCCCATCAACCGATGCCAAAGTAGTGCACTAAATCATAAATCAGAAAGACAAGCGTGAAAACTTCCCTCTGTTTCTATATAAACAATAATCTTTTACTCCCTCAATAACGGAGACAGATCTTTCAAATTCCAAATTGAATTCTTTGGAGTTTCTTGACATTAACTAAAATAGCCCCACAATCTGAAGAGGTCTAGTAGATCATGAACTGCTCACCTATAATAATCAGGATTGGGTGCAAAATTTGTTGTGTTAAGAAGGCCATCGTTACCACCAATCAAGCTTTGTCTACAATAAACTTTAGTATCATATGTCGATGACATTCCAAGCTGATCTACATACCTACACAAGGCAGAGAAATAATTCATTAATATGCAACAAGTTCTCATATGAATATTTGTCATTTTCCCAAAGAAGAGAAAAGTTTAATAGAAAGGTAAGTGCATCAAGTAGAAAAATTGAATGAAAAAAAATTGCTTAAGGACGAGATGAGACTCAAGAGAGATAACAGTAGAGAATTGGGATTGAAGTTTTGAACATTATGTGTCTGTATAAAATTTGAATGTGCCATTGAATAATTTCTTTGCTAAACAATTGCTTTACTAAATACAACCTATGTGAAAACACTTTGGCTATTGAATCTCTCAGTTTGCAAATTGATTCAGCTAGTCTATCTTGATATGCCAAGTTACTTCTTGGTTGGTGATGTCAGTTGTGGCTTGGTAGGTTTTTTCTGTGCAAAGGCCATTATGAGGCTTTAGGATTACTATGTTTATTTTATTTATCCATGTTAGAAAGGCTTCCAATAGGGATTTCCTGGATCAGTGAAAGCAGGGCACTATTACTGCACCCACCAAGGTTCATGTCTTCCCTACAACATGTGGTTACTTGTGCTCATGTTTGTGCTTCTGTTTTTGGTTGGGGGCAGGTGCAAATCCTAGGAAACATAGGTGGAAAAGACAACTTGCACTCATGGCTTCTAGCCGAAGAATTCCAAATTGAATGTAATGAGAACAGGGGTGGGTACACTTGCCATGTATAGACAAGAGGGAGCTAGTCAAAAGAAAGAAAGAAAAGTTAGAAAGGCTAGCAAAGTGTTAATATCATATTTTTATACTGCTCTAGTGTTATATAATTATCTGTGGTTAATAAATTGACAAAACTTGCATCAGAGATCAGTCTTAACACACCATTAAATCAATGTGTTCTTAACTAAGATGTATGGAATAAATGAACTGTGAATTCGAGGAACAAATAAAAAGGTGACAGGTTATTTGAAGTTTCTTATTACATGGGAGGGTATCTTTTATAAATTGGTAGCTCCTTAAAGTGGCCACTAATAATGATATAAAAGATTATAAAAACTGCAGTCTAGTTCCTAATACTAGTAAAAGGATTTGTTCCCCAGCCCAGTAGAAAAATAATCACACCAAAAGGAGAATCTTATAATAGCCAAAAGATAGAAATTAAAAGACTTCGAATTTTGACAAATTTATATAATCCGTGCCCTGAGACAAACAATGTGGCAACATGCATCACCAACACATTTTCTTGATTTGTTGGTAACTTGGTCAAATACACCTCAATAAATAGCCCAATTTAGAAGGATATATTGATGTTTCAAATAAATATCTACACCATTGCTACATTAAACAAGCAGAGATCTCCAAACGAGGCAAGGAAACAAAAGAAATAGATAAAGGAGCTACTAGAATAGGTAGCCCAGAATCAACCTTGATGGGATCTAACGAAGGAATATCCCCATCTTCAGTTAACTCCAAAACTGCACCATTTAAAAGCACTGTTTGACTATGGAGGTCACCATGTTTTGGTGTTAAGTGGTATTCCATCCTATAATCTTTCACCTTTGATGTTTTGATTCTAGCCCAGGCTACGAATTTCTTAATCTTATGTATGAAAGACTCTTTTGCATTCGTTCTTCCCTTGTACATGGTAGAATTTGGATGAGAAGAAACATGAACATCAATTTTTGTGTCGTTGTTGAGGTTGATCAAGAGTAAAGTTATTCCAATCTACAGAAAGAAATAAACAAAAGTGAGATACTGATCCACACAAAAATCAATCTAAAGTTCACACATTATATTAGTTCTGAGAAATGTAATCAGGAATGCAAACAATTGAGGGATGTAATAAATGCAGACGTAAATGTATGCTGTTGTTCTTAGTGTTTCATTTTCTTCCTTTCTAAGATCAAAGGGAATTGAATAGATGTTTGATATTTATGCTAACATTACATTTTAATGACTACCCATTGTTCTCGATACAATGTTATTCCCACTTTATTAAAATTACAGAGTTTCATTCAACGTTAAAAGTGCAAAAATAACCAACAAGAAAAAGTTATCTGTCCACATATTAACTGGGATAAAGAAAGAATGAAAAGAGTACTGCACGATACTGACATCATTCTTTGCAAAATGATCATATGCGCGCACATAGGGTGGCCTTGTAGTATTGATGGAAAGTACACCTCTCCCCATCAATCGATGCCGAAGCAGTGCATTGAATCATAAATAAAAAAGACAAGCGTCAAGACTTCCCTCTATTTCTATATAAACAATAATAGTTTACTCCCTCAATAACGGAGGCAGTTCTTTCAAATTCCAAATTGAATTCTTTGGAGTTTCTTAACATTAACTAAAACAACCTCACAATTTGAAGAGGTCTAGTAGATCATGAACTTCTCACCTATAATAATCAGGATTGGGTGCAAAATTTGTTGTGTTAAGAAGGCCATAGTTACAACCAATCAAGCTTTATCTACAATAAAATTTAGTATCATATGTCGATGAAATTCCAAGCTGATCTACATACCTACACAAGGCAGAGAAAGAATTCATTAATATGCAGCAAGTTCTCATATGAGTACTTGTCATTTTCCCAAAGAAGAGAAAGTTTTAACAGAAAGGTAAGTGCATCAAGTAGACAAATTGAATGAAAAAAAAAATTGCTCAAGGATGAGATGAGACTCAAGAGAGATAACAGTAGAGAATTGGGATTGAAGTTTTGAACATTATGTGTCTGTATAAAATTTAAATCTGCCATTGAATAATTTCTTTGCTAAACAATTCCTTTACTAAATACAACACAGACTAGAATTCTCTAAAATATATAGCCGTGGATATTTCCAAGGTAGAACAAGAAAAATGCAAAAAGTCTCACCAAAAAGTATTCACAAAAGCATCTGAAATGCAATTATTTCTACTGTTATAAGCTCCACTTGCTTCTTCGACCCAAGAGCTTTCCCAAGGGCCGTATTTCTGCAAAACAGATTGCATTTTTCTGAACTTTGGAGCTTCTCGACTCAAGTATCCTGGATTAAGTATCTTCTGCATCAAATGTTTATCCACACCTGGGCAGCAGAGAAACATAATTACTTCCTATCCAAACCTCTAAATACAAACTGAAATGCATATGATGGATTTTATCTTTATCTTATCTACCTGCTCCAAGATTGTATATATGTCGTGTAACAGTATTCAGAACATTTGGCCCTGTTTGTTGATGAAGCTTTTGAAACCAGGTCAGATCAAAGAATCCATCTGGTGCTACTGTTAATGGTTTCTCAAGAGAATGCTTGTGTATGTCTTTCAAAATCTTACTAAGCTCAATTACATCAGCAGTATATTGTGTAGCACTAACTTTTGCGCCAATACCACTTCCACTCAACTCATTTCCTGACCCCAAAATGAAAGTATTGGTTGTCACAATGATGTACAAATGAACAAGATTGATAAACCCCACATGCTGAACTAATAATAGAAGGTCCAGTTAAATAATATTACCAAATTCCCATGCATATATCTTATAACCATGGTCGACTGTTCACTAAATAAAGTTGTGAGCATTGCTTGAATTCTAAGGACCTCCCCAAAGACTATCTTCAGACATCTGATGCCGACCACATAATGCATTTAAACCAAATGCCACCATAGACCTGTATCACAATAATAGAAGTATTGATTATTTGATGACCGGGGAAACACCTTGGACTACCAATATAATTAATGGTCAATTTAATTTATATACTGTGAAAATTAATGCTCTCAATTACCCTGCTTTTGTGAAAAACTTGTTGAGTTTATCCCATATGTCCATCGTAAGACAACCTTTTGAGAAACTAAACACCTTAGAAACCTCACTAACAAAAGGATGGCAGGGTTTTGACAGAGGCCCAACGCCATATATCAGTTTCTCTTGTAAAGTTCCACCCAACCTGATTTTCATTGGTGAGAACGCTGCATGCCACCATAATTCCGCATTATATCAAACTTCTTTCTAGATGATGTTACACATCTTGTACTCTATCTTACTGAAGCCAAGAAGTTTTGAAAACAGAAAAGTAATGTCATTTCTATACATGTCATGATGTCTCAGGCTAGTGCAGAAATGCATCAAAATTCAGGATGGAAATTTATCAACATATATTTCACTGAATCTATAAAGCAAAATGCATTGGGCTGTAGTCTACTAGTAAGTGGGGGTGCTTCCTCACTTCTTCCACAGAAAAGAATCTAGTAATTTTATTTATAAAAGCGAAATCATTATCTTGAAAAATTTGTTATCAGTGGGCACTGAACTTGAAAAATAAGGAGACAGGAACTTGAATTTCTTCCATAAGGCTATGGTGAAGCACATACATAACAACATAATATTTTCTCTCACCTCTTATGATGGGCATGCAACATGAAAAACTGGAACAAGAACTTGTCTCCTACTAGCACTCCTTATTAACGGAGTCGATACCCTGTAGAGAAGAAGCCATCCAGAGAATTACATCTCACATTCCAACATTAATACATTTAGCCCAGAATGAAGCCTTAATGTGGAAAATCTCTTTCACAAAGGTGGAGAACACATTGTTGGCGAGACCTAGTGGATTGAAGGAGAGCGTGAACTTAAGAATTCACCACTGACTAGCACAGAGCACCCGCATTCACTGCGCTGTTAGACTCGCAGCGCATCAAAGTGAAAGAGGACATATGGAGGACCATCTAACCACTGATCCATAGGTCTTCTTCCCAGAACATCTAACCATTCCTTCCTAACCATTGTTTCAATCCATGTCATAAGACAAAACCTTTGTACATGTATCACCAAAATATCTGATCAGAGAAAGCCTGGCATTCGTTAGTTGAGCTGTCTAGGTATGGATGCAGCTCCCAGAAGATGCGATCTCCTCCCTAACCATTCCAACCATTCCAAATATTTTTAGGGACTTTCGATCTTCTAGTTATTTATACATTGCTTCCCTTTGCTTTGTACACATTTGCACTCCATGTTTCTACCAACGTCTCCACCGCAATGTCTGCATCCTCAGGAAATTTTCTGCTGCGCTCAGTAAAAGGTTATAACTCCATTTCAGAGGAGCTTGGCATCAATTGTTGGCTCGGAAGGAGATATTTGTGAGACTTCATGATTATCATGATGCCATTCTCCTCCATTAATTTCCAAGCTCCATCTTTGAATCTCTGGCGGCATATCGACTGCATATCCCTCAACCATCTCTCCAAAATTTCGCATGCATTACCCACATAGTGCAAGAAATTCTCATGGTAATTACTAAAACAAAAATTTACCCTAAATCGACAGAATGAAGCTCAGCACTATGCCCAGGTCGGTGAGCCTGTGCACAAAGCTCCAGCCACCTCTCCTAAATTTTGGCGAACAAGTGAAAATATGGGGCGAATCAGTCTAACCCCTGCCTCCAACCCTGTAAATCTAGGCAAATGCCATGGAAATCTGCTCCAACCAAAGAAAATCGGGGCAATTTTTTTTTTTAAAGTTTTATGCGCTTTTGTTTTGGTCGGCTAATATTTAATAACTAATTACTTTTAAAATAATTATTGGGCTAACTTTATTAAACTATAAAAAATGGGTTTTTTATAAAAAATTCGCCCTATTAAAATTTAAAATCCCTTAAAATTCGCCTTTGGGCTAAAATTCACCCCTAAAATTTTCCATGCTAGATACTCCAACAGGCCCCTCTTGGGCATCATGTTGCCGCACATGTTAATTCGTACCTGTATCATTGGCCTACGAGGCTAATAAAAAAAAGTAGGCCTCGTTTATGGAAAACTCTCAAAAAATAAACAAAACAAATCTAAAGAAAAAGGGAAGGTCTACCTCCCACGTGCCTGAGAACGACATCTATCTAAGGCTATACAAAACTGCCGCAAAAAAATGGCAGACCATCTAACAAGTCCTGGCCTCTGGAATAAAGAATCAACATACAATAAAAGATGGAAACTAATGCACTGCCTGTCATTGGTATAATGTGCAATGGTGGTAAGTAATAGTGAGAGGCACCTAACGTCCTCTAGACCGAAAGAAGCAATCTATAGTTGTCCACCAGATAGCTAAACATTTCCAAGAGAAAGTATATCATCCCTAATGTATCTTTGGGAGTACACCAACTGAATCCCTGCTACATAACCGACAGGGACATCAGGGAACTAGGAAAAATCCTCCCCTCACCTAGATAGGCTAGTAATAAAATAAATTTCCTCCTAAGTGGGTTGATACCACTGGTTAGGTCCAGCATGGAAAGCCTGTCGGTGGGCATCCCACCTATAGATCAACTGTAATAATAAGCCACTATGCCCATTCAAGGATGTATCCTCCTCATAGAACTTAAGGAGGCCTACCTCCCTTAAGAGAAATTGGGTGGGTGGTGTAATAGGGCAAGGGTACAAAAGTATCTCCCTCTCCCTTGCCTCCCACTATTGTATCATGTTATAATTGTCATCCCTATGCTCTTGTTGTTGTCTTTCCTCTCTCCATTGACGTCATTGAATGGTTGACATATTAAATACATCAGCCTCCCTCATACATAAAACCTAAATTTTTTAATGAAATGACAAATGTATTTACATATATATAAATATAACTTTTATCGAAAAAAGAAAAAAAGAAAAAAACATTTGGTGCACCATAGAAAATAGTCACGCACCGCTAACGGTGCGTACATGTATATCACGCATCGTCCATGGTGTGCATAAAAAAAATTCACGCACCGTGACAAAAAAAAATATTAATTAAATAAATATTATAGGCAGTGTGTTGACAAAACATATCCACCTCGGGGCCTTTTCTGTAGTGCAACATGCCGCCAATTTGAAATATTTTACCACTGGCAGTGCGGTACGAAACACACATTGCCTCGGTGTAGTATGTTTGACCGATGCACCGAACATTAGGTGGGTTCTCGTAATATCGATGCATCAGGCCGTTATGTTTACTTTTACATAATGCCCGGTGCGTTCCGATAAACTATGCACCACCTTAAATAAATTGTTATTTAAAAATAAATAAAAATTGTCGGTGCGGACAAAAACCGACACGCACTGCACTATTTTATTATTATTGCGGTTCAATTTTTCTTGGTACCACATCGAGCTGTCACAGTAATCACCTGGTGTGGTTTCTGTTAACACTTTTCATGAGGCAGCATGTAAATTTACAAGGATCACCTGGAACGGTGCGAGCCGAATGGCTCAAACGCACCTCGTAGAATTTTTTCTTTTCAAAAAAACAGTGAATTCTAACTCAATTTAAAAAATTAATCAGCTAAAAGCTTAATTTGGTGAGAAACAAGTACATTACTTGCACATTTGCGTGCCAAGGAGGATTTTTTGCAACGAAATACTAAAAACCAAATTTTCCCACCGTTTTGAAAAATTTGAAGTCCACACACTGAGAAATGGATGAACGCAATGTGGGAAATGAGAGCACCAATGGTAAGAAGCCTCAGAGAAGGAAAATTCATACCAGTGCTTGAGAGCTCTACAACACTATAACAAGTAAAAATGAATTTTTACGACTGATAATTTTTTTTTAAATTAACCCTTTTTCGATGCGCTCGAGTATGAGATGCACTAGACAGTTGTATCAATGGCGCAACACACTTCTTTACGGTGCGTTGGATTACTGAGATGCACCGAACCGATTTTTACGGAGTGCACAGTGATTCCATTGAATAAAAATGCTATGTCGATGTGTCTTTGTACCTAAACCGCACTAGGTCGTCGTCGTTAGTAAATAGCATTGAAATGCTAAAAACACACTGGTTTGGCGATATATGACTAGCATCAGGCATGTTATATAAAAATAACCATATATTTTCATTAAATAAACACCCTATGACGGGGCATCGTATCACCATAAATGCATCGAGGCGTCGTTGTTAGAGTATAGCACCTCAATGGTTATATAGTGAGTGTCTCATTGTGCCATTTGATAGTACGCACCGATGCGCTTTATATAAAATCTACCAGTGTGTTTTATGTATGAAGTGCACCGTTGTTTTCGTAGTACTTAAAAATAAATCTGCATCGCTTCTTTAGCCTCTTCTATACACTAGCGTGCCACATATATACCAAGCGCACCAATGCGTGTTAGGATTATAAAGGCACTGCAAAAAAACATCTGCAAAAACATCCACCCACTAACCTCCTCTAGTGATCTCCGCTACAAACGTATATCTAGGATATTTTTATAAGGGATTCCTCAAAAACATCCACTAGAGGGTCTTTCCTTGTAGTGTTACTTACCAACATTGGCTAGAATGACCAACATATTTTTTGCTTACTCCATGTTTCCTATTTTGTTTTTTTGTAGGGAAGCTTATGTAGAAACGTAGAACAATTTATTTCATATAATTGGTCTCTTTCTATATTTCTCTTTAAGTCATGAGAATTTTTCCCTCCAACATAGGCCAAAAGGGAAAACATATTTGTTTCTTTCTCAAAACTGTTCTTGTTTTTTTTTGTTTTGTACTACCAGCTTACATAGAGATGCGTAGTTGTTTGCAACATATAATGGATTATATTTGTCCTTCCCTGGTTTTTTTATTAGTTCATTATTCCTGACACATGGATTTCCAGGTTTTTCTCACTAAAATTTGTTCAAGATTTCTCCATGCATATGAATATAGGCTTCTTGTTGCAGTGCATGAATTACTTTCAAATGTTCCTACTTCAACAAAAACAAAGGTTCCCCAATCTCCTAAGAAGGAAATTTTTGATATTTGTAGGGGTTATTTCTGAGTAAATATTGTGAACAAACATGTTGAGTTTGTGAATAAGTAAAAATGTGACTTCGAATGCGATCTTGATTCTGAAAATACACAAACATTTCCACCTACACTATATGATTTGATTAATCATTTAATACTTTGGAAGAATGTTTTACAAATTGATATCTAAGATAGATTTCTTGTTGCCTTCAAATTGGAGGAAGAATGCAAGGAAATGTGTGAATTTCATACGGTTTATCTCAAAGTTCTGGGACAGTACTTTGCATATTAGGTATTATTCTTTTTAAGCATATTCAACTACTAGCACTCTATGCGTGATCATTTGTGGAATATGAAGGCAACATTATTGTTTTCCATTTACATACAAGAATTCAGATTTTGACTGGTCTTGTACACATTTATTGAAGATTCTTTAAATTAACATGAATTTATTAAATCAAACATTGGAAAATATAGGAAAATGAATACCAAGCCATGTTTAAGTTGTTCTATTTTCTTGCAGTTTCAAGAGGCTTATTAAATTACTTTAAAAATTCTATTTTCATGAAATTTTGTGAGAAGTTTCATTTATATTGAAACTAATCTTCTGTTGGTTATGATTTATGTGTATTGTATTCATGAGGATGGGACGATGACGTCTAAATCACCTTTATTGGTATCTTGTAGGAGATTGCACCTTGCCATAGAGTGAAATTGGATACATTTGGGGTTGATTTTCCCATAGTGTGTAGACATGGTAGCAGTGTCCATCAATTGACAATAGTTGGTTTTGATGGTTTAGAACAAAATTTTCTGATACAAACTTTACTAAGTCCTAGTTCCACAAGTGATGAACAAATAATGCAAGTGTTTCGTATGATACAAAAGTTGTTTGAAAAACACAAGAAGTCAAGATGTAGGGTTCTTGCTTTTCACACTCCAATCATTATACCAATTCAGCCACAGGTGTGTTTATATTCTTACCACTCAAAATTTATTGGTTAGAAATTTGTGCTAATTCTTTGACATACAATTGGTGCTAATTTTTTGTCATATGTTTATTTTTATTTAACTTTTGCAATGTACTTACGATGCAGAGGAATAAATTCTAGTATACATGTTTCTAGTAGAAGAATGAAATTTAGACTGATTTCTTATAGTTCATCATATTGTATCATCTAAACAAATTTCAAGTTTACAAATATAGATGAACTTAATTTTATTTCTTAATTCATTAACATGAATACAACTAGGATATTTTATAGCAAATTTCGACATGTTGGATACTCATGCATCACCATGAGTCTTCCTGAGTTACAGTGAGCCTATCACTTGGCTCATACTCATTATCTCTGTGAGAGTTGGGACTCAACCAGACATGGAAAATTTTTCTAGACTTGGGTCGGACTTGGCTCAAACTTGGCTCAGGCTCAGCTAAGACTAAGTTCAAACTTACTAGACATGGCTCAGACTCAACTTTGACAAAATTTTCCATGTTTTATTTTTATTTTCTATTTGCGAAGTTTTTCTTGTTCTCTCAAGTGTGCTGAATCCAAATAAAACCAAGGATTTTGTGAGTCTGAGTCGGACAGTTTTGACTTTTACATTTAATTGAATTAAAATAACTAAATCAACATGAAGTGTAAATGAAAATATCCTTGGGAGCTACTTGAAGAGAGAAATGAAATCTGTAGGATTTTGTCAAATTTTGGGCAATTTTACATTGTTTGTTAAATAAACTTAATTTTCTAAATGGAATTGGGCTATATTCCATTATACCTGAAGGGTGTGTTGTTGCAAATATATTCTGGGTATGGTTAAAGAGAGTTTAATTTTGACAAAACCTTCACATCTCATTAGGTACTTAAAGAGTTTTATTTATTTATTTCTTAATTTTTTATTAATTTTTGTTTCAAATTTAAACATTAAATGCATGTAACCAACCACCCTACCCAACAGTCTATCGACAAAGGTATGATATTTTTTAGGGCTAAAGTTTGTTTAACAACATGGCTCAAATCCATTAGAAAAATATAGTAAATAAGAGCTCAACATGAAATTTGTGGGAATTGAACCTAGGTGGGGAGAATATCAATCGTTCCTCCCAATCACTTGAGTTAAACCCAATAGAATTTAAATTAAATTTTGAAGGACATGGGGGGTGGAATTTTATCCATGTTTATATGCATTGTGCACAGATCATTAGAGAATTTAATATAATCTCTTTGGGGGCAACCACATGTTTAATCACTACCTCAAGGTGCCCCCCATGGCTTCAGGTTTGGCCCTCATGGGATTTGAATCTTTCCCAATGGTGAAAAAATTCTTGCTTTCCACCATTGGATCCAACCCCTTTGGGTTGTAACTTGACCAGTTGCAGTCAGTGTAACTTCAATTTATTATTTTCCTGCTAATTTAGTTAAATGTTCTTTGAAATATCAGGCTCTATGAAATGGATGTTTATCCTTTACATTATTTCCAAGAAGAATCATGTGGGAAATAGTACAAAATTAAGTTACAAAAAGTATTAGTTAAGTATTTTGAACATAATAACATTGTCTCAAGATTACCCTCATAGCAATCTTAATATAATTTATTTTGATTCCTGAATAGAAGTTTGTGCCTTGGATACATTATATGTTTTGGTTTAGTAGCTTACTATTCATAATTCAGTCAAGAATAAGTCACTATTTAATTGACTTAGTCAAGGGTTAATTTGAAGTAATTTTCAAGTGCTTTTAAAAAGTTACATCCTTAAGGTTTTGGTAGCTCTACCTATGGTATATATAGATTTTTTTGTCTCTCACCATCATAATTATCATCAGAAGCCTTATTTTTGTTTTCATCCTAAGTTCAAATGGACACGTGAGTCATGTCCTAGAGTTCCAGAGTGTACTCTGTCATTTTCTGGGCAAGCAAAGTGCTACCCAATCTGATTTATGTACTCCATATCACCATATAAGAATAATTATTCTTCATTATTTTCCTCTCTTTCTTGTCATTCTATGTTGATTCCACTTATCTTGATGCCATATCCACAACAATCAAGACTTCACAAAATGGTCATTAGGTACTTTAAACTTGGTATAAAATGTAGTTAATTGTGATGCAAAATGAATAGCTTATGATGTGATCTTATATCTTAATTTATTTTTTTGTTCATGTCTAATGTCACACTCAAGTCTCAAGTTACCATATTCTTGAAACGTCTTTTAATATTCAAAGAAATGTTGCAGAAGCCATGTTAAGCATGAGCTATGACATGCTTGCAAATGAAAAAAATATACTATTGTGGAAAGAATTATGTTAAACAAGGTACTAAAGAAAATCAAGAGAGTGCAACCCATGAATCTTGTTTGGATAGTGAAGACAATGATGGAGTTTTAGTGAAGAAAATAATGATGTGAACTTCCCCAAAAGGAATATACAATGCACTAGATTTTGATCATGCCTTAATCAGTAAATTTGATGAGAATACCTTGACAAGTTGCATAATGCGAGTTACATACTTTAAAATCAACTCTGTCTTATTTTATGCTGAATTATTTGTGTACTTGTTAATCTAAATGTATATGAAGCACAAGGTATATTCACAGAGAGACCATTTTGGTTGGATAACAATGTCAATCAATAAATATCTTTTTAAGCTTTTGAAGTGGATGGATACTTCACTTTGCACAGTCGTTGTTCAACTTTTCTTTGTTTTTTCTGTTCTATCGACTTTGTCTTCATGATGTCCTTTATTAGTTCATTAACATGGATACCAGCTAAATCCATGTGTCTAATTTGAATCTATGCTACTCATCCTTATAGTAAAATTTAGTTATGTATTATAATTCTTGTTGTTTAACTACATAATTAGGTGAATGGAAATTAATGTTTAATAGTAATGATTTAGTGACCATTTTAAGCTGACATGATTTTCTATAATGGTTTTGAAGGAAGCTTTATCTTTGGATTAGATATTTACCTGACATGATTTCCTCACCATGTAATTTTGTACTTGTTTACTTGATATGGGCATGAAATGAAAGAAAGGAATTTGGAAAGGTAGCCCAGTTAACATTCCACAATTATACTACCAAATTAATACAAAAAATTAGATATGGGTCTTCATTTTTATAAAACCAACCAAAAAAGATCATATTCTTATAAATAATGTTTCTCACTAGAAACAATTGAGTGCTAAATTTTACTAAAAATAAACAAAACATAAATTATCCATGAAAGGGATAATTTTCATATCCCAACATTTTCCTTGGGGTGGGAAATTTACTCAAAGGAAAAGCTCCCTTTCAAACTAAGTATACAGTAATATAATTGGATCCAATAGTTTTGGACTTGGTATGGAGCGATGCTTCTTTTGGAATTAGAGTCATAAAATTATGATGTTGAAGTACTTAAATTACTAGTGGTGGAACTTTTCGATGGTGAGAAATTTTGGAATGGTCAATGATTCTATGTCTCCTCTACTTAAAAATATTGTTTATGGAAAATGGATATTGTATGGTAGGAAGTGCAAGCACTAGCGGAGAATAAACTGTAAGGATTTTCTATTGTAATTTATTGTTGAGCCATTTTGACAGTATAAAGAGCTAGATTTTTCTGCTTGATGTCCTTTTTAGTGAAAACAGATGGATCAATGGATGAAGATGAAAATTTGTACACCTTATGAGTTCTACACATGAAATCATGGACAGAAATATACATGAGTGGATCCATACATCTATATTTGATGATGCAATATCTCATTACATGTTGTAGTTACCAAGAATTTAATTTTAGTAACTTGAGTAATGTTTGGAATTTATATGACATGCTACAACAAATTATCAATCACAGTTATTTCAACCTCCTGATGGGTTCCTTATGAAAAATGACACCATTGAAATAAGTCCAGAAGAAGGTGTTCTATGCATATATTTGTCAGATAATAATGCATATCCAATGTTTGCATCTCGCGGTCAAGTGCCTTGAATAGACAAGTGTCTTTGTTCAAGATGAAGACATTCGAGGTGAGGTATTCTTTTCTTAGTAAATAAGTTTCTTACATTTATTTCTTGTTTTCTTTAGAGAGTAATCCTATCATGTTATTTTCATATATGACTGTTTATTAGTAAATATTTTCATTTTCCTAATGTAGCTGCATAGAATCCCAATGGTGGCTATATTGTACAAATTCCCAACCATCAAATGATAATTCATTGTGTGTAAAACTAGTTTCCTACATTGCTACCAATCATAGTCATTTGGAGTCGATCCATAAATGAGGAATTTGTCAATCTCAGCAAAGAAGTGAGGCATAAAAAGAGATAAGCATCAGGTAATTCATTAACTATTCCAGTGGCTTCCCCATTATATCTCTAGGAGAGATTATCAAGCCCCATGTCTTTATTACCTAGCTTAACCACCACTTCAAAATCAAAATCGTGGAATAGAAGCAACCATTAGCAGATCTAAATTTCCAATACCGGTTTTCACAAAATATTTAAGCATAGAGTAATATGTTAAAAAATGAAAGGGCTAGCCTCTAAGGTAATGGTAGAACTCCTACAACACATACACCATAGAAAATCCTTCACATTCCATTGTGGTGTAGTTACACTCAACACACAACAATTTTCTACTAGAAAAATATACAATGTAATCTAGTGTGCCTTCCCCTAGCTATGCTAGAACATGTACATGAAAAATTGCGTCCAAAGCACAGTTCCCAAGCACTTGATGAAAATGAAGAACATCCTTGATTGGCATGGAATATCACTCCATGGGAGGGGAAATAATGGAAGGAAAAGGGTGGCGGATGTTGGGTGTGGAGCCTAATTATCTTCTTTATTTAGATTTATTGTCGTGTTGGACCCATGTTCTTAACGGGGTGGCAACGCCGCCCGTCGTTTGATCGCCGTCAGCGGGGTCCAGGGGGGGCGACGGTGGCCTTTTGGATCCATACATGAGTGGATCCATACATCTATATTTGATGATGCAATATCTCATTACATGTCGTAGTCACCAAGCATTTAAGTTGAGTAACTTGAGTAATGTTTGGAATTTATATGACAGACTACAACAAATTCTCAGCCACAGTTATGGTAACCTCCTGATGGGTTCCTTATGAAAAATGACAC